>CM074577.1:70037500-70702500 GCA_037305975.1 Chrysolophus pictus
TATATATTAAAATACATCTTGAATGATAGAAGCTCATCTGAAAGCCAACATTTTACTATAGCTTAGTTAGTATAAGGGATTATTTTTCCACTTGTGGATCATTTACCTTTGTAGGCAACAACCTTTATTTTCATTTTCTTTTAAGACACGTGTCTTACTTTCTCTACCATAAAACAGGGACAGTCCCTCGGCTCCTCTACAGTGATTACTAGTTCAAAGAATTCATTTAACTTTTCTTCTTTGACATTAATTTCTTTGGTGAGCGTGGGAGGTAAGGTGGGGAAGTAAATGAACAAGAAAGAAAGAAAACACTCAAAGGGGAAACAGCAAGAAGAGAGAGAAAAAGATAAAACAAGCAAACAAAGAAAAACAAATTGAGGGAAGTACTAAAATGAGAAAGGAATTAAAAAAAAAAAAAAAAAGAGGAAACAACTCATAAAATCCAAAATTGTCTGGACAACTTGAATCAAATACTATTTTTTTCTATATCAAGACAAATCTTCACTATTCTGCAGTTACATCAGGTTTTTTGACCTAAACATCCACACTGGAATTCTTTTATGTTTATTTGGATTTCTGGGTCTGGAACAAATCAGGTACAGCACTAGTGGAACATGAGCTGCAAATATTCTTTTGTCCACTACTTGTGTTTTATAACTTCCTGAAAATGAGAGCATTGTTTCATTCTGAATAAAAAAAAAATCTACTTTCTGAGGTAGGTGTGACATTTCTAGTCCCAGGCAAGGGAATGCCTGCAGATGGAGAGTTTCTCATGCAAATGGTGCTGACAGTGCTGAGTCACTCTCTTTATGTGTGACAGACATTCTACAAAAGGTTTGAGGATGCTTTAGTGTCTCTTCTGTATGCTGGTAAAGAATTAAAATCTCTCTCCATCTTATTAAACTGCTTCTGATGTCATTTATGAATTTGAAATAAGTCTTTTTAATGAGTTGAATTCATTCAGTTTTAAATGCATGGAATTAGTTATGGTGCTAGGCCTCTTTTTTCCTTGTTTCATTAATGGCTAAACTGCTTATATAAAGTTCAGTCTAAATATAACGCAATTTTGTTCTGAATATGCCTTTTTAGAATGTTTACTTGGCATTTGCTAGAGGAGGCCTCTAAATAATCTAATTCTAGGAAAAGCTTCATCAAAAGGTCATTTTCTAATGCTGAAAAAGTCATCGTCATTTTCTTCTGAAATTATCTCCTTTTTCCTTCAGACTGCTGATGTAATGTCCCGGATCTGCTTCATACACCTTAGGCCCTCTTCTGTTAAGGGCATTTGAATGCTAGAATTGATACTTATCAGCAAACACAATTTGAGAAACAGCAGCAAAGACGTGTCTTGTTACAACCAGGTTGAACTGACTGGGATGACTCCAGCGTGATGCAGGGAGTCACTTCCTCCTGAGATTTCAGTGATGCAAGAGACAGCTATTCGAGAAACAGAAAAATATGTAGTCACTGACCCAGAGCCATCCACTGATTTCCTTCTCGGACAGCTCAGACTTCTCTGATTTGACTCCTTGTATGATGATTCTGTGTTACTTCACCAGTATCCCTTCTCTTTTCCTACCTCTGCCTTTTTAGTATTTCTTTCACAGTCTTTTCTTGGGGCATTTCATGCAAGTCCTACATACAGAGATAGTATTTTATAAGTCAATCACAAAACTTTCACCTTCCACTCAGCTGTCAAATATCCCCCTCTCCATTTCCACCAGTTTTCTTATTCCTCCGTACTCTCCTGCTTCAAGTGTGTGTTTTCTCATTTGAGGTTACTTAAATTTGAATGGAAAATTTCAGTGGAATCTCCTTCTTAAGTGATGCTAGGGACAATCTAAAATAGCAAGAAAGGTTATGTAGTAGAAATACTTCCAGAATGAGGACACGTAGTCATAGTTATGATAGTAAAAGAATTTGTCTGTTTGTCTTAACTTACAGAATAATTTTAATAATGACTTTGTAGAATGATTTTAACTGAAATAATCTCTTGGTCATTATAGTATTATACAAATCCCTGAAGTGGCTAGAATATAGAGTGCAACCGAATTAGGAGAAGTCCCTTTTTCAAAGTGCTGACCAAACATAACGGCAATGGTAAGGCAGAAGAGAATACAAAATAACAGACTTAATTTTACTGGAAGATAATGTTTTTTTTTTTGTTTTTTGTTTTTTTTTTTTTAATTTATTTATTTTATTTTCTCTCTATTAATTGTATTATCCTAAACCCTGGAAACTCTACAACTTTTCATCTCCTCTCTTTAACCTTCACCATTCTGATGCTTTCATTTAAGTGTTTCCTTTTTTTTTTTTCTTTTTTTTTTTTTCTTTTTTCTTTTTTCTTTTTTCTTTTTGGCACAAAATAATGAAGATGGAATGAAGTTACTCTTTTAAATACAGAGAGATGAGTCTGCTATCATACCATTAAGAAAATTTCATTGTTAAAAATTCAAAACATTTAGCCGAAAAAAATCAGATTATTTTAATTAGACAGTCTCATGCTATAGGTAGTTTCTGTTATGGCCAATTGAAATAGCACCTTATTACATTACATACTGTATTTTTACACACATGGTTATTTTCAAAACTGGTAGAGAGTGAAAAATAAAATATTTGACTGTGAATCTGTAAGTCTCACCTGAAAATTATTTGATAGAATCACAGAATTACCAAATCATAGAGTCATGGAACCATAGAATTATTTAGGTTGGGAAAGACCTTTAAGATCAAGCCCAACCATTCTTTTACAGATTTGATACCCTGCTAATAGAATCATAGAATCATAGTATGGTTTGTGTTAGAAGTTAAGATAATCTAGTTCCAACCTCCCTGTTATAGGCAGGGACATATCCCACTAGATCAGGTTGCTCAAAGCCACATCCAGCCTGTCCTAAATATTTCTGTGGAAGGGGCATTCTCAATCTCCCTGGGCAACCTGCTTCAGTGTCTCACCACCTTCACAGTAAAGGATTTCTTTCTATATAAATCTTCATATACAGCCCCAAAAGCACAAAGCTTTCTAAGCCATGTTCTAAAAGAGGCAGGAAACTGCTTTCATAGTTAAAGAGCTTGAAAGTTCATTTGGTATTCTTCCCATAAACTATCCAGGTGCATGGAAGGATCTACAAAGCACATTTTTCTGTCATTTCAAAATCGTAATTTTTTTTTTTACATCTGGCATATGCGACTGCCACCAGCATTGTCTCAATATAGGGAATTTCCACAAAGAAACATTGCCTTCATGGTACATTGCAAAAATATTTCTTACCTCTGACTTTTTCCAAAACTGGGACTCTGGTAGAATGTTTAAATGGAGAGAAAATAATAATGGAATTCGGATATTCTTTAGTTGCAATCCTGCCTATTTGCAAATAATTCTTATTTCCAAATACATTACTCAAGTGAGAGGTCAGATGATAGTACCAAAATAATTTTTTCTAATATTAGAGTTTAGGAATACATGAATTAAACATGAAATTAAAATAACTTTTAGATGTAGATGGCTGAATGAGTTATTTCTATTTTTCTTAGAAAGACATGTATATTATAGAAATCCACTAAATGATGAAAAATAAGGGTCCTTAAATCTCCAGGAAGCATTCAGAAACAAAATCCTCTAATTTAATTAGAAATTAATACTAGTTTTATTTAAATATTATATACAAAGTAATTTTAATTTCTTCTTTATCCTTCCAGTACTCCAGTACTGTGTTCCTCTGATCTCTGTCAGATCATATCCTCCTCATCTAAGAATACGTAATCTGTTTTACTTGGATCTTGATTCTGAAGTGAGAAGATCTAGTATGGCATAATCTCAGTTGAATTGATCAGAAGAATACAAAGTTTTGTGATTTTTCATGTGACCACAAATGCCTACAATAGCAACAATCTCAATTTGAAAATCTTAACTTCCTTTTTGCTAAGATTATAATAAAGCACACTGTAGAAGAATTTGGAACTAGATAAGGTGAAGGCACACATCGACATCACCGTGGCTGTGAAAGAACTGCTCAGTTGGACTGACATTACCAAAATTAATGTATGAAAATTAACATTCTATATACTATCTCTCAATTTGGTCTGCCTTAATGTAAATAGATTACACGAGTCCTAAATTCTTAATTCATTGTAGGGCACTAAGTTTTCGTATATGTTCATTTTGCCAATTTACTAAGGGGAAAGTTTAGCGCTTTCCAAAAAAAAAAAAACAAAAACCTAGGACAAGAAGGATGTATTTGAATTAATTCCATTTGCAGGGGAAATTAATTCCATTTGCTCTGCTTGAGATAGAAGTAAAAGTTCAATAGGTCATATAGTAAGTTAAAAAAAAAAAAAGGAAAAAAAAAAAGGCCATTTGTAATATTGCTGTGTAGGCTTTGTCTTGATAAACTCTGTTTCCATTATGGATGAGTATTTCATTAACATCTTCTCCTCAGGACAAAATTTGAGGTTGACCAGATTAACAGGCTACCCACATGTGTTCAAGCAATCAAACAATGTGGATTTGTCAAGAATAAATTGTTTCAAACCAATTAAATATCTCTCTCTGACAAGTAACAGATGTCATGATCTGAAGAAAAGTCGTAGATGCCAAACATCTTGATTTAAGGAAAGCTTCAAATATGATGTTCAGAAATGAAATAAACAAAGTATAAATTAAACTACTGTTGCTGGATGTAAAGGCATTTTCAGTGTAGGTAGTAATGGTTTATTGACAAAAGAGAAGAACATATTGACTGAGATTCTGTATGATTCTAGCCAAAATCTGGTGTTGTTGAGTATTTTCATTAGTAATCTACTTGATAGAATATAATACATTCTTACTGAATTTGAAGATGATGGAAAGAACAGCAGGTATATTAGAGAGTAGGAATGGATTCAAAATAATCTTGGCAAGCAGAAGTAATATATGGAGTAAAAAAATAACAGCATTTAGGCAGAAATAATCAAGACCATAGGAATAAGTAAAGAATAACAGGTGATCACAGTCTGACTTTGAACAGTCTTGATATTGTGAAAAATGCATGTACAATAAAATATATTGCACTATGTTAGATATATTATGTGACACTGGGACACTTAAAGAGGAGAAGTTCATGCTGCCAAACACATGAAGTAATACTTTTCTCACTTCAATATTTTTAAGCCACAGATTGATTTCTGCAGTTTGGGGTAAGCATGAGCTATATCATTCAGAAAGCAGCAAGAATTTTCAAGGTCTAGAAAACATGAGGAAAACTTTTCAAAAAGTATGAATGTTTAACATAGAGAAACACTATGGAGGACTATGATTTCTGTTCTCAAGGATGCAAAAAGGCTGCTGCAAAGAGAAGGAAATCTATTATCTGCATCCATAGTACGTGGTAAGGGATTGCAGTGAGGAGGGATCTATATCAAAAAAGATTCAGTTTAGATATTGGAAAAAGGTTTACAGCAAGTGTGGTGAAGCACTGGAAGAGGCTGCTTCCCCTAGGAAGCAACAAACATAAATTCTATAACTAAGATCAGGCTAGATAAACAATATTTGTAAATAGGACATGGGGTAGTCTTGAAGAATTTTTAGGACTCCCTTCTTCCCTATTTCGACTATCATAACTGGCCTGATGAGGAGAGCCACTGTCTTGATATGAGGATTCTACATCTTACTGTTGGTAGAGAGACAGAAAAACTTGTAATACCATCGTGGAGAGGTGACAAAGAAAACAAAGAAGATGCCATCCCCTACCATTCAAATCAAGTTTTACTTATTAATGGAAACATGTCTTTTCTTTTAGAGTGATTTCCGGAAGAGTGTTTTAGTGTTCTTAGGAAATTATTTTTGTCTCATGCTGTGAGTTCTAAAAGCCTGCCTCTGATACTATGAAAGTCTTGCTTCTTACAACCAGAATGCTGGTGGATTCTTCCAAGCAATACCTGCCAACAGAAGTATTAATAAATTTAGGCCAATGGGACTGGAAAAATGAGCCTGTTTAGTCTACTCCTTTGTTAGTGTAGACCACCAATATTCTGTTTCACAAACTGATTAAGTAAGTTTGGAAATTTTTTGACTGCTTGGATAAATTGGCAGAGGTGTTTTTTTCATTAATTGGAGGGATGTTAAGTAATAGGCTAATACTTTGAGAATTCACTTAGACCAGTCCAGGTATTCACTGTATAAGTCTTTATGTCTTTTTTATCTGAGTCTAACCCAGGAAGTGCATATTGTATAAATAGTTTTTATTTATGTTTATTGTATATATATATTGTTAATGAATACTGAACTATTGACATATAAAGCACAGAAGTTTTAATATCTGATATTTTGTAAAATTTTCAGATTTCGCATTGCAAAAGGTATTCTAAATGTCTTTTACAAACTGCAACATTGATTGTACTGTGGAAAAAATAACTAAAAAGAAAACTTTTAAAATTTTTCTAAAATTCATCAGTGTTCAAATCCTTTAAATCCAACTCATTTCATCAGCTTAAAATTCACACAATTTAAAATATAAATGAAATGGATTTTAGTTGCTTTCTTTTTTCAGTAAGTACACCACACAGATTCAGAATGGGGAAACTAAGATTCTTAATTCATTTCATGGACTGGAATTTTAAAATATATACTGCAAAGTATATAGAGATCTACTGTATCATGGGAATTTACTAACCAAGATTGGAACTACATATTTGCTCTCAGCCACAACGAATAATTTAAAATATGTACAGGAAGTTTTAACTCATCAGCTCACCCACTGAAATTTTGTGTTTCTTGTTGTAGGCTAGTAATTTTCTTTGTAATTAGCCATTTGTTAATTTTGAAATTCAATAGGACAGCTTAATATATGCTATCTGAAACTTTTGTATGATAACAGAGCTTTTGTTTTCTCTTATCAATTTAATATCAGTCTAAAGAAGATTCAAATCAAATTAACCACAGTCAACGTAGAGAAAGTTTCCTGAGAAAAGCTGAACTCCTGCTCACAGTCACTGAAGAGTGCAGAAGTAGAAGACATGTTAATACTTTTATTAAGAGAAGCAACAACACTGATTTTTGTGTGGTATTTTCAAATACTATTAGGGTAATCATTAACTTTCTCACAGAAGAGCTATTACTGGGCTCAAATGTTTTAACTGAATTTAACTGAAACAGCTTTTCAAGTCCACATTTACCAGTGTCCATATAAACATACTGCTGGCCCATGGGAGACTTGATATAAGTCTGAAGTCACAGTTCATCACAGGAACATATCGCACTGATGTCATATGCTCAGCAGCAGGAGTCTATCCCAGCACTGGGACTTCCTCAGGAACAGGACAGAAGCCAACTACAACACTTACACTGACAGCAATCCAAGCATTATTTTACTCTTCCATCTGTTTCAGTCTCTAGTCTATTATTTCAGTTCCATACAGAAAGAAGTCTTCTTCCATTCTCATATATTCAATTCTTAGCTCTGCTTAGAAAGGATATCAAAATGCCATTCTTCTCCTTCCTTCAATAAGTTGCTCTTTAAAAACATAAACAGGAGGTGCTAGATAGAAAAAAAAAAGTAGGGGCTTTTCATTTCTTGGCTTTGGATTAGACAGAGAAATACACTCTTTTTATAAAATACAGAAGATACTATACTGTACCATATAAAATAAATGCCTACAAATAACAGGGGGGAAAAAAAACCTGGAAACACTGGAAGAAAAAACAACAACAACAACAAACACACCTTTCGATCTGCAATCTGATTTTTTTCCCTCAAATTCCCATGAGAGGAGTAAAACAGAATATTCATTCTCATTTCTTGTTGTCTTGCATCTTTTCAGCTGACTGGCCCCTTTGGCCAAATCTGTCTCAAGCTTACGTACAGCTCTCGTCAAATTTGCATTATGTATCTCTGAGAATAAATCACAGTTTTTTCAATGCCACAGAGCAGGATCTATGTCATGTTTCTGTGCCATGCTTCTGTGAATATCAGAAAAAGGCAATGACTTTGCTGATATAGGATCAAAGCTTGACTTATCCGTCTACAAGCTTACTGCAGTAGAACTAACATGACCAGTAGCACTTTATTGCTTCAAACAGCCTTTTAAATATTCTAGGTGTGGTGGGTAACTTTGGCCAGCAACCTGAGAGCCACCCAGCTGCTCACATGCCCTCCTAAACAGAGCAGGTAAAGAACAAAGAATAGAAAAGCTTGTGGACTGAGAAACAGAGAGAACACTCACTAATTACCATTACAAGAAAAAAAGACTTGACTTGGCAAAATTAATTTAATTTATTGCCACTTAAGATAGATTCAGGTGGTGAAAAATGAAGACAAAAATTAAAATACCACTTCTCCTCAACCCCACAATCACTAATCAACTTCCTTCCTTCCTTCCTGACTCCTTTTCCTGCCTCTAGAGTGCAGAGTGACTGTTGTCAGCTCACAACAATTCCTTCCTTTCAACTTTTCCCCTTACTTTAGTGAGGGTTCCCCTTCATGGGCTGCAGTCAGGAAATACCCATCTACTCCCTCATAATCCTCTCCAGAGGAACACCTCCTGCCCTCATTCTTCTTTCACCTTGATGTTTGAAGGGCTGTTTCTTGCACATTTTTCTTACTGAATATGCACTGTTTTCTGCCCTTTCTTATAAACACATTTTGCCATAGGCCACCTTGAATGTCAGTTTCAGCTGTGCCCTGTTGTGGGGCTGTTAGATCAGACTGGAAATGGCTGGAACATTTCTGGAGTTCCACTGCACCAACGGCCCTTAATCACAACTCTCAAACTAATGACAATGTAGATTTTCCATTATTCATTTATAATTCAGAGGTTACTGCTAGGGATGATATTTTATGGGATGAGATAGTGAATTAAGTCTAAGTCTGGTTAAATGATTCAGCCAGCCCTGATACAAAAAGGTTTTTTCTTTTTGTAAAACCTGTATAAATTAGGTCTCTTCTCATCTTCAGGCACTCACTCAGTTTCAGTAGCGTGTCCGTTATCTCCACAACAGCTGTTGAGCTAACTGACTGTTCTCACAAATATGTGCTTGCATGCTATTAACTATATTGGCATGGTCCAGATTATTGGAAACCTGCAGTATCTTCTGGGGTTTCTGAGTTATTTCAGGGTCATTCTTAGCACAACATCTGAAGTTCCTTAGGGAAACATCAGAACTCAAAGCTCAGCTGTGTAGTAATGCTGTTTCTTTTATCTCTTTTGGCAGTGCTGGTACTTCATTAGCATAGTCCCCTTTCTCTCTTGCTTTCGCCATCTATCACATGTTAGCAATGGAGAAGGAACTTTTTTCTGGATTTGGAAATTTTATCTTGATCAGAGACACTCTCAGCTATTTCTTTTCCCTCTGATTTCTTTTTCTTCTCTTATTCTGTGCTTCCAAAAAACTTGTTTCCCTCTATTACTTTCTGCCTTTCTAATAGGTCTGTTTCAATAAATGGGACCAAATGATAAAATGTGTTCCTTATAAATTTAACTCCATATACCTGGTCCAAACTATCTATGAATACTAATATCAGCTTGTTTCAATTGTATATTCAGGTACTAAGGAGAAGAGGAGCATTTATCTTCATTTTATTTAGTTAAATCTGCTTTCCTATGTTGTCGCATAAAGTGATCTATAGAATCATTTAAAACTGTTCCCCCTTGCCCTATCACTATCTGTCTGTGCAAAAAAGTCAGTCTTCCTCCTGATTACAAGCTCCCTTAATTATTAGAAGACTGCAATGAGATCTCCTGAAAGCCTTCTTCAGGCTGAACAAGCCCAGCTCTTTTATCTGTTCTTCGTAGAGAAAGGAGGTGCTCCAACCCTCTGAGCAAATTTGAGGCCCTCCTCTGGACCTACTACAATAACTACATCTTTTTGGAGCTGGGGACCCAGATCTGTACAATGCAGCTTTATTACCAGTAATAGTGTGCTAGAACTCTGTAACATAGGAGGTGAACCAGTAAGCTATACAGTACAGCTGTCACTACCTGATGTTATAATCTGCTAAAGAAATTCTCTAGCCCCATTCTACTGTGATAAAGTTAAGTTTTATATTGATTTGAACTGGGAGTAATATAGGTGGGAAAAAAAAGTACAAATAAGAAGAAAATCAGACAGAAATAATTTTATTATTGTTTTCATATGACAGATTAAAACAAAAAAGAAAGAAGAAAGGGACTATTTTTGATCCTAAACATCTATTAAATAATATACTTTAGTGAAGTGTAGGTAATGTAGTGATGAAAGATCATGTGTCTAAAATCATGAACAAAGAACCAGAAACTCATCCTCTCTATTCCTCCCAATGGAGGCTTAATGACCTGCTTCTGCAAGAGCATTATACGAAAGAAACTACGAAAATATATTTGGAAGCAAACACAATGGAAGAAATGTCTCTCTCCTTATTGTGAGAAACTGTGAAAACTATGCTGAAAAGCTATATAATATTGTATTTGAATCACAGGAGAAAAGAAAATGTCAAAACAAAGTAAATTAAAAAAGGAACAAAATCCAGGAACTCAGAAATACTTTACAGACTCTTCTAGAACAAAGTGGCCAGAAAATGCTCTACTCCAGAATGTTTACTGTTCAGCAAACTCCAAAAAAAGACCTTACGTTTTATATCTAAAACAAAACACTGTTTTTAAATCAGTGGTGAAAAATAAGCTTGGAGAAACGCTTGACTCATCAGACATATTAAGCCTGGTTGTTGTTGTGTGCTTTAAAATACCAGCAGTGAAACCATAATCACTAAATTTCGGGAACTGATGAAAGAATGCTGCAATTTCTGGGGGAAACCTGATGCAACTAAACACATTATGGTGAAGTTCATTACGTCTGGGGCCTGTTTTTAAAGCTGTTGATCCTTTCAAAATCTGAGTTGTTTAAAACCCCACTACAACCAGAGGAGTTTGAGACAGCAATTAAAAGCATCAGATGCTGAACATCTTGGGATCTTGGTGAATTTAAATATACATAAGGCTTCATTTAATCCTTCCTTATGAGCAAATTTAGAGGTGACTTTTTAGATAAGTTATGAATTTCCATCTGTTATGTTTTCTATGCTGCAAGAAAAGATTTTTTTTGTTGTTGTTGTTTTGTTTTGTTTTGTTTTGTTTCTCTTTACAACTTTTATTTTAAGTGAAGGAAACCTACAAGGAGCAAACAAAAATTTCTGTTTGATAGGGAGTTGAAAAAGAAAGAGTGGAAAAGCGCTAAAGCACTAGCACTCTAATTGCTTTCTTTAAAGTCTTCTCAAACAACAAAAAGTAGTGAGAGCACATTTCTCTGTGTTAAAAGTACCATCTATTTATCCCCAGCAAAGGGACTGGGGGAGGGTATGGAATCATCCAAAAACAACAGATGGGAGATGTACTAAATCACCCATTTCCTGTGCTATTTCTTATCCACCCATAAATGATCAAGTACCTTTTATATCTAATCACACCATCCTAACAGTCCTTTCCCAGCACAGCTTGCAGACCTCTGCCTGCTGTTCTTTAGCACTTACTGAGTGACCCTAGACCTCCCCAACTGCAGTATGCAACAATGTCACCTAAGGACTATTAACATGGGATTTTTTTCTACCATACATTTAGGCATCACCTCCCCTTCCTTTCAGTGGTAAAGATGTTTCATTTCTTACCTGACAAAGGTACTCTTCTTCAGAAATTCTTAATGATACTGCTGAGCAAAGTACTGAGGGCACTATTAGCAATGTAAGAAAGCCACATCCATTTTGACAAAAACCCGTAACATGACATACTAGCTACTTCTGTCTTGATCCTACTAATTCATCTTGTTTTGGTTACTATATAACTTCTACTATATAACTTCTACAGTCATATTACATTATGACTGTAGTTCTGTCATTCAGATATTCTTTGTGGATACATATAAGTTCTAGAAAAAAGAAAAGAGTTAAATTTCCAGTTGTTGACAATGTTGCACTAGAACGTGTTATAATGCTTGTATTACTGCCTTCAGGTGTGCTTTCAGTTTGGAGGTAAAAATAAATGATGCAAAAGTTGACAGACACACAATTGTTATTTACACTGAATGGAAAAAGCTGTCTTATGAGACAGCTGGAAATATGGTAGAGAAGCAGCTGTAGAAGATGCTAAGGGGGTTGCACAGTAGCAATATAAACTGTTCTTCCTTCTGCCTGCCAGGGTTCCTCCTTCCATCAGACTTCCTTTGGCTGGCTCCAGCTCACCTGACGCAGGATGCTGAGTCAGTAGAAAATACCTACCCCTTATTGTAGGGTTTGTTTTGTGCTGACTAACTGTACTGAATGAGCGCCCAGCAGGTACTGGAGCCAGGATAAGATAGAGGCTGGAGTATAGCCAGGGATGGCATGGTGAAGAGGGACTACAGTAATCAGTAATTATATTAGCTGGAAAGCCATTTACATTACAGCCTATACCATGTCTAAAGACAATCCACAATTAAACTATAGGTCCTATGTACCCAGTATATTGCTGCACTGATTAGTGTAAGGTGTGAATGTGTCAGAAACAAAATATTGACTTGCAGAAACAAAAAAGTATAAGAAGATAAGAAAGGTGGAAAATGACTGTATCTGAAATGAAGTTATTTGAAAAACTGATTTGATTGAATAGGCATACAAAAATATTTTGAGTAAGGGTAATATCTGGCATTGTCTTCTTTATCATGCTCAAGTAAAACAGAACTGGTTTATGTTCTTAAATTAAGCCAAAAACTATATTTCTATCTGAAACTAACTTCATCTTCTGTTGAAAATTGCTTGGGAATATGTGAAATATCAGTTATAGGACCAAGTTAAAGGTAACAAATTATTATACCAATAATTTATACCAGTACTGATCAAATTATCTACTTATGGTGGCAATTTAACTGTATTTTCATTGAATTTAGTCTTCTATGGCACTTGGAATATGAAATGATGGAAGGACTCACAAGGATCATAGAGTCCAACTCCTGGCTCCACACAGGACCACCCAAAATTCAATCCATGTCTGACAGCGCTGCCCAAACGCTCCCTGAACTCCAGCACTCAGGCCGTGCCCACTGCCCTGTGCAGCCCGTTCCATGCCCACCGCCCTGTGGTGCAGACCCTGTCCCTGACCCCCACCCGCCCCTCCCCTGACGCAGCTCCATGCCGTTCCCTCGGGCCCTGTCGCTGTCACACAGAGCAGAGCTCAGCGCTGCCCCTCCACTCCCTGTGAGGAGCTGCAGCAGCCATCAGGCCTCCCCTCAGCTCCTCTGCTCTGGGCTGAACACACAAAATGACCACAGCCACTACTCATACATCTTGCCCTCCAGAACCTTTTCCACCTTTGTAGCCTACTTTGAATACTCTTTAATGTACTTCTTATGTTTTGGCACCCAGAACTGGACACAGTGCTTGAGAAAAGGCTGCGCAACATGGATCAAGACAGTCCCTTTCCTTACATCCTGGTATTGCTGTGCATGAGAAACCCCAGAATATGTCTGTCCCTTATGACTGCCAGGGTACACTGACTCATGTTCAACTTCTCATCATTAACCAGAATCCCTAGATCCCATTCCACAGGACTGCTCTCCAGCCTGTCATTCCCCCATCATATCCAGGGTTGCCTCATCCAAGGTCCCGAATTCAGTGCTTGCTCTTATTAAAACTCATGCAATTGATAATTACTTTGCCATCCTTGTGCAAAGCTCCCTTACCATACATATATAAGATTGGATGGGAACAGTTCTTCCATTTTTATGTGCTGGAAAGAGCCTCTCCCTGACTTCTCACCTCTGATTTCACGAACTTGGATGACCAAGATCACACAGCTCCTACAACTCCTGCATGCTATCATCATCATGGCAGTGATAGTATCATGCTGGAATACTCTAATTTCATACTACATAAACGCAACTCATGCCTATTCTGTTAGTCTTCTGATTGCTTGTGAATTGCTGGCTATAATAAGGCTTCCTTAAACCATCAACCCCGGGTGGAACAGCACAAAACATTCTCCCTTGAGAAAAGGGTTATCTTACTTACAGTGGCAGATCAGCATCTTAGTGTCAGGACTCCCAGTGTCTACAAGGACTCCCAGAGATAAAAGTAAAAATACAAATTAATAAAAATGGATTAACTCTCACCATCTTACATATTACTACCCTGTAACTACAAGATAAGACATTCCTCTGTTTAGTAAACATCTATCAACTTGAGCAAGGCTTGTGATGTTTTCTTTTTGAGGCTCAAATGCAAGATAATTTCTGCAATGTGAAAAAAACCTAACAAATGAACTCCTCCCCCAAAATAAAACAACAATAACAAAACAAAGCTTTAAACCCTACTGTTCTAATTATCAAACAATGACTGCCTCAGTAGAAAAACTGGTACACTTCAATTAAATATCAGAAATTTTATTATCAGTTTTTCAAAATAAAATGCTGTGCAATAACTGAAAAAGTCAAATGAAATACAAACATCATAACAAGAGAAGGAATTTTCTTTATATGGGATGAAAGGAAAACCTTTTCTAAATGTGCTTCATATAATGCGCTTCACAGAATCAGTCTTTCTCTTGCAGACTTTATCATTAAATACTCAAAAAGACAGTAAAGAAAGTTCCATACTTTAATCAATATGACAACTTGTTAGCTACACAGAACTCAGATACAAGGTTTAGTTGCAGTTCCTCATATGAACAGTACTAGTCATGTTGCTAGGATTCATTTCCAGAACAAAACAGCATTTAGCAGAAGTTGGATAGCCAATAAAATATTTAGTCAGAACAGGTAAAGTTTTCCAGATACATTTGTCAGTTTCTTCTTTTTACAGAACTGGCAGGCAGCCTTACTCTTTCTGAGTTGCAGATGTCTCTTGTCCCTTCCCTTCCCTTCCCTTCCCTTCCCTTCCCTTCCCTTCCCTTCCCTTCCCTTCCCTTCCCTTCCCTTCCCTTCCCTTCCCTTCCCTTCCCTTTCCTTTTCTTCCTGTGTTTTACAACATGAATTCTTTCAAATGTTAGAATATGCTGGATTGAAGGAGTAGGTAAAAATTTATTTTTTTTTAAACAATCATTTTTGCAAAAATACAGATAAACAATGATAAAAGTAATTTGCAATTCTTAGGTGCAGAAGTTTATGTAGTTTAAAAACATAATCCATTTTTTCAGCAATAAAAACCGCATTAGAAACTCTACAAGAATATAAAGTCTCATAGTTATGACTGAATCTATGTTTTTTAGTCAATATCATGCGATGGTTTACTCTTATATCATCATACAGAGCAACAAGGATATTCTCTTCACATGATGGCAATTATGCAGCAATAAAATTCAGCTAAGTAGCAGTTTCCATAATTGTGTCTAAAAGGTTTGTTTATATTATTAACTTATTTCCATCTTATTGCATTACAGAGAGTCCAAGAGAAAATAATTTCTGAATTTCTCCTTACAAGGTATCTCAAGAAATAGTAACTCCAGAAATTCTTCTGCAATATTAACAATTGTGTCCAGCATGCACACCAAGTGATCAGTGAACTGCAAAATCATATGCATTTCAGACAAGAAGGATTCAGTTTGTTTTTAATTTGTGGCCATTGAAGTCTTACTTTAGTGTTTTACGTCAGCAGGCAAATATAATTTGGTGTTGCTGTTTATTAATAAAAGCACACCATGTTTTAATGAACTAGTTATTCACAAGGAAAGCAGATTATTAAGTAAAATGCTCTTTGCCAACTGAGGTTAATAAAAACTCTCAGAACCAAGTGGGATGACTTTTACCATGGTAACAAAAGCTTGGAATTATCAAGTACATCAAAGCTCACATTTGATAAAATGAATTGTCACCAGACTTGGTTTCCCTGGAGGAAAGTGGGGGTAGGAATAAGATGGGAAAAGAGAACAGTTAGACTAATGTAACCCTACAGATGTTTGGGTCTTATGCTGTATATTATATGATTTTTGCAGCAACTGTGTGTTTATAAAATCTCAACATCCAGAACACAGTCCTGCTAAAGGGTCTGTGTAAACACAGTTTCTGCTTAAAACTGATTGGAAACCCTGACAAATTCTCCTACTTTACCGGTGAGAAAGGATAGTGCTTAAAGCAAAGCAACTACAAAATATCACTGAGTCAATATTTCCAGGTATTGTGTATGTAACATCTACAGATTTTAAGAAACTTGTGCTGTTGTTTCATTTTATAAGTCACAGCTTTTTAATTCTTGGACCTGCCATTTTTCCTTTCCTTTCCTTTGCCTCTCTAGGCATAGATAGTAGTTAAACTTGGAATGTTGCACTTTGTTGTCCCAATGCCGTACTTTTCACTGGAGATGAAGTAACTTTTATTGATTTCAGTGAAGTAAAAGTTTGATTTTCATTTTTGGAAATCCTCTTTTGACATTGTACACGTTAAGTGGCATTATAACACAGCTCTCGTGCAAAGATGAAGGCATGGGTAAAGAGGAAATGTGAAAAAGAGGCAGTTAAAGATGTTAAGATATCTCAACACTGATTAAGTATTGCAGGTAGAAGTCAAATATAAGTATGAGGGTCTTCTTCATCACTAAGCTGACAAGGATATTAAAGAAGATAAACTATAGAGAAACAAAATGAATTCTTTATATCAGCCTTTACTTTTAAGGATAAGGAAATGCCTATTACTTACCAGTTATTTTTCATGGGTAATCAAGGTCAAGTACTAACAAATAAAGAAGTATATATTTAAGAGTTATCTGACCTCAGCAAGTAAAATAGCAATAGATCACTGAAGACTAATGGCATTCACACACTCAGAGAACTGGAGAAATAAAAATAAGTACATAAATAGTAAAATAAAATAAAGTACTAATAACTGAGGACTGGAAAGTGTCCATATTTTTGTACATATATACAAATATGTACTAATATGTACATTTATACATATGTAGATTTCATTAAAAAGAAAGTACTGAGAGGCAATTAGATAATTGTAAGACAGAGAATGTTGTTTAGTTTTTATTCAATAACACTGATTTTAGAATAAAAACAAAGGAAAGTATCCTACCTCTTGCCATGGCCAATGCACATTGCAGAGGAACCATACTGATGCAATGGAATAAAAAAAATCATGTGCCCCCAAAGCGCCAGGTTCTGTGAGGCACACAGTTCAGCTTGGTGATACCATCTCCTAGCCTTCTGCAGACAAGCTGGGCACAGTTTTGTCATTGAGGATGGGAATCCTGAAGAGAGAGGATACAGCTGGTCACATTTTGAATATTAGCCCTAGTAAAGGGTCATCCACTGGCAGGTCAGGCCATTTGAGGGACCAAGACTCTTTGGTGTCCCAGAGCTGCTGTCTTGCTCCAGCTCAGTATTCACGAGAAAAGCTGCATGAGCCAGTCCTAGCTCTAAGATTTAATGCAGAACTGGATATGACTCGTTTCCTTCATCAAATAAAGGGATACCTGTGGATTTTAAGACAATAGGAACAATTTCTCTTTGTTGCCAAGTGAATTAAATAAAGCTTTTAAAATACGAATAATCAGGATTGTGAAATTATGATCATAGGAAGAAAGAAAAAGCAGAATGGCTAGAGATCGGGGGACTATCTCTCTAATGGAATGCTGAAGCAGAATAGATCAAGTCTTTGCTTTTTGTTATTGTTTCACCCCTCTACCTATTCTTCTCATCCCAAGTAAGCTTTCACTGAAATCAATGGCAGAATAATTCTAGTTATCCTAAACCAGCAGGATTGTGAGGTTTGGCCCCCACTTTTCGTTCTTTATTAACACATGTATTTTTAAGCAAAATCTGAGTAAATCACATGGAGAACATTAATTTTCAAACTGAAATTGAGTCATTTGTTCATAAACTGCATCTTATCCTGCATCTATCTGTATAAAAACATCCTAGTGCTTATTCTGAAATTACTTCCTTTTTTTTTTCTTCAGCCTTTCTATGACATTCCCTTGATGAGTGTATTTTTGCTACTGTTTTAGTCCTTTACGTGCCTCTGGGACTACCATGACAGTAGTCTCTCTCTACTCATTTAGATCCAAATTTTGTTTCAGCAAATAGATATGGCAAAATATCAATAGAAAAGGATCAGACACTATGAGTTTTCTCTCTTCTGTATGAGAAACTGTATATTGTCAGAAAAGGGACTTAATAACCTTCCCTGAATATACCAGTAGTTTTTATGACAAAGAGGAAACAGTGCTATCTGTTTTCATTTTCACTGGAAATCAAGTAGTAGAGTTAGATGCTCTATCCTGACTTTTTTCATACAGGTATGTTTCATCCCTGTATTTTTTGTTTTGGACTCTCCATTTATTCTGAAGTATGCTCTGTTCACTTTTACCATAGAGTCCTTATCCTAGGTCAGCCATAGGTAGATGAAAGCTACATGGACTCAGAAGGATTGTGAGTTTACTTTGCCGAGACTCTGCATGGTAAGAGCTCACTCTCTGTCCATATCTTAAGTCATTTCTAGGATGACACAGAGCTAATAAGCCCCAGTGAAAGCCTATCCAATACCTACTGACTGTAGTTACGTATTTTTTTAGAGTCTTGGAGATCTGGAGAGATATAGTTTACTGTACAGTATTTTTGCTATAGAACCATCAACAACAGCTCCTAATTTTGAGATCGTCAGGTTGTGGGATTCAGAAAAGATTCCATAAGCATCTACTGAAGTTTTGCTCAGAAAATTCCCTTACTGGCAAAGACGTTAAGTCTCAGTAGTTTCCTGTTGGTAACCAAATTTATTGGTTCGTAATATTATTCTTAAGGAGAATGGACTCAAATCCTAACTAGTCTTTACACAAAGATATTTTCCACAGGACACCTGTCCTTTGTTACTATAAAATCTTCTGTCAAAAGTTAAGATATTTTTTTCCTCTTCCTTTCCAACAGTTAGTGACAGAATGAAAATTAGTGTACATATTGGCCTTTAGTTTTCTCCAAGTCTCCAAGATTAGTCTGAACATTATCTCTACTACCATTAAATACAGGTGTGAAAACACTCTCAATCTCACATTTAGGCTGTTCTCTCAAACTGTAAGTGTGGAGCAGGACGGCAGCTAGACTGAAAAATGCCTTGTAGTAAATCCAGATTCTAATGGTCTGCAGGCTGTGACCAAGGCTGAGTCTGCACCACCTTTCTTTTCCAGAAGATATCCTCATTTGACTCAACAAAATGAGAAACTATCACCGAGCTATAGATAATAGGAGATCAAATATGTGTATGTGTAGATTCAGGCATATTAGGGTTTATTATTTCAAGTATATTTCTTATGGCTCGTATTTTTACTACTGGCTAAACCAATCAATTAAGAAAAACCAAAAAAGTACAGGCAGATGATCAGATATTTCCATGCAACTTTTAAATTGTTAGTGTGGTTCATGGCATAGTTTTATTCGTGTCAATGAATACTTTCATAAGCAGTACCCAAGTACAGTTTGGATGTTAGTATGGCCAGAAACCAATCCCAGTGGACAGTTTGAATGAAGCCTTTCTGTTCTGAGCAGTAGGAAAGTTTAAATGTGGGAACATGATCTGTGCTGAGCCAGAGATGAGTAGCTGCCTTGTATTATTTACTGTTCCACAGGGGTAACCATAGCACTCAGAGCGGTTACAGGGTTATGCAAACTTCTCATATTAAAGAAGGCTCCAGCTAAAATGCTTTATTTGTGACTAGATAATCTATTTACAATTATTCATCAGTGGAAAGACTCTTGTAAGCAACATTTATTTTTTCAGTTAAACCTGGCTGAATGCAAAATCCTGTAAAATATAGAGGAAAAACTTTCCTTTCAGCTGCCGTTAAAAATCTGGATGACCTGGCCTGGTTCTTTTCGCTGTGCTGTGAATATTCTGTCTCAGGACTTCTGAGCCCTAACAAGACATTTAAGGTCATATATCCTAGTTCTGTTTACTATGGCAGCTTTTCTTTCCCCTGCAAATGACTGCTTCTGCAAAAATATAATCCCCTTTCCACTGGCAGTCATACTGCAGAGAATCTTTTAAGTGGTAAGAAGCAAATCACAAAAGTGAGTCAGCCAATCAGTCAATCAAGAAAAGAGTGAAGATTGGCCATACAACAATTTCATACATATATATTCCCCCTTGCATCAGTGTCAAATTCAAAATGCAGGTGCATAAATGCTCTTTGATGGCTGCACAGTCATCATTACATCCTTCAACCAGTTGATAGGTATGCTCAGCAGCCTGAATCACTATTCAAATTTCCTTCTCACCAGGGGAAGTGTTTTTGTTTTCAGACTCATTTTTTTTTATTTTAAGACCAATGCTTTTGTAGAAAAACAAGAAAGATGGATGAACAGCATGGGAATTCTAGACTACTGGAATAGAAATCAGTATAAATAGCCTCTCTCATTTTCTTTTTCCTCTTGGCTGTCTTTTCTCTGTCATTCATGTCTTCTTCATGGACAGGAGCTTTAAGAATAAGCCACTTTTAGTCACTGACTATTGATAGTCAGTGTGTGATCGGTGTGATCATGCAAATGCTCATAGTCTCCAGATCTAAGCACCCAATCTAGTTATTTCCTTTGGGATTCAGGCTTCAGGTAGAGGCTTTCTGTGTTTTGTTGTTGTTGTTGTTGTTGTTTTCCTTTGCTTTTTTGTTTTGTTTTTTGTTGGTTCTTTTTTTTCCCCAAAAGACAAATCACAGCTTGCATATCTGGCTTCTTTTCTTACTGATTTAGGGAAAGTCTGTTTCTCTGGGTTGTTTATGTCAGGGTCTGAAGAGACTGATCATGTAACGAAGCCATTTAAAAAAGATATCTCAAAATAAATATAGCAGTGCATTTTTTTAGTGCTCTAAAACTGTTAAAAACCAATCTAGATTACTGTTGAAACACTAACTTGCCCAGTGAAACAATCACTTTTACTGTCTTTCCTGGTGTTCCCTGACACTGGAGCATAGCTGTAACTGGCCAAAAATTTCAGGGTGCTATCATCATGTAAAATTACCCTTGTGAAAAAAGATCTGTTTTTTTAACTCCTTTGACTATCACAATTCAGCTGTGGAGCAGTAGTCAGGGCAGAGAGAAGGAATGAAGAGAATGGGGAAGAATTTAGGACTCCAGCCCAAATCAGAAGTGATTTAGATTGTTACATATTGTTTTGAAACAGCATCAAGAAATCAAAGTCCAGGAAAAAAAAAATGTTATAGTCAAGCTCAAAGATGTAAGATAAATCAGAATGCACTTAATTTCCAGAACTGAATGACAATGTTGACTCAGGCAGCTATGTCTGACTAAAGATGCCAGTCTTTAGCATAAAAGGTAGCAATTGGGCCACACCAGGGAGTGGGAGAACTGAGTAAGTTCCAGGTCCTTTGCAGATGCAGGGATATTTCAGTATAATATGTCCCTCTGTTATCTCATACTCTCCACCATCCTTTGGAATTTGGCCATTTTTTTGTCCTGCAGCAGAAAATAACTGGGACCAGACAGAATGGAAGAGTTGAGCAAGGAGCTATGTTCCTGATCATATCTTCTTGCACATGAGGAAATATGTTTGTGTCCCTTTGTGTTAGCTCTGAGGTTAGCTACAAGAAGCTTTTCTGACCCATGAACCAGATAGATTTGCTGTAGCACGATGCTCGACCTGGCAAGCTTGTGGCATATTTGCTTTGGCAAAGTACCAGCCCAACGTGGCTGAGTAGTTTCTAGTTCCAACCAGCTCAGAGTTTAAGCAGAACAAGAGTAGGTTTGTCTATGTGCATCTGCATACGTTAGGTGTTACAGCATTTGATTAAGTGGTGAATGTTCTCCAATGCTGCTCGTTGGGCTGTATTTAAGTAGGAACATCAGACAGTTACAGACACTTAGAGGGAGCAGGGACCACAATCCAGAGACTCCTTTTTCTATTTGAAATCTTGAGTTTCTTTTCTACATCTACTCAAGAGTCTTAGTTTCTTGGTAGCCTCAGCTGGAAATTAAGTGATAGAAGGGAATGGGAAAATGCTTCAGTACTGTAAAAGAAGCTACCAAATATCAGGAACACAAGAGGTATGGAGACTAAAGAGCAACAAAGGAAATTTAAGTGAACAAAGTGTGGGAGACAAATAAATGACTCTATTTCTATTTCTCTTTTGCTTCTGCTCTTTCTGTCCCTATGACATACTTGATCTCCCATCTGAACAGAGAATCAGCTTAATCTTCCCAGCCAAATGTATACTCTCCTGGGTCACAGAATGTATAAAATGAAATCTGCAGCAGCTAAGGCATAAGGTACCAAACACGTTTTCTTCTTCACAGCTAATTGTGGAGACTGCTCTGATATCAATATTTTGCATTCCATATTAACTGTGGATTTCAGTAAGTATAAACTTTTGGTGTCCTTAGGATGACTGTCAGTCTAAACGTGGAATGCAGAAGAGGTGTAAATAGAGATCAGTACCTGTTACTCCAGAAAAGGCACTTCTCAATCTACTTATGTATTTAAGTTCTTTCAGGTTAAGTGCTAAGATATCTGTTGAATGTAGACACCTGAACACTTAGACAAAGTTGGAAATCTGTTCAAGTGGTATTTGGGATCTAAAGGGCTTTCGGGCACTTAAAGGAAGACAAATCAAACTGTAGCCTCACCACTGAGGAAGGATATTTCCTTCACTGTGTTCTGCTCATGCACTTTGCATCCTAAGGTGCAGAGGTATTTCTTTTTTCAGAGTTGGGAAGGGTTACTCTTATTTTTCAGCACTTAGAAAAGCTCTCAATCTGGTACTTACAAGTAACCTTAAACATGAAAGTTCAAAGAATTTTCTTCTGACTCGGTGAAGGAGGGTAGTATTCCAGCTCCTAGGTAGGTAGCATGAGCTTTGTACTTGGAAGTGGGCACTGCCATTTTAGTTTGAGCCTCAAGAGAATGTTTAATAGAGGCAAAGAACTGCCAAGCTTCTGCATGAAAAGGAACCACAGGTGAAGACAGAAGTGATATGCCAACACAATTACAATATTCCTGAGTATGTACATAAATACAGTTGTAGGCATTTGAAGAAATTTTTGCCAGGAAACAACAGCAAACTAGGGCTTTTAAAAGTTAGATGTGAGGTGATAGGGATTTTTTTGATAGCTTTTCTGGTCTTTTAAATTCAACCTAAGGTGTTCATGAAAGTATTTTCATACTCACCTATATGCCTTCTCAAAAATTAACTTCAACATCCTGCTTTTTCTGAAAGTGAAAATGAATTTTCAGTAATCTTGGCATTCCTCAGGATTTTGCTTTTCCATTTAATCCATAATCTGTGGTAGAAATGCTTTGGCTCATTTTTTTATCTGTCCAGGTTAGATCATTTTATTCTAATTTACTTTCTAGTCAAAATTATTCTGGAGACATGGAAGTGAAAGTCATAGTAGTTTTATCCTCTTCTTAATCATTTAGGCACACTGAATATGTCTCAAATTCTTGTTAATATATTCTTGGGCCAGTTCTGTTTAACTTTTTTTTTTTTTTTTTCAGTGATCTGGATGCAGAATTGGAGTGGGTCCTTAGTAAATTTGCTGTTTTCATTAAATTCTTGACTCCCTGGTGGAATTAGATGTCTTGTAGAGGTTTCTAGATAAACTGGAGCACTGGGCTGTCAGTGACATGTAGTTCAATGACAGAATGTTTGGGAATGGCACAAAGCTGTAACAGAGGAGATTCAGACTAAGCTTTAGGAAATATTCATTTTCTGTGTTGGTGGTCAAACACTGAAGCAGGCTTCCTAGCAAGGTGATTGATGCCTCATGGCTGCCATGGTTGAAGAGCAAGTTGGACAAGATCATCTTTGAAGGGCCCTTCCAAATTCTATTCTCCTCTCCTCTCCTCTCCTCTCCTCTCCTCTCCTCTCCTCTCCTCTCCTCTCCTCTCCTCTCCTCTCCTCTCCTCTCCTCTCCTCTCCTCTCCCCTATCCTATCCTATCCTATCCTATCCTATCCTATCCTATCCTATCCTATCCTATCCTATCCTATCCTATCCTACCCTACCCTACCCTACCCTACCCTACCCTACCCTACCCTACCCTACCCTACCCTACCCTACCCTACCCTATTGTATTCTACCATGGAAAGACACTTTTTAAAGAAAGTATTTAACCTTGCCACCACATGCTGGCTGACTTTATAACTGTTTTACTATTATTGTAGACTATTTTTCAGCTTGCCCTCCTAAATTTGAGTTGATCCAGTTTTAACAATAATGTTCATTCTATTAATTAAAACGTTAGACTATAAGTATTTCAAGGTATTTGAAGGGCTTATTTTTTTCTCTTATTTTAATCAGTGCCTCAACTGAGATACGAACTAGGAAACATTTGCTCCATGGAATGCTGGATATAGATCTTTGTTTACAGGTTATACAAGTTACATGGCATTGCGCTTGGGAAAAAATAAAAGTTGTTATTACCTAAATAAAGATTGTATATGGACGTGGAAGATTTGTATATTTATCTTTACTTCAGTATATCTAGATTTTGCAGTGATTTACTGTAGAACTTCAGATTATCCATTATCAGTTTAATTGAGAGAGAAACCACCATCAGAAAGGCCTGATTTGAAGGACAGAGTGACAAGGATATTTCAGTTAGGCATTTACTTTGCCAGGCTTTTAGTTTTCCTTTGTTTTCAGGAAAAACAAACAAACAAACAAACAAACAAACAAAAGAACTTTTAAATGTATTTATCAGTTGAATCACGGAAAGACTTTCCATTTTGTAGACAGAAACATAATAAGTGTTTATTGCAATTGTAGGCAGAGATAAATTAACCAAATACTTCCCTTGAAATGAGCAATTGATATGAATACCAACTTGGAGTTACGTGCTACCAAATATTATGGCCTCTGGCTCTGTTCCAGCACACAAGGAGTCCCATTACCTCCCAGCCCTATTCTTTAGATATTCCCATTAAAGTCAAGCAGTGTTCAAAATGAATAAAAATATCATAAACAGTTTCTGTCCAATTTCTTCTAAACCACAGTGTTTAATTAAAGAAAATTCTATTCCTCTTTCATCCAAAACTATTACAAATGTTGTAGGGTACAGCTAATCAGAACACTGTTGCAAAACATAATTATTATTGAACTTTTCAATAAAAGAGATTGCATGCAGGGATAAGTTAAACGTTGCCCAGCAACATCATTTCTCTAGTATCAGAACTTTTAAAGGAAAAAATGAAATAGGTGGCCTTAAAAGGAAAAAAAAAAAAAAAATAGGATTTTCATTTGCTCTGGGATTTGATGATATTTATTTTAAAGATTTAGCAAAGATAAAACACTTGGAGTGGAAATGTTCTTTGTTTCAGTTACTATGAAGCTACTTAGGCACTTTTTCATGTCTGAAGAACCATGAAATGAAATAAAGGTATTAGAAAGATCAATGGCATGAGTAGTTGAAAGATAAATTTTAACCATAGCCTTTAAGCCTCTAACGAACTCTGGTTAATACTTTTTATTCAGATCTAACTGAAGAATTAATATTTTGTAAAAATAATGTCCTTCTATTAAATCTAAGTCTAAATCTGAGAGTCCAAATGTTATAATCTGCGTGATTTTACAATCTGAAGCAATAAAGCCTGCTTGACTTTTTCTACTTAATTTTGGGAGGAATGAAGGGGAAGTTTTTGTATACACATATCCATATACAATGACATAAAAATATAAAAAAATATTCTCTCAAGCAGACAAAAGCACAAAGCCCCACAGACAAAATTAAAGAAAAAAAATCCTTATGGGACAAATAGAAATTCTAAATAAACTACCTGCCTTCCTTTTCTAGCAACCTTTATATTTATTTTATTAGAGCCACTTTATAATTTATCTAAGAAACAGAAGAGGCAGTCATTTTTCACTAGGTTTGTGGACTTAGAGTTATTTTATAGATTCATGTGGTAAAAGATGTTACTGCTTATTCCAGGTTCTTATGTTCATGCTTTGAAAACAATCACTTTTTAAGAAAGCTTTACCTTCTGCAAACAGTAGGAAGAACAGTGATAAAATTGTCAGGAAGCCTTTCCTCTAAGGACCAGGAATGCATTTGTAGAAAAGGCTGTGAGTCTGGTTTTTTTTTTTAGTTTGAAATCGCTTACTGAAGAGCTTATATAAATCAAATTTATGTAGCGTATCTTTATGCATGCCAAGGCCCCTGAGCCTACCGAAGCTGAAATCCTTCATGAGTTTTCTGGAACTTGCTATTTCACTCAGACAGTAAATGTTGTTTTGCTTGGTGCTTAATCTAGTTAAATAATGAGGGATTTCACAAACTTAGCTATTACATCCAAAAACAACTTTCTCATACAGTTGGAACACAAACATTGGCTTTCTTAGCTGTCCTGAACTTGGTATGTGTTATATGGAATGCAATCATACTTTGTCTGTGAGGGTTGGCTTGAGAAATTCATCTTTCCCATGTTAATCTTGCCAGTGATCTGATTATATTGTATATGCAGGATATTAAACTGGAGGACAGACCTTACTGCAAATCCTACATTTTAACTGCTTGGAGAAGAATTAATGCATGCTTTTTCTTTGGTAAGCTCTCTTATGAACACCTGCTGCCTTTATTAAAATAAGAATAATAATAATATACACTTATGTATCAGTAGTAGTACTCAAGTACTTGTAATAGTATATTGTTACAGCTCTGGCTGGTTTATTGTCAAAGCACAATGTGGAGTCAGTCTGTAGAGAGCTTTTATATCTTTTCCTAAAAGTAATGTAACTGGGATAAACAAACAAACAAACAAACAAACAAACAAATAAATAAGTGACAAGATGTCAGGCCCACCAGAACTTGTGCAAATGACAATAACACTGAAATAAGAAAGTAGCAGTTAGAAATCTCCTAAATTATCATGTATTAAATATATATGTATATCTTTGTCACCTCTCTGAAAATTTTAGGAATAAAAGGTTAAGACTGGAAAAAATAAAAGAAGAAATTGCAAAATCTTGACTATCTTAAATAATTTTCAGTGGAAAGTAATAGAGTAACAAGATTCTGGGTAAACTCTCAAATATTCTTCAAGCCCTGCATCTTGATTAATTTTAGTGTTTCTCATGTGTTGGAACAATATCTGCCGGAAAATAGTACAGTATATACATCTATGGATAAAAGCCACTACTCTTGTCATATATGGAAAAATTCATATTCAATCCCTTCCTAAAGATGTACTCAATGTATAGAGAAAACAGAGAAAGAATGATACAAAAGTTATCTGATCTGTACTGTGATAGATAGAATATATTTCAGAAAAAAAGTATATATATATGTTGCTCTGAAAGTAATGCCTCCTATCTATTTCCATAGAAACTGCAACAGATACAAAAGAGCACGATAATACTATTTGAATTTGAGCAAATTCTCAGTTACAGAACATTATTTTTTCAGCACAGTCACCACCATTAGTCATATATTTCTGCCTGAACGAGAGCCTGTATGCCTTGCTGGTAAAAATTTGCTGCACCATAGGCAACCCACTGTTTCACAGATACTCCGAGAGTGTGGTTGGTAAGAAAACGATTTGTCCATGTATCTCTCATCAGCCCAAAGAGATGGAAGTCAGAATGAGCCAGATCCAGACTATATGATGGGTGTGGTAGGACAGTTCAACCAACACTGGAAAACTTCTCCACACTTTTCAGACTGATATTAGGCCTGGAATTACTTTTCTGGCAGATGACTCAATTGATTCTCTCACTATGCAGCCAGATGAAGACCAGGTCAAGAACATGTAACCAAAGTTGTAAAACAGAGAGCAAGAAAACAAGAACGGGAGTAGAAGGAGTAGCATTTCCTGCCACGGCAAGAATGCACCTTAGGCCAGCTCATCCATAGCATCTGACTATACCATCAATTGCAATAAATATACAGACTCACTGTTCTTGTATGCATTCCCTTTTGATCTTCATCAAAGATAACTTCCATCAACTTCTTCTTTACTTACACTATTATTTTTACATTCATTCATCTCCTAGAATGCATCTAGTGGTGGATTTTCAGATATGAAAAAAAAAAAAAAAGAGTTAAATTAATCCAAAAGTTCAAACCCACCGATTAGACTATAGCTTTAAATTATCAAGCCAAAGTTAGCAAAAGGTTTTTTTGACTATATGTACATTCAATCTTGGAAACCACTTTTTCTAGTATCAGAAAAATACAGAAGCCGTATTAAAAAGGATTATCTGTTCATGCTTTCTCCCAAACATCTCCAGCAACATAGTCACTTTTGAAAATCTCAGCTCAGATGCATTCCACAAAATATATTATGCCATTTTCTACATAAAAGTTTTGTCAGCATTTTAAACCTCTTCTAGAAAGACAAACTGGCTAAATGCACTTCTGGTTCCCTGTGGCTCTTCACTCATTCAAGGAATAGAGCTTGCCATTAAATATTTTAGAAATAGTTCCTAGATATTAAAAGAATAGCTTAAACACATTAATAACTCTCTCAAGCACAATTTCTACATAGAGAAAAATGTTGTGGAAACTGTAGAATTCTATAATATTGTGTACTGTAATGCATAATAAATTAAATATAAATTAAATACACAGTCAAATGATTAAAATTCTAACATTACTTGAAGAAAGTTTCTATTTTATTTTATTTTCTTTTGTAGTTAGCACATCTTTAGAAGGTGATGACTAAAAAGAAATTTCTTTGGATTTTTGTCTTAAGTCATCATGAAGAATGAATTTAAAGGAATATCTAAAAGAAAAATGCCATCATTGAGCTTCTTTTCACTCTATCTACATTCTGACAAGGAGACTGCTACATCCTGAGATATGGACTGCGTTTTATACCGTTGAAAAGTTTTAAACAAGCTGAAGAAGAGATAAATGAGTAATCCACACTCCAGTAGTCACCACTGTACTAGCTTCAAACAAGAATTTAAGTTTCCATAATTGACATAATCTCCAAGCTAAATTAATTTAAACCAGGCATGGGCATTTTCTGAAGTCATACTGATTGCAAGTTGGCCAATTAATTGAAACCTAAATAAAAAAATTCAGTCGTAAGGAATGATATTGTTTTTTATAGAAAGGGCTTAAGAAATATTTGAAGGTCAAATAAACTTATCTGATAATAAGAATAGGAGTTACTTGACATCTGTCATAAGAAGAAAAATATCTGATAAAGCAGATTGGAATTCATGAAGTGAGGAAAATGAGGACTATCTAGGTGCTATATCATGAGTAATTAGAATGATAAGCACACATCATCTGAAACAGTCATAGCGATCATGGCTTTTTTTGTAGCTATTTTCTTTCTGTAATCTGCTTTATATATGTTTTGTTTCTATATTATAAAATTACTCTTAGAGCATTGTTTTCATCACTTTTCAGTTTTTTATGTCATCATAAAATGAATTTCTTTTTTGAGGGTGAAATTTGAGGAAGGTGCTTGTTATGACGTATATACATAATGAGAAGCTGGGATTGTAACCTACAATTTATGAGTAAAAGATTGCAGATAAACAAATGTAAACGGGGAGAAGCTGAAAAAGAAAGTTTCATCAGTGATTTTCCTAATATTGTCCCTAAGGCCAGAATTATTTGTGTTCCACTCTAATAAACTGAAAACTTAACCAATGTGTAAATTTGACTGCAGGCATGCTTGTATTATCTGCCTGCAAGTGAAGGATTTTGTAGACACAGAAGAGATTCGCATCATGGGATTTCTGCAAGATGTGTTCCTACTGCAAGAGTAAGAATGTGGAAAAATGAGCTTGAGGGTGAGGCAGAAATGTAATGAATGTGCATCTTGCACTTTATCAAGCCAGATGTTAAAATAAAGAACGATAATAAAAACAATTTAAGGAATATTTGTCATCTATCACTTCAGTCATTCATTAATATTAATTCTCATTATAGAACCATATAAGAATCTCTGACAAATATTAAGTTTTAACTGTATTCATTGTGAGGTACAATGTCAGGCCTACAAATATTAAAAAAAAAAACAAACACACAAAGTAGGAAGTGCAACAGTGGTAATTTGACTTGCCTGCAATTAAATGAGTAGTGAAGAGGGCAGAACTGGAATGTAAAACATTAGTCAGTGAAATATGGTTCATCTTGTTCTTTTTTAAAAGTATAAACCTTCTTTAATCCCCATTCTGCATCTTTACAAAATGATGTCTACTTCTTTCATGAGTGTTAAGTATGATAATGTGGCTCCACTGTACATGGTTATCGTGCAGCTACCAGGATTGAACATGTGCTAAGCATAAGTAATTGACTCTGGCACAGGATATAATCATTCTTATTTGTAGGATATTAGTGGTCAATGATGCAAACATCAATGTGTAAAAAAAGAAATGGAAGTCATTGACAAGGAAAAGAATGAACTTGTCTTTCAGGGATACCAAATCAATGGTTAGCAGCACACTTCAGGAAACAGAATTTCTTCTCTTCCATGTTTTTGTCAAAATGCATTCTGAGCTAAGAAAGTGGAAAAAAAAAAAAAAAAAAATCTTACAACTCCTCTTGAAATAGCCTCAGTCCTGAGTCAGCTTGTCTTAAGCAGAACAATCTCTTAGGGACTGAATGGATACCTTTCTTCCACACTTGCTGATTCTGCGTGAGGTGTGTGGTCCTGCAGTCTCATGACAGATAGAAAGAAGTTTCAATGTGCAAGTGGGAGGCTCTTGTCCTTAATCCTAGCCTATGCAGTATGGAAGTACATAATTTATAATCACCCAAAAGCATGACTGGAGGTCTAGGCCATATTAAGTACTTTATACATTTTTTTCTGAAGCAAAATAACAGAGCAAAAGCAAACTCCATCTTAACAGTCACTTCAAAATAACTGTGGTTATGTACAGAAATCATTTATATTTATATACGTACATATAAAGTCTTAGCTGACTATAAGCTCTGTTGATCAAGCATTTTAGTGTAAGACATAATAAATTATTTCAGACATAAAAATAAATTAATGATCCATGTGCAGGAGCCTGGGATGTGAAGGAACAACTGTCTGTTAGATAGGTTTTACATGAGCAAAACTGCTCTATGCATTGGAACAACACAATGAATATCAGGCTGCACTAAAAAGCTCTAACCATTTATTTGATGGCCCTCAAGGTCCCAAGTTATGGTTCGGAAAGACTTATTTTAATTAATTCTTTCTTTAACCAAGATAAGTTACAATAGGACCCATGGGGATCTATGCTGGAGCAGTGCACTCCTGTTGGGTGAGTCCCATGGTACAAAGCTGTGTAGGAACAGTGCTTGGAGTTGTAGGATGCCTACAATCAGTTCAGGAAGAATAGCATGCTGTGGGATGGACCTTACACTGGAGCAGGGGCAGTGACCATGAGGGAGAAGTGGAGATGAAGCATTATGGACCCATCCCAGGCCCTATTGTCCATTCTCCTGCACTCCCCAGGAGAAGGAAGGTAGGAGAGGGTGGATGGGAGGAATTTTTTTTTTTGTAAGAAAATTAACTCCGAATTAAAAAAAAAAAAAAAAAAAAAAAATTGAAGAAAAAGTTCATGTTACATAAATCATGTTTAGTTGGAGGAGACTTGGGGTGTGAACTATGGTATGCTTCAGTATGAGTATGAGCAAGATTTAATGTATAAGGATGTAATTATCAACTTTAACAATAGAATTGTTCTTCAGTGTAATGAACAAAAAGACTAATTGTAACACAGGTACTGTACAGATACTAATGCACCCTTCAGATTATGTGGCTAAAAGAGCATTTTCTCTGCATGACACCTAGGATTCTTCTGAAGCTGCTTTAAAGTTTTCTCCTTATTTTATTTATTTATCTTTGTCCTCTCACAAAACCTGGAGAATATCCAGACAAAATGAATTGGACAGTTCTTCTTACACACTTCCTTCCCATGGCATCTATTCTCCAAAAGATCTTTTGTTCCAAACCTTCTAGCTCTGCTATAGACTAATACATTATGTCAATATTCCAAAATATATTCTATGTTTGGATTTAAATGAAGGACCATCGTATTGCTCTCTAAGCTCTGAATTCTAAGTCATTCATTTACGATTAGAGCGTTTTTTCATATAGTAACTCTGATGTCTTAAGAACAACTTTAATATTTTGGTTCACTTAACAGAGTCTCTAGGAGAAGCAGGAATTGATAGTAACTTTGAATTATCAGGACAAAAACCATTTATTCCTGAAAATCACCAGAAATTAATTTATAACATTGTTGCAGACCTGATGTATTTGTCCTTTCATAAAAAAGGTTACAAATCCTGTTGGGTCTGCGTCTTCTATAGAGGAGGTAAAACAAATACCTTAATCTGGAATTAGTCTGAACTATGATTCAAAGGCACCCCTTAAATCCTTTTTTTTTTTTTTTTTTTTAATTTTTCATTGGAAAAGTACACAGTGCATGTTCCCACTTAGATCAGACAGATAAATAAAGCTTTCAAAGAAGAAACCTTAACAACAGTCTCTATAAGGGCTTCATAGTGGACTACAGGCCAGGATTTACTTTAGTTAATTTGTTGAAGTTTTCATTTTTATTTTTTGCTCCTATTGGCCGTATCTCCTGTGGTTTCCAGTTTCTATGTTTCTGAGACCTGCTGTGTAATTATTTGCTAGCTACACAGACTATTATTTAAATATATGCCTAGTTCAAGATAAATAGCACTATTATGATGTTCTCATTGGAAATCTTTGTTGGAAAATTACTTGATGCTGGAGGTATATATTGCTGCCAAAGGAATAAAGATGTTTGTTAAATGATCAGAATACTTATTGTTCTAAAAGTGCCAAAATGTCAGATATAGTAAAATCTTCAAAAGAACTTTTAAAGGACATTGATTTAAAAACTTTATTCTTCCAAGCACTTTATTGGTTTAGCACTTCTTTTTCTTTGATAGATTTTCTGTTATGGAGCTTTTATTTCTGTGAAAATTTTTCAAATGCAACATTTCAAGCACTGTGAGAAATGTTATGGAGCAAACAGGCACCTACTGGATTATAAAGCCTGATGAAATGAATGGTGTGGTTTATAAATGTTAGGTAAATCTTACCTTGTAAACCTAAGTCCTTATGTAGCTATGCCTCAGGTCACGTACTAAAATGGTGGAACACCAAAGAGTAGATAACTGCATTATTATCTTAATCTCTAGATTGTTTCCTTACTCCAGAAAAACTTGGTTCTGACAGCATCAGTAGCAGTCACCAGAATAAGAGATGTCAGAAGAGTTTTGGCTGTGTGCTGAGTTCAGCCTCTTACCACCAAAACAGCAATGGAAAATGCTCATAAAACATTTAAACTGGATATCTAGGCATTTTCAGGAAAGAAAGGGAAAATACATTAAAAAATGAAAGATTTATGTGAAATCTAGAAGAAATTGGGAAGCTTAAAGGAAATATAATCCTATCATTTCATAAAAGGACAGAACAAGATGACATAGTCTAATAAGTCTCTGCAATTTCATTTATGTAAAATAACAAAAGATTGGATGTTATGAAACACAGACCATAAAACTATATTTAAGCAGTTTAAACTGCTCTTCCTTTGCAGAATAAACAATAGTCCTGCCCTTTGATCAATGTCTTTCCTCAGATTTTGTTTAAAATATTGGGGATTTTGCTTTTTTTTTTTTTAAATTGTTATTTAATTTGTCTTGTTTGGAAATGTGTGATTTTGACAATAAGAAAAGAATGGGAAAAAGGTATCCAGAATTTTAGAGCAGGAGGAAGAAAGTGCTATAGTGAGCCCCCTTAGCTTTTCACAAACAAAGCCAAGGATATGAAGGAGCCTGTGGATTGCTAACAAACACAAGTATCAAAGGTTCCCTTCCTAAAATGATTACTGTATGGAAAAATATCATAAATGTGATAGGTTGTAAGCAGCACAAGTAACCAAGCTGCATCCTACTGATTTAAATATTGAGTGTGAGATCCTGGATGGGATTCTGTCTATGAAATGTAGTGGTTTCACTATAATCTTTGTCCCTAATACAATTTATCCACTTTAACAAGAATTTGCTTTTATGATTTATAGAAAAAAAACATCTTCTACTCACCTATTAAATATCATTAAGTATGGACAGAGGCTCCAAAAGCTAATAAGGGGTTTCACACAAACACACGCATACATAAAATATTAAATAAGACTCATTTCCTTGGGAAACTGAAAAAAGATTTGTACAAATTCTTTAAATGAAAACAAATCCCTCGGATGTCCTTCTCTTATCCCCATTTTATTCATAGATTAATAACAGGAGCATTTTAAATAAATTTTACCAAGAATTGTCTTAAATTTTACCCTTTTAGATGACCTTATTATGGGGGAGATTGACTGTGGATTACAGGGTTGATGACAGTGATGGGGAATGGAATTTAAGACTCCAGTCCCAGTTCCAGCATTACACATACAAGGCATTGGAAATATGAATTTTTACTCAAAGAACTGGTCTTTCTTCATCCAGAACTAGTAAGGGGGCTGAAATCCAGCTTGTAAATAAATTTCTGAATTTCGTTTCAGAAGAGCAGGAAAATACTTTCCTCTGACACATGCTTAATATGTATTTTGTTCTTGCTAGATAGCCAAAACCAACAGGTGTGCATTAAGGTTTCTGTTAAATCACAGCTGATGAACATAAAAATCTGATCTCACATAACATACTACAATTCCTGCAAACATTTTAAACTGTCGTGGATGAATAATGTCAGAAAAAAGTATGGTTCAGAGGTGACAGGAGTGCAAATGCTGTTAGGTGAAAGTCATGAATCAAAAAAAGTATGTACGTTCTGAGGTGCATTGAGATTTTTTTTAAATTGTGAGGCTGACAAGAAAAGTATATACAGTAGAAAAAGAAGTTTTGAAATAAAATAGATGTAACTTCCTAAACGGGGAATTATTCATTCATAAGAGCAAAAATAAACATGAAGTAAATACTATATGTAATTTCCACGGGTAGTTTCAGACTTCCTATTATGCCTTCATAAGAAACAGCAGAAAAGTTACACAACTTGCTGTTCAGATGATTACATCTGTGGGTAATTATTCATTTCTCCCTTGAATCTGTGTTATTACACAATTTCATATATTGCAGCTATCCTGTTCAGCATACTAGGATCTCTCCAGTTTAATTCATTTCTCAATAACATTGGCCATAGAGAGAGGGTCTAACAAAATCCCTGTGAACTACTGTTTACCTGTAGCAGTAGCTTCAGTCTTGCAGAATACACTGGGAAAGATCTTTTGTCTTCAAAAGAACTTTGTGCACTGATTTTTCGAGATGCAGTCAGTCCAGTAAGAGACAACAAAATCAGCATGGGAAGCAGACTAGGATCTGTCACTCCTGAGATGGAGGTGTAAAACTCAGAGGAAATCACTTTTCCTTTCTCTTTTTTGCTTTCCCATTCTGTGTTCTTTTCATTTGTTGTACCTTCTTCAGGGGACACTGCCTCTTTTGTTGCAATTCTTATGTACCTAGTGTGATCAGCAATGTTTCTGGATGCTGGTACAAAAAAAAGAATGAAGGTGCTGCAGAAGTGCAAAATAGATTAAATGAATTTTGTTTAAATGTATTTATACTATTTAAGCATTTTCATGTCCAGATCATTTTTCCAAAGAGCTGGAATCAGCTCTTCAAATGAAATGGGCCTGGCAAAAATTGTAGCAAGGACCTTGAACTTCAAGAGAGCAAACTTTGAACTGTTTATTGAATGAGCTCCAATAGGAGGTTTTCTTTAGAGATACAGGAGCAGAGTACAGCTAGCAGCACTTTAAGGACACCTTCCTAAGAGCTCAACAGATCTCCATTTCCCAGCATAAGAAGGAGAGGAGGCAGGAAACCAGGCTGAATAAGAACTTGCTTGTCAAGCTGTCAAGGGGAAAAAAAGGAAATGTATAGCCAGTAAAACAGGGATATGTGGCCTGGGAATAATACAGGTCCAAATATGCAGAATTGGGATTGGGAAAACCAAGTCACAGATGGAACTGCACTTTGCAGGGGATAGGAAAAATATCAAGAAGGGATTCTGTAGGCACATAAGTCAGAAGAGAAAGGCAAAAGAGAATGTATCTCCTCTGATTAACGAGAAGAGAAAACAGGCTACAACAGACGTGGAAAAGACTGAGCTATTCAATGAGTTCTTTGTCTCAGTCTTCACTGTCAGTTAGGTTTCCCACGTCTATCATGTCCCTGAACCCTTGGACCAGGTTTGGAGGAAAGAAATCCCTCCCACTCTAAGAGCAGAGCAAGTCCAAGACAACAACATGAAAGATAGTGTGTTCAAGTCTATGGGCCTGAAGGACATGCATCCCAGGATCCTGAAGGAACTAGTTAATGTGGTTGCCAAGCCACTCTCCATGATATTTGAAAAAGACATTGTTATCAGATGAAATCCCTGATGACTGAAGAAAGGAAACATCACCTCAATTTTTAAGAAAGGGAGAAAGAAAGATCCAGGGAACTATAAGTTCACAGTGTCAGTGAATAAAAGGCAACTAAAGTCTTCTACCTGGACTTGTGCAAAGCCTTTGACACGGTCTCGCATCACATTTTTATCTCTAAATTGAAGAGATATGAGTTCAAAGGGTGAGCTATTCAATGGATAAAGAATTGGTTGGATGGTCATAGTCAGAGTTGTTATCAATGACTCTATATCTAGGTGGAGGTGAGTGACAAGTGGTGTCCCCCAGGGACAAGTGTTCTTTAGCATTTTTACTGATTACACAAACAGTAGAAGTGAGTGCACTCTGAGCATGTTTGCTAATGTCACCAATCTCAGTGGCACAACTAGTACAATAGAAGAAAGGGATACCATATGAAGAGACCTGTACAGGCTTGAAAAGTGAAACTAAAAGTGAACAAAATGCTGGGCATGAGCGAGCAGTGTGCTTTTGCATCCTGGAATACCAACAGTGTCCTGGGCTGCATCAAAAGAGGGGTAGCCAGAAGGGCAAGGGAGAGGATTGTCCCGCTCTACTCTGCCCTTGTGAGACCTTATTGGGAATACTGCATCCAAACCTGGGGCCCCCAGCACAAAAAAAATACAGAGCTGTTGGAGTGGGTCCAGAGGAGGCCAGAAAGATGGTTAGAGGGCTACTGCATCTCTCTTATGAAGAAGGTTTGAGAGACTTGTACTTGTTTATCTTGGAGAAGAGAAGGCTCAGGGGAGATCCCTTTGAGGTCTTCCAGACCTTGTAATCAGGAGGGAGACTGATTTTTTATACAGGCTGACAATGATAGTACAATGAGGAACAGTTCTCTACTAAAAGAGGTGAGATTTAGATAAGATGGTAGGGGGGAATTTTTCACTCAGAAAGTAGTGAGGCACTGACATAGGTTCCCAAAGAAGTTGTGTTTGCCCCATCCTTGAAGGTGTTAAAAAACATGTTGGATGGGGCCCTGGGCAGCCTGATGTAGCGCCTGATTTTGTAGTTGGCAATCTTGACTATGGCAGGGGGTTGAAACTAGATGATCTTTAAGCTCCCTTCCAAACCATGCCATTCTTACGATTCTATGACTCTATGATACTATGACAGTCTTACATCATTTTTGGATCTCTTTCTCTATATTTCTATTATGTTATTGTAGAGAAAAATGCACCAATTTCCAAATTAAGCATTCTGTATTATATGGACTTGAAATTAGCCTAATTTTCTCTAATTTCACATATTCTATTACAAATAAGAAATCCAGCTTAATTCTATTTCCATATGCTTTAAAATTAAAAATGACAGACCTTTGCAGAACATGGAGACTTTTTCCAGGTGAAGTATTAACACTAACATGTACATTGTTTAATTTTTTTCTGGAAGCCAGCCTTTTTGTTTTAAACTCCATGTGATGTTAATTCAATAACACAGTACAAAGTTCAGTTCTATAAAAGCCTTCCTGTCCCATCAGGGCTTATACACATTTCTGGTCCTGCTCATTCCACTATCTTAAAACCCAGAAATCCCTTTGGTCATAAAAAGAAATGATTTATGGATCCTCTGATAGCAGAACACAGGGGTTAACCTCTTGCATTATTTGTACTTTAAAGTGTTATTATTAGTGTTCAGCAACATCTGAGTTCAGAGCACTCTTTTCTGCATGGTTACTTGCAACGAGTTTATGTATAATTATATATGTATAATATGACCTTTATTTATTCAGAAAATCTGAATACTTGTTTGTTTCTAATCTTCTACTACTTTATTAATCATTCAGATTATATTATCTTACTTTCTACAAAATGTAAAACTTTAAGTCAAACCTTCAATCCAAATTCTATTTATTTAATTAACTCTTCAAAATGCTTTCTTTTCCCAGTGAATACTTTGTTTGCATCTTGATTTAGCATCAAATGCCTGAAATAAACTTTAGTAAAAAATTGCTCTTATTTCAGATCTAACCCTTTTCTCTAGTGATGTGCAAAGTAATTTTATCCCATACTCTGTCTTTCAGTAAAATGAGAGAAAATCAGATGTGGTATTTCTAGTACTAATTTTTAAAATTGTGCATCTGAATATACTTGTACTTATACAACTATCTCAGTATAAGTATGAGAGAAAAAATATAAGAAAACTTCTGGTTTGTAGACACAAGTAACCAAAAATATTTTTGAACTTATATCTATTCAGAAAATCTGAATTCTCCATCAGCTGAGCCAATTAAATATTTCTCCTGGATTCTCGCTGGAACTCAGTATGTCACAGCTTTGACTGGCATGAAGTGCATCCATTTTTTCCAATATATGCTATAACCTCATTATTACATTTTTGGGGACTGGAGACATTTCTACCTGTAGTCATGGGAGAAACAGAAAGCTGAAAGCATATTTTAAACAATAAAAAAGTTAGTCACTATCTATTTTCTCAAAAGCACGTGTGAAGGAAACGTATTTTCTACCCATTCAGTGAACAGTAATTCTAATCTACTAATGTTCCATGAAGTCATATATTCTTTAACATTTATTCTAATACAATGTAGAAATGAAACAATAAAATTTAAAAATATTAAACTTTCATGATCATTAAATTTACATATTTTAGGAAAAAAAAAAGGTGAGAACCATAAAAAGGGTCTAATATTTTTCCACTTATCTGGTACTGAATCATAGAACCATAGAATAGCTTAGGTTGGAGTGGACCTTAAAGATCATCTAGTTTCAACCCTCCTGCTGTGGGCTGCCCAGAGCCCCATCCAACCTGGCCTTGAACATGGATAGGGCACCCACTTCTCTAAGCAACTGGCTCCAGCATCTTACCACCCTCTGAGTAAAACATTTCTTCCTGACATCTAACCTAAATCTCATCTCCTTTAGTTTAAAGCCCTTCCCCCTTGTCCTACCACCAGATGTACCACCAGACTCCTGCTTTTACGCTCTTTTCAAGTGCTGGAAGGCTGCAGTGAGGTCTCCCTGGAGCATTCTCTTCTTCAAGTGAATCAAGTCCAGTTTCCTCAAACTTCCTTCAGAGGAGAGCTGCTCCAGCATCCTGATCATCTTCATGATCTGCTCCAAAAGCTTCACATCCCTCCTGTACTGCAGGCTCCAGGCTTGGACTCAGTATGAGGCCTCATAAGGGCAGAATAGAGGGGTAAATTACCTCCATCTCTCTGCTCTCAGCTTAAAGCCCTGGTGATGAGCCCTGTCAGCTTGTTGCCTTGTATATTCTTGCTTCCCCTGGTCACTTGTGTCCCATCTCACATGTTTCTGCCTATAGCGGGAGGGGGTTGGAACCAGATGATCTTAAAAGTCCATTTCAACCCAAAACATTGTATGATTCTATGATTCTACAATATCATTTATATATGTAGCATCTCCTGTAGAAATAACCAAGTGCTAAGTTCTTTTATTATCTGTCAAAATGCAGAACAAATGCTTTCTATGTATTTTGTGATTGGGATCTCAAAGCCATTTAAGGAAAGCCACAGATGATGCTAACCTTCCTGCCAGCTCAGTAAGCATACTCCATATTTTATAGCTAGATCATCTGCAGTCACAGCATTGACTGTGACATGTTTGCATGCTAGAAAATGTAAATGCATTTCAGGAGATCCTGTAAGAAGTATGTAAAAGATTTTGTATTTCAGTATGAATTCAAAAGCACATCCAGGTAAGCAAAATATTTGAAACCCTTTTGAGAAAGTTTGGGAAACTTACTTGTAAGTTGACACAGAGTAAGTAAAATTCAGACTTTGGGGTTTGTGCTTGGACTTTTTAGATTACTTTGACTTTGAAACAAAGCCTGGCTCATGGGATGAAATGCCTATGCTATATGAAGAACAGATTTTATCTTGTCTTGAAAATTAACCTCTTCTCTCAAGTACAAGCTACCCTGATGATATCTCTCCCACCAGACCACACTCCACGTATTTCCCTTGCTGATATGCCTTTATGAAAACAAGAAGTAAAAGGATTTAAAAACAAGTACAATTATTTTTCTTCTTCTCCTTCCTTTAGTTGTTGCTTGTTCCTCAGTATATAAGAATTTGTGGCAGAGTATTTTGTAAGTAGACTTTTTCTATATTACATTCAAAATCAAATTATAAACCACATCTAAGAAAGAATAGTAGTGACTTCATAATGACACTAAAACACTGTTTACATGTCTGAAAGGAAGAGTGGAAGGCTAGAGAAAGCACAGAGTGGAATGATAAGTGCAAAATAATTTGAGAAAGTCCTTTTTATAAAGCACAACAGAAGATAGAGACAATTGTTAGAAGTGGATTGGGCACACTTACTCTGCTCTGTTAGAATGACTGACAGTGATATTGCAATTACTGTAAGAATACAGAGGTGTTCTTGTAGATGAACCCTTGCAGGCTCGGACAGTTGAGTCAAACTTCGTGTCCTGAAAGATCTGTTTCTGGAAGGTTTTGTGAAAGACAAATCTCCATGCTTCTGTGTTCATAAAAGACAAAAGTTCCTTCCTCTGAGGTCACTAACTTGGACGCTAAGCAGTAGTTTGAATTACTCTAGACCACCAGATGTTAGGACACAGTGGAAAACATTTCAAGAAAACCCCACTACAAAAGCATTCAGCTTGTTTAAGCAAAGCCTGTCTGTTCCTTTCAAAAAAAAATTACTTGCAAGACTTTTTATTTCAGGTTGGGGCTTTTGTTTTGGTTTGGTTTTTCGTAGGAAACAAGGGATAGCAGTTTTATATCAATATAAATTAAATAAATACATTAAATACACTAAATAAATTAAATAAATACAAATTACAGGTTACATTAACTTTTGTGATCAGATTTCTGAGTCTTCAGCTCTAAATTTCAGACAAACCTTTCAGAAGTCAGTTCACTAGCAATTTTATAAATGATTTCCATTTATGCAAATTTCACCCATTTTAGCGGGCAAGTTTGTATGTGCTGTAATACAACCACCTCTGATTTGTGTAGGAGCTCTTAGCACTTCAATATTCTTGTTAAAAAAGCAACTCAACTATGGTACCTTGTGTTGGATTTTAGAAGTTCTTGTATTCCTGTCTGTAAGCCTTTTCTTATTCTGTTTCCTATTGGACTTCAAGCTGCCCCAGAAAGTGTTTAAGGTTTTATTGTCTGTTTACTTGAGTTTACAGTAGAAAATAAAGGACCATAGTGTTGAATGGTCTTCTGGAAATTGTAGTAAAAGACAGGTGAATATTACATTTTGAAAAAAATTAAAGTGTAAGGTCTATAATATTTAAGTTACCAATACAATTCAAAATCCTATGTATGATCCAAAAATTGGTCATGACCTAAAGTCTGATGCTGAGTATGCACCAGCCAAATGCAAATAGGTTCAGGCCATGCTGATTATATAAGCTATGACAGGATCTTCAGTAAGGTCAGGAGAACTATAGTTTCACTGGTAGAAGGAAGAGTTCTTCTACCAGTAAATAAGTACTATATAGAGGAATTTAACCATCAGGACAGGAACTCTCTTTCTTAACTGCACAAGAAGCAGTGTGATTCAGTCAATTTAAGACATGTGCAGCTGTGTCCAGTACAGTTTGATGTACATGAGCATATCACAAGCCTGCAAGCAAAGGGGATATAATAGAGCTTGCCTCAGCTAGATCACCTGCTTCAGGTTGAGAAAGTGTAGAAGGATGCATTTCCCCAGAGATTCACACCATGCTATAAGCTTTGTAACACATGGCTGGGTTAGAGTCTGCACATGGCTTGGTTCTCCTTCAGCTCATGTGGACTTCAGGACAGTTTTGATAAACATGACTGTTGCTGCAGTATTCTATAAAGCAGATCAAAGGAGAAAGAATTTTAGCTCTTGTTTCAGTTTGTCAGTCACTGGCAGTTTTCTAACTAAAGCAACTTATTATCTATATTAATACATTACAGAAGCAGTGAAAAAAATGGTACTAAGACTTCACTGTGAACACTGGAAGTACCCATAGATAAATACCAAAATACTGTTGAAGCTCTTAGAAAAAATCAGTGCAGCACACTGAAAGTTACCAGCTCTTTTACCAATCACTGTGCAGAGCAAGAGGCAACCACATGAAGCTGGACAATGATGGCAACAGTATTGTGTAGATGTAGCTGAAAGGAAATTCACCCTCCAGAATCTGTGTGAGAAAGACCAAAATAAGGAGAGAATGTGGCATGACTCTTCAGACGTGATCATGAGTTTGCCTTGTGGGCAGCTAGGAAATGTGTAACTCATTATTACAGATATTATGCTTTTAAACTCAGCAAGTCTGCAGTAGAAGTCCGTAGAGACAATTAGCATTCATTATGCCCTACTAGTAAGCTTTCAGCATGGATCTCACTCAAATTTTCTGATGTATTCAAATAGATCTGTCTTTTACAATCTAACCATTGTTTATCAATAAAAGCTTTCAAATCAATTGACTTTAGTTTTTTACCCCTCTTTATTTGACTAACAGGTGAGCCAATGTGAATTCTATTTGAAATTTCAGTGGGACTTTCCGAAAAATTTACGGTTATCTTTCCGGTTAACACAGATATTGAAATGGACAATATATACAGATAAACAGTCTGAGGTTGCCTGTCAGTATTTCCCTCTCCAGAAATGAAGACTTGCCAATGCATAGAAGAGTGCCTTGTAGCCTCTTTAAGCACCGCTGCCTTTTTAGTGTAAAGAAAGAATTACTTAGGGTTACTGACTTATTAAAAATAATACTAATAATTATAACAAAAATTCACAGATTCACAGTTCAGGCTGTAGTAGATGTACCCAGCTTCAGAAGTAGTGGTAGATGAACTGGCAAAGGGAGAAGGTAACAGTACGATGGCTGCAGGGATGCCCACAATGGGGTTTACAAAGACTGCTGAAGTTCAGGAGGGAGCGAAACAGCGAGCAGGGGCTGCAGTGCTCTTTGGGCTGCAGGGCTCAGGAATAGGGAGGGAAGGAGATGCTGTCCTCAGCTGACGCTGGAGCCATGCTGTACAAGAGATGCTGTGTTTACACAAAACACATTCCCTGGAAATGAGACACTGTTGTAAACACAAATGTGCCTGGAAGCCAAGGAACACCTGGGGACTTTTGTTCTCAACATCGCAAGAGTTTCTCTTCATTCACTACCTCTGCAACAAGGTTCTCTTTTATTCCTAAGAACTGAATCAGAATAAATCTGGACTGTCTTTCCTAGAAATTCTTGTTTCTCTGAGTGTTACTTTTGGGAATGACTAGAAAAATAGTCCAGCATCCTCTGTAGATGTTTTCTGTGTCAACTGGGTCAGTAGCAAAATATTTATTCTTCCTCTATGGACCTTGGAATGCAGTTTTTAAACTCTTCTAAATATTTTATTTCAAACCTTGCTATGTGATACAGTACAGAGATTTAATTGGACATAGAAAAAAAGCAGACCTATGTGTTCCCTCTTCCAAACCTCCTACTAAGTGACACAGACATCTCTCTGGACAGACTTTTCAATCTACATCTTTGCTAATCACAAAATCTTACTTTCTGAGAAATAATAGATTTTCCTATCTACATATTGTTCTTATGCAATATTTCCACATTTGTTAGAAAAATAAAAGGCAACAATCAGGGTCAGCAATCACTTGCCAACATTGAAAATACAAGCTGCAGCTTTTTTCAGCAATACTTGCACATGGTATATTTTAAAATCTCTTAGTTGAAAGAAAATGTTCTTCACACATTTGCTAACTTATGAATATAGACACACATTCTGTTACAATGGCAATTTTGCTGACTTATAGTTATTTTTGTTGCTGTTGTTGTTCAGGCTCTTGGAAATGATGAAATACTTGCTGGTAGTAAAAATGGATTTTTCCAACATTGTTTAATTCGAAATTTTATGGTATTTTTACACAACTCTGCTCATAGCCAGTAATAAGTAGTAATTTTCCATCTGGGTAGTGTGACATGTCAGGCAGATGGTACTGGTGTTTACTCTAAGGCTTTCTAAACATCTGTCTTGCAGAAAAATTAAAGTATTTTTTCTACTCTGAACAGAAATTACTTCTGATTTTTCTGTACTGTAAAAACATTATTTTCAGATTAGCAACATCCATTACTTCTTTAGAAGAGGTTGTGACATAGATCTTGTGGGAGAATAAAGACTAATTGAGAGGATAAAAAGCTTAAACTCTAAGCTTGTCTTTGTTGGATTGGTCTGCAAAGATAAATGCACAAAAAACTCTTGGTTGTGTTAATGTGTTTGTGTCATTCCTACTAAACCGCAGACAAATTTCTAATTGTCTGGTGGCCCATTTCTGGTTCCCAACTCCTGTCACAAACAAGGTGTTGAGCCATGGAGGTGAGCAGAGCCTGGAGCAGTGGCAAGGGCTGCTCCCCCTCATTAGACAGTGAGTCAAAGTTGGCTTTGTGTCCATCTCAACTGTGCTCCAGACTTGACCTCTGCTCAGCAGCTGTTGGCTCCTGACCAGCACAGAGGCTGAAAATGAGGCTTACTGACTGTGTTGGAGATCAAGTTTCGTCATCGTGATGAGCCAAAATAGAGTCCAGACACTGCTGGCTTACAACAGGAGAAGCAATGATGAGGACAAGCTTAGTTTTATGTGATTCAGTACAAAGAACTGGTGCTCAAAAAAGCATTTGGCTGTATGTAAAGAAATGGAAAGGAGGAAAAACAGAATTCATTCTCATTGTGGAGGGGGCTTAGGTGCTGCAAAGTGAAACACTATTTTCATATTAAAATATATTGTCGTGAAAGCCTATAACAACCTAAAACTGCCCCTCAGTTGCTGTAGTCTGCTTTTCACTTGAGGAGGTGTGCATAATGAGCATGTTCATGGTCCAGTACTGTCTGCATCCTGCTTCATGCCTGGATGGTTTCATTCTTGGACAGGTACTTTTATTTTTTGTATAGAAATTTTGCAGGCTATGTATAGGAGTGTTAAAGGATTTTTGACAGTTACAAATGGACTGATGTCAACACACTGCAAAACAAACTGTGTTTCTAAAATAATGCTCGTTATGCCAGTCAGATCTGAAACAGTGGTACAATTAAGAGAAATTACCAGAGAAACTGCTAAATTCAGCAGCCTTGAATAGGGCTCTGCTCTGGTCTTCCACTGCTTTCTCAGTTACTCCTACGCCGCACAATCCTGATGCAAGGTATTTGCTCCCCTTTCTTTTTTCACAGTGAACTCTTCAGGTACTGTCTTCAACTGGGTGTTTGTATATTATTTAATGTAATAGAACACACTAGGCACAATTGTAATACAATCAATAGATAATAACACATCTAGTCCACTCTGCTGCAATAGGTCAGTTTGGTAAGCAGCATTTTCTAGAGTTTGCGTTATTTTCTTAATCATTATTTGGCCAAGCTATACATTTGTAAGTTTTTTATTCTTCTCTAATAAATCAGTCTCTCTAGCATCTTCAACCATGTTATTGCCTTTCACAGAAGGAAAAAGTTAGAGAGGTGCTATGATTAAAGTAGACTCAAACTTTCCACATTCTTAGCAGCAATAAAACAGATTTATGTTATACAAAATCAATGCATTAAGAAAATCCCTCCAAAATAAATTAAATTCTTCAAATTGTTTTTTATAGGAGTATTTCTAACTGTGCCTCAGTTTTCATTATACCTTTCTCTTGCACACTGTTATTATTTTTCAAGATATGGAATCAAGTTTACAGTTTCAGCTGATTTTTTTGAAATGCCTCACCAGGCCTTCCACTATTGTGCAAACTGTAGCCAACCTCGTCTTTGGACACACTGAGCCTTGAATGCATAATTTAGAGATCTGGAATGCAAATAGACTGACATAAATAAATATTACATGGCCCCCATGTTCATACAAACACATGTAAATTCCTTGGAAATAGTTGCCAGCACTTAGGGCAGTTAAAAAAACTGCATGAAACTCTAAAATCTGGTTGTTTAAAATGAAGGCAGGTAGATCTTTTTTGTTTAAAACATACACATTCCATACTTTGAAGAAATTCTAATCCTTTAAGAAAGAATGAAAGAATCCTATACTGTTTTACAAACAGTTTTAAAAGTTGAATTAATTTGGAACTTAACATTTTCCAAGGTCATTCATCTCACATAGTGCTATCTTTTAGATGCTAAGATGGATGCAAGCTTTGAAAGATAGTAGTAGAAATGAGATGAACTGCAAAAGCTTGTACAGCAGCCTATGTTTACGTATGCTTAAACATACATATATTTTTTGCACAGAACCTGCCACAGCACTAGTCTCTTGGGATCACAGAATCCCTGGATAGCTGAGGTTGGAAAGGATCTCTAGAGACATCTAGTCAAGCAGGGATACTCAGAGCAGGATGCCCAGACACATGTCCAGATATCTTTTGAAGATCTTCAAGGAGGAGACTGAACAACTTCTCTGCAAAATCTATGCCAGTTCTCAGTAATCTGCACAGCACAGAAGTTCTTCCTGGTGTTCAGAGAAAACCTCTTGTATTCCATTTTGTACTCATTGCATCTTGTCCTGGCATCACTGAGAAGAGCACATCTCTGACCTTTTTGCACCCTCCCTTCATGTATTTTAGGATACTGATGAAATGCTCCTTAACCTCCTCTTCACGTTGTGAACTATCCCGGCTGTATCAGCCTCCCCTCACAGGAGAGGACTCTTGGCCCAAAGAACCCAAGAATACTGTTAACCTTCTTAGCAGCAAGTACATATTGCTGGTTCTTGTTCAACTTAGTGTCCACCAGAACACAAAGGTCCTTTCAGTTTTTCAGCTGGTTGTTCCATCACCTGTACTGCTGCCTAGGATTGTTATTTCCAAGTGTACGACTTTACACTGTAGTTGCTGGTCCAGAGAGACTGACTAGGTCTCTCTGAGTGGCAGCACAGTTATCTGGCATGTCAGCTACTCCTCTCAGTTTTGTGTCTTCTATAAACTTGCTGAGGGTACAGCCTACTCCATTGTCCAGATCATTAAGGAAATTTTTGAAAAGGACTGGACTCAGTGCTAACTCATGAGTTACTCTGCTCAGTAAATCCTCAAGATAGACTTTGCATCACTGACAGCTACAGCCAATCTGAGCCTAACCATTCTGCCAGTTTATGATTTTCCTCACTGTCTGCACATTCAGCTCATAGATCTATGGGTATCTTACGGATGGCAGGGTCAAAGTCCTTACTGAAGTCCACATCAGCAAAACCCACTGTTCTCCACACTTCCTCCTGCTGAATCCAATTTTCTTGCCATTTATGTTCCTGAAAGTTGTTTCCAAGATTATTTGTTCCATCACCTTTTCAAGGATCAAGGGGAAGCTGACAGGCCTATAGTTCCTCCTTCTTTCCATTCTTAAATTCCAACAGTCTTAAAGCACTTTTCCTATTCATCATGATCAATCAACAATTACTGAGTATGGCCTCACATCTGCTAGGTCTCTTAGCAGTCACAGGAGCATCCCATTAAGATCCATGTCCAGTTTGGACATTATGAATGCCCAAGGATTCTAGGCTAGTAAATGTAAGGAAGCTATTTTTTATACAGAATCAAAGAATTGTAGGAGTTGCAAGGAACTCTGAGGATCATCAAGTCTGACTCCCCTGCTAAGGCAGTTTCCCTAGAGTATGTTGCACAGGAAAGCATCCAGGTGGGTTGTGAATTTCTCCAAAGAGATTCCACCATCTCACTGCGCAGCCTGTTCATCTATCCATTTTGTTCCCCTCCCCCTTTATTCTGATAATTAGCTCTTCACATGAGTAACTTCCCTGGGGCTGGGGTTCCTATTTGAATTAATGTTTGACAAGGGAAAGCTCTTTAAACAATCTATAAAGAACAAAATAAATTATTTGCAAGTTAACTACAGGAAAGAGGAAAAAGAGATGATTTTATTTAGAAGAGGATCATGCTAAAGCTGTCAGAGAAGCAGACAGATTGTTATTGCATAATATATACTAAGCATAAGCAGAGATACCCAGATCACTGAACAGCATGGAACAGATAAAAGTACTCCAAACATTTGATTTTAAATGTTAATTGCCTGAGCCTGTCTGAGACCATAGGAGTACATGTATTTGCTGCATGACCTGCTTCTTATGTAAACTAATTGAAGACAAGTTTAGGCCAAACTCTTCTACATACAGTAGATCTTGAGGAAGTTTGCCTAAATGCTTAAGCTATCTGGTTTGCTTTTATCATTTGATATATCAGGCTTTAAAGCCATGGATATAGTTGTCAAGGTCTTGGTTTTTATAAAAGTAAAATAATCTTTTGCTACATAACATAATGTTTCATTCTCAGTATGGTTGTTTGGCTTAAACCCATCTACAGCATTGATAACATTCCTGTATGTTTTAATTTCACAAAATTCTTTGCGTTGTAACATAAAACTGGCACTTAAAGATTTCTTCATATGTCTTTACGCATATTTCAGACATCCCTTTGATTTCAGTGTGATGTCTCAAGCACATAAGTGCTCTACAGGATCAGAGCCAAAGGATTTAGTATATTGCAGGACACAGCCCCTATAAAATAGAAATAGCATTTATTATGAAGTAGGTAGATGACTTTCAGATGCAGACATAGTGCCTTCTTCACAAATATATAAATATAAAAAGGGAAATAATTCTGCAACAACTGGTCAGTCAAAATATAATAATAATACTTTTTTTTTAATGATTTCTTTGAACACAGAAACAATGTCTTCTCACAGTGTAAATTACTGAGTGCTTAACAAAATCACTGTAAGAGACTCTAAGATAAGAATCAACAGATGAACTTTCCTGTAGCATAACAAACATGGAGAAATAACACCTTTCAAATGGGGTACAGAATTGAAGTGTCAGGTATAATCTTCCTAATGTAATCACTAAGTAGGATCATCATGAAATATTAATGTATCAGTAAATAAAGAAAGACTAGATAAGGTCAAACACCTTAGGTGTCATCTCTTCAACTATAATTGCTATTACAATATGAGCTTATGATCAGCATGAAACATCCTGCATTTTAGCAGAGAAAACACTGGCATGTAACAGGCTGTTTCACAATAGTAAAATAAAGCGAAAGAGGAAGCAGGATCTAATTCTGACATAAGATCATAGGGCTACTTGTACAAATGCAGGATCTCTTCCTGGGACTGATCCTCCCATTCCATTCTTTTTGTACACATTAAACGTTGTAGAAACTAGAAACGCTTCACTTTGGTGTGGTTTAGGATCCTTTGTCCTCTATGCGCATTTCAGTAGTCGCTATACTACTTTAGGAAGACTGTGATTGAGTAATGTGATAGAAGAGGAAAAGCTGGCTAGGTCATCACAGCTGGCATAGTGGCCTTGCTGTGCTGTTATTTCTCACGTCTGTCCAGAAGACAACAACATGTCCAGTACTTTTTCGGTCTATTTTTGGTTACCATAACCTAGGCCAGGACCCAGCCATTTCCCTGCATATCTTAACAAATCTACAATTCTCTTAAGTGCAATGTGAGTGCAAATGAAAGCACAGCACAATTTGCAGCTCTCTTTCAGTCAGTTGCAAGTTCTGCAGATGTCAGCTGCACAAAAAAGAGTGGTTATGAAATACATGCCATTAATTAAACTGTCTTCGAATGCTGATATATTCCAGTACGCAATAAATATATTTACTCTTACATTAAAAAGGTTATTTTTTTTCTAATATTGAAGAAGATTAGATTTTTTCAATCAGGATGCATTTAAGGAAAAAATGAAGCTGCATTGTGACTAGAAACAGAGTGAGGGTCATGGAATCAAAAAGTTTGACATGGTTTTCTACTTGTTGGCATATCTTAGCAAAGCTAGAATATGCCAAAAACTCTCAGATGATTCCTCATTCTTGTATCAATTTAAATGCATTGTTATTTTGATGAAACACAACAGCAAGATGCTGAAAGGTAATTTTTTCATGCAAAATGACTTGCATCTGTATATTCAGAGAAATGCACAATATTATGTATGAATCATTTAAGGGGATTCACCTCTGAAAATCCATATATTGATTTTCAGCTTCATTGACTTCAAGAATAGGAATGATTGATCATGCAAGGAGCTGTACTGGGATGCAATCAAGCACAGGAGTCTGTGAGCAGAATTCACTGAACTTCGTAAGAAACTGGACGTAGGATTGTCAGTCTTTTCTGTTTACATATCATCTACTAGATTTCAAATTTATCAGTGAAAAGTATTACAAAGAACCATTATTATCAGCTATGGTGTCCTGGCAACCTGGAATATATCAACTTAGTCATTTAAACTGGTAATTAGAAAAAAACAGCTTTATAGCATGGAAAATTTATTGAAACGTCATTACTATTATTTGCTTTGTAAGAATTAATTTCAAAGCATGTTGCAATTTAAAGTTCTTAATCTATATGACCTGTCTAGTTAGGGAGTTTACATTAAACTCAAGAACTTGAAGGCCTCATCATCCATTTCAGAACATGTGTTCTGATTGCATTGTGCTCCCTAAATATGGCATTAATACTGAGGTGGAACCATTTGAGTTCAACAGAAATCAGGGGCTAAATAATTTTCTACATAAGAAGCACAAATGGAGAATAATCACTAACCTAACTAATCAAGATGTTTATAGTACTTTATGATCTCCTTAAGACAAGAGAAAAGGATCAGTCTGATGAACAAGGATGAGTCCTTCCTTCTGTCACAAGAATTCTCTGAAATTTCCTCAGATCCTTATAAGAATAGATGTAAGCATATTTGAATGGCTGAACAATTTTCTCTTTGTCATTCTATGGATCTCAATGTGCAATTATATTTTCCTTAAGGCTCATCTCTTCAGTATGAACAAGTGACTTCTAATAGGGACAGCAAAGCTTTTCCTAAAATAATTTTTCTAATATAATTGAAGTCTTTCACTCCAGGATAACAACATTTTTACAAATAGCAGTTGATATGTTAAAAAGATTATTTAATTCTGGTCTAACACCACCCATCAGAATGTAAAATGCCTACAGAAAAATGGAGGATTCAGCCTTCATAGTCAATTAGATATTTCCAGTGAGGACTTTTGGGTGCTGAAGCTTTATCAGCTGTTAAACCATTTTCATATCTTATAAATTACCAGCATGGTTCTTAGCATGGATTTGGCTTGAGCCAAAATACTGTCAGATTTTCATAGGCTATAATTCTGTTTGTATTAGGCAATTTTACGCATCCTGTTTTTGAATGGTAGGAGCTTTTAATGCTGTGTAATAGTAGACTGTAGACTGCATTTTGCCAGTTGGATTCAGTGCCAGAGATCAGTCACCATTTCTTTACTAATCTTGTTCCAATATAGATCTGATTTGGTTCTGTAGAGCTACTTAACCTCTTCCACTTCTGTGAATCTTTTTTCCCAAGTTTGCACCAATTAGACGTTTTTTAGAAATTCCATGGAAGTCTTAGAACAAGGAAGTATACTGACAGAAAACAAAAAGAAAAATGAACAAAAAAACCAACCAACCAAACAAAAACATCACAAAACCCACAAATATCTGACCTTGGCTCAGGAAAGCCCTGAGCTTCTGATTGCTCAGTTTTTGGAGGATTCACCACAGAAATATTGTTATATGATTACCTCCTTGTTCCTTTTCTGAATGCTTTGCAGTGGCTTGAGGGAGTGCTCTGTATCAGTACAGCTGTTCTTTTGTTCTTTTAAGAACAACCGGAAAAATGCCCATGGGAGAGAGGTTATTGTTCTTTTTTATAGAGTGGCCTAGGAATTTTGGATTGCGTACTGGCATCATGAAGAATAGTAAATTTTGTAGTCTAGTGTATGAAAATCTATCTTGCTGATTAGCATAATTATTGTGTGTTGCTTTCTTTGTTTCTTCCATTATTTCCCTCCAATAATTATCTGCCATTAATGAGGAGGAAAGCAGGAAATGTTCATATCCTGTTATGGAACAGACTAATTTACAAAATCTTTTAAGGAGTTACAGTAATGTAGCACTATCAAATATGATAAGATTAAATATTGATGTTTTCCTTTTCACAACTGGTTTCTAGAGGACACCAGAAGATCTATCAATAAACACACACAAGGATATTAAAGTATTCATTTAATTCCTAACTTTTAAAATGTAATAACAGCTACTGCTAATTATAATTTTACTAGTGGTGTATAATTATATTTTTACTACGGTTGCATATATTTATTAGTGAAAACATTAAAACATAAAGCAGTAAAACTATTCTAGTTTATATGGTTGAGAACTAGTGCATAATAATTCATAAGAAGAGTGTGAAAAAGTATGGAGAATTATTGATCTTATTACAGAGCTTTATGATATCTGGCATTAGTTGGAACAACACTAAGATTTTGCTCCTGGTTCAAAGCCAGTGATAGAAATCAAGAAAATGCTTTTTTATAACCTTAGATTCTAGCTGTCACTGTTTTTGAATATAATTTTTTCCAGACTACTCATTTTTACATAATAATCTCATGTGTTAAACTGAATTTTTGATTATTTGAAATTAGTTGCTAGTTTTTTTCAAACCCATCTGAGTTTTTAAAAATAATTTTTAAATTATTTTAAAATAATTTTTAAAATCATTTATTTAAAAAAAATAAAATTTAAAATTTTATTTTGAATGCATTATAAATAACATATATTCATATATTCATTATATTAATTGTAGGGGAATTGGACAAGATGATCTTTACATGTCACGTCATTGTAAAAAAACATTTTCGTTATCCAATCTAAACCTCCTCTCTTTTAGTTTGAAACCATTTCCTCTTGCCCTACCACAACACGCCCTGCTAAAGAGTCTGTCCCCTTCCTTCTTATAGCCCCCCCTTGCACCCCCCTTTAGATACTGAAGTGCAGCTACCAGGCTCCCCAGAGCCTTCTCTTCTCCAGGCTGAACAGCCCCAGCTCTCTCATCTTGGCTTCACAGGGGAGGTGTTCCATCCTTTGGGTAACTTTTGTGGTTCTTCTCTGGATGCAGTCTTATGTCCCCCCTGTACTGAGGTCTCCGCATTTGGATGCAGTACTCCAGGTGAGGCCTCACCAGCACAGAGCAGAGGGGCAGGATCAGCTCCCTCGAGTTGCTGACCACACTTCTTTAGATGCAACCCAAGATGCAATTGGATCTCTTGGCTGCGAGGGTATACTGCTGTCTACTGTCCAGCTTCCCATCCACCAGTACCCCCAAGTCCTTTTGGCAGGGTTGTATTCAATCCTTTCATACGCAGCTTGTACTGCTAGTGGGGATTACTGTAACAAAGGTGCAAGATCTTGCACTTGGATTTATTGAACCTCATGAGTTGAGACCCACTGCTTGAGCCTGTCCAGGTTATGAATAGTATCCCATCCCTCAGGTGTTGGGTGTTGGGTGCCACCAGCAAACTTTCTGAGGGTGCAAAATCAGCAGATGTACTCTTGAAATATATTGTTTTTCACTCTTAAAGTGTGCTTCAATTGTCTTTTATTTTCCTTTTACAGGAACACAGTGTCAACCAGGAAATACCATCTAGAAAGAAATAAATGTCGATCTTCTACATGCTACATAAAAGGTTGCTCTGTTGCAGTTTAAATGTTGTCCCATAAAGAACAGAAATATTTGTCACAATATGCTGAGTTGTGTATGGAGTTCAAAAATACTTTAAATAAAGCAAATTGTTCATGCCTGATTTTAACTTCTGTTTGCCAGTGGTTTTATTCATTAACTCTAATTATGGATACTGTCCATAGAGGCAATATATGTCAGATTTCATTTAGGAGGTAATCTGTACACTGAGAGTTTGCGGATTTTTTTGCCATTCTAATATAATCTCATTCTGGTTTTTCACACTTCTGTCTATACTGTTTAAAAACAAGCTTTCTTAGCATTTGGCCAGGACACATACATGTTTACATTAATATATTCTGCTATTATCATGTATTGGTTATGCATATTTGTTGAATATAAGTAAGAAATAGACATGCCTCTGAGCTAGCTAAGATTCTGATAATTTCTAACTTGAAAAACTTACAAAATATAAGCCTTTCTTTCCAAAGCAGGTATATTATTCTTGACTATAAATCACAGGAAGCTGGGATAGAATAGAGTCATGAATTGCTACCAAAGAAGTCCAGTTCATGCCATGAATGCAACCATTTGTAAAGATTGAATATTGTCAATATTTAGCTCCAACCTGGATTTAGCAAAAACCTTTCCTGTTTACTCACTACAGTTTTCAATGTCTTTCTAATCACAGATCCCTTGCTTCTTGCTGTAGACACACATTTCCATTCACAAGGGACTTTTTCCAGGAAATGGAGCACACCGAATTAGCATTTCTCATCCTATAGACCAATTTCTCTATTTTACTGACTTTCTCTGCTCAAAAGAATTAAAAAAATCTTCAAGGAGAGAAAATATCTGTTTGAACTTTATATTAACCTTAGCCCAGAAATATATATCACTGCCTTAGTTTTGTATCCTGTTAAGGATACCTCAGAGGAACAGTCTCCAAAGTTGGATGCCCACACCACAGGAAGTGCGTAAGGTAGCCTACTGTTTTGTGGAAATAAAGTATTTTTGTACCATTAATAAATAGATTTTAAAAATAAAAATAGTTTTTATTTCACCCATACCTCATTGTTTTTAATTTCTAGTTTTGTGTATGTTTTATAATATACATAGTATGGCAGCACAGTAAATAAGCATAATGTACAGTAATAAAAGTAAATAAGAAATATACATATATTGTAAGTGAGTGCCCAAATGTGTGTGCAAATAGCAAGCTCTGGCTCTATAGGTCACACTCCAGCAACAACAGTAATGGAAATGGGCTTCTGACACTAAACTATAGCTTTTACTACAATCACCCTATAGGACCCATCTCAGAGACCTCCAAAAACATACAGTATCGATATTTCCAACATTCTTGTCTTGGATATATAGTGGATGTTTTGCCACTGCTCATCTATGCTTTCTCACTCTCTGCAACAGATCTTCTGTCTGTGTAGCCACCCTATTTTTTTCTCCTTTGTTTTCACCTTGCTGCTCATGACTGTTTCTGTATCCATCCATTTACTTTACTCCCTTTTAATTCCTCTAGTTCTGTTTCTTCCCATATGCTTCAGATTCCCTCATTTCCACACACACACTCCATGTGACAATTCAATGACAGAGCAACTTTAATTCACTCCAATTAAGTAATTAAAAACTGTTCCCAGGAATAAGTGTAAACAAGAAAGGGATAAAATACTAAATGAAACTTTCCTATTATTCTAACCAACATTTTCTCTTGTTTGGCTCTTTTTTGCAGCCACTCACCTTGTCAGATCTTTGTTTAGACAACAAAATCCTCAAGGCAGAAACTATTTTTCACTTTCTTTGAAACTGATTTATCTTTCCTATCTCACTCAGAGATATTGGACCATGTGCATAGTACATAGTGCGTAGATATGTATGTCTGTGTGTGATCACTATTATTCAGCTGGACTAGCCAGTTAGTGGTTAGATGGCCTAGAGACAGGTGTGGAAGTGGCCACAAGTCTGGGCTGGGCACTGGAGAGACCACTGTGTGTGCTGGTTGATTACAGGAGATCCAAAACATCTGCTGTGTTGGCTATGAGGTCTGCGATCTGGCTGAAAGACCCATCCATATGTATGTATCAGTGCAGGCAAAACTGGAGATGAGAATGTCCCAGGGCAAGTTACTGAGTTTGCTGAATGTCAGTTAACGTCAGTGAATGGATGCATACAGAGTGTGTTTGTGTCTGGCCATATGGGTATGCATGTTGTACATATGTTTGCATGTATATGGGGATGACATGCTCTGCTTTGTCACTAGCTGGACCTGTGGACATGGAATTGCACCCACCTCACTTCTACTAGGCTGCTGGATTCAGCATCTCTTACAGAGAACGGATCCTTTTCTCCTGCTTTTTTCCTCTGTTCTTTCTGACAGTGATGTCAGCAAGATTTCCCTGTGCAAAATACATAAATAATATTACTATTAGCTCAAATTTTCTAGCATGAGGATTTAGTTATCCAATGTCTGGCATCCTAAAAAAAAAAAAAAAAAAAAAAAATTACCAAGTGTAGAAAATAGATTCACAGAATTACAGAACAGTATAGGTTGGAAAGGACCTCAAGAGACCATCTAGTCCAACCCCACTACTAAAGCAGGTTCCCTGAAGTTGTACCCACCATATAAAGTTAACAATCAGATGAACATTGTGGCATGCAATATGACTGTGTTTTAAAATGTGCACCAATATTTATATAGTGAGATAGGAAAGATAAATCAGTTTCAAGGAAAGTGAAAAATAGTTTCTGTCTTGAAGATGTCTCTAAGTGTCATATGCTGATTTCACCCAGAATAACAGCCCATTGGAACCCCAGCATTTTCATTTGTAACTGCTCAGGACTGCCAGTGTGGTAGAGGACAGACATTAAGCAAAGTCATAGATGACTTGGATGTAGGACTAGAAGGTGTTTTGAGCAAATTTGCTGATGATGTTAAACTGGGAGAAGCTGCTGATTCTAGGGAGGGTAAAGAGACATTACACAGAGATCTAGACAAATTAAAGATCTGGGCAATCACCAGCCACATGAATTTTAACAAGAATTAGTGCTGGATTCTGCATTTGGCATGGGGCAAACCTGTCTGTACATAAGTATATACAGACTAGAGAATGAAATGCTGGAGAACAGCCCCACTGAAAAGCATTTGCAGGTCCTGGCTGAACATGAGTCAGTAGTGTGCCCAGGCAGCCAAGAAGATCAACTGCATCCTTGAGTTCATCAAAGGATGGCGTTGCTAGCTGGTTGAGGGAAGTGACCATCCCACCTTGAGAACTGTGGGTAGTTTTGGGCATCACCATACAAAAAGGACTATTGCAGAGGGTCCAAAAGAGGGCTACAAAGATGGTGAAGGTTCTAGAGGGTAAGGTGTATGAAGAGTGGCTGTAGTCCCTTGGTTTGTTCAACCCAGATTAGACAAAGGAGGACTGAGGTGGCCTGCAGCTCCTCATGGGGAGTGGAGGGACAGGGATGAGCTCTGATCGCTTGTGGCAGCAACAGGATCTGAGGAAACAGCATAGAGCTACATTTGTGAGAGGGGGAGAGGGGGACTCAGATGGGGGTTTAGGATCAGATTCTTCACCAGAAGTTTGTTGGGCCCTGGAACAGGCTCCCCAGGGCAGTGGTCACATCTCCAAGCTGTTGGAGTTCAAGAAGTACCTGGAGTTCAAGTTGAACTCAGTGATCCATATGGGTCCTTTCCAACTCGGGATGTTCTGTGATCCTGTGAAGTCTCAAATTCTCACTACTCATACAGATGCAGAAAAATGAAAAGGCTGCCAGCTCCCAAAGGAGACAGAAAGAATATCCAAAACTAGCACAAGACAACTCCAGTAAATGCAAGAGTACGGAACCCCTCTCCCTCTATAGCATAGCAAGAAATTTAGACCATCTGAGTACAAATGTCTGGGCTCATGGACACATAGGGGGACTATATGGACACAGAGGTTTTGGTAGTTTGGGGTATGCGGGGTAAACTGTAAGAATGAATTAGATAGGTTTTGTTTAAAAATAAAACAACCTTACCCTGAATAGCTCATGTTGAGTTCTGCTAAATTTTTGTTCCAGTGATGCAACATTATTGATTACAGTATAGACATCAGCTTGCTCAGTGTATTGGCTGCTGTGAATCTTCTTTATTGGACATATTAGAAATTAGCTTAAGAACTCATATGATTAGCTTCAGTGAATGAATTTTCAGTAGATACTTGACACATAAATGCTTTGTGTCTGCTTCTGGATCTGTGTTTCAGTCACAGTTTACTCAGTTTTTATCTGTGCTGGAAACATAGTCTAATGTTGAAAATGGAATTTGTTGGCACTTTTAATAGGCAATCATCACTGCTGTATTTGCCTGCTAAAGAGCTCACAGACCTCCTAAACAGTCTCACAACAAATTGTAAACATATGCAGAAACATTTATACTCTTTGCTTTGAAAATTCCCCATCCAGCTGCGGTCCTTCTCTGTGTTTGCAGGACTTATTTTATATCCATCGTGCTATCCTATAATAAATAAACAAGCATATATTCTCACGATCCTAGAAAAGCTTAATTATTATCAAATAAAGACGAGTTTGGTTTGAAGAAGAACATCAAGGTTTAGTAAGCAGTTTAAGCTGAATTTAATGAAATACAATTACTTACTGAGCAGCCAGAGCGCGTGGGTGAAGTGCAACCATGAGGAGGAAGGTTTGAGTATGTGTACATATTGCTATTTGTAACCAGCCTTTGCACATCAAACAGTAACTGCTTCTCTAACAACAACACCAACAAAAAAATAACATTTCCCTCTACTACAAATAAATGCAATTTCCCTTTTCTCATTTAATTAAATATGTGGGGTTGCATATAATGTACAGCTGCAATAACAGTAGCTGAAATATTGTAAGGAAGTAGGCAAGAGCTGCAGAATGCAAGCAACTGCTAAACTGACAGGGATGGAGCACTGAAAGGATGCAAGGCTGTTTCCACTTTAGTGCTACACATGCATTGAGATAGGATGGTAGACCATACTAAAGGCGGTGATTTAAATTCACAAAATGCCTTGCAAGGCAATGCAAAAGTTTTTATATCCTTCTCCCTCTCCTTTAGGTATGCTTTCTTCACCATTAACATAATTACTTCATTTCTTGGATACTCTCTCACTTGTACTCCAAGTGACTTTTAAGACAATGGTGTACTTTCTAAAGAGAAGGTGAATGTGTGTGGTATTTTTAGGGCACTCTTCTTCAAAGTGGAAAGCCTGGGTTGAACATAACCATGCTACTAAAAGCTTGAGTCCTAGGTCAGCTGCTACTGCAAATGCTGCCTGGTACTCAAAAAGATGAGTTTTCAGTGCAGTGACAGAATCCATAAGGACATTTTAGTCTTACATGGATATTCAGGTGTGGGAAAGGTGTGAGAGAGAACTATAGCTCTTTTTGTCATATTTCCTACAGCACGTATTTGTCATCTCTCTGCTCATCTTACTTGGCGTTGCAAATGCTTGTGCATACAGTGTTTCCAGCTATGGAAATGCAATTTGCTCTGATCTTTGCCAAAACAAGCTTACCTCTCCCTCCTTCTTAAAAATACTCATTCTTTCAGGCCCCACCTCCAAGATGACAACTTACGGGAGAAGGCGGCAGTTAATTCCTACCTGCGTGTTTTCACAGCTATGGATCGAGTAGCTGAGCCAGTTCCTCCTATACATGAAGATTTAGTTCAGCAGCAGTCACAAAGATCACATTTTTCCCATGTTTACATTTTAGAAGACTTTAAGAAACGTCTACATGCGCCTGCTACCTTTAAGCCAAAGCCAAAGAGAGCTTATATTTCCATCTGTGGGACACAGCAGCTCTCTTCAGTTTCAGGCTAATTGATTATATTGCATATTTTATTTTACCTCAGTGGTCTTTTTTTACTAACATCATGTTCTGTGCTAACATCACACATCATACTCCTTCATTAATGATATAACTTGCAAGTTCTTACTCCACTCGGCTCAATGATAGGAGTCTGCTGAGTTTGAACCCAAAATTCCATCCAAAGATAAAGAAAATATAACTCTTCCATCAGTTCTGGAAGAGGAACAACCTTTTTTAGCAAAAAATATCGATAAAATACTGTAATTTATTTGTGTGACAGAATTAAAGACATTTTTGCCATCTGGAGAAAACATTCTGTTGCCATGGGTTTGTTTTGAAAATTCAAAAGGTGGCATCCTGGATGCGTAAGCAGAACAAGATTTGTTTTTCAGACAGAGTGGCCTTACTTGAGCATTTGACAATGTAACAAAATGTTTTATTTACTGCTTAACAGTCTTGGTAGGTAGGTTTGTATACCAAAATTGAGTCTAATCCAGGTTGTTTCCTTTTTCAAAGCCCTAATTTTCTAATCACGAAATTGCTGAAGGAGGGATATGGTTCTTTTCTGTTTTGAATCTTTTTATCTGACTCTCTCCTTAATTACAGTTCTCTTTTCCAAAATGTACCAGCTGCTGCTCTAACAGAATATAAACAAATCAACTTGAGAAGATATCCAGGAAGATGGAACCAGAAAACATGCATGGGATATGGATAAAGAAAATTTAACTGTCAGGAAATAATGTAAGTGTGTTTTAGAAAATAGTTACAGCAGATCAATCTTTCCTATTTATCAGATCTGTCCTACAGCTATTACAATAAAATCAACAAAGCCTTACTTCAGAAGCTCACATACAGCTGATTCCCCTCTATGATCTCTCTCAGGCTCATTCTTTCCTGGGTTTCATCTTGAAAGCTCAGTCTGCATTCTTTCCTTACAGATGTATGACCTTATGCTTTGTCAAACAGAAGCGTATGTATGGATTGTGCTCAATTTACAAGATGATCCAGCTTTCTACATTAGTGACCTGCATTCTTCATTATTTACTGTTCCCTCAATCTTTGTCAACAGAAAACTTTATCAGTAATGATTTTATGTCTTTCATGCCTCTGGCAAATATTAAGTATTGTACAATTAAGAACAGATCCCCACGGTGTTCCAGTAAAATCTTATAGCTAGATGGTTCTTCATTCACAATAGTATTCTGAGACACACAGCATAAAATCCATTTTAAATTTACCATGTTGGTTTTGGATCATACTATTTTATGATTTAAAATGGAAAAAAAAAAAAAAAAAAAAAAAAAAGTACAAGACCAGAGTTTTCACCTTTAGAAATTTTTTTTTCTTTTATTATATTAATTTGATGAAACATTTAATCATAAGCATCAGTTGATAGCATCATTTAAATGACCCTCCAATAATAGCAGTACCTTAAAGATTAGTTGGTAGATGATGAGAACTTGATTAACTAGGATATAAGCGCCAATCATTAAGGCTGCCTGTTCAGCTCTCTGTAGGTATTTAGACATCTTATTTCAGCATTTGGATTGAATATTTTTATTAATTTGCATATGTACTGCAAGGTGTTATTACTTGCAAATTATAAAGAACTAACTACTCACAAGGGCCTAAAAAACTAGATACCACACCAGATAATTGCATCCAAAATACAGACTCTCTAAAAGCACTTGCTGCTCTGGAGGCACCTAAATTCCTCACATGCATAATTTTTTTTTTACCAGTCGTGACATCCTGGGTACTGAACATGTATTACTGACCCCATGCAAAGTCAGCAAGGGTATAACAGAAATCAAATGCTCTTTGCATATGACAGGGATAGTCACAAACTATATGTTTACATGTTTAGGTTATCTTTCTTGCTTATTTTAGCATTTCTAGAACTTGTTTTCTGGTTCCGACGTCAGACACAGGCAAGTGTCTCTCTTACCTGACAGCTCAATGCTTACAACAACAAAATTCATTAACTCACATTACAGAGTGAGTCCACAACTCACTTTCACAGACCTTGTTCTATTCAGTCCCTACAATCACAAATAAATCCTTATATTTGTCCCACAACAAGATCTGTCACTAAGTCGAATGTGCAGCTATGTTTAGCTTAACCAGTCATTAGATGTTTAGCTTTTCATTTTCTTAACTATAAAAGCAGAATACTGGTATAAAAGGATTTTGAAAAACTGTCTTATTTAACATAAAATAAAATTTTGGAAAAATACAAAAAACAAAACAAACAAACAAAAAAACAAACAGATGCAATTTATACCCTTCCAGTTGAAAAATTCTATTCAGAACAGATGTTGACACATTTTCAGAACTGGAGCATCCCTCGCTGTAATGTGCTCAGGCAGCTTTGAGGTATGCAGGTACACCAGCTCTGTTTTAGGAAGAGACTAATCAGCTTATAAATGAGACTGCTTAGGTGAGGCAAGAATAAGCATCTTCCACAACAATGCATAACACCAGGAAGTCCCAGAGTTGACTTTAGGATCTTTGATTACTTTGCTGTACAATTTGATGCCAGCTTTCCACCTTACAGATATGATCTGGTAAAGATTTCTTTTCATCTTTTTAAGATGAGAAATGTATATATTCATATGATTATAGTGCAGGTGTTTGAATTTAGCTGACCTTGGCTCTGCCATGATTTTCTTTCCTTTCTGGATCCTTCCCTCCCTGTTTAGCTGCCAGAGGAATGCAGCTGACATCTAAGAAGTTTCCTTTCTGTATCATAAATGTTCTGATTGAGCACTTACTGCTCTACCTGATGAGACCAATCCACCTTTTCCACTTGCATAGTGTAACACTTCTTTCAATTAGGCCCCTCCCCACTGGAAGATTAACTGTGACAGCCACAAGGCAGGGCTTGTTGATGGCTCCTCTTAGGTAATGGACAGCTGCAGTGCATTTGAACCACTTTCTTTTCCATCTGTCTTTCTGATCACTAGATTGCTTTTTATGATTTAAAAATAAAACTTTCATTACAGGGAAAAGGAAGTGGTGTATTCTATTTCTCTTTGGCATTCTGATTCTTTTGATTGAAACAGACCTTGGCTTAGAATACTTTGAAAGATAAGGTCACATAATATGAGTTTGTCATTTAAACTACATTAGGCAGTAATTTGTCAATTCAATCTATCCCATAGTGCTTTGCATTTACTGCATTTATTACATTATGGAGATGAGAGGACTGCACCTGAAAAAAAAAAAAAAAATCAAGCCAAAAGAACATTTTATATATATTAACTTTCTGAAAATAATAATAATAATAATAATAGTAGTAGTAATAATAATATTATTATTATTATTATTAATAATAATAATAATAATAATAATTTAAAGTTGATTCTGGGCACTAAATCATTTGCAGGTCTCTACAACTATGGAATGTTGGAAAATTTCTTCCGTTATCATGAATGGGCAGCAGTTCCCTTAAAGTCTTGAACGGAGTAATCACTGACAATCAGACATACAATCACTCACATGTTTCAGCCAGTGGACACAACACATAAATGTGATGGATGAAAATGGTTTTGCTTAACCTTAAATTCAACATTAGAAAATTATTTGGCATAAATTGTAACTCTCCCCTAAGAGTATCTAGTTTTTAGTGATCTATGAGCACAGACATATAAAAGCATGAGAGATTATTGCATTTCTTTGCATTGAAATAAAGGGGAAAATGTAGGTTATTTTCAAGTCACAGTTACTCTGTTATTTGGTTAAGAACTTCAATACAACACTGTGTGTACATCTTCCATCTTCCTTTTATTTATAAAAATGGAATACAGTTTTTATGTCATGTTAACTAACAAGGAATCTATCAAAATTTAAGTATTTGTATAGTGCTTATACATTTTTTCTATTTCCCTCTAAATTAGATATTTACGATGTCACCAGTCATTTAACTATGCATACTAGTGTATTCATTCTCACAAGAGATTCTAGCATGTGTTCAAATATTGCTAAAAGACAACTTTAGAAAACTGACTAAACCTGCAGGAAGTGTCCGATTTTTCAGAAATGCAAAATAAGCAGGAGCTGAGCAGGTGTCCCAGATGCATCACCTATAATTCTGGTGAATCAACCTTTTTTTTGCTGTGTAGGAGTCTTGTGCTGCCCACCACAGTGATTCACCTCTCTTTATATTACATTCCGTTTGGTTTGCCTAGCTTTCTCTGTGAGAAGAAAGCAAATGCCACTGACGTGTGTTACATATCCAGTCTCTCCAGAATCAGAGGAGTTTTTTAACAGGTAGCTAAAAACCATTAAAGTGAGTCGTCCTTTTTTTTTCATACTCAAAGCAAACTAAGTTGGCTGTTGGATTTCCTGAAGTTTGTTTAGTAAACAAACCATAGAAGAAGTTAATTTGCAGGAACATTACAGCAAGTAGTTTAAAGCTGAGGGCAGATGTTATTAGACACCAACAACAGAGAAAAAAAAAATCTTTAAGCTAAGAGGAAGAAAAATAGATACTGTTACATCAGCTCAAAGTAAAAACAAACAAAATGACAAAGCAAAATAAACAAAAACACATGAAGCTTAAGGTTTTATTCTATACCTTTCTAAATAGAGTTTGCACAACATGAATTGGTTGCAAACTGATCATGATTGTGTACTGTTTATTGTATGAGTTTCCAAATCCAGGAATCTAGTTTAGCCAAGGTTACCAAAACATCTATGATGAAGGCAGATTAATAGGGTGCATTACCATTTTTATAATGGTGAAACTGTTTCTAACATTACCAAAAGCTAAACTGGGTGATTTTTTTCACCTGTTATTGTGAAGTAAATTTGCTTAAGCAACCAAGGAATGTGCCAGCAACTTGTATTAATTTATTGTTTTTGATTATGTAAAGCCCCTACAAAATAATGTTATTTATTTAAAATCAGTATTGTATACACTAAGCACAGATTTCATACAGATATTCTAGTTGCCATCTCTCTGTCAAGACTGTTAATTCTGCATAACAAGTTTAAAGATTAAGTTACAAGGAAAGACAAAAAAAAAAAAAAAAGGAGATAAAAAATGAATCATTAATTATCGTAGACCAACATAAATTACAAATGACTCTTCATCCTTTAGACCTCAGACCTTATTATATCAGGGCAAAATACAAATCGCTAGCATTAAAATCAATTAAACTTCACATACTTCATGAAAATAGAGCCTCATCAGATGTAAATTTAGATGCAATGTCAACATCTTAAGTATTTCTACTTAACTGTTGTACCATTGTGAAAACAATCAATAGCTTTAGAGTTCTTATGCCACTCAAAACTCACTTTCAGTGTCATTTATTATTGCATCTAAAACAAAACAATTACCAGGGGAGTTGCGGACGAGTTGGACTAGATGGCCTTCAGATGTCCCTTCCAGCTCTAAGGACTCTGAAAATGACAAATGACATAAAAATATAGTTTTAATACTTTTAGCTTTCATTCTCTTACAGAAAAGTCAGTTAATAAATGAGACTCTGAAATACAGACTGAGAAACTTCATTTTTAGAACAAAATTATGCTAATCAGTGCAAGAACAGTAAGGTATTCACATGCACATCTGACATTTCATGTAATGATCCACAATCTGAATAAATAAATAAATAAATAAAAATACAGAGAACGTTTACTGATAATGGATCTGTTAGGATCTCTATCCTACTGCCAGGAGGCACAGGAAACAATTCTCTGGCTACTTATGTTGGCTACCGTTAGTGTTGATGGAAAAACTGCTTTCAATAGCGCCCAAGTGAAAGGAGATCTTTGTTCTGTGTTCTAGGACAGAAAAACATTCATTTTGAAACTCAAAGGTGTATGCTCTAGGAAGACTTAGAAGATGTTTGTTAACTGAGGAGGCTCCAAGAGGGGAAGTTAGACTAAATGTGTCACTGTTAAATTTATGATGAGTTTCAGAGGCCCAGACACCTTCAGCTTCCAAGAAATTTCAAAGTAATGCAGAATAAGAAGGAAAATTATTTTTGCATATTCTTCACAAAAGCAGATTCATTGGCTGCCTAATTATATTTGAATAAAATGTTTAAATTTGAAGTTTAAACTTTACTTTACAGGAACACAAAATATTTCCAAGGTTTGCAAGAGATCAAAAATATATACATATGGAAAGTATTCAGTTATTCTATATGTCTTTAATTCATGTACTGTATAACTTGCATATTATTATTCTATACATCAATATATACAAAACTTTCTCCTGTCTTTTTTGTTGTTTTATGTTTCATTTAAAAAATCTTAACAGAAGGAATGGCTGAGAAAAAAAAAAAGGGGGGGGTTCATAATTTGTTTTCATATGAGTTGTAAGCTATTTCAGTTCTTGGGGTGCTCATACTGGTGTGTACATTGCCTAAAATGTGCAGGCAACAAGACAAAAATATGGGTGTAACTGTGCATGTACCTGAGAGCATTTCACTCCAGACTGGTCATGGTAAAAAGGATGATGACAAATAGCCAGGTTAAACAGTGACCAGGGAATTATCTTTTAAAGCATAAGATGAGTCATCTCAAAAAGAAATATGAGAGAAATATGAAAATTTTATGATGAGAAGAGATTTTGGAGAGAAAAGATCAGCATCACAGCTGGTGTGACATTGCCAGGTCTGATCCAGTGGAACCCACAGCTCTGCGTGTACCTGACAGCACACCTTCCATAGGCATGCCCACAAGAAAAATAAAAAGCTGAAAAATCTGAAAACCAGGCTGGTGCTCTTCAACATCTCCATCAGTGACATCAGTAATGGACTCGAGCGCACCCTCAGCAAGTTTGCTGATGACATCAAGCTGAGTGGTGCAGTTGACACATTAGAAGGAAAAGATGCCATCCAGAGGGACCTCTACAAACTTGAAAGGCGGGCCCATGTGAGCTTAATGAGGTTCAACATAGCAAAGTGAAAAGTTTTGCACTCGGGTCGAAGTAATCCCAAATACATATACAGACTGGGAGAAGAACTTCTTGAGAGTAGCCCTGTGGAGTAGGACCTGGCAGTCCTGGTGGATGAAAAACTGAACATGAGCCAGCAGTGTGCACTTGCAGCTCAGAAGGCCAATGGCTCCATCAGAAGAGGGATGGCCAGCATCAGAGGTGACAGAGAGGTGATTGTCTCTACTCTGCCCTCCTGAGGCCCTATTTGGAGTACTGCATCCGGGTCTGAGGCCCCCAATACAGAAAAGATGTGGAGCTGTTGAAAAGAGTCCAGAGGAGCACCAAGATGATCAGAGGTCTGGAGCATCTCCCCTACAAAGACAGGCTGGGGAAGATGGGCGTGTTCAGCCTGGAGAAAAGAAGGCTGTGAGGAAACCTCATTGCAGCCTTCTGGTATTTAAAAGGGAAGTATGAAAAGGAGGGAAATGATTTCAAGCTCAAGGAAGGAAGGTTTATATCAGATTTCTTCTTTACAGAAGAGTGGTGAGGTGCTGAAACAGTCTGCCCAGAGAGGTTGTGGATGTCCCTTCCTTGGAGATGTCCAAGACCAAGGCAGCCTGGTCTAGCACCAGATCTGGAGGTTGGTGGCTCTGCCTGTGGCAGGAGGGTTGGATCTTGATGATCCTTGAGGTCCCTTTCATTCCAAGCCATTGTACGATTCTATAATTCTATGATATTTTTGTGTCCCAGAGAAGGCAGGCCCTTCTGTGCAGAAAGCAGGAAAGCAAGAAGGATTTTTTCTACATCAACCCCCCCGCCCCTCTCAAAAAAAAGGAAAAAAAAAGAAAAAGCAAATGTAAGTATCTGTCCACTCTGCTTCTATTTCCTTATTTCCTTGTTCATCTAATGTAATATGAAGCACACCACTGAGATGAAGAGAGAAGTTGCCAGAGTAGCACAGGAGTCCTTCTCTTAACTGTTCTATTTTGCATATCTCCCAAATCAGACAAATTGCAAAGCTAGTGATGATATCTTTTAGTGATGTTTACAATACATTTAGCAATTTAACGTTAGGAATTTATGTATATAGTGAGGAAAAAAGAAATCATTCTGAAAGAATTAGAGTTTCTAACATAATTATCTTGAAGAAACACCATGATAATTACTTGTGTTTGGTACACAATATTCTCAGAAGAGGTATTTGCCTTACTTTACTTTTATGAATTTTAATTCATAAGAAATATTCTACTAATAGATTCTGGGTGATTATGAGATGATAATTATTTTCAGTACATCGTGTATCATGGCTTTTTACTGTTGTTTTATAGTTGATCAGTCCCCTCCAGTATAACTTCAGGCAAGTGGGCCAAAACCTATCTCCCTTTAGGAAAGTATTTATGTATACACAGGCATATAATCATGATTTCCCTGCTGAACAGGACTTAGTCCTTCTGTTTATATGCCTTACACATTTGGAGCTAAAAGAGATTAGTGGAAGTGTATATGTTAGAAATGTATCTCCCTTCATAAGCACAGATATACAGGTCTCCTTGCATAGTTATTAAAGTACATTGAACCATAAACATACTCAATTTGAGGATATTTTAACTGATTATGACATTTGTAATGTTTAGATGTAATCAGTGTTCTATGAATCTTTGCTGGTACTTGTGTTCACCAGCAGAATTGGAAAGGAGGAAGTTTTGTAATGGTAGTTTTTTGACACAATTTCTTTGCTCAGTTCTCCTGAAGGTGTATAAACTTGATTAAAACAATAAAATAAATGTGTGTACATGTTACTGATTATATGGAATGTAAGGCTATGTATTTTCTGAGGATATCTTGTTAGTGTTTACTCAGCACAAGAGACTAGGGAAAGAGTCAGGAGAAGTAATAAACACCCAGAAGCACATGCCCTAATGAGCCACAGATGATAAGAGCAGCATCAAAGACCAGACCCCTGGGTGCCTGATTAATGTCCCATTGGTAGAACCTCTCAAGGCCTGGAGGAGGTTCATCCAGACATCCAGACATTTTATAAGTGATAAGAAGAGGGAAATAGGATTATCTCATGATAAAAATCAAGCTTATTATGGGATACGTGACAGGGCTTGTGAGATTGTGAAGTTTATTATGAGATGTTTAAGGGAAGGGTCAAAGAAAATAGCTTGTAAACAAGTTGCTGGTCTGGCCCCTTAATGAATCCTCCTGGAGAGGACTTTGTTCTGGGGCCAGACTCAGTGGAGACTGGGGGTCTGTTGGGAAACTTTTGGAGGGTTTCTGGCTCAAGGCCATCCACCAGAAATCCTACTTGTGTGTGCATGAGGATGGGCTCTGTTAGCAACCTTTGAAGCCAATTAGCCTTCAAGTGAGAACAGGATCAGGCCATTGGTATGATCCTCATTTCTGAGAATGCTGTTTGTGGGCACTGCTCTCCTGTCTATCTATTGCTGATTGATTGTAAGAGTGCACACATGTGTGTCTGCATCCATGTGTCCATGTCAGAGGTTCTTGTTCAGCCTCGCTACTGCCCAGACCTGGGGTCAGGAACCTCAGCAGCCTGACTCTTGGAGACTAGACCAGGACTTCTCTGGATCTTCAGCTGTGGTAGGTTGGGAATTATGCTTGGGTCCTGAAGTTTACCAAATTTAACACCCTCAAGGGATGCTCAAGGAAGCTCACAGTCCCAGGAGGCCCATCTGAATCACACATAAGGGTTCACAGCATGAAGAAGGAGGGAGCATTACTGAAGGTGACAGATTTTGGAAACAGCCTTACTCTGTCCTCTTCCTCCCAGAAGCTTCTATGATTACGAATCCAAACCCCAAACTTGTGTGGAGAACACCAACAACAGAGGATAGGTACCAGAATCAAGGTGTCAAGGTCCCATTCTTGTACTAACGGGATGATACCCAGGTGAAAACTCCTTCAAAAGAGTCTAGAGCAATATCATGTGCTACAGATAAATCCCCCCAAAAGCCACCAGTTGCTGTGAATTTGATCTGGAAGCAAATGCAAATCTTTCTTGATCTCCAATTTGACAGCTGATTTGATCCAGAGCACATGTTAAAAATGCATTAAATAAATAATGAACAGACTCACTTGCACTACTAAAAGCATAAATGAATCTTTTCCCATGTCCTCTACCTAGCATGAATTTTTTGAATCTCTAAAATAAGGTGAAATATAATTCTTATATACAATTGTCCAAGTACGAAGGGAAAAAATCTTTCATGTCCATCAAAGCCCAGAGGAAACTCTAAGCATGGAATCAATATAGTACTGTGAAAATGCAGTACAATATGTTGCCTGTGATGTATCAAAAATTCATGGCCAAATGTTTTCAATAAAGAATTTATTTCTTTCTACCTTCCAGGGTACTGAAATGGCAGAAAAGGGGGTGAAAGGAAGACAATATTAGTGCTATTTCTCTTGTCAGCAATTTTTTCTCATTTTGCTTTTATTTTTATTTTATTGTTATTTTATTTTGTATCTGTAGAACTAATACGTAGTCTGCTCACAAAATTGCTTTTCCTTGGCCTCACTCAAAACATTAGGAAACATATGAAACATCAGAATAAAGTCTTAAGTTTTCATGAAAGGAAATAATTTGCATATGATTGGCAAAATTAAATCTTTTTGGATTAAAAATGGCCTTCAAACCCAAGATCCATAGTGACACTCCCTTGTCTATTTGTTTATGAAAAATTATGAAAAAAAGTGAACAACTGTTTACTATAGAAAACCTGGTGACAAAATTAAGAGTCAGGATTTGCCTATGTTACCTAGCTTGTTCCCAAACAAGATAGGTCACAGTTGGTCATCTGCTGGTCACAGTTTATCACAATTACTAAATCCATAATGAAGCATTAAATCCATTGAAAGCAAGGGAATCTTGCTTTTAAACTTACATATAAAGTGATGATCTCTGAGAAAGTCCTCTGAGAATGTTCTCTTTAATCAGACATTTTTTCTCATCTCATATCTTGAATTATTTTCTTATACCTTGGGGAAAAAAATTCTATTTAGAAAGTAAATCATAGGCTTAACTTTCCTGTTTGCTTATACACACCTGCATTCACACACCCATACTGAATTTCTTTCAGAGTAGGTAATTGGTTGAGTGCGAAGAATTATACTGATTAATTTACTATGCTCGGGATAGGCAAGATATGTGAAAACTATTCCAAGTACCAATATTTCTTTTTTAATACAGAAACATCACTTGGCTTCACTGTGCCAAGTCAGACTTCTCATGAGTCATGCTGAGTAATAACACACACAAGGCATGTCCAATGGGAATTTTGATGATGTGAAGATCTGTGTCAGGGAGACTGTCAGAATATGATATACAATAATCCTTGTCTCAGATTAGGCCCTCGTTTACCATTTATCACCATCCTGGCTGCTGGGCTCAGCTGTGCCCTGCAGTGAGGAAATTGGAGCCAGCTAGAACCTTTTGGAACTGGCTGTGAATGGCACAGAGCAACCCCAGCCTCTCATCACAAAGGTGCCCTGCAGCCCCCAGTGACAACACTGACACCATGCCCACACAAAACATGAGTAACCATTGGCCTGTAAGCCACCAGTGGGTCCTCGGGAAGATTTGTTCTGACAAATCCAACCTTAAAATCCTCATAGAATTTACCAGAGTGACCTGCCCTAAGTTTAAGAGACCCACTGCAAAGAGTCTTTGCTCATACATATATCCCAGCTAGTGCTTAAGAGCTTTCTGCATTTATTGTAGAGGCACTTCAGAATCAGATTCTTAGCAATTCCCATAATATTTCCTAAATTAATACTGAGGGAAATACAATACTGAGAAATACTGAGGAAACAAAGTATTTTAAATTGTTCTTCTGTTTCAGGGTTAAGTATGTGAATGACAAATGCACTCAGGAGATTAAATACCTAAATTACTCCTTTGTAGACACAGAAAAAAAGAAGGCTAAGGTGAATGAAAGCCATCTAATTCCCCAGAGGAGCCAAATCACCCTGAGCCAAACAGGACTTTGAGTCCAGAATCCTCCACATCCCAGGGATGATACTTGAATGAGTCACTCATCTCCAAATGTGCAATTTACCCATTTTAGGAAATGAAATATTTAGCCCCAGAGTGCTAGATGTACCTAGGTCTAGGATGGTGGCTAAGGCACAAGCAGTGTGGCTTTCCCCTGCAGCCTAAATGTCACCTTGACTGCTATGGATTGTACTTTCAGTGCTCAGGGTATGGACATTTCACTAAACTGGCATTTCTACTCATTTAAATACAGAGAATTTCAGAAGCTAGACGATGGTGATTGTGTGATTTACCAAGACTCAAAGAATTAATCTCTGTCTGCTCTGGGAAGTTAAATCCTGTTTCAGTAAGGGTAATATTGCCATCACCTAGGTTGTCATGCTCCAGTCACAAGACTACATGAGCAGATCCAAAAATACATTACAGGCCATTCAGAATCAGCCTTAAAGGAACCCCAGAGGTGAGTGGACTGCAGACTGGGATTTACTGTTCTAATAATCCATGAAAAGAGTATGAAAGGAAAGACGTGGGGGAATAAGATTACCAATTCTAAAATAATTACTTTTATGAATAAAGAAGGACTGTAAAAGCTTCTGAGATAAACAGGCATGTCTGATTGTGTCAGTTTAATTTGGACAAAGGTGGGAGAGGTAAGAATAGAGCTTTTGTCCCTCAAGGAGCTGTTCCAGCAGCCCACATCAACAGAGGTTTATGTACTACACAACCCCATGCAGTTTGGTCCATCAAAGGAATAATTTAATCTTCAGAACTTTAAATTTCTTGTCTCTCTGAACCGCTTAAGTTCAATTCTTATAATTAACATTTAAATTAGATTACTGTTCCCTGCTTGCATTTTCAAAGGTCATTAGGACATTATGGAATTAGGAAATGTTCCTTTCATATCAAAGGATTTGAAAAATCATCTCGCATTCAGACATCTTGTACTTTCCTCGTACAGTTTATCTGGATTTATTTTACTGTTTTCTCTTTACCTACTTAATGTATCAGAATTTATTAAGTAACCAAGCCAGGAAAATGTATTGATTTCCCCAAAATGTAAATAGAAATTCCACTAATTTCTAATTAAACTAATTTCCATATCTTATAAAGCAAAACTCAAAACTATCTTCTCTAAACACTCTTTTATTTACTGCTTTTCTTGTTTCTCACAGATTCTTTATCTTTCCCCCATTTCCATTGTTGTACAACACTGGCAATATGCTCTCTATCTTCACTTTCCTGTTCCCTCTTCCTCTTACAGATCTGAGTGCACACAGTATATCTAAATTACACCTAAAGGCATCTAAATATCTAAAGGTATTAGATCTCTGAAAATATCTTGTGAGAGGTAGCGGGATCGTTGCCTGCATTCTCCACCTGGTTAGTCAATACCAGAGGATCATGATGGTCCCGCTAGCTCCCTACATACTGTCAAGGGAGATAAGGTCCCTGTAGTACATGTAAAGAACATGTTGGGAAAAGCAGTTTGGGTCTTTCCAGCTTCTGGGAAGAGCATACCTCTTCGTGGAACTGTTTTTGCCCAGGGACCTGGGTCCATTTGGTGAATGATGCAGAAAAATGGGGATGTTCAATGCATACCACAAGGGAATTTGATGTTGGGGGAATGCAGTCAGTAATTCCATGTGTTTATACATAGATTTGTATGTGCATGTGTTTATATTTTGTGTGTGTGTATATATATATATTAAGCGTGATGTAGTGATGTGGAATAAGGGGTGGAATGTCATGGTTTTATGATTTTTGGTTATCAGTATTCCACATCATAACATCATGTAATGCACTGGGGGTTTGACTGTGGATGCTCAAGTTCTGGGTGCCTGTCTGGAGAAGAACAACTACATTCCCCAGGGGGCTTTGCGGTCAGCAAGGAGATGTAACTCCCGGCAAGGTCACTTGATGCTCTCTTCTTCGCCTGCTCCTCTTCGCCTGTGCTTCTCCGTCTGCTCGTCTCCGTCTGCTTTTCTTCATCGGCTCAACTGGACTGCACTTCTCACCTCAGCGTTGTGGTGAGACCTATCCACCTTTTGCACACACTCTCTCTCATTATATTTTGCTGATGCTATATTTAGTAAATTAGTTTGTTTCACCTCAGATCGTTGCCGCTGTTTTCAATTATTTTGGGTCCCCTGTTTTCCTTTTCTGGAGGAGCGGATCTGTGAATCCCTCCGCCCTGCTAGTCACGGAACTGGGCCGAACCAGCCCGTAAACCGTTGACATACATATTTCATTATATTATATTATGTTATATTATGTTATATTATATTATATTATATTTATTATATTATATTATATTATATATCTAAATATCTGAATATATTTATAGACATCTAAAGTGAGGTGGAAGGCAAATGAATGAGACCAGACTCTTCTTAGTGGTGTGCAGTGTAGTAGTAAAACTAGAACATAGGATGTTCCATAAAACCATGTGGAAGAACTTCTTTATGGTAAGGGTGACAGAGCACTGGAACAGGTTGCCCAGAGAGGTTATAGAGTATTTTTCTTTGGAGATATTCAAGACCCATCTGGAATCCTACCTTTGCAACTTATTGGAAGATACTTACTTTAGCAGGGTCTTTGAACTGGATGATCTGTTGAGGTCCCTTCCAACTCCTGCAATTCAGTGATTTTTTGTGATTCTGTAATACTTCTCAGCAAGATAAGGTTTGTTCTGTATGATATGATCCAGCATATGCTTGCAGTTTGTCATAGCATCATAACTGTCATTCTCCATCTGATTCCACCTCAAATCCCACCTTGCCGTTTTACCATAACAGTTTTCAGCATACTGTGCTGCAGGGAAACATCATAAAAACCCAGGCTTAACACTGTGATGTTCTCTCACCATGTAATTTGAAGAGCTTTGATATACCAGCCTCCATATACATACAAACACAGAATTTTGTCTTTCCAGGATCTTGATGGATCTTGTTCATTTTATGTCAAAAGAAGTCAAGTTAGATTAGTTGTTGGAGAAATAACATTTTTTCCTACTGTCTCTCTACATGATATTATCCATTTAAAATTTATCTGTAGGCTAGGCCTATAGTGCAAATAAATCAGTTAACTGACCCACTACCCCCATTCTAGAGACTTGGAAAGATAAAAGTTTACTAACCCTCCCAAAAGTCTTACTCAGAAACTCCTCTTTTTGAAAGATATTTATATATGATCCTTGAGCTCAGGATTGAAATTTATTCTGAATTCACAGGGAAATGTAGCATGAAGAGTTGGCAAGTTTCAACTGTGTTTCATTCTTAAACATTCAGGCATCCTCCCACTTCTTTTTACCTCCTGTAATCAAAAGGGTTGCTCCTCGAGCTGCAAAATACAATGTTTACGCTAATATGATGTAATTATTTCACAATAACTGACAAAACCGATATGCAAACAGTTACAAAAGCAACATGAATAAATACAGAAGTGTATTGTATGCTTCACCAAGAAAATCAGCACATTAGAAGGGTAAACTATTATATTATCTCATTAGCCATCATCCTGTAAGAGTGTTTTCATGAGTGGGAATACAAATGGGTGAAAACTGTCTTGAAGCACTTCTTTGGAAAATGCATTGCAAGAAAAACTTAGTTAGATTAATGCTCATATCAGATAACTTTTCTGGTAGTTGAAGCAGGTAGATATGTAAAGAAATAATAATGCATGACTTCAAGAAAAAGGATTCTTTATGCTTTATTGTAAAAATAAATAAAAGGATTTATGCATAAAAACACACAGTTTTGGGGACTTTATCTTTTATGTCAGATATGTGGACAAACATCTCCTGAGAATATGGTCTATGATGTCAAGAATGCTAGCAATCATGCTTGATTGAAACAGAGATTAACATATAGAATCAGAGAGTAGTTTGGTTGGAAGGGAACTTTTAGATCATCTAGTTCCTATAGCAATCCCCTGCTATAGGCAGGGACACCTCCTTCTAGACCAGGTTGCTCAAAGCCCCATCCAGCCTGTCCTTGAATGCTTCCAGAAAGAGAGTATCCACAGCCTCACTGGACAAAATATTCCAGTGTCTCTCCACCCCCACAGTAAAGAATTTCTTCCTAATATTTAGTCTAAATCCATCCTCTTCAGTTTAAAACCATTTTCCCTCATTCGATTGCTACCTGCCCTTATAAAAAGTCCCTCCCCAGCTTTCCTGTAGGCCTCCTTCAGGTACTGGAAGGTTGCTATGAGGTCTCCTTGGAGCCATCTCTTCTCCAGGAGGAAGAGCCCCAGCTCTCTCAGCCTATCCCTGTAGGGGAGATGCTCCAGCCCTCTGAGCATCTTTGTGGCCCTCTTCTGGGCCACCTTCTCCAACATCTCCATGTCCTTGTGTTGGGGCCTCAGATCTGGAGACAGTACTTTAGGTAGGGTCTCACAAGAGCAGAGCAGAGGAGCAGAATAATCTTCCTTGACATGCTGATCAAACTTCTCTTGATGCAGTCCAGGATACGGTTGGCCTTCTGGGCTGCAAGTGCATGTTGCCAGCTCATGGGAATCTTTCATCAATCAACACTCCCAAATCCTTCTCCTCAGGGTTGCTCTCAAGCAATTCTCCACACAACCTGTATCTGTGCTTGGGATTGCCCCAGCCTAGGTACAGTATCTTGCACTTGGCCTTGTTGAACTTCATGAGGTTGGCATGGACCCACTTCTCAAACCTGTCCAGATCCCTCTGGATGGTATCCCTTCCCTCTAGCATGTCAACTACACCACTCGGTGTCATCTGCAAACTTGCTTTCTGAGGGTGCACTTGATCCCACTGTCCATGTCACCTACAAAGATGTTAAATAACACCAGTCCCAACACCTATCCCTGAGGAATGCCACTCATCACTGGTCTCCACTTGGACATTAAGCCATTGACCACAACTCTCTGAGTTTGACCATCCAGCCAATTCCTTATCCAGCGTGTGGTCCACCCATCAAATACATTTTTCTCCAATTTGATCACTAGGATGTCACTGGGACAGTGTCAAACACTTTGTACAAGTCCAGGTAGATGATGTCAGTTGCTCTTCCTTTATCCACTGACGCTGCAACTCCGTCATAAAAAGTCACATGTCTATCAGGCATGACATGCTCTTGGTGAAGCCATGTCTGTTGCCACCGATCACTTAATCTTTATTTTCCATGTGCCTTAGTAGGACCTTTGGGAGGATCTGCTCCATGATCTAGGCAGGTGCAGAGGTGAGACTGACTGGTCTGTAGTTCCCTGGTTCTTCTTTATCTCTCTTCTTGAGAATAAGTTCCATTTTTTCAAGAAGCAAAAAAAAAAAAAAAAAAAAAAAAGACCCAGGGAACTACTACTGCATTTGTCCTTCAATCTAAAATAATGTGGTTTATAGCATTCTTTTTACACCAACATACTTGTTTACTGCAAGAAATTAAACAGTTTACTGTAAAACAGGATTCTGATTGTACTGATTTCATGAGATGTTTCCAGTAGAATTGAGTGAAAAAAACTGTACATAACAATTTTTTTCAAAAATCTGATGTATGCAGGAAATGTTTACAAATTCAAATATATTTCTTCAAACAGAGGAGAAATGAAATTGAGCCATGATCCAAAGCTCCCAGAGGATAACAACTCTCCCAAGGATATGACAGAGCACCTGCAAGGTGGGAATCTCCTCCCTGGGGAATTTTTGTGTGATCCTGTGTGCAGATGGGAGAGGGATTCAATGATCCTTATGAGTCTCTTCCAACTAGGAATATTCTGTTTCCATGATAAGCAAAGCACCATACACAAAGCTGGATGTAGAAAAGAAATAGGTGGCATTCAGCATTACAATCAGAAGGCATAACCAAAACTGCTGCCCTTAGAAGGCCCCTTTTTGCTCTCATCATATGTCCTGTTCTGTTAATCAGTGCCCATACAGGATAGCTGGATTGCTCAATGAATGTTTTCTTCTCTGTGCAGTTTGTAGTGTTCTAAAGGTCTGCGACACACATGAATTTCAGCAGTGAGTCAGTGGAGGAACCTTCTCTGTGAGTCATAAAAGTGACTTTATATCCAAATTATAGTTAATTAAAAAATAATAATAATGAGAAAAAGGTACACCTGGAAAGAGCATAACTCCACTTGCCACTTGTAGATGAGAGACTCTGGTTCTATTGTTGTCTGGCTGTTGTCCACTGTATTAGTATGGTCAAGTATGCAAGTATGTCAGACATTTAAGCATGAAAAACCTTGTGTTGAGCTACTTTTCCATAATATTTTTTTCTTTTTTTTTTTTTCTTTTTTTTCTTTTTTTCTGTACAGTAATTACTGTCAGTCCTGATGTGCCTTATTTACTTTTATTATGTGGTATCTCTGAATGTTACTTTTCGTGTTCTTCTGGCTGAGAGATGAAGGGAATACAATTTATTTAACTTGCATGCCTTATTGAAAGAAGCAGTCTTAACTTCCAAATTTTGCTATTTATTCAGGAGAAAGGAACCAACTTCAGAAAACCACCATGTAGAGAACAAATCCATTATAATCAGCTATTGCCTCAGTGTGCTTAATTTAGGCACAGGCTAAAGACTATTATGTCTTATTATAGACTCATGAGGGACATTTAGGTTCTTGTATTCTAAACTGATCTTCTGGCCTTGCTGAAATTTTCTTTATCTCTCAGTTTGGTATGGTTCTAAGTTTAAACAGTGAACGACTGGATGTTAGTTGTATCCCAAAAAAGGCTTGCAAACTCAACATTTTTGTAAATAAACTGAACACGGAGTGGACTAATTTTGTTTCTTTTCTAGTTTAGGTATTTTTTGAGAAGATACATTATTCCAGAAAATGTTATACTTTTGTGTGTCATATAGAAGGAATTATGCTGCCCTGTCCACTAGGTCAAAGTGGTTCCTGGAATTACCGTTTCCAAAAGAAAACAGGCTTTTGCTTTTTGTTTGTTTCTGAAAGATCTAATTGGTGAAGTTCAAAAGAGAAACTATAACGCACACACAGAGTGAACAGCCAAGGAAACTGAACCAGAAGACATTTGGGAACTAAATTATTTGATGCTGTAACAGAATTCAGATACCCTATATCTTCTTTCACAATAATAGGCAAACAAACAAACAAATAAAAAACAACCGCAGATGGAAACACTCCTTAGTCTTTGCAAGCTGAATGTATTACTTTAACGAAAATATGAGCAAAGATATGCAGGTAACAAGTTCTCAGTGTAGGGAACTATAGGGAACTACAGCCATATGTCATGGTGAGATTGTCAGATGATGGGGAAAAAAAAGAAAAAAAAAAAAGCCTATGAACCATATAACAAAAGCACTGCACAATAAATCTTTCATCTAGCAATTAGCAAGAAAGCAAATCATGGATAACAGGGATGCCTTTACATGTCACTTCAGGGGAATATTTAAAAATAGAAGAATCCTGGAAAAGAGAAAAGAATCAATACAGTGATTAATGACAGTAATTTCACAGAAACATCTGGGCAATTAAGCATGCTCTTTAGGAGTTGTTTCTTGCAGTGACTTGTGAAGGATTAAATGAGTCACAAACCAAACTTCACATCAATATACTGAATGTTGTTAGTGTGGTAGCAATACCAATTTCAGCTTGGGAGCTTTCCAGAAATTAAATACTAATACAAAAACATATGCCTAAGCTGCTTTGGTTTTGCAGCTTATTCATTCTAGTTTTCCTTAGTTATAACTTGAAAATTTCAGATCAGGACCAAAGAACATCTTTGATGAAAGAGGTACTTAAGAGAAAATGCCTGTTTAATGCATTTAATGTGATATTGAATCATAGAATCACAGAATCATAGAAAATGTATGTAGATGAGATTGAAAGGGATCTGTGGAGGCCATCTGGTCCAAACACTGGTCAAGCAGAGACATGAAGAGTTTGTCCACAACCATGAGTAGATAGATTTTGAGTATCTCCAAGAAGAGAGACGCCACAAATTATCTGCAGAACATGTGCCATTGCTCAGTCACCTACACAGTAAAGCCTCTTTCTTTCTGGTTTGTGCCCTTTGCCTCTTGTCCCGGCATTAGGACATCACATTGCTCAGGGCCCCATCCAGCCTGGCCTTAAACATATCCAGGGACAGGGCATCCACAACCTCATTGGTTCCAGCACCTCACCAGTCTCTCATTAAAGAACTTGCCCCTGACATCTAATCTAGAACTCCCTTCCTTTAGCTTAAAACCATTCTCCCTTGCCCTGTCACTATCTACCCATGTAAAAAGTTTATTTCCCTCATATTTATAAGCTCTTTTTAAATATTGGAAGGCTGCAATGAGGTCTCCCTGCAGCCTTTTCTTTTCGAGGCTGATCAAGTCCAATTCCTTTAGGCTATCTCCATTGCAGAGGTGCTCCAGTCCTCTGATCATCATCTTGGCGCTTCTCTGGACTCTTTTCAACAGCTCCACATCCTTCCTGTGTTGGGGGCCCCAGACTTGGATGCAGTACTCCAACTGGGGCCTCACAATGGAATAGAGGGGGAAAATCATCTCCTTCACCCTACTGGCCACCTCTCTTCTGATGAAAACCAGGATACTATTAATTTTTTGGGCTGCCATCTCATACTGCTGTCTCGTTTTTCATATATCAGGACCCCTAAGTCCTTCTCAGCAGAGCTACTCTCAAGGATTCCTTCTCCAAGCTTGTATCTGGGATTACCTCAACCCAAGTGCAAAACCTTGCACTCTGCTTTGTTAAATCTCATTAGGTTCACAAGAGTCCAATTTACAACTTTATCCAGGTTCCTCTGGATGATATCTCTTCCTTCTGCTGAATCAGCTGCAATGCTCAGCTTAGTGTCCTAAGAAAATTTGCTGAGGGTGCATTCAATCCTATTGTTTTTGTCACTGATAAAGATGTTAAAGAATACCTGGCCGAAGACAGACCTCTGGAGGATGCCACTCGTTACCGGCCTTCACCTGGACATAGAGCCATAGACCACAACCCTCTGGCTGCAACGTTTCAACCAATACCTTATCTACCAAATAGTCCACCCTTCAAATCCATATCTCTCCAATTTAGAGTTAAGAATATGGTGGGGAACTGTGTCAAATACCTTGCAGAAGTCCAAGTAGATGACATACCTTCCCATTGGCCACTGATGCCATGACTCTGCCACAGAAGGCCACCAGTTTGGTCAGGCATGACCTTCCCATGGCAAAGCCATTAATCATCTTTGTGACCCCACACTGGGGTGTTGCCATTCTCTCTCAGGTCTCTCTTGTACTGAGGGTCCCAAGAACTGGATCCAGCACTCCAAGTGTGACCTCACCAATACTGAGTGGAAGGATCATTTACCATGAACAGCTGGAGATACTTTTCTAATGCAGCTAGGAATTGTATTAGATATTTTAATGCCACATTGCTGACTCCTGTTCAACTTGCTGTTGAGCAGGACCTCCAGGTCTTTTTCTGCAGAACTATTTTCCATAGCTGCTTTTAACCCTGGTACCTGGGGTTGTTTCTTTCCACGACTTCACAATACTTGTTAAACTTCATGAGGTACCTGTTGGTCCATCTGTCTAACAAGTCCAGATTCCTCTGGATGGTAGCATAATTCTCTGGCATGTCAGCCACTCCTCTCACTTTTGTGTTGTCTGCTGTGGATCAAGATCATTAAGGAAATTGTTGAACAGGATTGGATCCAATATTTACTCCTGGGATACTCTCCTCATTTCTGGCCTGCAGTAGGCTTCATACCACTGACAACTACAATCTGAGCCTGTCCATTCAGCCAGTTTGTGATCATCTTCACTCTCTGTCTATTCACCTCATATATTGATGTGTTTTTTATGGGGGACAGTATCAAAGGCCTTACTGAAGACCACATCAGCAAAACCTACTATTCTCCCCATGAGTATCCACCTAGTCACTTCACTGTAGCAGGTTACCATACTGGTCAAACACAGCTTTCCTTTAGTGAATCCATACTGACTACTTCATTTCCTTCATGTGCCTGGAAATGGTTTCCAGGATTAGTTGTTCCACTTCCTTTCCCAGCAACTGAGGAGAAGTTCCCCAGATCCTTCTTCTTGAAATAAGCAAATATGTTTTTATTTGCATTCTGAGTGCTTCTGCAGAGGGCACAGTGTACCTTATTTTGAGTTGAAAATGACATAGGTGGATGTTGGTTTGGTATTGATCAGCATCTACCTTTTTGCCTTACTGAAGCACAGTTCAAATGTACACTTCAGTCTTACATGTCTTATAGCAAAAAAATCTCTTTACTAATATTAAAAAATCCACAGTTTTACCAGTGCAGCCAATATACATTGCCAATATACATGGATAAAAAAGCACTTTGACTTACACGTATTGTAAATATTAGAGCTGATAAATGTTCATTAAAGTTCAGTCTTCAGGACTTGTGAGCATTCAGAGTTTTGCCATTTGGCTTAATAGGTGATCTGTAAAATATTAATTTCCTTTATCCTTAGTTTATTTTGAGTGGGAAACAAGTTTATGTCATGCCATAATATGGTGTTTTGAAGTGAAGAAAGTCATGTATCATATATTCTTAAGTTTTAATTCCACTGGCAATTATTGAAGTACAGATGTTTAGCTGACGTTAACTAAGTTTTCTAATTTTTGCTGCATCACCTATGAAGTGATTGATATAAAGTAGAAATGGATCAATTTGCATTTTTTTTTTTTTAATTTAATTCTTATGTTTCAGAAATAACACACTTCCTTGAATTTAGGACACTAAGATATTTAAGACACTCTAAATCTTCACATTCAGAACTGGTGTTTTGTCTCAATTACCTGCAGATAAAGATAAATGGGGACTACTTTCTAGGCTGAATGAGTAGACTCATGTTTTATTTACACTATACTTTTCATGGTTTTCTTTACACATAAGAAAGGAAGAAATGCAGACTCCTGTTCATCATTTGTTTGTAGTGACAGTGACAGTAAACCCTAACAAGTGGCATTCAGGCATTACAGAATTAGGTCCACTACCATTTTACCTCTTTTTCACACAGATTAGTTTTCACCACTCTGTTTTTATTTGAAAAATTAACTAATGCTTATTACACCTTGCTAGTATCCAGATAGTAATATTTCTCTATATTGCCAGCATCTGTTATGAATTCCTTTTCTGAAGCTACGGTTGTCTGTAATGTTCTACTGTATCTAAAGAGCAGCAGCTATAATTCTTACAGTAATTTATACCAAGTAAACCACAATGCCTTTATGAAACTTTTTTTTCCTGTTCTCTTATTTATTGACAGATTTTTTTTTTTAATTACAACACAATGAAACCATGGTAAGTACATAAGATGCAATAGTATAAAAAGCCATTTTAACCCTTCCCTTTGTTAAGACACTTACAGCAGACAAGAACTGCCCCACCCCAATTCCCCCCTTCTCAAATGAAAACAAAATAAATATAAATTAATAAATATAAAACAAATCACTGCACAGCCCTTAACTCTTTGATTGCCATGGCAAGAACCATAATGATGATTCCAGCATGTGACTTTTCTGTGGTTAAAGGTTGCCGCAGCAGTCAAAGGGTTATAGCATTGTAAACATAAGTACTTTGTTGAAAATGTTCAGTCTTGTTAATGGTCTACAGCAATGAGATTATTCATGATCCCTTGACCTTTAATGACACAACATTATAAGGAGTTAAAGAGATAATAGCTTGGTGAGATGTTAGATAGATTAATTAACCCATTTTTTTTAACAATGCAATATGAGGTCTTGATTTACTAATAAAAGACAACTTGTGTATAATAAAACACTGTTCAATGCATTGATCAATAAAAACAATGAAAAAAATCAGTCTAAGCACCACAAAATTTTGCCTGATAATATCTGACAGTCATAATACACTTTAGCACCATTTAGTCAGCCTTGCATTTGCACACAAACAAGCTTTGTGTTTGTCAGTAGAAGCTACCTGAAGGAATAACATATGTCAGTTATAAAAAGGTTACTGTATAGAATGCTGTGTGAGCCAATAAAATAAAATAAAATGAAATAAAATAACAATAATAACATGAAATTTAGTTGCAGAAAAAATAAATGCTCCAGTTATTTTGTTAATAACATACATTCTAATGAGCAAACATGGACATGAAATGTATGGGGCTATGCAGAGAAAAGGAAAACAGTTGAGGAATTTACATCACACAGGGAAGTCACATCTCATACACTTTTTAAATTAAGTGAGTAATTGTTGGGTTGTTCAAGAAGTAGAGCTTGAATAGAGTTGCTGTTTAACAATGTGTGGGTTTTACAGTCATGGTACGAATAAAACCACTTTCAAAGATATCTTAGCAACTGTACCTTGTCTTTGCACAAAATTTTTGTTTCTTGTTTCTTCTTTCTCAGAGGTGGAGGATAAACAAGCATATCATGGTGTGAGGAATGAGAAGAGTCTCATAAATGTATTAAGTACTAGCTAACATACTGGAATCAGATCGGTTACTTCTGGAATTATAGGGAATTATGTGGAGGAAAGAATGGCAACTAGATGGAAAATTGAATCAGCTGCTACAATCACAAATAACGCCCAGCAGACAGAAAGAAAAAATTGTGCTCCGGTAGATATAAAATTATAGCACTTGGATGGAAAGAAAAGTGCATGTCTGGAAAGTAATGGAAACAAGAATGTGTATGTTGTATGCAAAAAATGCACCCTCCTGTACATAACCATATCAAACTCTGACTCACACAGATAAAAACAGCCATACATGTTTGCCAACTGCTAACTATACTAACCACTGGACTGGCAGGGAGATCTCACTCCCTTCAAACATCTTCTGAGCATATAGGAACACTAATCATGTGCAGTAAACTTACAGAAGCCAAACACTTGTACCTTTCTAGGGAGCCTGCTTTAAGAGGGGGGTTGGACTAGATGACCTCCAGAGGTCCCTTCCAACCCCTACAAATCTTTGATGCTATGATTCTCCGCAACTTGTGACTGAACTGTGTAATTAATCCAACTCCCAGCCAACAATATCAGATGAAAGAGAGAGCTCTTCATAAATGTTAATTTTTATGCCTAAAATTTAGGATGCTAATGCAAGTAGGAAAGCTTTCTGCCATGCAACAATCTATTGTGCAACAGCAATAATTTATTGATGGTTGATGCTTGTGTATGAATTGATTTGTGGTAGAGAAAGGAGTCCAACTCTACAGTTATTGTTGGAATATCCACACATAGATCATAGACTTTGGAATGAAAATAAAAAAAAAAGAGAAAAAGTTAAAGATAAGTTTGAACCACTGCAAATAATACCAAAACATTAAAAAACACAGATTTCTAGACTGCTCATCTCACACAGAAAGAATGAATGTAAATTGTTGTTATATAATTGTACGAATTACCAGTGGAACAGCCATGAGATGCAAATATGGATCCTATGATGATCAGTGCCGGCTGTGTCACATCATTTTAAAAAAGTTAAAGGATGGCTGTGTCAATGGATGTCGGAGAATTCAAAAATCTGAAGTGAATAGCATGGAATTCAGCTATTAAGGGACTTGATAATGAACAAGATTTAGTGAAAGATACATACCAAGTTCCTCAAATGTGAAAACGACATGTTTTTGAGAAGGTGCTACCCTTTCATCATAGACAAAAAAGCTGCATTTCCTAATGATAGACTGTAAAAATGACTAATGAGATGTACAACTTCTTTTTTCTTTTGTCTGTAGAGTAAATAGACCATTTCTCACCTGCCTACTACCAGGCACAGTGGAAAAAGTAAAAAAGAAAAAAAGGAGGGAGGGATCAGAAGATTGAAGTTATTTATCAATTTAAATAAATAAATAATATATGAACAGTCCAGAGGTCATAGATTTGTTTCTATTATATCAAATGCTTCAGGACTGAGAGATTATGGAGATATGTGACTGAATTTGGACTAATGTAAGGAAAGGCTTCTTTTTGCTTATGTCTCATCCGGCACAGTTCTTCAAATGACAGTTGACTAGTTGGTTCTAATTTTTGAAAAAAGAAGCTAAGAACATTTCATTGTGATAACTTTTTAATATCGATTCAGAATACTCCTGCTTTGAGTAATCTTTTCTCAAATTACTTACAATTGCTGCAGATAAGTAGAGTGCTATATCTCTGTATTTGTAGTGAGATTTAGAGCAACTGTACTGAGAAGCATTTTTGGTTGACTGCTGTATAGTGGGCAGTGACATCAAATTCAGAATTCAGTGGACTTTCTAGAGTCTAATGAGTATTCTTTTGGGAGATCAATAATACTTTTAAAACTATCATCAAATTCCTGATAATATCTCTCCTGTTTTAATTTCAGTAACCAAGGCAGTGGGTACATGCAATTTTCTGTGTGTCAGTCATCTTTTGTTCATTCTGTCCATTTGTTTTTGCACTTTCAATTAAGAACCAAAGTGTTTTCATTCCCTTTCTTACATTATTCTAGAAATGAAAAACAGAAATGCCCTTCCACTGCCTTTTCTGTGTCTTTCTGTTGTCTTTGATCAAAAGGCCTGGTTGGCTCTCCTGTGGATTTTAAAATTGGTGGTAAGAAAATTCTTGACTAATCTAAGTTTCCTCTGAGAAAGATTTCAATGGTGTGGCCCTAAAATCTGCATTTGTCATCTCTATAAGCCAAGGACAACCCTCTTCAAAGCAATGCATACTGATAGCAGATGACGGCCTGTGCAACTTGTCTGAGAAGAAGGAAGATTCATAGTCCTTGATCTATCCTATAAAATGGTTTTCATTCAGACACAGAAAGATAGTAATAGTGAATGACACTGTGAGTACAAACTCATAAGCATGAATTGACAAGAGATGTCAATTGGTTTCAGAAACACACAAAGGATGGATGTTAGTAATATACTTAGTTGACAATATTTCACCAGATGCATTACACTGCAAGAATTGAGAATAGATTATTCACATCATCACACATTCCTTCAGTACTGGATTCCTAGTCAAGATTAAACTGTATTGGGTATAGGAACCTCAGGTATACCTGCGAGTTGAGTATTAACAATTAATCCCCTGATACTTTTTTTTTTAATTTTCAACTACCTCATTTTTCATGGCCTGAGTTCATAGCATGTCATTATATAAGATAAAACACAACTATGCAAATACAAGCCAAAGCTATGCCTTGTGCGTATGTATATTGTAGTGATCATCTAAAACAGTGCTGTAGGTTGCTGATGATGTCTTCTAAATACACTTAATACCAATTTCCTCTGCTTATATTCAAGCAAACTACTCAGACCTCACTTGAACATAGTGATCCCATAAAATATGAAGATGATCAGTATGTGTGCACTGTCAGTTTTATGGCAATAGCCAAGCAATGCATATGTAATATATGCATCTCTGTTTAGACTCACTGCATGCCTAAATAAATATGGGGCTTGGCATTTCAACTCAAATATATCAGCTGTACAAAAGAGCTTTTTTGGGCTATATGTAATATAATGTAATTGTTAACACTGACAAATAAAGAATGTTTTAAACCACCATTTTACACTACTGACCAATCTCCTTTTTTTCCCTCTTTGAGGCTGTGCAATTATAGTAAGGGAACCAAAGATTTTTCACACCTTATACATGAGTTAGTACTTACTGCATGCTGACCATAAGCACTGTCAGCTTCCACAAAACTTATAATTTTATTTACAGCCATGTAAGTCATAAAAACATACGGAGACTGAGTTTAAACCTATCCCAGCATGTGAGAATGGAAATATAGTTTAGAAACATCATTTTCTGATTTAACACACTAGTCTCTGCAAGTGGTGAACCTGTCTCAACATGCACTGATTGGCACAGTTACAGTATGCCATTACTGCTGCATAAGTAATATAATACTTCTCTAAAAACTCTTCAAACTCTGCTGTCATATTGTTAAGGTCTGAGCAGTTACTGCAGGAAGCTATTTTATACCAGCCTTCTGTTGTTAATCCCACTTCCCCGAAACCCAGTTCCCAGAATGATGGATGGGTAAATGGATGATCCAGAACATGTGCATGGCACAAAGTAAAAGTGATTATTTAATGTGTCAGTGCCAGATGGCAAAATGAAGAGAATGCTCAGTATATATTTTACTGCAGAAGCAAAAAAATTTTTTTTTTCTTCTGGGGCATGGAAGACTATGAATTAAGATATGCTGAGAGCTTGCCAAGAAGATTAAGTGTGTAGTTGTAAAAAGGATGTGATGCAATTTCGCAGGGTAGAGATGGCTGTTAGCTAAATGGAAAACTTTGCTTTATGTAGTGGCTATTATAACTATCAGCTGTGGACAATGTGATTTTACAGAAGCAGAGGAAACCATGCTGTGTGACTGGAAAGCTTTGTACCATAATGAATGGCTGCACAAGTAGTGGTTAGTGCTTATGTAGTTTTATGTAACAGCAAGCAGCACCATGCTGCATGCACATCCAAGTGCAGAAAATTCTCTTTAGTATTCTAGTTTGAATCAACATTTCTTCATTTATATCTTATCTGTCTTTAAAATTTATTTCAACTACACTGTGAGCAAACCAAAGTAATACTTAAAGCTCTATCCACAGAGCCACCATACTCTCACATCCTCCAGAATGTCATATCTCAACAACATAACAGGCAGCTGCAACTACAAACTGAATATAATTTGTAGATGATATGCTAAAGCTTATGAATACTGAGTAACAAAACCTGCTATATGTTCCATGCTATCTATGTACTTTGTAATTTTGAGAACAAATGCTTGCTGTGGTCACATATTGATGATCCTACCAAAAATGAACTCATGATTGTCATTGTGCTTTCCTAATTATATACATATATCAAGTATCATATCATACATAATCTATGCTGTCTAACACTAGAGTCTACCTTAGATGTCAGATGGAGTTAAACCATACCAAGGGATGGTCTGCTATCAGACACTTTCAGCATTCATGGCACTGATGACAATATTGTTCTCTACCAGTTTCTAACATCTCTGATGACAAGTCACAAGAGTGGATTAGATAGATTGGACTCACACATTATTTTTTTCATGAGATCATTGGCAGACAATTCAATGATTACATGTATAAGCCAGAAACATTAATTTTATGATTATATGTTATATGGTTCATTTACACCTGCTTGTGTAACGCACACATGTTTAAACACTTGTCTTATTTGAACCACACTATCTGCAGTCTGTGGCCTGTGAGCTAAGGAAGTATGCTTAATGTTACAGTGCTGGTTTATCTGTGCTATAGCATTGTATTCAGTAACAGGTTATCTGCTCCTTGACTCACACACAATATTATTTATTTATAACACAGCTGAACACTGAGCTGGCCAGTGACTTCTGTTCCTTTCAGTGATAATAATGATTTTTCTTGTGGCTCATAAGGCTGCAGTCATTTATTTACACTTCTGGAAATAGAGCTTTCCAAAGACAGTCCTGACAACAACAAATGGTGACAAGGAACTACTGTTCTGTAATGGCTGCATCAAATATCCTACTGCTATAGCACATGGCTTCCTCCACTTCTGCAATTGGTAATAAAACCCTGGCCTCATTCTGAGAAGGTATGTGAGCCAGGACAGAGCAAGCCCCTGCAATCATATTGTTATTCATCTCCTTGTGCTACCTCCAGTTTAGGCTGCTAATGGTATGATAGCTTGCATTTCTACTTTCTTGAAAATGCAGTGACTGGAACATTCACCATTCAATTTGCTCTGTGTCTTTTTTAAGTGTTGCACTAGCAATGGCTCAAATGCAAAACAAACAAACAAAAATAGGAAATTTAGTGCTTCCACTGCTATGCACCCTACATACTTTTCTAACCAATGAGCTAGAATTCAATTATATACAATTTGGTGCCAAAAACTAAATTTAACTGACAATGGGGTTGTGAAATAAAGCAGAAAAAAAGCTGAAAATTAAAAATTAAGTCTTATATACTATTTTTAATCAACAGCGCTTATGAGCAAAGGAGTCTTGAGCGGTGAAATACACTGCCAAAGGAAAGCATAAGTCAACCCCTTATGTTTGAGTATATTACTTTCTGTAACTTTCATTCATAAAGTCAGCCTTTATCTATCTTTTCAATTGTTCCCTCCCTTTGCCCCACTTTGAAAACAGAAAAAGAACAAAAGTTCATACAAAGATTTAAAATTTGTATTACATTTATTCAGGAGACTTGAAATGGCTCCTCTGGAGCCATTTTGAGTCTCTCTCCATCTCAGCCTATCCAGCAAATACACACTCAGTTTTTAAAATGTATTTCCTGATAAAAATTACTTTGTGTGTACAGTCAATAATCTTTTCATAGTTTTATACATTAAAAGGCCAGAGGAAATGCTGCTATCATCTGCTCTGGCCTCCTTCATCACGCAGACCATAGTACTCTGAAGATACACAACCCTGTATAGCCATCTCGATAGACTGTAACAGATTAACACAATGCATATTCACTTTTGAATTGTTCCACAGTACAGATGGTTACAGTAATAATACGGAAAATTTTATTAAAAAGTTTATGAAAAAGGTAATGGCACATGAGCAGGAACCCAGGTTGCAGAACTGAAGGTATTTTCACTTTGTTAGTGCACATAATTATAGGCCCTGGTAGAAAAACAACTGTTTAAAAAATAACATTGTCTTAGAACTTTTACTTGAGTTCAAAACTAAATCAGGTAACATCACTAATTTACTCTGAACTTCTAAAACATAAAGTCAGCCAGTAAGTATTTTGGAAATTACACTGAACATAATTGCTCCTACATGTTTTACTTACAGCAAACCTTTATGACTAAAAATAGGAGTATACAAGAGTATTGCTGACACAATCTTGCTCTGTATGACATGAATATACCAATATAGTATTACTTTTCCCTTTCTCTGTATATAATATTTATTCATTTTAGAGCAATACAAACCAATCAATTTATATATTCATGTATCTATGATGTACCATATACCAAGCACTAGATTTATCACACTTACCTTCCTGCATAATTAAAATTAAATTCTCCAAATGCAAACATTTTTGGTTACCTTATCAAAAAACAACATTCAACATGCTCAGCACTTCATTACTCTCAGGGAAATAGTTGCACAAAAAGTTAAAATTGACATGAAAGATATTTCAAAGCTTAAGTGAAAGTTTCAAGTGAATAAAAAAACAGATGCGATGCTGTTCTACTTAAAGATAATATAAAATCAGTTCCCCCGTTGTAAAGGAAAACAAAATGAGGAGTAAGTAGTAGTGTTTGTATGTTTCCACCAACTATCCAAGAGACTAAATTGGAACAGGTAAGGAATCAATTTGTTCTGTCTGTAACAGAAAATAAGTATAGTAGTTTGCTGACAATAAAAGATGGGTTAATATATGCATGTACGTGTGTGTGTGCACGCATTTATAAATACACAAATGCATGCACACATACGCAGTCATATAAAATGAACAAACGGGCACAGAATCCCAAATTCACCAAATGAGCTGATGTGCAGTAAATATCCTATGTTATTTAACTGTGAATTAATATATATTTTCACCAACAACTGAATTGGATTTACTAAATAATGCTATGGGTTGATATTGGTGCAATTCTAACCTACAGTATGCAGTTTCTCTACAAAACATCTCCAAAATGCCATCTGCATTGCATATTTGCTGTAAAACTATATCTTTTTTTCTAATCTTCATTTTTGTTAGCCGTTACATATGTATATCTGTTTATGCTCTAAGAAATAACAATTTGCAATGCTTCATAGCATGCCACATGTTCATAAAATAAGTTCTCAAATCAATATAAAATCATGTAATTGAACAAAAAGGCATACTATTTTTCATGCTATGCTCAATATAAATATAAATTCAAGGCAGTCAAGCTATCATTACCAAAATAATAATAACCATAATATATATGTATATATACCTACACTCTCTAAAAAATGATCCAGTTATGTGAATTAAGAAACCAGTAAGAAATTGGCTGAATGTAGTACAAAAGTCTCATTTTATGTAAAAGCCAATACTGGCCATTTCAAGTATTTTAATACTTTCCTATAACCTTTTCATTAATCGCTAGCTATTTGTAGAAATGATAATTTTATATGGAAAATTGTATTCAAGTTAAATAAAAAAATCACTTATACTGTATTTCATTTTTAGAGTGTGCACGTATACATAGCAAAATACCCTTCTACAGATCTATTATAAATATTTTAGTTTCTGTCTTTTCTTTCCTAAGAAAACATTTCAGCATTTCTTCTCTAATTTTGGATAATGTACATCAAGCCTTTTAAGAAATTAAACCATCTTAGTTCATTAACACCAGATTCCATTCCGTTTGTGCCAGTTTGCAAGTTAAAGGTCAAAGAGCAAAGACACAGGACAGTACACTTTAAGGAAATTCAGACAGTGAAGCTGTTCACAGAAGACAATGTTTAACTTGGTAATGACAGTCAACAGGTCAATAATCAAGTTCAAGGCAAGCTGTTCATTGTTGCAAAAGCTACTCCCCTCAAATTCTGGCTTTCATAAAAAACCAGATGTCTGACTTTTAGGGTGCATCATTCTGACCATCTTTAATAAGTTCACAGCCCAGTGACTGTAAAGCCTATCACTGCAAGAAGCAGCTCCTAAAAATCAATAAAGAGGTCTGTCAGTTGCTGACTTTTCTCTAGGAAAAAAATATTGATACAAACCTGCTCTGCAGGTCACATGAAAATGACAATACTGCTGTTAGCACAAATTACACAAAATGACAAAATGCTTTGGTGGTCCCTCGGCTCTATTAATGATATCGTGTTTGGCTAAAGGCCAGAGATTTGACTAACCCTTTGAGAACTATAGAGAACATGCAGGGGAACACCAGAAGGTACTCATGCAATATCAGAGTCATCATTTTAGTTTTCCTTTGAAACTGTAACTCTATTTCTGCAGAGGTAAACTGAATTATCATGCAACATAGTTTAAAAGAGAAATTCAAGATGCTTAAGATAAAAGACTAGGCTATAAAACTGTAAGCAGTTCAGAAAAATCCTTGGTAAGTGGTAGAAGATATTAAAACAGGTTTGGTTCCTTTAACCAGAAAGTAACTGGTAAATATAGCTTTCTCTTTACGTTACAAATGCTTTTCTATCAGTAATGCAAGTAATAAAAAACACTCACTTGCAGTCACAGGAAATCTGTTAAAAGAAAAAACAAAACAAACAAACAAAAAAAACCTAACCACTGTTTTTTCCTTTTAAAACTTCTATTTTCCAAACACAATCCTGTAATTTAATGACAATCAAGATTAACATCCAACAGACTCCGAAAACTGATGCAATAGTTCTCAAAGGGTTACACCAAAGTAATACCAGTGTCAAGTTTCTCTATAGCATCACTGTTACTTTAGTTCACTGAAATCCACTTCAGAGACACACTGCTTTTTCACCATGCATTGGAATGAGTACTCCTGACAGACCTGTGAAAGGCCTGGGGCAGTTGGCTTGGTACAGCTTGGGAAAGATTATGTGGGAAAACCAACCTAAAAATCAAACAAGCCAATAAAAAGATTCCACTTGAATATAGAGATGAATATAAATGAGTTTAAAACATTAAGGACGTAGCCCAGAGCAGCTGTATAAAACACAAAATGAATGTATTATTAAGGCTGTTACTATATTGCAGATATTTTGGCCCCTTGTTTGTTGGAAAATGGCTGTCCGAACAGTCTGAAGTCCTGCATGTTATCCGGGTCTCCCACCTGACAAAACTGGAAGTAGGAGTATAGGACTTTATCCATTGCAGACAGAAAGCAATCCTCTTTGGAGACAAAGCTGTTTTGGGTCTTCTCACTTTCCTGAAAGTTCCACTGTGAGTTGTTGTGGTTTTTTTTTCTAAAAAAATTGACTTTCAGCAGAAAATTTTTCAAAGGGGAACAGGCCTTAAGGGAAAAATGTAGAAACATTGGAGATTTTGTTTTTTCCTCTTCCTTACTTAATCCTGATAGTTTATCTGGCATTTAGTGTGCAGAGGAAAGGCCTAAATTGAATGACAAAGAAAGACAAAGGACTGAAGAAACAGCAGATACTGTGTATCATGGAAGCTTCCCAGCTGAGCGAATCACCACTCATGCGCGGGACAGGCAACCTCCTGGGTTTTAAGGATCAGCTTTGTTTCAGACTGACAGACGCCCGCTCCTAGCTAGGAAACTGCAGAACAGCTCTTGTGTTGAATCTCAAGTTACCACAAACTCCTGGGAGGGAAAGAAAAAAAAAAAAACAAAACCCTACATCACACCCACTCTTGCATAGAGCGTTTGCAGTACAGTATGTGACGGGGTGTTCCTTTCCTTTTAAACTGGAACACAGTGTAAACCAAGACAAGGAGGCACAAGGCCAGGATGCAGGGAATGACAATAGCTATGGCTTTCACAGTGCTGGCTGTGTTGTCCAATTTGATAACAATGTCAACATCATCTTGAGGGCTGTGTCGGTCTTTGTCTCTATCTGTTGGTCCATCACAACCCATAAAATCCTTGAGGATGGATCTGGGATAGCCAGGTTCCACTCTAAGCATCTGGTTGTTGAATTTCCAGTACTCTTTTCCTTTGTAGAAATATGTGAAGCCTGAGGAAGAAATTTGAAATTATTCATGGTCAAATCATGTATTCTATACATGTGACTGTAACTGTCATTATCGAATTATTTTATCACTAAAAGATAAAATACATGAGAAACATACCTAACTCACAGGCCCTTCAAATCTTTCCAAGTTTCATTTCTTTTCCACTTCTAGAAAATCTGTCATTCTACATCTTTTTATTGAATAAATGGGCATTTTATTTTCCCCCATTTCCACAAACAATAACACAATTCCAGAGAATACAATCTTTGACAGATTAGGGTCCAACTAGTTTGTTTATTCATTGAAAACCCAGCTGGAGCTGAAATGATCATGGCCAGGTCTATTCACTTTAAAGCATCCCAAACAGTTCTGGATGAGAAATATACTGAAATAAGTTTCTAGCCAGAATTAAGAACTGTCTCTCTTCAATTCCGCTTAGCTCACAGCAGTACTTCAGAAGAAGAAAAGCATCTTTGCCAAGAGAAAATGGTGTACGCAGATTTAAAATATCTGCACGGAGATGATATTAGATCATTCAGGTGTAAACCAATGCTATTACCAAACATGCTTAAATGAAAATAATAATAATAATAATAATAATAATAATAATAAGCATAAAAATCTGACTCCCTGCCAAAAAATCTCTATTACTTCATTATTTGGCATTGATATGTCAAGAAACAAACCTTCAGGACTCATGAATTTCCTCCTACTGTTTATAGATGAAATGCAAATTGATGGATAAGTTATATCTAGACAAATTAGAGAGCTGAGTAATCACCAACCACATGAAGTTTAACAAGAGTGAGTGCCAGATTCTTCACTTGAAACCCTGGCATACAAACTGGGGGTGAGATGCTGAAGAATAGCTCCACTGAAAGGGCTCTGAGGGTCTTGGTTGACAGCAAGTTGAACATGAGTCAACAGTGTGCCCAGGAAGCCAGGATGGCCAACCATATCCTGAGGTGCATCAAGCATGGTATTGCTAGCTGATCGAGCTGATTGTCCCACTCTATGCTGCACTGGTGTGGCCTCACCTTCAGTACTGTCTGCAATTTTGGGCACCTCGTTACAGAAAACATAAAACTATTACAGAAAAGGAGGGCTATAAAGATGGTGGATAGGTTAGAGTGCAAGAAGGTGTTTGAAGAGCAGCTGAAGTTGCTTGGTTTGTTCAGCTCAGAGAAGAGGAGGCTGAGGGGAGAGCTCATTGTTGCCTACAACTTCCTCATGAAGGGGAGCAGAGGGGCAGCCACTGATCTCTCTCTAGTGACCAGTGACAGAGCCTGAGGAAATGGCGTAAAGATGCAACATGGGAGGTTTGGGCTGGATTTCAGGAAAAAGTTCTTCACCAAAAAGGTGGTCAGGCACTTGAACAGTCTTCCCAGGGTGGTGGTCATGGTGCCAAGCTTGCTGGAGCTGAATCAGCATCTGATCACCACTCTCAGACATATGGTCTGATTTGCGGGCCATCCCGTGCACAATCAGGAGTCGCACTCAATTATCATTATGGGTCCCTTCCTACTCAGGATATTCTACGATTCCATGACTCCATAATTTTCATTCACAAAGAGAGACACGTACTTGAGCTCAATACAGAAAACTTATTATGAGGAATCCAATCAAAATGAGGAAAAAGATATAAATACATATATTTATACATACAAATACATAATTCCTTTTAAATACAGAGCTTTAGAAATATGCTTAAAAAGTAATTGAGGGAAGAGAGCAGGGGTTATATCCATTATGTGTGTGTGTGCATACATGTTTGTGCTCATTTCTATATATATATATGTTTACTAAAAGTTATTGAGTGTAATATACATAACACTGATCTACTTTCCAGTAAAATCAGAATAAGAAAAATAAAACTGTAATGTAGCCAAAATACCGGAATCTAAAGATGATTTCTACTTCTGGATAAAACAGGGACAAAATAAGGAAGCAATTAGACACTTCTGGAAAAAAAAAAATTCCATAGCACATTATTCAATCAAGTTAGAGATTGAAATAGTAGACAGAAGCAAAGAAATATTTTTTATCAACTTTTAACTTTTCAATTTTTTATCAACTTATTAAAATGAAATTAAAATAGTATGAAAATACATGTGTGCTGTCAGTCAAGCAGAAGAAACTCAAAACTAATAAATAAATCATAAATGCCATATAACTTTTTGTTAACGATATGTGATGACAAATGCTTATTTTCATTTCTGAAAAAGGGATCTGCATTCTGTGCAACTGAGGGCTCTCTTGGCAGCCTGCCATCAGCCCCTGGGTAGCAAAGAATTCTCAAGATGGAAGAGATGCAAGACAATGCAAGAGATGGAAGACATTATGGCTTCTTTCATTCATTTGGAAGCATGGACAACTGAGATTCTAGATTCCTGTATGTGATGATGCATCTTGATCTAGGTAATAATATTTAATAGTAACATCCCACATTTCTGTATCATGGGTTTAAAGTACCTTTTATTTAAATAGATTCATAAGAACATTTCTGTTCAGATAAAGATCTTTCTTTCCTGTTCTGATTGTTTAGAATGAAGGTAGTAGCTTCTAACTCACCACAGCCAACACCTTGGCTGTGTTCTGTTGAAACTCATTGTAAGAGATAATTTAATTCTCTGTAGAACAAATAATTAAGTGAATTAGGACAGACAAAAACAAACAAACAAGAATGGAAATTAATGTTTACTACACTAAATTGGAAAGATTTTTCCAATCACTGTGTTAAATGGTACATGTAAACATAGCTTTTTTCACAAGAGCGAGTTCTATAGAAGAATATATTTCCTCTGTTCGTAATTCAAAAATACCTCCAATGCTTAATATAAATAATCAATAACTCCTTTACTACAGTATCTTACATAAACATTGTTAGCAAATTATTAAAAAAAAAAATGTGTTTGCATACCATTTTCTTTGTGGACAAAGGCTCCCTGAGGCGATTCTGGGATACCTTTCCAAATTGTGATTGGTTTGGGATATCCAGGGTCCATAGATCTCATTTCTTCACTGTACCTCCAGTACCTGTAATTTTATTTATTTATTTATTTATTTGTTTATTTTAAGAAGGGGAAAAAAAGGTATTTATAACATAGCAAATAATTAACACAGTTTACTCAATGCATAGTTTTTTACTTCTAACACACACTATATCCAGTAGTCACAAATGGGAATATTTGAGATGAGTAAAATCATTTGTCAACAAGATTTTTGCACTTTGACATCTACATTAATGTGTTTCACTTAATAGTCACAGCAATTCTGATGTCTAGCACTTCTGCACAGTGAAACAGTGAGATGCAACATATATGAAAAAGGTCCAGAATATTTGAACTAACATTTTAGTTACAAAACTGCCAGCATGATAAACTTGACTCCCTATGAAAATACATTCATATTTTGTTATCATATAATCATTAAATAGATATAAAATAAGGTAATGAGTTTTTCTGCATCTTTGTCTGCCAGCCTTTCCCCTGTTTAAAAAGTCTCAATCTGCAAATTCTGGGTATTCTGAACTTTGGAGAAGTATTTACAGACGTTATTTTGCTTACAGATAATGTTGACACTTTCTTTGTCCTTATGCAGCTGGCTGAATTGCTGTGTACATCTACTGGCTTGGTTCTAAGAAATATCATACGCCCACACATCTCTGTGAGTTCTGATATATTTTGATTGGCTTCACTAACCTAGAGCATCCTAAATTTTATTGAAGATTTATATTTCCAAATTCAGCTTTATTCAAGTGAAAAATCATCTAGAAAGGCAGCTACACTACTGTTTCAGGTCATCCAAAAAAAACAGAGAATGTAATTCCAGCATTGACAATTTCCCAGAATCACAGAATTTGATCATTGCTAAAATCCTTAACCTTTTCCTAATTTCAGTCATCTCACTTCAGCTTTTAGAAATAATTCTAGCAAAATGGACGAAACTTCTCTGTGTCTTTCCCTGTAAGGCATTTCTTCGGATTTAAACTTCCAGTGAAATTAAAGTCTCATACATATGGCAAGTTATACAAAGAACTATTTGCACTTAATTTTTTCTTTCTAATGCGTACATTATTTTACAGCCTGATCTCTTAATATAGTTGCATGTGCACCAATAACCAGTCAACAAAGCAGTGCTCTGCAATTTGAATGAAACATCTTTCAGAACGTATGTAGAGAAAGAGGCAACATATCTTGCTAAGCAGCAAACAAAACAGAAAGAGAGGGAAAATAAATGAAAATGAACTGTGTGGCTTTGGAAAAAAAATAAAATTTAGAAATATTTGCTAAAATATGTTTTTTTCTGTATTTACTTTCCTCTGTTTACCTTTCAATACTCTGAACTACAAGATGACTAAGCTTTATAAGTGAAAAAATATTCAGTTAATAGTGCAAAAAAAAGGCATAAACAAAGCCATGTGTCAAGAAGTGCAGCAAGGCTGTTATCATCTTGTTCTACACTACTCAATTTTAAAGACAGGAATAAGAGAGGGTAAAATGTTTTTTCTGTAGTGTTTTGTCCCCTTTTTTGCTTTCATAAAATTATTTGGAACAATTATGTAAAGCGTTTAAGTGGATCATTTCAAATCATAATAATGATCAATACATAAGTTAACTTAGCCGTATGTGTATAATGATATCATTTCCTATTTGAACTTCTATATCTTCTTTATTTTTATATTTTATAGAAAATGTTTGATGCCTGATATTTCATTGGTCTAACTGTTTCTTTCGCTAACCTTTGTTTAGGTTCTTCTCTGGAGCTCTTTGAGTAAAGTTCACTGTCAAAACAAATGTACATATCCCTCAGTTACATAAGAAACATGGTTATTTTGATTATGGCATAATGTTTTGGTTCTCTTTCGCTCCTACCTCTTGCCACTACTCAGCTATATTTATGCTATACTTTTTTTCAGGATCAGACCAGCCCAATTGTAGATGTATATACTACTAAAACCAGCAAAATTGATCTCCTTATTAAGAAAAAAAAATGCAATCTAAATTATACACATTTAGAAGCTTAGTGGAACATGAGTTTTTTTTCCCACTGGTCATCAATACCCTGTAACAGATCAACTGTCTTTGCAAATTTCATGTTCTTCAACCTTCTTAGATATTGTAATGCATTTTTATCCTGTTGAGTATTATTGTGCTTGTTAGCTCTAAGCAGAGATTTTCTTCATCAACAGATGTTTTTTTCTAAAAGTTCATTTAGTCTTCTGTTATTACCAGCAGTATTTTAAGAAAGTGTTTGTGTATGAAAGTACAAAAGGACGTTGATGAATGAAAGAAATAGAGGTCACATAAGATTCCTATTGCATATACTTTACCAAGAGCATGGAGGTGGAAAACTGTTATCTGAAAATGAACTTGCATTAAAAATATTACAAATATTCTCAACAAGAGGAAGAACATTATACAGCTGTCTTTCTTCACTTTGAAAATGCCTGTTTCAAATGATACCTATTTTTCAAACGCCACAAGATTTTACTTTGTTATCTACTTTCTTCACCGTGAGTGTCGGAGAACATTTTTTTTATTTTGTTTTTGTTTTTAAATAGCTTAACAATACAATTGGTCGTGGCACTCTGTACTGCAATGTCATAAACTGTAGTGTGCTAAACTTATCCTGTGATGTAAGTTAAATTAATTTCTTGAGAGATTCAATAATACTATCAATGTCTCAGAGTCCTAAGCACTACACAACAATAACATCAACAACTGCACTATTAAAAATAGTAATATAAATATTAAAGAAACTAATAAAGTTATTATGCAAGTTATTTATGAGTATTCTGAACACATTATCCAATACTGTAGCACCCTAAATACCCTAAATACATCATTCAAATAACACTTAGAACTTCAAAAACTAGTGAGTTCCCTTGACATTTCTATAAAGCAGAAAAAAATTCTTTCCCTCATTTTTACAGACAGGGAAACGAAGGCAGAGACCAAGTGACTGTTGAAAGTCTGTATCAGGACTCAGATTTTACTTTGAATGCAAGAGTATTTTGGAGTATTACTTGGAGTATTTAGGTTTAAATTTGCCACAACTCTGACTTGCCTGTTGACTTCTAAATTATAATTTTCTACTAGAAACAGACAACACATTCCAACATGCTAACATTAATATAGGATATAAGAAATTTGAAAATAGTATGGTCCTCAGTGCAAGAGGTAGTAACTCCATCCACAGAAAACAGTAAGCTATGGTGACTTTTTTTGAGAAATAGTGCAAAAGATTAATGCTTCGTTGACATCCACCAAACTGCTTCCTTGATGAATTCCTGTACCAACCTATCTCCTTTGAAGAAGTAGGTTTTCCCAACGTCTTCCCACCAAATTGCAGAATCAATACCATGGGAAGGAATTCCGCTTCCAAGTGTTATCAAATCATGAGGATACCCTGGCTGGAGAGTAGTGTCCTTGAAAACCCAGAACTTGTTACCTGTAGAAAAACATACATATACACAGTACTGAAATGTACACATTCTAAAGAAAGACTCGCATAGGGCTATAGAGATTCTGCTAAATACACTGAAATGAAAAATGTTATATCACTGCAGATAATACAAAATAAAATACTTCTTACAGATACTCTGCATGTACAGAACACCCGTTATCCAACAGGCCCACATAGTATTTATTTTAATACCACCTATACGGGAATCAAACTCAAAGTGCTCTGTGAAAAGTGACGTAGTATATTTACAGTAATACTATGAGATAGATTTATGCTTCATGAGGAAAGTTACTGTTAAGACAAAATGTGATAAGAAAGCATACAAATAAATAAGAAATAGAAATTCTTATTTTTATACAGACCATATTCTATTATTACTCCATATTCTCTTTCTCTTAAAAAAAGTTAAATTACTTATGCATAATGCACAGGCTATTTCTGAAATAACTGATGTAGATGTAACAGTATTTTTTCATATCATGTATTCACATTAATAACCTTAGTATGGCCTAAACACTGCAGACTGAGGTTCTGATGTAAAAATCATGTGCTTCTGAAACAAATGAAGGGTTGCCTTTAGTACAGCAATGCTCAGCAGTTGAATCCTTACTGTTGCCTTTACTAGTTCAATATATTGTTTATATATGAGCATGCATGTCTACAAAAGCAAAACTGGCACCAATATTTTCCAGTATAGGCTCCAGTGTACCTGTATTTGGAGTGTTTTTTTTCCTGTGCACTCTTCTGACTAGATAGCTTGACTCGCCAGTCCACAACTCCAGTTTGTTCTAGCTTCCTAGACAAACTCATCTTTCTCATCGTACACTTCTATGACTCATACCACTCACTTCACAATCTCATATTATAAGCCTTTAACCTAATGATATTTAATAATTCTGTCGTCTTCCAGATTCTTCCCTAGGGTCTTTTCAACATACTGTGCCTCATGATCTATTTCTGCAACCACCTTTTCACTTTTACATTTTTGCTTCCTTGCAATTCTTTTTCAAAATCCACTTCTCACCTGTGTCTTTTAGTAAAGACTTTTCTTTCAAACATAGACATTTGGGGCTGAAAAAAGGTAATATCCTCACATTCAGGCTGGATGGGGCTAGAGGAAGATGTCCCTGCCCATGGCAAGGGGGTTGGAGCTATGGGATCTCTTTAAACCTACATGATCCTTTCAAAGCCAAACTATTCCGTGATTCTCTCATTCTATGACAAAATATATTTTCCTCAGATACATTTAGAAAGAGCTCCTAAGAGATAAAATCAGTGTAGTTCAATGTAGTCATACTTACCTATTAGGCTAGGTAGGCTGTTACATAAACGTAATATGTTAAGGCACTGTGCTACATAAATATTTTAGAAGAAAATGTAATGTCAACCCGAGGATCTAGGATCAGATATATGTGAGTCACCAGGAGGAGAAATCCAAAAAGCTATTTTGCAGTTGGTTTTATATTTTAGCTGTCCCTCAGTAGTATTAAATATGAGTTTAAAGGGATCTTATTTTTTTTTAATCTCCCTGTTTGTAGTGTAGTGATTTAAAGTACACTTTCATTTTATCACAGTTTTAATTAAGAGAGGGGATATAGTTTAAGGCGCTCCCATGCTGGGTTTCCAAAGTCAATTCTTTATCAGCTTGTTTACAGCTTCTTGTCACCCACTTCCAAGCGCAGACACTACAGTTTGCTCAACAGATTCATCTTCTCCCCCTTGCCAACTGAGGGAAGAAAAGGTTCAAAGAATAAATATGTGCAGAGCCATCTGAAGTACTGAAAATGAAAGTGACACAGAGATCTAAGAACAGACATGTAAAGCTAAGACCCATTTTTACCTGGAATTAAAGCTTGTGCTAACATGACATTTATCTTAACTGAGATTCCCTAAAAAATTCACTTAAAGGTGATGATGATGATGGTGATCTTCAGTATTTCACCGTCCCTACTCCCATGAGGTTTAACCTTCTCCCAGTTCAGATAACTGGACACAGAAGGCTTCAGATGCTAATGGCAGTTGCAAACGCGACAATAAGAGAAGTCACGTGTTTTGGATCTTACTACTTGGTACTTACAGCATGAACAACAGATGGCATCCAGCGAATGATACTGAGCCAGCTCATTTCTGTTTCAGAAGATCATTCAAAATGACAGCTGTTGCACAGCACTGGGAGGCATATGCTGTGATGTATGTAATGCCATTACCTTTCCCCGTGTTTTATAAGTAAAGCCAATTGTTAGGAACTGATCAGTATCAGCCATACCCAACAAGTCAAACTCAGCTGTTAACAAGATCAGATCATAGCAAAATAAACATCAGTTGAGTACACACCATTATAAGAGACAGCACTACTGAGTAAGGTATTTGTTACATATTCAGATATAACGTAGTAGGATAAAGCAAATAAAGAAAGTACAGATGTGAGAACACAAGACTTAAGTGAGAAATTAAATCCTTCACAATTTCTTATTAGGAAGCAAATGCTTTTTGGATAAATAGAAAAAAAATATAAATTTAAGTATATAAAATACTGTATAAAAATTGAGACAGTGGGACATTGAGAGCTTTAACATTAGTGGGCAAGGCTTCTATTGATTCAAACTATAGGAAATTGTATTTAACATTTACATAGGAAGATATGTTTAGTCTGCTACAGCTGTGTTGACTGTTAATGGGAAGGTCTGTGTATAAGAAATTGAAATGTTCCATCTGGCTGCCAGTTTTTACTTTCTTTTTGTTTGTGTGGAGGGTGTTTTTTTTTTTTTTTTTTTGTTGTTGTTTTTTGTCTTTTTTCTCTTCTTAGCTTCATCCCTCTGCTGGTGGAAAGGTGGCTCTTGATCAGATAAAATTACAGAAAAGTCCCAATAAGAATAAGAAGCATTCAAACTCTGAACCACATATTATAATGAGCTGAAAAGAACTGCAAATGATACTTGACTATACTGAATATTAGCTTCTTTTATTTCTAAATTATATTCACGTATTTTAAAATGTACTAAAAATAAATATTTAAATTAGCATGCTTTCATTTAGGTCGCATGCCACTTCCACAATTGAATAGTCAATGCACTTCATTAACTGTCATTATAATGGAAATAAAGAATATCTGACAAAACTAAAATAATCATAGTTTCACCCGTCTTATAGATAGCTAATGCCTGGTTAGTGTCCTACACTACATCCTAGGCAGAAATTAGCACTGTATTTATTCAACAAAGTTGTGAGGTTTTTTTTAGGTCTGGTTGGTAGGTTTGTTATTTCTCACAGAGCTTAATAAAGCACCACATGTTTCATGAATTCTTGCCAATCTTTAGAATGTTTTATCTCTCTGCAGTTATTCCCTAATGTAAGATCTAATTTAACAACAAGCAGAATGGTAAGGTCACAAGCTGAGAATGAAGAATGGGATAAAAAAGACAAAATGTCTTACTTTTTTCAATAATGCTTTGTTAAATATCATAACTATAGGGGAACAATTGAGAAAGATGAACTGTGATTGCAGTTATTTGAAGTTTCTCAGCATCTATCTTTGACATTCTCAAAAAATAATAAAAATAAAGGCTATCTGCATTGGAATGCATCTCTTAAAATATCAAATATTTAACTCCAGGTAGTCTCCAGACCATTTAACTACCTACTGCCAACTACAAATAATTGTGCAGATTTTAGAAACTGTATTCATTCATTTTTAGAATCCAAATGCTAAATACCTGTGCTCCAAGGTTATCAGCATCAAGTCTCTTGTTCTTGGTATATGCAATTATGATATATGTGCATGCAAGGATACAGTGCACAACTACTACAGGTGCTATGATGAGCCAAATTCTCAAAGCTTTTATGGCTTCTATTTGTCTGAAGCCAGGTAGAATTTGAATATCTAAATCTGGAAAGCTTTTATCCAGTCACCCTTGCTTTTAACTTTGGTCTTTCAGGATCAACGTCTTCTTACTAATGTCCTCAAACTACTACTCGTTTCCTTTTTTCTTATTCTTTTTTTCCAAATTCTTGTCTGTTACTACTCTGCTCCATGTTCTGACAATATAGTAAGTCAACATAAAATTGCCAAGCAGTGAGATAAGTGCAGTTGAAAGTTATGATGGTGGCATTTGTACAGTGAGTTTTACAGCAGCATTTCTATTGCTCCATTTGGTTTACCATAACATTCAACAGTGCAGATGCCTTGACAATTTCATTCTAAGCACCACATAAATTTCCACAGGTACACCAAATAAATTTTACTATTCACATTTTCTCTATTAAAAAAGAAAAAAAAAAAAAAAAGAGTATCATTCTGGTGCCATCTTCTCATTAGCTTTCAGCATGAACACTAGCAATGAATAGTAACAAGAATGTAAACAGCTGCTTTTTATAAGCAACCGTCCACCAGATTGCTGTGTACTTTATGAGCATTATGAGTCATAAGAAGGCAGGCCAAATATCTTAAGCCACCCAAAATGAGCAACTATCACTTTATAGCTACAAGCATCCTACTGAAATTATACAATCTTTTTCGTTGTACAAAAAAACATTAATAAATAAAAAAAAAAGGATATGGAATTAGTTTAAATGGTAATGTGTGAAAAAATATTTTAAATCAGGAAGATTTCAAATCCAAAGAAGACATTTGATCCAATAGTCCTGAACTTCATGTAACTATATTTTCTATAGACATCTAACACATAATGTGTGGTCTCAGAAGCTCCTCAAATATTCTCAGAAGAGTAATGCTAACAAGGTTTAAGCATACTGATAGATTTTTATTCGGACAAGTAAGGAAGAACTACATCTCTAATAGCAAAAAATAAATTATAAAGTTTTTTCAAAGGATCATAAATAAATATAACATCTTGAGCTGCCTTCACAATATGAGCATATGGCTCATATTTTACAACATAGCTCCCATTTTAAAAAGTTGTTCCAAATATTTTTATACCTGCATTGTATTCTATTTCTAGTACTATAAAACAGTAGTCTATTAATATCCTGAATCCAAATGAATACAAAAAAGTAGGAAAAATCTAGTACTGCTATTAATTAAAAAAAAAAAAAGTAATGAAGATTTAAACCTGCTTTATCATTTAAATCAACTATTTAAAACTTGATGATTTCTGTCATAAAAGGCAAGTATTTAAACAAATCAAATTAGAATAGAATAGCTGAGTTGAGTTGAGTTGAGTTGAGTTGGAAGTGGCCAACAAAGATTATCTAGTCCACCTGCCTGACTACTTCAGGGCTAATAAAAGATGAAGAATATTAGTAAGGATATTGTCTTCTTCTCTGGCTTGACTTTGGAAGTTTGAGCCTTCAGCTTAGTCAGAAGCATGATGTAGCAATCAGAGCTGATGGTTTCTCTAGGTTCCAGAACTTCCAGAAGGATCACTCCTTTCCTATCCCAAAAGAGTGCACACCACTTTATCTGCTGAAAGCTGTATATTCTTTGATGGGGAATTCACAGATTGCCACACCATGGACTACCATTTTGACTCTGGCTTATAGAGGTGACACCACAACTTGTCATCACTGATTATGTGATACAGACAACTGTCCCCTTCAGCCTGATATTGGTTCAATAGGTACTGAAAAATGGTCTTTTTGATCCTCTGTGAGTATTTGCAGGACCCACCTGGTGTAAACTTTGCGGTATTCCAGGTTTCCACCACTGTTTCCAACTCACTGAAGCAGATATTCAACTCCATATACAGTTCACTGGTTATAATCTGTCAGTTTGCATGGATGAACTGATTGCAAAGCTCTTCATTTCATGGTGTTGCAGCTGTGCATGGCCATCTGAAACATGGCTTGTCTTTCACGTCACTGTTACTACTACTGTACCACCAATCACCTCACCATGCTACATCCTCTGTTTGGTCTCCATAAACGTTCAGCAAGTCGATGAATGTCAATGAGTGCCATTTTTTCCCAATGGAAGAATTCAATTCCAGAACTTTGCTTCATATGCACTTCCATCCCAGATGCATTTTGTCAGACTGCCCCTCTTCTGCCATCTGCTACGTGGCAACAAAATGTAACGAAATATTGGTGGGAAGGTTTGACCTCTACTGCAATATGACCAACATCTAACTCCAATTTTGTTGGTCAACATAATAAAATAGGAGGCATTACTTTCAGAGCAACCCTTGTACATAGACTTCTGCTGTCATGTTTCACAAATCAGCTGAGATCTTTCTTTAACAGGAATTGCCAAGGATATACATATAAAAGACTCAGTTGAACCTATCAATCCTGTGGCATTAGGAAAATATGAATTCCACTGTTAGACAAATACTATCAGATAGATATTGAAAATCACAAAGAGTTTGTGACAGAGAAGCAAAAATCCAGAAAAAAATTCCTACAAGGAAATGTAAGCACTTTTGACTTTTGCGAACAAAGAGACAGTACAAACGTCACTGGAAAAAAACAAAGGAAGGAACTCCGAACAAAAGCAAGTTAAAATCCAGGTATATGATATCATTGCATAAAATTGGCTGATCTGAACACAGTGAGCATAAGCTGAGGATAAGCAAGAGAAAAAAGAACATAATTTTATGACTTGTATGAACACATTACTATTGTTTCTGCTTGCTTTAGTTAATCTTGATTATTTAATTTCCCATGTTAGAAAAAATTCCTCTTAGCCTCTCCTGTTGTCTTGTAAACTTACGATATTACATATAATACAATCAATCTATTCCTCTAAGGCCTAACATGAGTCAGCCAGCACTGGGATGAAGATTTAAATAATGACAGAACAAATTTTGATCTCTGGGCAGGAAATGAAAGGAAAGCAGGTCTGACACTGAGCTGGATAATTTCTGTCTGAAGTTCAGACAGTGGATCCCAGAATTATTGAGGAAGAGTTCCAGCATGCACAGGATGGTTCCTTTGCTCTCTGTAACATGATAAGCCAAGAAATACGTACAGAATAATTCCTCTATCCTTACATGACCCACAGACACAAAAATCAAGCAGTGGCATAGGAATTTTGAGGTACTTTCATAATGTTTCCTGAACTTACTAACTTCTCAGATTTTATGACATTAAATTTATTTTATGGTAACACAAGCATATATTGTTTCAATGTAATGTAAATAGAAATGCACTGCATGGAATGCAATTTATCTTACAATTCACAACAAAAAGCCTAGAAGTTCCTACAATCATAGAGTGGCTTTTGTTGAAAGGGACCTTAAGGATCACCAAGTTTCAAATCCCTTGCCACAGGTAGGGTAACCAACTGCTAGATCAAGTACTAGATCAGATTGCCCAGGGCCCAATCCAACCTGGCCTTGAACACTTCCAGTTCCCCATTAACATAACATATGATTAATCTTCATTGCACTGTTATGTGCTATTTCTTCACATTATTAAGTATTTTTCATTTAGTATTCCAAAGGTAATAACCTTTTCATAGTAAATGAAATATTTCTTATATTTCCTGTTAATTATTCTGCTAGTAAAAAACGATTCATTTCTGACATAACAATTTAGAAACAAACATGTTTTCTACCTTTTTGTAGTGGATTAAGTGAATACAAATTGCAGTTTCTTATTTCTTCTCTTAAAGTATTATCTATCAAACATATTTCATATGGTTTTCACTCTTCTATTACTAAATAAAATTCATTCAACGTGCAGGACAATTTCTCACAAAATCAGAATTAGAATAATTTTAATGATCCACTGATGCCTAGATTGAAACTTTTATAAAAATACTGAAGAAACATCTATGGAAAAGATAGTTTTTAGCAATTCATTTCCCACCTGAAACTCTTAGCATCATAATACTCATATTAAATAAATACAGCATAGTAGACAGTAAGATATATGTAGATGAGGTAACATTTAAAAATGCAGAGATCATTTGTAATAAGAAAGAAGAACAAAGAGAACTACATGAAAATACACTGAACGTGTGCATCCTTGCATCTAATCCACATTTTCCAAAGAAAGATAGAATAGGATACAAATTCATATGATTCACAGGATCCAAAATGGTTCAAAAAAGGATCACTGCACTGTAATGTGTTGAATTTGTACTTCCAAATTTCTATGGCATATATCAGAGTAAAAAATCTAATACTTTGAAGGGTAATCATAAATTAAAGCTGAGTTGACAGAATGAAAAAACATAACTCATGTACTCTTCAGTTAGCTATGAATTTACAACATAATTTACAAACCGTTAGTAAAAATAGGTAAATATATTCCAAAAAAATCGTCATAAGTATTATACAAATTCTGACTTTTCTTACCTTTAAAGAAGACAAAATTCCCCTCGCTGTTTTCATAAACTGCATCAATGCTGGGAGGCAGCCCTCTCCAGAAGTAGGTAATCTGCATGGGGTACCCATCCATCACCCTGTTGTTTCTGACTCGCCAAAACCACTGATCCTGGAAACCAAATGCACACCTCTTACTATGCTTTGAGGCACTGATACATAAGTTGATATTCTGGAAATAATGAACAGCCTATCTACCATGTTTAGTGCAGATTCTTTTGGTATTCACATAATTGTATTTGTGCATTCATGCTACCTCCTCTCATTCCAAACGTGTCAAAACTGCTTGTTCCCTGAGGTTAGAATAAGCTACCCACTTGAACTGTGTGTGTGGAGCAAACAATCTTCAGCAGAATGCACAGTGTACTGTATAATATGATGTAATCTTCTCAAAATCATTCCAGTAAGAGGATCAACATTAGAAGACTACAAGTGCTTTGAACTGAGATGTATGTATATGTGTGATCAATTAATTCTGCAAGCCATTTCTCTGCACTGGCTGCTAACAGTGCAGTGTCCATAAATATAGCTATAATGTTAATACAATAGCCCCAGCTTTACTGAAGATTTGCAGTCTTTGTATGGCAAAAGTTTAATATTATAGCCAATTATAAGTGTTAAATCCAGTATGTCAACAAATCATAGAATCATAGAATGGTTTGGGTTGGAAGGGACCTTTAAGATCATCTATTTCCAACCCCCCTGATATAGACAGACACACCTGCCTTTAGACCAGGTTGCTCAAAATTCCATCCCTTTTATTGACACTTAAAATGGTTTCTCCCTGTGGGATAGATGTGCTATTGCATTAAGTGAGAATTATATGGAAGGCGCCTTGTTGACTGATAAGGAATGTTCAATTGAGAAATTAATATGCAATCCATTTGGTGGGTATTGCTAAAAACATCTTTGCTATAAGAGCTGAAGTGGTACAACAAAAAGTTCCTGTTGACAGTAGATGGTCTAGCCATGTATTTCACTTTGTACATATATTTTCACATTTTTACAGTATTAATATTATATAAAAAAGAACAAAGCCCCTTACACGATAAAGAGCTATCCTGACCACTGTTTTTTACACCTTCTGTATGGATCAACTTGCTAAGCAAGAGATCTGTGCTCTTGTGGAAAGTGGCACAGCTTAGAGCAGGCGCATCCAACCTGCAAACCACGGGCCGCACGTGGCCCTGAACATCTAGTTACATAACCTCAGAAGATTGTAGAGTTTGTAGATTACCATGTGATTTTAAGAGATTTTTCTTGATTTGACTGTTTGTAGCTCCAGCATGGACTGTGTAGGAGATAACAGAACACTATGGAGGGAAACGTGCAGTGAAGGGCTAACTCTGCCTCTTGCACCCGCCACTTACATCAATCAAACCAAATGGGAGCATGCTAGTTTTAAGGATTATGAACATTATACCTACATTTATTCACTTTTTCTCAGGATTTGATGAATTAAGTATTGAGTGACTAATTTTTTCACAGGAAATTAACACAAGTTAAACATTTTTCAATGAAATCTAAAACATGAATAAAAGTAAAGAACAAGATTAAAAGGTATATACTTAAAAATGTTAGAATTAATATATATTTCAAATTTAGAAATAATTTCAAAACATTCTCATGCGAACCTGTCTTTATAGTCATGAAAAGGGTAGCAAATACAAAATTGCCAAAAAAGAACCAAACTCCTTTCTTTCTGGTATCAGTTATTACCATGGCTCACTAGGCCTGCATCTTCTGTCTTGAAGCATCAGCAAATTGACAAACAAGGAAACAAAAGCAGAAAACATGCAACGACAACTCTCTGATACACTCTCCCAGTCACCTACCACTTGAGAAGAACCCTAAACCAAAGGTGATAATTTAGGAATTAATGGCACTTTACTTTTATGGATTCCTTTCTAAACACATGCAGACTCACGACATACACAGGCATCTGCAGAAATGTGTATAACAACATAATAGCTGCCAGTGTGAAAAGTTGTAAGCAATTAGCAAAAGTCGCAGCTGCTCACTGGTGTTCAGCCTTCATTTACCTTCTTTCATTTTCTGTATCACCAACAACAGCAGTCCTTTGCAAGATCTAATCCAGGATCTTTGTCCTTCTATTTGTTTTCAGGAGGTTTTTCTATAATTTGATATATCTGGCAAATATTAAGAAGAAAGAATCTATTGCTTGAAATATGATCTTCATATGCTACTACCCTTAATGTCTAAATACTCCATTCTGAAACGCAATTTGAACATAATAAACCAAGTTCTGCCTTCAGATGTGCATTACTGTAAATTCCTTGACTTCAAGAAATTCAATGGAGCAGCACCAGCATTACCAAAGAATCTGTCTCACTGACCTTCCTAAATTCTTTTAGTATTTTTCCTGTCCTTGAATTGTACTAACACAGCTTTCCAAGAACTGACTGATGAAAGATTTTCACAGAAATAAAATTTTGGAAGGGTATAATTTTAGTATTTTTATATTCTTACATAAATAGATAGAAACAATCACATTATTTGCCAAGAGATGTATTTTCAGAGATAGGCAGACCGACAAGACAGAGTAAGTATCTGGCAATGTCTGAAAACTGGAAGTTTGGACCATTTAAAAGAATGTGAAAGGTAGATGCTGGTGAACATTGACAGGACAATTTGTGTATGTAAATTGAATTTTCCTGGCTGAATTTTATATGAACTTAACAGACCTAACAATTTTAGATTGCCAGAGTTCAAACTCTGGAACTCAGTTTGAGAAACTGTGGCAGTGAAACACGCCAAGGATCTTTCAGAGGTATCAAATAGGAAGGCTCTGTTTATAGAAAGAATGAATCATTTCAGAACATATGACAAAATTTACTAAATTTCTGCTTAACAAACTTTTATTTACTAGCATTTTTATCATCTGCATTTTGATAAACAGATACAAGTACTAGAAAATGTATTTACAATGAAATTTGGCTATTACTGAAATTGGAAAGAGGCACAGTCATAAAGAAAGCTTATTCACTCCAAGAATTCACTTATTCACACTCAAAGTAAATAGTCTGAAACAGTTTCTCTGACAAAACACAACTCAGCATACTTGCTTATACTACACAAACACAATTTTGTCTCTTTTGAGAAATACTGTGCATTGAAAAGCTGTTTCTTTCCACTATATTGGTTTAAAATACTTCTAATTACTCTATTTCCCCAAAACACATTAACTCCTGCAGACAGGTTGAACTTATGACTTGTCACATGCATTGCAATCCTAAGCCTAAAAACCACACAGCTTTTAGCGCCTTTCCTTGCTGGCTAGCAAATGTTTTTTTGTAAGCACCTGCAGCCATTAACAAATACCTGGATCATCCCAGTGCAGCTGGGATATTGTATAATAATAGATCATTAAATATTATAACCACTTGGACAATTATTCCCAGTTCAAAAAACAGGAACTGTAACAAACAAACTAAAAATCAAAACTGAATTCAAAAGAGAAGAATATATTTAAGAATCAGAAAATGGGCATTGAGTAAGGACAGACTGTGAGCTACTTCAGAAATACTACTATGGACAAAGAGTAATAGTAGGATGAAGGAGCAGGAACAGTCACTCAGGTTGACTGTTATAAAATTTTTAAGAGGAAACAAACTGTAGTGAGGTTGTACATAAACCATTCTGTGCTGTCAGTAAACACTGTAGGTAATTTTTCCCATACAGCTATAGCTTAGTGATTAGATGAAGGGATTAAAATGTAGTACTTTGTGCATGGTAATAGCAAAAATCTTCACAAAAGCATTTCTTTGTGGAGCATCTTGAACGGAGAGCTGCGTTATAGCAAAAAATTCTGGCTCATAACGAGAATACGTTACACAATAAACAAACTTGCTTTTCAGTGATGCTTGAGGTAAATTGTGTCCATCATATTTGATTCCATGAACTCTTTTAGAAAAATTTCTTAATTAAAAACATTGTATCTTTTATTTTATTTATTTCTATTTCACATTGTTAAACATAATTGCCATTTCATTTTTCTAAATGGACTTTTTAGTCTGTATTTCTATCATAATAGTTTCCATACCATTCCCTGGTATTTATTCTCATTGTAAACTTCTTCCATATTCCTCCAGGGCTGAAACTGATGGTAGATGAATTAAAAATCATCTGAGGATATCTCAATCAATTTATTTAAAAAAAAAAAAAAAAAAATCAAGCTAGTAGAGTTTTTAGTGTGAAAGTAATGGCGATTTTTTTTTTTTTTTTTCTATCAGCATGACATTTTCTCCTTCATCTCTAGACCAACAACCATCACCAATGGTAAAACATTAATATGCTGCAAAATCTCTAAAGCTCTGATCTTTATTTTATGCTTAATGAACTCCACCTACAATTTTGCAATGACATGCAGCATGTCAACCTTGACTCTGAGCTCTAAACAACATTCACTAAAAACAGAAAAACTGCCCTATGTGATGTACATTCTAAAAATTTGGAGTTAGAAAAAGGAAAAAAAAAAAAATTGGAAACCTTTTTTGTGATAGCTTTCACACCTACTTGGCAACAAAAATTATTTTGCCTTTAAGAAATTAGGTCTTGTGCTGGTTTTAAAGAAAATATGAAAACATGCTGTGAGTACAGAAGGAAAGAAAAGTTGTGATGTTAAAGTATATATATAGTGCTGTTAAGGGTATTCCACCATCAAAACATGGAATGAGATTCAAAACTGAAAAACAGTGTATCTACAGCTGCTAGCGAAAGGAGTTTTCCTATGGCTGTTCCTCAGAGATCACTGCTAGGCCAATTTAATTTTCTACAGAAAGGCAAATAAATGTAATACTTCTGCCCTAAATCAATGTTAATTAAATGCTGAATTCCAATTAATACTGTAGGTTAATAGTATTGACAAAATACATGAAGGTTTCAGCCCAGGTCATGCCTTTTCCCATAAGCCACCTTTCATCACATGCAAAAGAAGCCTTTGTCAATAGAAGATCAAAAATTCCCAGAAGCTATGCAAAGCTGGAGAGGCAAACTGAAAAAATCAGACAAATGTGCATCGTAAGCTTTTCCCATCTGAGCACTATAAAAAGAGCACATGGTAAATAATGAACTATGATCTTTAGTGATTTTAAATTGCTTTCTTGCAGAGAAAGAAGGGTTGTGTACAAAGAAACATCACAGAATAAAACCCCCAGAGACATGATACAGGGGAGAATGAAGGTCCACTACTACACACCTTTATAAGAATATTTCAAAGTTCCACGAATTTTGGTGAATATTATTTATATTTATTGTATCAAAATAGTTATAAATCAGGAATATCTTGATAATATTTCATATCTTTATATAATTTCAAAAGCCACTTTTCCACACCCACTTCATCAGTTCATCTGAATTTCACCAGGGGATTCCAATGATTGCAGGATAACAGGGTTTGCTACTGGGCCTGCAACACATGGATTTGAAGTCTTTGTTCCTACTTATTTTGGGGAATCTCACTATTTCTTTTATAGCATCCATTTTCAACATTCCAAATTTGAAATTTATAGCATTTAACTTAAAAGAGAAATGTACATAATAGGAAAAAAGAATAAAATGCTTTTGAGAATTTTTCTTTAAAACAATTTTAATGGAGCACAAGAAAGAGTTACAGTCTAAGGAATTTAAAAATAGAAAAAATAATAGCTTTGAGAATGAGTACTGACATTATTAATATTACTATTTTAATACATACAGGATTTGCAAGGAAATGTATAGATTAGCCCTACTTCAGTTCCTACTTAATTACACAGAAGAAAACAATTGGTTCTAGTGACACTGGAATCAGACATTAAATGGATGCTACCAATTTAGCCCATTTTAGGAAACAACTAAATGGGTTATTTTATATACAGACTGAATACTTTAGCTCATCTTATTATTAAGTTGATTCACTTTAAGAACAAACAAGGCTCCTTTAAAATTACTGTTATCTGCCATAACTACTGCTATGGACTGTTATCCATTCTCTAACAGATGAATGTATAATGAGTTGAAGATTTGAACTAATAAAAACAATTCATCTCTCTTAATGAATATGTGACAACAGCATGACCATATAATGGAATGAAAATGTACTCAAAACAACCAGTGTGAGAGCCCAGAAACCATTTAACTATGCTCAGAAAAACCTCAGCACCTCCTGTGGTGAGATACTGTAGGGGACAGAAGACCAACTCAAGAGACACAAAAACAGCATCAAATACATTTCACATTCTGATGCTTCCCTGCATTTGCAAGTAAGGAATATAATTCCTTGATACAACTTGTTAACTACTGCTAATTCCCATTACTAATCAGCTAATGAGACACTGAAGCACTCCTCTGCACAAATTACAGCCATTGTTTGTAATGAACATACCCCTTTTCTTAACGATATGTTTATCTAACCAACACCAGGATCAGAAGAACTGCCTATGACTCAGAGTAGAAGGTACGGGTACAGTCATGAATTTGTTGTTTGCGGAAAGTGATACCTGAAATGAAGTGTTCAATTTCAGCCAAACCACTGACATGAAATCTTCACTGGTGTAAATACATTTTCAAGTATGAAATGTATGGAATGATTTTACCTAGGAAATCTTTGCTAAGAAGTAGCATGCATATTTTCCTAAGTATTTCTTCTTTTATGTAAATGACAATATAAATTAATGGCAAACAATTTATTCAGGCTGTCTTAGTTTCAGCTGGGATTGAACTGTTTTCTTAACAGTGTCTGGTATGACTCTATGTTTTTGGTTCTTTGAGAAAAACAATGTTGATAATACACCAATGTTAATAGCTGCTTATAAGCTGTGTTGTACAGACTCAATGTAATTCTCAGTGAGAGGCCCAAGGCGCTGGGAGGGTAGAGAATGAGGACAGCTGACTTAAACTGGCCAAAGGGATATTCCATGACAATTGACATCAAGTGGAAGGAGTTTTAAATGGGATAGGAGTTCATCTCACTCTCTTCTGCTGCGTGGGGGTTACCTGGGAAAAAGCCAGCGGGGTAGTGAGCAATCACTTGTGCATCACTTGTTATATACATAAACATATATGTATATACATTTATCACAGCTATTATCCTTTTCCTTTTCTCTATCTTAGTAAATAGCTTTATCTCAACCCAGGAGTTTTAATTTTTTCTTTCGCTTGATTCTTTTTCCCATCCCACTGGAAAGGGCAGGGTGAGCAAATGACTTTGTGGTGCCAGGTTAAACCAAAACACAGGGTCAAAAATGGGCTCTGTTTATGTTGAAATATGCTCTCTTGGCTTCATCTGAGGAACCTTTAGATCGAATAGCCTCTTTAGCTCATTTGAGCTATATGCAAAACCATTTCTCATAACGCATGCTGAAGTCTCTCGCTGTACTTTTAAAAAGAGGATCAATAATTCAATGGTTAGAATTCAAAGATTAGAGACTAAAATATGCTAATTCTCTTTCCAAAGGAGTCAAAAGACTATGGCACTCTGTAGATACTTTGAAAGACTGATAGTCAAAAAAGAAAGTTTTTTTTCCCCTTCATTTTTTAATATGCCGAATACATCTCCTTCACAGATGCTAAATGAAATTGCAAACTGCACTCTTGTTCATCCAACGTCTGCTACTGGTTTATGCACCAGAAAGATAGGATGTAATAAAAGAAGCTACAACTAAAGCTGAAGCAAAAATATAACCAAATTTTGAAGTACGGTCAATTAGCCAAAATGTTGGCAAGTCCTCTGAAACCCCTCCTAACTTTATGTATTAATTTCAATAAAATAACACATCCCAGTTCTCCCATTTCTAGTGTTGCACGATTCTAGATTCAAGAATGTACTTTGTCCTGTATTTTACAAACTATTTTGATCTTCTCATTTTATCCAAAAGCTTCGTTTTTCAATTTGTCAAGTGTATATTCTGGCCATTTGCATTCGGTGTCAGTGCGAGGTGTTGGCAGTAGGGGACACAGGAATCCTATGTGAGGAGAGACCAAGCCACACCATGCTATTCACAGCCTGTTCCAGCCAATTCCAGTCGGCTGCAATAGCACCAGTGCAGGGCACAGCTGAGCTTGACGGTCAAGGTGATGGCCTCTCAGAAAACATGCTTAAGAAAGGGGAAAAACTCCATGTCAGCCAACGACTGAGGAAAAAAAGCATACAACAGCCTTGTGAACAGCAAGGAGTTGAAAACAAACCAAAGCAGGCCAGACCAGAGCAAATCAAAACAAAACCAAACCACAAAACAAACCTAAAGGAAAACTTTAGGTCAAAAAGTAAAAACTAATGAAACTGACAACATTCTGTTGTGACCATTTAAATGTATAAAAAAACCAAAGACACATCTGTTGTGCAGCCAAGTCATCCCTTGATGTATCTGGTCAGTTTTACCCATGCTATGTGATTAAAGACATTTTCTAATCAGCTTTTTTTTTTTTTTTTTTCCTTAGAATAATAAGAAATAGTTATTTCTACAGGTGGTCCTCTGTATTAAACTCTCAGAAAGATCAGATGGAAGATTAGGTGGAAGAATCATTTGTTCACCTACTATTCACATCCTTCATTTGTGACTACGTTTCGTGGGATCTACATTTCATTAATTATAATAGTGGTAGGACAAGAAGTTCATCTGTTTTAGAGTGAACTGGACACAATTGAAGTATTCTTTATGGCAGTGTTTTACATTATAAAAGGTGTAATTCTACTTTCTACAGTATGACAGCTCTGAAATGCTCCAAGTACTCTGTGCATTTCCCTCAATATTCCAAAATACACATACATATATTAAAAAAAAAAAAAAAGACAATAAACCCTTAAAACACTAGATCTTGTGCTTTAAAAGTGCCCAAAGAGGCATTAAATTATTTGTTTGTTTCTTGTTTGTTTATTTATGTAGCAGTTTTGGCATAATTCATGCAGAAATTATGGAGAAATAACTTTTTCAAATGAATATAGTGAACATAGCTTATTTTCAGAGGCATAGATAACCTTGGTTATAGATTATCTTTTGAAACAAATGCCTTCACGAGAACCTTGGTCCTTCCCTGTCTGTGCTCAGGTGAGTGCATTAACCAACTGCAGTAACTAACACAATTTTTAAGTTATATTCTCTAACTTAATGATTGCTGTTGCCCTTGGCAGTGCAGATGAAAGCAGCAGTTTTATTATTAGTTTTAATATTTTTAATATCTTCTCTACATTCAAACTAACAAATTTACACTACTCCGTAACAACAATTTCACTCTAAATGAGGCATCTCTTAAAACTGCTACTAGTATTTGGTATTCACTTAAGAACACTTTGATGCACATTCACAGAACTGCCCAATTTCTCTTCTAGTGCAGATTGCCTATAGTAGGTTGCACAGGAAAGTGTCCAGGTTTTGAATATCTCCAGAGAAAATGACTACATAGTCTCTATGGGCAGCTTGTCCCAGAGATCTGTCAACCTTACGGCAATGCAATTCTTTCTCATATTCAGATAGAACATTGCCTCTTGTTCTATCACTAGGCCCCACCAAAAAGAGCCTAGCCCTGTCCCCTTGACGTCCATTCTTTAGATATTTATAAGTGTCTATAAAATCACTTCTAAGTCTTCTCCAGGATGACCTGTCCCAAGGCTCAGTCATTCCTCATAAGGGAGATGCCCGTTGCTCCTAGTCATCTTTTGCCCTGATTTCAGCTGGGACAGAGTTGATTTTCTTCATATCTGGTATGATGCTATGTTTTGGCTTTGGAAGAAAAACCCCAGCCCTCCACTGAACTCTCTCAAGAAGTTTCCTGTCTTTATTGAAATGAAGAGCCCAGAACTGGACACAGTACTCCAGATGTGACCTTACCAGGGCAGGGTAGATAGGAAGGATAACTTCTCTCGATCTTCTGTCCATGCTCTTTCTAACGCACACCAGGATACCATTTGTCTTCTTAGCAACAAGTACACACTATTGGGTTTATGGTCACTGCTAGCTCAAATATTTGCTTAATATTAAATTTTGAAGTGTGTCCTCATTTTGTTTCTGATCTATTCTCATTAATAAATAGTGATTTCAATATATCCATTATTTTAATTCTTTCTGCCTTATTCAAATTTATATTTTATATTTTCTTCATTATCAATTTTTTTCAGTTTTTTATAAAATGCTTTGATGCATATCCACCTGTCCTATTTTTCCTGTGTAGACAGTAGCAATGATATTTATGCATTCCTTTGTATTTATTAACCTTCCCAGATATCCTGAGACAATCTAAAAAAATCTATGAGTACGTACAGAATGTTTTCAGTTCTAGGAAAAACTATCATGTAGAATACTTTTAAATTATGTCACTGAGTCTTTGATTACCACCAGCAGATGGATGACAGTAAATATGAAATTCAGCATTCTCAGATATGTAACAACACAATGGTTTGATTTGTGCCTTTTGTGAGAGAAAACCAATACAATATCATTGTCATATACTCAGAGAGCACTTAACTCTTCCTGTAAAGTCTTCCATACCAGAACTTTTCCAGTTAACCTATTCCAACTACAAGTCTAAAAGTGCCAGATCTTACAGTATAGTGCAACTGGAAATGATAGTTCAATGGCTTTTCTGATGTGTTCTAGAACATAGTAATGGTAACAAATCAATACAAGTCATATCACCAATCTTGTATTATTGTCAACTTGATTATTCAGTCACAGGGAAAAAAAAAAAAAAAAGAAGCAACAACAAAAACAGCTATATTTCCTTTTGGTTTCTCTGTTCCAAACTAGATTCAGCATTTCAGTTCATTTTGATTTTGTCCAAAGTAAAAAAGACTTTGACTCCATGAAATGTTCCTACTGCCATATGATGATGATTCAATATGAACAAACAAACAGCCAGTCATAAAAGAAGCACAATAAAAACCTCTGAAGACATTAAATCTAGGCTTGCAGCCAGGAATCCTTGGAAAGCTCCCATTCTCTCTAATGCACTGCAAATTACAGCACATGTACATGAAGTTCTGTACAAAACTCTTCATCCAATGAACATTAGGCCTTAACAGAGCTGCTATTTGCCCAGTAGTGACTGCACTTGGGAGTCTACAAAATAGTCTGTAAATAGTCTTGCACCCAATTCTTTTACTTGTACCCCTGGGGAGTTCCCATATAAGCCAATGAGTCTCAGGAGTCTCATGGAATATTCTGCACTATAGAAAGATAAGGAACTGCACATTTTTAAGTAATAAAAATAATAATAAAATTGTCATTAAAAATGTAAAAATATCCTGTTCTTGGGGGAAAAAAAGTGTCATGTTTACATTAAAACACATGCTACTCTAAATTATATAATTAAAAAATTGATAGATTCACAATTCAAAGCATGTCAGTATATATTAGGGGCTAAAGAATAAAAAGGTTTAATTAGCTGTTGCATATGAGGTGAGGATATCTACTCTGTAGCTGTTCTTGTTTCTTTACAAATCATAGTATAAAACTGAGCTGGAATGGAAAGTGTGTTTCTGTGAGGCCTGCATTTATATAGGCTGTGTCAACACACTACCATTTTTCTTGGAAATATTATAGAATATATGCTGAACATGTTGTTTAAAGGAGTCACAGATTTTCTAGTTAAAAACATGTACTTTTTCGTACTTCTCTTACACTGATAGATTCTCCTCATAGTGCTATGAGAAACTAAATAACCAGCACTTTTAATAACAGATTGCTAGATTAAATCTGGCAAGTACTTGAGCCTCTCTTCTATTTTAAATTTCATTAATAGTAGTCTTGCAACTTCCTTCATCACTGAAGTCTGATATTGTTCATTGATTTGTTCAGTCTGGAGAAGAGGAGGCTCAGGGGAGACCTTATTGCTCTCTATAACTACCTGAAGGGAGGTTGTAGTGAACTGGGGGTCAGCCTTTTCTCTTATGTAACTGGTGATTGAACTAGAGGGAATGGCTTCAAGCTGTGCCAAGGGAAATTCAGGTTGGATGTTAGGAAATACTACTTTTCTGAAAGAGTGGTCAGGCACTGGAATGGGCTGCCAGGAACGTGGTGGAGTCATCAACCCTGGAGGTGTTCAAGGAACCCTTGGACGTTGTGTTGAGGGACACGGTTTAGTGAGAACTATTGGTGATAGGTGGATGGTTGGACTGGATGATCTTGTAGGTCTTTTCCAACCTTGGTGATTCTGTGAGTCTGTGATTCTGTGATTCTGTGATTGTATTCTCTCCACTTTTATTCAAACTATCAAACTTCACTATTTCATTAAGAAAAAGAGTGTCAGTAACTGTAGACTACCTTTTCCCTTTAAATAAAGTTGTAATCAGGTTTTGAAACCTATGAATAGGTAGGATATTAGCATTAAAATATTCTCAGAATTCTGTTCCCAGCTGCACAATATTCCTTAGCAGTATGCTATACTGTCTTAACAACAATAGCATAGATCTTACAAAACAAATATCTGCCAGAGAAGATCAAACATACTGCCTGTAAGCTCTGGTAGAAAATTTAAGGTTATTTTTCCACATTTCTTTTCAATTTGTTTTTGCTGTTTATCTTGGGCCATAAGAAGAAAATAAGAAATATTTGTTTTTGCTATATTTTTCAATATAACTTTTATTTCTTTTTCAAAACCATATCTTACCAGTAGGAAATTGTTAGCTCCACATTTGCAAGGAATAGCATAAAAATAATGTAAAATGGTCCAGGACAGACTTATCTTTGCCTGGTCAAAAGAGATCAATCATTCTAATGAAATCAGGATAACTGGATTTTCTCTACCTGTCTGTCCTTATCACTTTATCACATGTAATATGATGCTTCACCATCTGCCTGAGGAGTGAGCAGATTACAGATATTTCTGAGTCACTGGGCTTTCCTCGAATATCAGAAATTCCTTCCGATAATACATCTTTATTTTTTCCCTCTAAACAGGGGGATTGATTCTGTGTGGAATTTAGGTCTAAATAACCAAAAGTTCACCAAGAATGCAAGACACAACATGCTTTGTCAAAGTTTCTAGATGCTGAAAGGGAAAACACTGAAAGAAGTCAAACAGAGAAATGATGACCTAGCCAAAGACATAAATTACTCACTTCTAGTTTCTGTAACTCAGCTATCTGTCACTGACAAACCAAGGAGACTGGAAAAGTCCAAACAGAACACAAAAGGATTCACTCAGTAAAAAATAATTTTCACCAACATGAGTAAGACTGACTTCTTAACCAGGACATGTCTGGGAGATCATCTAGCATCATTTCCAGGTACAATACATTGCTAGGCCTCTTCTATAATATGTTTTTATTGTTCACTTTTATTTATTTTTATTTTTATTGTTTCACATTTTTTCAACTGCTCATGAAGACAAGGGAGCACAAAACTATATCCAACTGTTAACCAACTGTTAACCAAAACCATCTGTCACAAACTTATTCTCGATAGCATATGAACACAGAAATTAGTACTCCAAATATTTTTATAGATGTATTAAAAGAATATTGTTTTTATGCAGTGATCTTTGTACTCTAGAATGCATTTTGATACAAGACATTTGTAAACAAAGTAAGAATGCATTTTATTTTATACTTCAATCTTTCTAAATGTAAATAAGTTCTTTCTAAGCATATTTCTTTGTTTTTGTATTATTCACATTGGCTAAGGAAATCCTCTAATGAAATGCTCTAAAAGCAAAAAAATCCCAACCTCAAAGACTAGTTATTGTAATTAAACAATTGAGGAGACAAGGACTCTGAGACAGATTGAAACAAACTAGCTAACTGAATACATGGACTGAAATAACAAGTTGTTTGTAAATCATGAAATAGCTTACAAAAGTAAGAAGCAACAAGGAACATGATTCTCCCCCTCTGCTCTGCTTTCATGAGATCCCATCTGGAGTACTGCATTCAGCTCCAGGGCCCTCAGCATAAGGACGTAGTCCTGCTGGAATGAATGCGGAGAGGGCCACAAAGATGATGAGAGGGCCGGGACATCTCTCCTATGAAGAAAGGCTGGGGAAGCTATGTTCAGTCTGGAGAAGGGAAGGCTTTGGGGAGACCTTGTACTAACCTTCCGCTTCTTAAGGAAACCTGCAGAAATTATCAGGAGGAACTTTTTTATCAGGAAGTGTAATTATAGTATAAGGGGTACTAGCTTTAATATAAAAGAGGACAAATTAGATACTAAGAAGAAAGTATTCAGCGTGAAGGTGGTAAGGCAATGAACAGGTTGCCCAGAGGAGTTGTGGGCACTCTGTCCACAGACAGTTTTGGATGAGGCTTTGGGCAACCACTGTAAGACTGAGCAAAAGATTTCCCTGCCCATGGCAGGGAAGTTGGAACCAGATGATCTTTGAAGGTCTATTCCAACCCAATGCATTCTGTGATGCTATGATTCTATGAACTGAGACAGAGAGGTCCACACAAATCACTAGAAAAGAGCAAGACATACAGATCAGGGCATAACCAAATTCAGCTTTTAAAATTGTATGTGGATTTAATATAGGCTTCTTCTAAGTCAGTATTTCATATTGCTTAGGAAGAAAATGAAGCAGTAAGCTCTGATAGGCTGATAACTTATGAAAATAGGGGAAGACATGATGTAAGGAACTGTTTAGAGGAGTTATTTTGGATTCAAGGCACTGAACAGCTAAGACACTAATACATGCTGTTTGATCTCAGTTTAATGCTTGTGTTCTGTGAAACTGTGCTAACAACAAGAACAAAAAATATATCTTGGTACCAGATCTAGATTTGAGTGCCATGCTGCAAGGCTAAGCAAGTCTTCTTGTCTATAGAAATGGCGGGATTAGAAAAAAGACTGCAGAGGTTTCCACAGTAGTCTGTGGATGAACACATTTATTCTTGAAATGATCCAGCATTGATATTGACAGAAATGACCACAGGGGAAAACAGACCATGGAGAGTCTCACACCCAGCAAACATCAGCCAACAACAACATCAGCTGAGATAAAACAGATATAAAAATGATGGATGTTTGATTGTCTTTGCGTTCTCACTCTGATAGTGGAATTAGATCATAAAAGAATTGAAGGACTTTCTAACAGTGAATACGTGATAATGTAAATTAAATATGATCACAGATAAGCTAGGAGTTTACAACTTAGAACACTAAATGTCTGCAAAGGCTCTATCATGGTAAGATTGAGAAAAAACACTGCTAGGGATAAGGGGAAAGCACTGACCTCTTTTGTCAAGTACACTGTTTGATCTAATAATACAGTCTGTTTTCTTCGGGATGTGTTTTAAATCATTACTTTAAATTGTTCCTGCCTTGTTTCAATTTATAGACTGGGATAAGCAATATGATCAAGTTTAATATTATATAGCAAACCAGATCTTGACTTCATATACTTAACACTAGAAGCAAATGTGCTGCTTCTTGTGTTATTTTTCCTAACCCCCATTACTCAGTGCTCAATTTAAGTGGTGAAATCCTGATTCTATAATGATCAATAGAATTTTTTTTCCTTACTTTTAATTGGGCCAAGAATTTACTCCAAGGCAAAGAAGACCACACTTCATTGATGGCTTATAAAAAGGAAGAAAATACAGAATTTTATCTATTATAATTTTTATAAATTATTATTATAAATTTTTATAATTTTCTATAAATTTCAGTAGATTTTCTAATTGTGAATAGTGCTTCACTGAATTGCTGAAAACAAGTATGTGGATATCGCTCAATTATTTAAGACTTCAACTTCTCAGCATTGCAGTACTTTGCACAAGAAACAACTAAGAACAAATGAGATTATTTTCTTTTAATCTGTACTAAACTTTTGTGTTGTTGATCCTTAACCCCTTGAATAGGCAATAAATAGAAAAGTAAATGAATAACTAAAATATAAATACTTTTTATAACATAAAGCCTTAGCTGTAAATCAAAATTAAACAAATATTTCCAAGACTGGTCAATATCTTGCTTGGAAGAGCTTATGTTGCAAGTCATTACAATGGTTTCCCAGAATCTTTACCTAAATTAGTTGAAAGACTACCATTTTGTTCACCAAGAAATTGTAATTAATCTTTGTGCTTAAAGTGTTTTCTGCAGTTATTCCCTTTGCTTCCATTAGGAGGTAGCCCCAATTAAAATGTAATGTTAATATTCCAACACTTGCTGGTGGTACAAAATTGAAGATATGCCTCCATATAATTTTAGATTTCTCCTTGCTGTGAGATTTTGCAAGTATTTTTTGTCAATCGTAGAATCATAGAATCACAAGGTTGGAAACGACCTATAAGATCATCCAGTCCAACCATCTTCACACTACCACTGCTACCACAAGCTTCTAAACCATATCTCGTAGCTCCTCGTCCAGATGCCTCTTGAACACTGCCAGGGATGGCGACTCCACCACCTCCCTTGGCAGGCCATTCCAGTGCCTGACCACTCTCTGAGAGAAAAAGTTCTTCCTTAAGTCTAACCTAAACCTCTTCTGATACAACTTGCAGCCATTTCCCCAGGTCCTGTTTGTTGCCTGGGAGAAGAGGCCAAATCCCTCTTCACCACAGCCTCCCTTCAGGAAGTTGTAGAGTGCAATGAGGTTTCCCTTGAACCTCCTCTTCTCCAGACTAAACAATCCCAGCTCCCTCAGCCACTCCTCATAGGACTTGTGCTCCAGACCCCTCACCAGTTTCGTTGCCCTTCTCTGGACACGCTCCAGGGCCTCAATGTCTGTCCTGTAGTGAGGGTCCCAAAACTGAACACAGTACTTGAGGTGTGGCCTCACCAGTGCTGAGTACAGGGGGATGATCACCTCCCTGCTCCTGCTGGCCACACTATTTCTAATGCAGGCCAGGATAGTGCTGGCCCTTTTGGCCACCTGGGCACACTGTCGGCTCATGTTCACCCGAGCATCAACCAACACCTCCAGGTCCTTTTCCTCTTCACAATCATCCAGCCACTCGTCCCCAAGCCTATAGCGCTGCATGGGGTTGTTGTGGCCAAAGTGCAGGACCCGACACTTGGCTTGTTGAACGTCATCCCATTCACCTCAACCCAGCGATCCAGCTTATCTAAGTCCTCCCTACCCTCAGGCAGATCAACACCACCTCCCAACTTGGTGTCATCTGCAAACTTACTGAGGGTACACTCAATCCCCTCATCTAGGTCATCAGTAAAGATATTAAACAAGATAAGTCCCAGTACCGACCCCTGGGGACACCACTTGAAGCAGGTTGCCAGCTGGACTTCGCTCCATTAACCACCACCCGTTGAGCACGGCCCTCCAGCCAGTTTCTTACCCAAAGGAGTGTGTACCTGTCCAGGCCACAGGCAGCCAGTTTCCCCAGAAGAAGCCTGTGAGAGACCATGTCAAAAGCTTTGCTGAAGTCTAGGTAGACTACATCAACAGCCTTTCCCTCATCTATCAGTCTGGTCACCCAGTCATAGAAGGAGATGAAGTTGGTCAAGCATGACCTGCCTTTCATGAACCCGTGCTGGCTGGGCCTGATCCCCTGGACACCACGCACATGCCGTGCGATCTCACCCAAGATGATTTGCTCCATTACTTTCCCCGGTACCGAGGTCAGGCTGACAGGCCTATAGTTCCCCGGATCCTCCTTATGGCCCTTCTTGAAGATATGGGTCACATCAGCAAGCCTCCAATCCTCTGGGACCTCTCCAGTTAACCAGGAGCGCTGATAGATGTCCGTGAGCGGCTCGGCAATCACCCCTGCCAGCTCCCTCAGCACCCTAGGGTGTAGGCCATCCAGTCCCATGGACTTGTGACAGTCCAGATGGAGGAGCTCTCTGACTGTCTCTACCTGAATCGCTGGGGGTGTTTTCTGAGTAGCGTCCCAGACTTCCAGATCAGGGCATAAAATGCCCAGAGGATAACTGATCTGGCTATCAAAGGCAAATGCAAAGAAGGCGTTGAGGACCTCAGCCTTCTCCTTGTCCTCAGTGGCCACATTCCCTGATGCATCAAGTAAAGGATGAGAATTATCCTTGGTTCTTCTTTTGCCATTGATATATTTATAAAAGGATTTTTTATTGTCTTTTACTGCAGTGGCCAATCTGAGTTCAAGTTGGGCTTTTGCCTTCCTAACTTCCTCCCTGCATACCTTAGCTACTTTCTTGTAATCTCCCCAACTAGCCTGTCCCTTCTTCCAGAGAACGTAGATTCTCTTTTTCTCCCTGAGTCTCAACAGTAGCTCCCGGCTCATCCACACCGGTCGTCTACCCCTGCGGCTCACCTTATGGCACTCAGGGGCAGCCTGTTCTTGCGCCTGTAAGATTTCCGTCTAGAGGAGTGTCCAGGTCTAGTAGGCCACCACACCTGGTAGGCTCTCCTACCAGTTGCATAAGAAAAGCTATCTTCCACACACTCTAGAAACCTCCTGGACTGCTTCATCTGTGCTGTATTATACTTCCAACATATATCAGGGAAGTTGAAGTCTCCCATGAGAACAAGTGCTGGCGATGGCATGACTTCCGCGAGCTACTCATAGAAAGCTTCATCCAACTCTTCATCCTGGTTAGGCGGTCTATAGCAGACCCTCACCAAGATGCCGCCACTACAGGCCTTCCCCCTGATCCTTACACATACACACTCAATTCTGTCATTCCCAACCCCAAGCTCTTCAACATCAAAACAGTCTTTGATATAAAGGGCCACACCACCACCCTTCTTTCCTCGTCTATCCCTTCTAAAGAGCTTGTAACCATCTATCACAGCACTCCAGTCATGGGAGTGGTCCCACCATGTTTCAGTAATAGCAACAAGGTCATAATTAGCCTGACTCACAATTGCTTCCAACTCTTCTTGCTTGTTGCTCATGCTGCATGCATTGGTATAGATGCACTTCAGTTGAGTCATCTGCCTCCCCCCCCAGCTTAAGCATCGTTCTCCTAGGCTCATCTCTTGTGAGACTTGTTTTGTCTCCTTCCCCCTTCATAGCTAGTTTAAAGCTCTTTCTTTAAGTCCCGCTAGCTCCTGCGCTAGTATTCATTGCCCCCTTTGAGATAGGGGGGTTCCACGGACAGACAACAGGCCAGCGGCCAAGTAAACTGCCCCATGATCAAAGAATCCAAAGTTTCTGGCTCGACACCAGCCTCCGAACCAATTATTCATTGCTCGTGCTTTCCAATCCCGCTCAGTGAATAACGCTTTTTTTGCAACTCTCTTGCCAATGAAATTTTTTTTCATCGGTTCACTTGAACATTGAATCTCTGAAAATAGACAAGTTTAAAAATTGAATACATTTTGTATTCTATTATTCCATTAGTGCTTTTTGTTAAGTGATTTCTGTTGTAATAAAATAGTAAGTGAAAAATTAATTGGGTCTCAGAATTCTCTTACTGTAATATGTAAATGCTGTGGAAGAAAGTGTGGACGTTAATGGTTCATCATGAGAACAGAAGGAAACATTTAGTCCTTTAGTAAAGTGCTCTAGACCAGAGCATGACCCTTGAGAAGGACGGTGATTTCTCCTGAAAGCTGATACAGGGAAAGGAGAAAGGAGAAGATATGCCTTGCACAGTTAGAGGAGGTAGATTTTCACCTTCCTACAGTCCTCCCATGAGCTCCTTATGAACAGCAGCCACATATTCCTGTCTGCTGTCCCTGGCCCCTTCTCACCCAAAGATATCAGTAAAAAATCAGACTCCTGACCAAATCTCACTACTTACTCCCTCTAAGGGCTGTAGCCTAAAAGAAATGATGGATCAAATGGTACTGGAACATCGATTGTTGAAACAACTACATTTCAGTGGATTCACAGCATCACAGAATGGCTGAGGTTGGAAGGAATCTACAGAGGTTTTGGGAGGTTTTCTGAAAAAATGTTCAGTCCCTGTTTTCGAGGAGAGTGGGGAAAGTAAGTGATGAAAAGGTATTTTGGAATTCTATTCCTTTGTAATCTTCACATTTCAGTTGCTACATAAAATCATAGAAGGGCTGACACTGGCAGCACTTCTGGAGACCCAACTCCCTCCCTTGCTCAAAAAAAAAATCAGATAAACCTGGTTGCCCAGGGCTTAGTCCAGTCAGGTTTTGAGCAGCCCAAGAGACTCCACAGATTCTCTGTAAGGGTTTACAACAGGAAGGAATTTTTCTATGTTTAGATGGAATTTAACTTGAGTTTAAACAAGGTATTCTGTCTTGTTTTTATCTCAGGGAAAATAAAAGTTCAAGCTGATGTCTCAGGACATCTGTTAAATCTACCCCTTTGCCCTGGGCTGTACTGTGATGTACATCATCTAAATGTGTGGTGAGGAGACGGTCAAACAGCAGGTACCATTGTGTCACTCAAAAAATAGCTTGAGGTGAAATAATAATATGTGTGTTGCAGAGCAGGGTTTATTTAAGGCAAGATGGTATGGACACTGACATGTTAACAACATGCTAACATCTCTTGCATTGAATGAAAGCATTGTGTGGTACAACATCAAGGAGCCCACAGTCAAAGACACCAGTGTCTAAGAGATGGCTGCCCTTCAGAAAAAATCTGAATTATATTTGTAATGGAACTGTTTGGCCTGAGAGGACAGACTGTATCTAATTAAAAGCAAAGCACATATGACAGACATGAGAGGAACTCACTACCATCTGCTTTGATGCTGATCAAATCCTTTTACACCATATCATCTGCCAATGAAAACAAAGCCTTCTTGGAAAAAATAATACTCTTCTGTCTGACAAATCTAAAGCCCTGCTGAAGATACTGAGTCATGCATCCTTCTAAGGTTATACTTTGCAATAGGCCAGTACATGAATAATATGAGTATTATTAGCCAGATAGTACAGTCTGTTACTGTAACTGATTATTAATCAGTTCACGTTGTTTATGAGTTTAAATAACATATAAATACATTACAATGCCACTCTTGTAAATAAATCCCTATTAATATATGGTTGTAATTTTTTTTATCTTTCTATAGATTATATTTATATGTGTAACAATATGCATATAGGTTAGTAAGTTCTGGATAACATCTGTTGTTATGACTGGTTTCCATCTTTTAGAGGAACTGTGAACAAGACAATTATTCTTAAAGGTGGGGGGGGGGGGGGGGGAGGGGTTAATGGAACTATTCTAGGCTGTGAAGATTATCAAAGGGCTGGAGCACCTTTCCTACGAAGAAACGTTAAGGGAGTTGGGCTCATTTAGCTTGGAGAAGGCTTGTTGAGGCCATCCAGTACTTGAAGGGAGCTTATATGAAAGGGGAGGACACTGAAAGGTTTAAATAACATTTGGAAAATATTTTACCATTAACCAGTTAAAGTACCCATGTATCAAAGTACATAAATTATGACTATTTGGTATTTCAGCATTCCTGTGCTTCTGTCCTTCTTGATAGTCTGCAGTTTGCATTGTGCCATAGAGCATCCATCCTATACATTTCCAATGGGCTTCATCTACTGTAATTCACCAAAGTCCCTATTGAATAGTCACTGCTTTTCTCCCTTCTTTTCAACATGGAATCTGACATCTGAATAAAGCTGTCCTCCTCCCATCAGATTGTTCTTCTTAACATAATGATTTGAAAAGCATGGAGAAAGGAGTCTACTCTCTGCAGTCTTAACTTCTCTGCAGTCTTAACTTCTTCTGACTTCCCACTCCTAATCTTCTGCAGCTGAGATGTCATATTTTATCCTCTCAGATCCTCAAGTCTTTACTTCCATAGCTTCCTCTGCTAAACTTTCCCAGGCTGCAGCTGACAGACCAGACATCCACAGCATCACGTGATGAAAAACAGCTACACAAACAGTCTAGGACAGCTTTGAAAAAATATCTTTTCAAATGTGGAGTCAGGTCTCATATCGTGTCTGCTTCTTTGTCTCTACATTCCCTATGTCTCTTAGAATTTGTTATTAGATTACCAGTTATGATTAAGTAGTCAATGCTAAAATGCTTTAAAAAATCCTCTTATGTTTACCACATAGCAAGAAACAGGGTTAGTTGTTGTTGTTGTTTTTCCTTCTGTGCTTAAAAGCATATTCTATATAAATACAAATTCTGAAAGGGTTATTGAATGGTATCTATACTGTTATAAATGAAAGAAACTGCTGTCTGAACTGATGTCAAGAGGTAATGACAGCCTAATTGCCTTTGCTTGTTTGGCACTTCAGAAACGTTTTTACAGTGGTTCTTAGCAAATGAAGAATTGGAAAACAATTTTCTGCAAGTTGTGGAAAAATTACTGTAAAATAGTAAAACACAGCCTGTTGAGGCCTTCCTAAAAATTGTTTTGTTATTCTACCATCTATAACACTAACTTTTGAGAAGACATTTCTCTGAGTTGTAAATGTTCTTCTTCTGATGGACAAGCTTCTTTCTCGTACACTTTACATTTCAACAAACACTAGCATATGGCAGTGGTTAAAGATACTATTCTTGAAGGAATGAGTTAACTTTTTCAACATGAATACTAAAAACATTATAGATTATATTGGAATCATTAATTTGTTTCTTAAAGAGTTAGCACTGAAGTAGAAAGTATCAGTGCAATGTCTTCCATGAAGCAAAATTCTTTGTCAAAGAGACGTAACTTGTCACTCTAATTTGCTTGTTTGACACATCTGGTGCTTGGATTTGTGAATAGGGGATTTTGCTACATTTAAGGATTTTGTTAAAATCAATGTAAACTTAAAAGAAGCATAAAGAAGAAGTTAACAGCAGTTACACTAATGGTTGAAGCAGGATTAGAAGTAATTTTGTTGCCAGGGAACTATTAGCATGTACAGCCAAACACAGGCTATACACATCTCAAAAATAACAGCACAAAGAAGCAGCGTGGCTCTGCCCACCTCCTTTGAGAGATAAAACTTTTCGTGCAACCACTGGACCTTCAGAAACTTTTTAAAAACTGTATAAATTGCTCAGAAGTTGTTAACGTAAGTACCTTTATTGACAGCATATTCATCAAAATTCTTTTTTTCTTCTTTCTACAGAAGGCTGGAAAAGCACAAAACACAGGAGAAATTGGAAATGTATGTTGTAAACATCTGCACTAATGGATCTTTTCAGGTGTCCTTAAACAATGGGGTTTCTTTCATAAAGCAGTAACCTAGTGGTACTTTCAGAAGACTTCAAGCAGAAGACAGAATTGTCAGATACCACATATTGCTACATACAATGGCTGAGAAGTTTTTTCCACTAAATACAGGCATACAGGCAGTGTCATACCACTTTGCACAACTTCCCCTATTTGTTTTTCTCCATTTTTCAGCCATTTTCTATGACCCAGGAGAGTTCTAACTAAAAAGGGGGAGAAAATTGCTGCAGGAGGAAACACTGGAAATGAGAGTGTCAGCTAATACTAATTGCATTCAGCATAATTACAGAAACTAAATGGAATCTCGGGATAAAAACTTGGCACTGGTGAATTTTGGCATAGAAATTCTTGTCCTGATGGTAGCTTTCACCAGTTCAAGCACATTTTAAACAACAACATTAATTGAAAGAACTACATACAAACTTCATACATTTTAAAATATCACTTAAGTCAATACTTAAAGCCAATACTTAAAATACATGGACATAAACTAATATTTTTGAGTTTTAGCATTCTGTGTTCCCATATCTTACTGCTAGCACAGACATTTGTAGGACATGCAATTTAAAGAATTCAGGAAAATAAGTAATTTTGGAACAAAATATATGGTAGTATTCCATATATATTTGATGAGAACATAATTTTTCCTTAAGATCCAGTCATTTCTACCAAGATAGTTGATCTGCAAAATTCTAATGTTATTTGCTGATCTTTGGGGAATCTTTGACAAGTTGATTGCTTTTATTTTTGTATTTCCCAGTAATGTTACATGAAGAACAATTTGTATTTACTTCATTTCTCTAAAAACACACAAATTTTATCGTGTTACTATGATTGCCTTTTTGTCAAAGCAATGGCAAAAAATAAGAGAAGGATGACTGTAAATTTCATTTTCCCTTTAAGTTTACTGTTATTCAGTTTTACTCTGCTTATATCCATCAGAGAATATCAGATATTCTTAAACTCACAAAGTTCATCGATTTGACTGAATACACAAATTGTTGCTAATATTCCAATACTCTTAAGTATACCTAACAGCTCAACAGTCAAGAAAAGCAGTCTTCTAGAAATTAATATTGTTTGTCATCTACTACAAAAATCCACAGTGTATCTCTAAGTGTTATCTTCTGTGCTTCAATTTTATGTACAAATTAGAATTTAATTATTCAGAGGGCTTGCATTCTTCAACTCTATGGCGAAGCTCCCAAGCAATTTCAAGGCTTATTTAAACAAATTGAGCATCTGATCTTGAGACTGGCTTATAAGATATTCACTATTTTAATTTTGAAATTTGTATGGAGCACACATACCATTCAGAAAGCAGTAAAATTTGCAACTATACAGTCGTTGCAAACCTGTGGATAAAGAGGAAGAAAGCAAAGGATATAATTTGATTAGCCTTCAACTTTATTCATTTTAACTCATTTGGGAACTATCCTTCAATAATTCTTCCACTGGAGGTCATAACTCTTCTTTAATTGTTTCCACCTGGTACAGTACTGACATCAATCCCAGCTTCTTCTCCACCTCTCCTATACCTAGCTCTCAGCTCATCTCTCCTGTCTTCCCAGACTTTTTTCATACTAGCACTAATGGGCAAGGCCAAGGAGGTTGATCTTTTCTGTTGTGTTAGAGCACAGAACTCCCAGATACACTTTTTCCATTGCTGGATGCTTTCCCTAAATTCACTCCTTATTTCAGTTTCTATCTTTTGTAAATGAATTCCTGTTCTTCTGCTACAACCTGATGTGCTGAGCTTCTACTTGTAACCTGCTCTCTCTCTCCCTGATGTCTGCAAAGAAAAGTAGAAAAATAAGAACAATCTCTGACTTATCCAATTTCTTCCCTTACCTGCACCTTCCATGCTCCTCCCCATGCAAAAACAAACAGATTAAAAAAAAAAACAACAACCAAATAAACAAACAAGAGAACAACAGCAACAAAAAAAACCCTAACACCTTACCAGATAAACCAAAACACCAGAACACCAAAAAAAAAAAAAAAAAAAAAAAAAAAGAACCAACAAAGCGAACAAAAAATAAATCCACAAAGTTAACTGCTTTAGTAGACCAAAATCTTCCTTAGAAAATTATTTTCTGAACCAGAAAGTTAAAGCCTACTAATGCAAGCATTCAAAGACACTCAGACTACAAAGTCAGGATTTTTATACTTAACTTAATCCTATTGCTTAGCATGAGAACCCAAGTTAAGCCTTGCCATACTACCAGATACTCTGAAATTATTTTGAGGGACTGCAGGACTCTTAAAAAAATTAATCTGCAGAAATTTTATCTTTTTCTTCTCTTCCCAACACTTTGCTTTCAAGAAAACAACAACCTAATTTTGGAGTCAGTCTCTAAACATAAAACTTGTACACACACTGATTCTGGTTGTTTCTTTCTAATATTTGTCCATGTTTCCTTATTCTGGTGTGGATCACGAATGAAGTTTTAGCTGTTAGAACATAAAGGCAGTTTGCACACTAGTAAGCATATAAGTGATAGAGTAAACATACAGTGTTAGGTCAATAAGCAGCTAATGCTTTTTGAAGAAAATACAGTCTTTTCAATCAGAATAGCAAAGAGTCATCAGTAATGATGGTCAATATTATTTTTCCAGGAATACAGACTTGGCTAGACAGGAAATTTTGTGTTAGTGGGATAGCATTTCACTATTTATTGATTTATGTCTAAAATAAATGACAGTATTTTCTATTGCTCTTGAGGTGGATGATATGAGATTGAAGTAGGTAGTTTAATATCCTGTTTAACGTCAAGTTAGAAAATTAGATTCTTTTTTAACCTTTGAGTTTTAGTCATAAAAGACTCATGATTCAGAACCTCCTAGAGTTTGAAGATGAAGCAAATGAAAAGGTCTGACATTCCCAGGGATGGAAAAATCCTTAGATCTTCATGGAAAAAAAAAAAAAAAAAATCCTGCTCACTGAGTTGTGAAGGTAGCTCAGTAAGTTTGAATGAATTCATGCTAGGCTATCAATAAATATGTTTTTGAGGTATACTAAAGACAGTAAGAGCCCAGATAGTACTACTAAAGAGATTAATCCAGAGCAATAATGCACATAAAAGAAAACATATTATGGGAGAAATGGATCCCCTCAGAAAGATCAACAAAAAATACTGGACTTGGAGCTTCCTGTTTTAGGACAAATTCATATGTGCTTGTAGAAGAAAAAATTGCAATCCACTCATGTTGAATTATGTCACAGATTTACTAAACAAAGGTCCTACACTTCCTATTGAAGCACATCTGGCACACAAAAAGTTCAAAATAAGAGATTATACTGTTGCACGTTTCCAGAATGTTTGCAAAGCAAAATCTGTCAGCAAGTTGTTTTAAGACACCGAATAATAAGGATTCTGTAATGACTCTTCAACACTGAATGCCTTCTGGATACAATATCCTAGATCATTCTCCTAAGATGGCTTTGATGTTCATGAGCCCTAGCAAAGACCTTATATCAAAAGACTGCTCTTCAGTTCAGTTTGTTGCATATACTACATTTATCGGCTTAGAGCTAGAATATGAATGGAAATAGACAATGACACATCTGCCGCAATTTTTTTTTTTTTTTTTGGTATTTTTGTGACAAAGACAATATTTAGGTACTTCTTTTTTAAATGACTGACCTAATTGTAAACCTGAAATTTTATCTCCAGTCAAAATAAAAACAAAACAGAATTAAAGACATACAGTATCTACTATATGTCTGGATGTGGCTGTTTTCCCAACAGAGTCATTTTTACCACCTCCTACTTATGAGTTATGCTTTTTTATCTCTTCATAACATGCAGCATTTATTTACCTTTACATTTTGAGGCATTACAGTTTCTGCTGACATAAGCATTTTCCCATTTTAGAACATTACAGCAGACGTCTACTAGATGTTTAAGCCATGTGTATATTTACTTTCTAATTTCTTTCTCAAACTTTCTAACTGCAAGAGGGCTGGGAAAGTGGAGTCATGGTGAATGAGAGCTTGCTTTAAAAATATATATATATAAATGTAGACACTTGAAGTAACACTGAAAAATTCACAGCCTCCTACCTTGAAAACAAACATTTCCCGGCGAAGAATAGCCAAAGTGTTGAAGTTCCCATCACATATGTTAGGTTTGGCCCCAGGATAGGAAGGTTTGTCACCAGTGGGTGGCCGGGGAGGCTTAGGTTGTCTGTCATTTTTCCGTGGGTCTGCTGGAGGGATCGAACGATGAGGTGGCACTGTTGGCAGAGGCCTTGTTGGTGGTGGAATCCTGTCAGGTGGACCTTTAAAAATGGCAGCAAGACGTAATTTATTTGCTTATCAGTGACATTTCAAGAAGGAATAGAAAAAAGAAACAAACAACAAACAAAATACTAAGCAGTGTAAAACCTCCAGTGTAGTGGAAGGGAAATCAAAAAAGTGACCTGCCACTCCCATGCTGTTAAAGGGTATAATGAAGGTGTGCTACAGAATTAACGCATTAACGAAGAAAATAATTATTTTTCACTATTCAGTATCATCCTTCCAAAAATATGCAAAGGATGCACATTCCACTAACGTTTCAGATGAAAAGTAATTCATTGCATGTACCAACCGAATAAGAATTTTTAAGATCAAATCATTGTCTATTTCATGAAATAATGAATCCTTTCCTAATCAAAATATCGTCAACCAATGTTTTCAAGCCATCTTTTTTCTTCTACCTATCAATTCACATATGTCTGTATATGCCTATATAATTACTGCTGACTAATTTTAAATTTCCATTTCATTTTAACAAAGCTAGACACCTAGTAATTAAAAGAATTTCTGAAGATAAATTGAAAAGGAATAACTAACATGAAAACCTAATTGTAGAATATTTTAAAAACCTTTTTCTCCTAGCAAGCACATTTCTGTTCATAATATACAGGAATTGATGGCAAATAACTGTCCCACTCATAATTTCTCTATTCAAAAGTCAAATGGCCTTCCCAGGCAGATGCTTTTTATAATTCTAATGGCATAATGCTTTACTTTCATTTCAGTTTATCTTTCCCTTTCAACATGTATTACTACGTTTACTCATGTTTTCTATGTGTAAAGAGATAGGAAGTTCCCATTGGAACAGTGATATTTCTGGAAACAAGATGAATGTGCTAATTTGGCTCATTCTATTTTGCTCTTCAAATCATTTAAGTACACAATCATTTTTGATTTCAAAATATAAACATAATTTGCATGACTAGGTTCAGAAAGACATTTGAACAATAAGAGAACCCTAAAACTGCATAAATGTCCTTTGAATTTCTAGTATTTATTCAAAATAAGCATAATTTTTTGAGAAAAATATTGACTATATAAGGAAATAGTAAACTCCCTGAATGATTGTCATCCAATTTAATAGCATTTGTTTCATTCACAGTTTTAAAGTTTGTGGCATTTATAATTTACAGTGAATAATGGTGTTTGGAGGAAGATTGCAGATCAAAGTAATTATTTTAACAGGCGTGACATTTTTATTGTGGCATATGATTCCCAATCGTCTTTTCATTTTAAAGGGAGCAAAGGAATCAGTGTGCAGTAGCAAGTGTTGGAAAGATTGTAACCCCAAACCAAAGTTTTTGTATGCTCTTTGCTAGTGATGTCAGATATTACTTCCCAGGGGTAACACACTTCTCCTAATGTATAGCCCACAGCTGTTAGAGCTTAGTGGTTAATTTTTGGCAAAGTATTGTTGTCTAGCCTTTTAGTCTAGACTACCAACTGAGGTCATGAGAAACAACCTTCCCTTTAGCTAATCACACAGGAAAAAACAACAAAAAACTTGGTAAGCCAATCATTTTGAAACCACTCTTTAAGCTTTATGAAAACATATATCAGTGCTTGCTGATATGATATTTAAAAAGCTTGTTAATATAAAACATAAAATAGTGGTAGGAAAGTTCTAATTAGCAGTACTTTTATTCTCTACAAACATAGGTGTCCTTTGTGGCAGTACAGATGAGCAAGGAATGGACCTAATAATATTCAGCGTAGCTTCTAAACTGAAAATAACCATGAGCACAAAACAAAATCTAATACAAAATGTATTGGAGAATATTAAACAAGGTAGGTCCAAATTGCACATACTGGATGCATGGCATAAATAGACTATACAGATATCTCAATATTGATAGAACAGTTTTTTCATTGTAGAAAAATGTATATTAAAACAAACAAATCAAAGAACAACCAAAAAAACCTCCGACTGTTTAATAAATGACTACAGAATCGGTCTTTAAAATCAGGAACAAAGCTATGGCTTTGGAAATGCCAGAAACAATAATACAGGTATTAATTTTAGATTCAGCCCATACGCAGAACAAAGGTATTGTTTTGATTTGGTTTTGTTTACAATTGTCAGTTACTTTGCCTTCTCAAGTTCATGCAGAATTCATTTCTATACTTATTACAAGGAAGGGTTTTTTTGGACCTCAAAACTGATCTATTCAGGGAACTGTTTAATTATTGATCATATTTATATTATCAATTATAATTAATGATTATTCCCAATCATTTGATAACTAAGAAGTAGTCAATTCATACTACTATATTAGTTTTGAGTACTACAGAAATAAGCTCACTATGGTTGAAACTTGCATGCCTTAATATTTTAAAAGATCAGAATCCTTTTGCAGATATTTTCCTTATGGTCTTTTATAACTTTTAAGATTACCATTCCAACTGAGTGCAAATTTGAATGCAAATTGTGAACAGTTAGAAACCAAGTAAAAGAGCTTCAGCCAATAATCTTCGGCCACCTCAGAAAGACTTTGGGACAGCAAATGGCAGAAGCTGCCCCAACAATTTTTTTTTTTTTTTTAGAGATGGTGCGAACAGGAGACTCTCTAACATTCTTAAGCAAAAATGTTCAAGTTTCCTAATTAAAATGAGACATACCATATATCTTCTGGATGCCCTGTAAATCATCATTAGGTAGTTTGAAGTTGTCAGTTTCCATATACTGATAAAATGGAGCCATAATTGCTGTGGGATCATTAGAGTGCTCCAAACCCAGAGCATGTCCCAGTTCGTGCACAGCAACTAGAAACAGATCATTTCCTATGGAGAGAAGAAAGGGAAACAGTCTTTGAATCTGTGAGCATAGTAAAAGAAATAACACAAGTGGAGCAGCCTTCACTTGAAAGACATTTTCATTGAATTTGATTTTACTCATTGATACTTAACAAATCATGAAGGTAATTATTAAAAATTGTTAATTTTTATTGTTGTTACATATTATATATGATACGCTTATGAATACCATAAGTGTGCTTATTTATTTAGCTAATGCACATAGTTAGGTCAACATTCAAGTGCCATAGCTGGCATCTGGTCTTGTGTACAACTTTAGACATAGGTTTATGGTGTAATTAGCCGAAGTGAAAATGACTGCATCAAGATATAGTTCCAAAAGGTAAATATCCCTGCTGTGTGTAGTTAACTTTATAAACTGAGAACTAACTATGTGGGACAAACCCTGCAGGGAACTTAGTCATTCAAATGCTTGCAGTCAGGCCCCTGCTGATTATTTGCACATGTTGTCCACTTCTGAATCACCGTAATTGAAATCCCAATGTGGAAAATATGGGTGTCTTGCTGTCCTTCTCAAAACAGAATATATAGAGATCTAAACAATCAAATGTCAGACTCATGTTATAGACTCATCTCACACTTCAGTTTTTCCCTTTCAAAAATCCACATTTAATTTTCATTACAGACTACTGGAAAAATTAGAAATGTTAGAAGATTTACTGTAAACTCTGAAACAAACAAACAAACAAACAAATTAAAGTCAGTACAACTGTTTTTATTAAAGTTTCAGAGTTAGACCTCTGTTGTATTCATTTTTATTCATTATGCCTTCAGCATATCATTTTATGAGTCTTTTGTACAGATTTGACTGTAGGCAATCTATAGTAGACTTTGGAAAAAAAGTGTTTTACATCAGGAGAAGGATTGTGGTTACTTGGAGATATACACATCCAGGGTATTGCTCATTTTCATCACTTAGAAATAGGAGGAATCATTCCTCAGAAGCGTGTTTCTGTCTGACTGACATAAGAATTTTTCTAGATAATCATCTTATGTTGAACTTTTAGAAGGCTGGACATAAGTGAAAGGGGTCCCAACCACATTAGAAGTTTCTTGTTGAAATGCCATTTTAAGTGGTAAAAAATGAATAGGGAAGTAGCTTATTCTGTGGTCTAGTACAGAGCTGTATATTAGGATGAGAAAATATTCAACACTTAGTCTACATTCTGTACAATTTTTGGAGGTAGATAGTTATTCCACTGCTAGCACCGGAATTCTAAGAACTATCATAATATAATAATAACGGTAAACAATGGATTTAGGAAATATATATATGTATCAATTTATAGAACCTTGAAGTTATAGTTGACAGCATTTCAATTTTTCAAGTGTTTTCTCTTGCTGACATGAAGAAATAAACTTTTTCCCAGGTATACGAACAGAGAAACACTTGGCAGTAGATATCTTCATGATATATGGAGACATGCTGATGTTTGTAAAATAAACGTTTGATCAAAAGCATGGAAATAGTCATAGCTAAAACTCTGTTCTTGGTTGACAGCCTTTTCATGTCTTTCTGATTCTTAATCCAGAAATATGAAAACTAAATGCTTATGCTCTTTTATCAGTATAACTGTGTAGAAAAAAAATCACATCTTTCAAAAATTAATCTGACATAACACGCATTCAGAAATGAGAAGAGTTTATCCTATCATTTATAATTATGTGGTTTTCAGATTAAATACTTTCTCAACTATCTATATATATTCGATTCAGTTCTTTATATAGCAAAGAAGATTTTTAGTGCACTGTTGTAATAGGCTCGAGGAGCTTGATTGTCCCTGTCAGAAGTGCTTTTGATACCTGAATTTGCCCTTCTATATCCAGTCAAAACTGATCTTGACATCATCTCATATGAATAATCCACAGCTTCTGTAGTTTACCTCAGCATTATAAGTGACACACAGAAGCAACTCTGTAAAGGTATTAATTCACTCACAATGGAATAATTAAAATCACTTAATAACAATAACTCGATGAAAAGACATGAAGGAAGAAGATGTTACTGTGCCATAACCATTATATAATGACTAGGCTCACGATTCTTTTCTGAATTTTATGAAAGTTAGAGTTTCAGCACAAGTTTATTAGAATGAATAATTTGTGTGGCATTAAATTGTATATGTAAGATTGAACTTCCTTTTGCTCATCAAATTTGGCGAAAAGCTAATTCCTCCTTGACCTTGGTTTCTGTCATCATAATTAAGAATATTAACTGGTCTAAGTCTTTGTATTAATAATTAAACCAACAAGTTGCACACAGTACTTATTGAACCATTTTCACATGGTTTCAAATTGATATTTGATTCTACCGCAAGGTTATGCTGGTCAATATCTATAAATTAAAGAGTGTTTTACACGTGGTATTCCACTCTCTGTTCAATATGAGGGACTGAGAGGTGAACTTGTAACAATTTCTAAAATTTCACAAACCACACTTAATAAAATAGCCTTGGAAGCATCTAATTCTTCACTCCAATTGTGCCACTTATGCAATGCATGAACAATCAATAGATTCATTGGTTCTCAGTCAACAGTGTGTCCTTATAGAGACCTCCAGGAATTCCTGTATCTTGTTTCATGATGACCTTCAAGTCCCTTGAATTACATAGCGAAAAGGAAATAAATAAAACACGCTGTGATCTACATATGTTCTTTCCAGGATGATATGTAATTTTTGTACAGCAAAGTACCCCCAAATTACTTCTAAGTGATAATGGGACTATGTCAGAAAACACGTGTTACACAAAGGGTGGCCATTTATCTCTCTTCCTATGTCTTTTGGGTGGGGTGATTAAGCAAGAATAAAATAATAAATATTCAGCATCTGCTTGGCCTTCCTCCCCTCCCCAGCTTAGTTATAGCCTAAACCCAAAACAGACAAAGGATCTGTGATAACTTCCAACTTCTGCAGTCCAACATGTAGACATCAGGGGAGCTATAAAATGAGGTAAACCAGAGGCAGAGCAGCCCTTGGAGGAAGCGTACAAGGAGAAAAGGAAGAAGGTCACAGGAAAAAGCTGAGAGAATAATATTCTTGCCTGGGGTGACAGAGTAATTTAACAGGGAACATATTTTCTACTTATAGTCAAATAGACCCATTATTCATAATAATTTCCATCAAGAGTCATGATTGTCTCCAGGGCATCCTGAGTTTAAACTGACCCAAATAACTCAATGCAGTTGAAACTGAAGATTAAACCAGTTCAAGATGTGCTGCATGAGACCACTGCAGGTAAGACTCACTACTGCCATAGTTTCTATCCTTCGAATCTTGTATATAATCAGATTTCTACAGTTCAGCAATAATTACTCAGACCCCCTTTGATTTTGAAAGCAGACTTGCCTTGAGCACCACAGTGTTACTATCACCACTGAGTGCGCTCCTTCTTTCTCTCCAGACTGCATGGAAGAGTACTAGTGACTTCAAGGTAGATAAAATATATAGTTCTTTGGTCAGTGTTCAGAGAAAGATGAAGTGTCCAGGCAAGTGAATATTCATATCAACTCTGGCTAACTTTGTTACCATACTGGCATTGGGTATCTTTTTTAAACATCTTCAGTCCCTGCCATTGAATGAGAGGATCACAAATGATTCTGTATATCATTATCCAAGTAAAAAAACACATATTTCAATCTACTTGTTAAAATGAAGCACTGTCTCAAAAACTTAAAAAAGTCATGAGTAACAGTTAAACTACATGCAGCCATGATGGCTTTTAAACTAAAAGCTGCCACTTCAGAATATACAGTGGTGAATATTCATTGTGATAGTCTCAGTTACATCTTGTTATATTTATCTACAAGGTAGAAGAGAAATATTTCAAAATATATTTCATAAGTATGAAATGTCTGCATCTCTGTTCTTATGTTATTAGTATAGGGATTTAGAATAGACAGGGTATTGTTCAAACAGATTGTGATTGTTTTTCTTATTCTATTTCAGGTTTGATTTCAGAAAGAAAAAAATACTGTGTATAAGGAACTAAGGCAAAATGATTATTTTTACACTGACACTTTTCTCTGAGGCTATAAACTATTTTAGGCACTAAATCTGCCTGACTTTACAATCACTGCCCAAACCCGAGAATATAAATATGTATTAATATATCAAATATTCAACAGCCAACATTGTGGAGCATGGTGTACAGAGAAACCTTTTTCTGTAGCTAATACACCATTTTTCATGTCTACAGAGAAAATAAAGCCAATATGTTTGTCCACAGCAAGCTATAAATAAATGCAAGTTCTGGAGACATTATTTCCTGTTTTAATTGGTATATGAGCTTAATTTAGAAAAGTAATGCCTTAATGGCTTAGCAACCCTTAGATTCATCTCTTGGTCATCTTTTTGACGTAACACTAAATGACACCATAAGGTTTGTCACTTGGCTCTTCTTGGCATGTGAGAGTAAGTGCTACAACCTATTGTAAGCACAAAGGTTCTCAGCGGCTTAAACACCACGTAACTTAAATTGTAAAGACTTCTATATCCAGAGAAATACATAAAGAATCTAGAAGCTGAATTTCAATTGAGAAACAAATTGGAAAACTACCAAAATATCTTATACACTATTTTGTTATTTTTACAAAGATTATTCTACTTCATTTTTCACATGATGCAGATAGAAGATTTCAGATTAAATCCATATGAATATGAAATGTTCATCTGTACTTCTGTTACGAATCTATTAAGAACAAGGTAGTACCCCAAAATCAACTTTGTAGTTCATCAAAAAATATTATGGGTTGCCCATGAACTTGTCTGAAGTATGTACACTTCACATTTTCTCTTCATTCATACCATTGACTCATTAAACAAAAGCTACTAATCCAAACTTGCTGAAAAGCTGCAAATTTTTGAAAAAGATCCTTACTGTGCATAGCATACAGAAAAAATTGAAGTTGTATATCTTTGTTATTATTTACAGACAGTACAGAATTTTAAATGTGATATTTCAACAGTCAGTGATAAAAGAAGATTCTTTTTCTCTGTGACCTTAATGCAATGCAGCATATACATTATGTATGCACTTACATAAACACACTATATGCATGCTATATAGAGAGCATACATGATCCTAAATATAAATCATAGGCATACTCTTACCCAAATAAAGGTGCCACATTTCCCAGCCTAAAAAATCATATGCCGTTGCTTGATGTTATCTCAAACTTTTATCAGACATTGAAATTCAGTAGTTTTATGGTTGTATGGGGAAGAATTTTTTTGAAATGGAAGAGCTGAGATGATGTAGTATCTTTGAGAAAATAAGAGTAAAACTTTTTTTTTAAAATACATATTATACAGTGTATTCAATTTCTATATGGATTTAATGTACTTATTTTGTGCACACAGTGTATTTTCAACAACTGTTTTTAGCCATTTTTCCACTGTGATAAAAATAAGTGATATACAAATGTACTACTTTTACTTTGTTATTATGTTATATATCACAAAGTATTTGAAAATTGATTTACTGATGTAAGTAATTTAGAAACAAGTAGTTCATTATACACAAATACTTAGGGTATAATTTAGTATACTTCCACCCATGTGTATATTTCTTTTAAAAATATTCTGTTTTAAACAGACCAATAGATTATTGTGAAATCTAAACATGTTTGTCTGTAGTTTGGCAAGGGAATATCTCTATAGGCAGGAATGTCTTAGTGACTCAGTCAATGATCATTGCTGAGATTTGCTAAGGACATGTGAGTTGTGTATGCCCTTTCAGCCAGTATTGTACTGGTTCTGCATACTGTGGGTATAATACAGTCAGGACACTGATCAATAACATCTCTGACTGGAGCCCACATATAGATCAGCCTCCACTTTAGAAGTCAGGACATGCAGAAGGTAAGAATTTCTGCTTTATTACTTGTAGTCTATCGGTTGCTCTGAAAGTAATGTCCTACTATTTATTTCCTTGGAAATTTTGACAGATACAAAAAGCAAAAATATCCTACTTGATAGAGCAAATTCTCAGCTGCAAAACAGTTTTTCAACAGTCACAACCATTAACTATGTATTTTCACCATCTACGAACAAGAGGCTGCAAACTGTGCTTGTAAAAATCTACACCAGCACAGGTGACCCACTGTTGCTGTTGTCACTGCTGAAACACAGCACCCATCACCTCACTCTATTAACAACCACTGTTTGTTTTTCATAAATCTTCAGAAAGCATTGATAAAAGTCAATGGGTGCCATTTTTTCCACATGGAGGAATTCAATGACACACCTTTGCTTTATATGCACTTTCATGTCAGATGCCAATTGGTCAGACTGCCCCTCTGCTGTCACTGGTCATATGGCAACAAAATGTCATAGAATATTGGTGGGAAGGTTCAACCTCTACTGTCATACTACCAACCCCCACCTCTGACATCATGGGTCAACATAACATAAGAGGCACTACTTTCAGAGCATCCCCCATACGTATCTACAGTTTGCAATTGTCTAGTAAATAGCTTGAAATGGGTAGAATTACTTCGCAACATCACAAAACATTCTGAATCATGAATTAATACCAACTTGTCCAAAAATGGAAAAATCAAGCAGCTGGGAATTATCCTTAGGGAGATAAGAAAGGCACAAGAGTACAGCGTTCCCCAGAAACATGTCATATATGTGTGGGGTTTTTTTTGCAAATATGAATTTTAGGGCTTTATTTCACACTTTGAGGAAACTCTGCTGTGACAGAGAGCCTAAAATACTAATAACATCTACATTTATGCTGAATCTGTTTCTCCTGGGATTAATTTCCATCTGTCTCCTGCAGCTACCTTCTTCAGCATGCAGGTACACTACTGCATTTTTATACTTTTGTCAGATGACATTTGCATTCAGACAGTAATGAAGCAATACCAGTTAGCAGACTGAAGTTCTATTTTGTGTGTGCTCATTAGTACCTTTAGATACTAATTTTTAAAAATAATCACATTTTAATTATATTGGAATTTTTCAATTTGCTAGTAAAAAATATTTATAAACAAATTTCATTCATCAAGTTCACACCAATGGAAGTGTTTTAAAAGACAATGGTTATTTTTGTAAGAGTACAAAAATGATGAGGTTGCTAAATAACTTTTACTCTATTTTCCCAGTAGTATCAATACTGCTAATACTGTAGTAATTTTATTTATTAATGATCTTTCCTGTCTTCTCTTTTTTTTCCTGTTTTTTTTGTTGTTCCTGTGGGAACAGAAAACTAACTCCTTTCTGAAGGCTGTGACAACTTATGCTAGGACCAAAGGTTTGGGTAGGCAAAATATGTACATACAAGAGCATGTATCACATTTTTCAGCTTCTTCATTGTCCTGTCCTTGCGGGTCACTCGTGTGAAGGAAATGAACAACTTTATATAGCTGGTTGGTACAGGAAAAAATCCACCGAGTGGGTGAGGATAAAAATAAAAGGGATTTAATTGTGATTGAGTCCCTGTTAAAATGAAATCCTTGCCTTTAACAACAACAAATGTAGATTTTGACTTTAAGCCTCCCAGCTAAAATGATGCCATGTTAACACTCTGTCTGTTTTTTGTATTGAAGAGATACTCTTTTTTTCTCCATTTCCCCTAATGTCCTATGTAACCTACTATGAAGAAAAATACATGTAATTACTAGGAGGAAGGTCAAAGTCATGCTGTCTATATTCACAATAGATGTAACTTGCCATGGGGCAGAAATCTGCAAGGGTCCTACGGATCATTGAAATCACCAGAATAGGAGGATGTAGAATTTAATTTATATGTAAAAGTTGCGTTGGCTCTCTGCAGAGATAATTTTTTACCCAGTTTCAGTTAAAACTACTGAGAGCAATTGTATTATCCTCTAATTTAATTCACACTAAAGCAATCAAAAACAGGTTATTATCCTACCCAGCTTAACACATCTATATGACCTTTAGATTTTTTTTAAAGATGAAGTGACATAGCATTGCATATTTATTTCAGAATTTTATGTGAATAGTTCATTGTTATTTTATTGTTTAAGCATATGCATTAAAAAAATAAATCAGGATTGTCTATATTTTTTTCTTGGTCAGATGATGACAGAACTGGGATTTTTGAATCTTAATTGACAAAGTGATTAGTAGAAGGAAAAAATCATTAAAATTTCTCTGGTCTGAGAAGCAGGTATGTTTTCTGAGAAACCTGCAGACTTCAAAGGGAAATTTTGATCCAAGCATATATATTATATTTTAAATTGAGACAATGCTAACCTGGAGATCATAAAAATGGGAAAAGTGACAGAAAGACAAATCTTCTACTTTGTTAAAATTTACTTATATGAAATGCTATGATCTATTGGATAAATCTGCTGTTATCCATGAATATATCTTTATATTTGTTTGGTTTATTTTAGATAGAGGAATAAGTGAGGCACTTGGATAATGATGTCACTTTGGCAGTCTTGACATCAGCGTGGAGATGCCTGAGAATCAGCTGTGCAGGGCATTCTCCAGGATTAAAGCTCAAATATGTGCTGAAGAGGCTTGAACACAGGCATGATAGATAGATGGGACAGAGCCTGACCATGGCCATCCATCCTAGCTCACTTTCCCTTCTTTTTGTAAGGAGCCCTACTAATCTCAAGACATGGGTCCCACAGCTGGTCTACCACTTTCTGTGCACAAGCAAGCTTGGAACCATTACTTTCCCCCTGTGTAGCCACCATGGCCAGCCCTATTAGTAACACAAGTGGTCATTAAGAACGCAAACCAGCTAAGGACTGTCTGTTGATATATGTTGCAGCTGTTAGATTTTTCTGAAGCTTAGGCCCTAATATTTTTAATGCTTCTTCTAGAACTGCTAGCTGAAGTGAAACCAACAACATTAATCCAATGCAACATTACTTCCATAATTTCAGCTTTCTGAGTACACAGTGATTGTTTCAATTCTCTTACTTTGCATCAGTTCACAAACTGTATCAGTAGAAAGGAGTTATATATTATTCTTACAGTAAGGGAAAGTAAATATATATATATGCATTTACATATTAAAATATTACCATCAACACATTCAAAGTGTAAGCAGGGCAATTCTTTTGTGTGTTACCAAATTTAGACTAACAGGAGAGTATTTGCTGTCCCACTACAGGAAAAGGTGCACTGGTACCTTTTCTGAGTGTAATACTGAACCATTCCCAAATCAGACAACTCTCCTGAGAAGAAAGATTTATTTGTACCCCAGCAAGTGCTATTATTTGAAATTAGTTATCACTTCAGTTCTTCTCATCTGAAATTGCATGGTTTCAACACTGCAGGCAATATATCTCTACTTTCACTACAAAGGGATTCCATGAGATTAACTCAGACATAAACATCAACTTCAGGTCAGATTGATTCCTCTCCACTGAAGTCTGCTGGCTTCTGACTTAGGTTTTTTCATTTAAGCCCATGGCAAAACATTAATTATAAAAGTACAAGTTACAGATTTAATTATTCCGTGAACAAAATCAGGAAACATTCATCATCTACTTGAGCTAGAGATTTAAATTTGTCTGCTACAACAAAACATTTTGCACAAATCAATCTTGTTCTTTTAATTTAACTCATTCTTTTTGATCTTCCTGTTTTCATCTTTTTCCCAACCAGACATTTTAGCTGTAGATGTTGCCAGGTACCAGTCTTAGCTGCTCAGCATTTTTTTGAAACCTAAGCCTCTCATGAAGCCTAAATATAGATTAAAAAAGAAAAAAAAAAAGTCCTCAAGAACATATGATTTGAGTATTTTGACATGAAAGTAAAGCACAAATCAGTCTCTGGATTGGAGAACACAGACATATGAAAGTCTTTCATTAGAAAATCATACAAAATTTTTTATAAATTTATAGTATTTTTTTATATTTTAGGATTAACTTACATTCTACTTTTGCAACAGCAGTCTGTTAATATTTGGCTTAATAGATAAAGAAATATATGTTTATTATAAAGTTCTTGTCTTATTCTCTCAGGAAAATATGATGGGTAATCAGGAATGTGATTTTTCAAATTCCCTTTAATCCCTGAAAACATAGGGAAGAGAAGGAGTCAGCGCAGTAATGATATCCTATAGCATACTTGTGGGGAAAAAATCAAATTTTCTAAAGCTGATGTCTTGGAGAAAAGGTTTCCTTAGATCACATGAGAATTGGGGTGCCAAGACCAATGCCTACTTCAAATAACAGAACTTTCTGTTTGGTCAGACAGTTTGAGGATCACAGATAATTCTCCTTCCTAAATTATTTCTACTACTATCTCAGAGTGATAAAAATATGATTTCAAACTTTTTTTTTTAAATTTATTTTCTATGTATGGCAATTTATTTGTGATTATAAAGGTGACCTAGCACATTTAAGAGTATAGATTTTCACATGCTTTACTTAGCAAGAAAGCTTTTCTTTTCTTTTTTTCTTTTTTTTTCTTTTTTTTTTTTTTTTCCCACTCAAAAACCATGTGTGAGGAGTTATGTGGCTGTGAAAACAATCATGAAGAGGCTGACCCATATTTTATATATGCAGTCATTCAAAATACATTCAGGCCTGAAAAAAAACATCCTTGACAATGACCTTTTGTAGCATAGTGAAGAAAAAAATCATGATCATCATTTTGAAACTATCAGTAACTTCAGCGTATTTTTAATTTCAAAAACTTTTTCAACTAAATTTCTCCACAATAGCTCATTATTCTTAACATAATAATACTGCTGTCTGGTCCACTGAATCCAGCTTGGGAAGACATTAGTAATGTCTAATTTTCATTATTATGTGGTCATATATTAGACACAAAGACCTCTTTGAAAAAAATAAAAAATAAAAAAACAACTCATAATAATAATGACATGCTCAGTCCCTTTTCTTTGAATGTAGCTGCAATAGTTACAGAATTGGCTGCTAGAGTTCGTTCTTCCTGTCAGCTAAACATTTCCTTGGCAATAAATTTGACATAACAGACAATGTGAACTTTCATCATTTATTTCTATGCAAAGTCTGCCAGTTTAATTTTAACACTTTTCATTAGCGGTTTCAGGCTGGCTGATAGCAAACAAGGCAGATGACAAATCCAAGCAGTTTGTTCTACTGGCCCTGGTATGTGGGAAACAATCTCCAGTTGAAGATTAAATGGATAACTGAGTTTGCAGTTTCCCTACCTAGTCCACATAGGCTTTCAATGGTTTCTTTTCACCTACAGCATGATGGGAGCAGTATGCAACTTAGTGGATTTGGTTACACTGCCATTTTGGCTTACTGTATGCATCATAACTCTTTTTGTCTGGCCACAGTGTAAAGATCACCTTGCATCTATAGATAATCAAAGCATAATGTAAGATGTGCTTAACAGTTTACATTTCCATTGTTTTAACTAAGAATATTGCAAAGATCATCTCCTCGACATGCTCCTCAGCCTCTCTTTTATTTGACACAATGGTGCACTTGACAATTTTAGGCCAAGAAGAAAGCTGAGAGCATAATATTACACTCTCACAGCCCCCGGGCTATATTACAAGTAGCCAACTAAACACATCCAGAACACTAGGCTGGATTTGTACACAAGATGCCATTCACCCACCAAGTTTACTTTTTAATTATGTATAAATCATAGAATCATAGAAAGGCCTGGATTGAAAAGGACCACAATGATCACCTAGTTTCAACTCCCTTGCTATGTGCAGGGTTGCCAAACATTAGACCAGGCTGCCCAGAGCCACATCCAGCCTGGCCTTGAATGCCACCAGGGATGGGGCATCCACAACCTTCCAGGAAGGTTGTGGAAAGCTCTTTTCTCAAAGATGGGCGTTCTATGAAAATAAAAACAAACAAATAATAATAATAAAAAAAACTACCAACAACAATAAGTACATAAGTTAATAACAATGTTTAAAAAATGTGCTCATTACCTTTGCAGTGATTAGTATTCTTAAACATCTGGCCTCCATCAGGTACAGGGGGTCTACCAGACAGATCTGCTTAACTTGTCTGTACAGTCCTACGTCCAATGACTGAGTCCTCACATGCTACCCATGGCCACTTACAATTGTTTTTAAAAACATTTTCCACCTCTTCAAGAACAGAAGGGGTCTTTCTGCTCCTGAGTGCACCTCTACATTCACAGCTCTGCATACCCGAGTGATTTTAAGTACACACAGAATGTTTCAAAGATACCATTTTATGCAAGATCTCAGAGTGACATGGAATAACAGGTGAGTGTATGCAGACCAAGCACACACAGGTAAGATATGGGAAGCTTCTGGACAGATCATCCTATTAAGTCCTAACAGTACAACATGCACTTACAACTAGGGAACAACTGGTTTGCTATCTGAATAACAGAAGCCTTGAGGGTTAGCAATAGAAAGCATTACCTGCACATGAGTTGACTCCTGGATATCAAGGGGAATGGTTGAAATGAAAAGAACCAGCAGTTACTCCACTCATCTGCAGCTTGCAACTTTTAAATATTATCTTGTCACTTTCATCATTGTGAAGTACTATAAATGTAATAGCTGCTTTTTTGCCTACTAATTTATAATACTGCTAATTCTCTCATTTTGCACTCAATTGGGCTGCTTTAACCTTACAAAAATGTATAAACAAATATATCAAGTACTCTTTATCTTAAAAAGAAGATATAACAGAGAACCAAAAAAATATTAATGACATAGATAAAGTTATTAGGAAACTACTTCTTCACAAGATAAGTATCTGTGTACCTAAACTGAATTTGTTAATGGTAGGTTCAAAATTCAGGAAAAGATAGTTTTCCATATCTGCTTAAGCTACAGAACACATTGCCACAGGATGTTGTGGATACTAAATGCTTACACAGGTTCAAAAACAGATTACACCAGTTCATGAAAGGAAATCCCTCAAAGCTGTTAAACACAAAAATACGGCCTCTGGCTCAGAAATTCAATGAGCCACAGATTGCTGGAAGCTAAGCGTGAATATGCTAGTGTTTTGCTGCCATATGCTTGCTCTGCTCTTATCCACCTCCCTAGGTATCAGCTAATAGCCACATTAACAAGTAGGATATTTTCTGCGAATCTGTGTTGTCAATTCTGTGTTTAAAAATATATACACAAGTATGACACAAAAAAATCAAAGAAGACAAGCAGCTTTTACATATTAAACCTAGTACAGAAATGAAAAATAAGCATGCAATGACTGCTGGGTCACATTGTCTAACTGCAGATCAAATCCAATGTCAATAAAAGCTTATTAAAACATATATGATCAATTAAGCAAGTGAGTAATGAAAACAGTACTAAGATTTTAATAGAGTTTCCTTTAATCTGAAATACCCAGCTTGCTTCATATCTAACCATTGCATATAACATGCATTGTTTGAGACACGGAGCTCCCTTAGGAGATGTAGTTTTCACAGCTCCACTGGTTCATATTTCCAGCAGCATATATCTGCTGCACTGTGACAACCACACTGGCAGCCAAAAAAAATTTACTACAAGTTCATCTATGCAGTTCAGAGATCAGGATTTTCATAAATTTTTCTTGGCTGCGAACACAAAGCTTACAGCAGAATACAGCAGAACCTATGCACTAACTAGAGACCAAGTATCTTACACAAGATAGTGTATTTGTGTGACGTCCCAAAAAGTTTTTTCCTGGCAAAAATGACAGAACTATCAATTGCAGTACAAAGGGGCAGGTTTTTTATTTGTTTGTTTTCAAGTCTGCAAAACTTGCTACAGTAGTACTAAAGTGTTAGCAAAAAAATTACAAGATCCTTGAAAAGTGTTTTATATTTACTTCTTCTAAAACAGATTAATATATATAAAGTTCCCAGTATCTCACATGAGTGTTAGCACTCAGCAAACATATTATCCTCAGAATTTAAAAGAAAATGAACACCAATATCATCTGTTACTTCTGTAAAAGTATTTGACTTACTGTAATGGAACTTCGTCTATTCTTTTTTTCTTGTTGTTATTTCCTTGTTTTGCTTTGTTTTCTTCTGTTTTGAAGACTGATTTCTTCAGAACTGCAAGACTGTGTAGTAGTTGCCATAGTAAATTTACTACAGTCATAAAAAAGTGTCATGGTTTTGTGATTTTTGGTTTTCGGTATTCCACATCATAACATCATGTAGGGCAATGGGAATTTAACTGTCAATGCTCAAACTCTGGGTACCTGCCCAGAAGAGAAGAAGAACTACATTCCCCAGGGGACTTTGCGGTCACGGGGAGGAGATATAACTCCTGGCAAGGTCACCTGATGCACTATTCTTCGCCTGCTCTTTGTCGTCGGCTCTCCTTCCGTCTCCCTGCTGCTCAACTGGACTGCGCATCTCACCTCAGCATTGTGGTGAGGCCTATCCACCTTTTGGACATTCTCTCTCTCATTATATTGGATTTATTAGCTTCTATTTTAATCATAGAAATCATATAATATATGTATTATAGTGTGCTATCTTGCATTCCGATAATATATTTAGTAAATTAGTTTGTTTCTCCTCAGATCATTGCCGCTGTTTTTAATTATTTTGGGGTCCCCTGTTCCCTTTTTCCGAAGTCACAGAACCAGGCTGAACCAGCCCGTAAACCGTTGAATAAAAAGCATGCATATAACCATTTCTGTTTCTCTTGCAGTTAGAGAATCATAGAATCCTTAGAGTTGGAAGGGACATTAAAGGCCATTTAGTCCAACTCCCCTGCAATGAACAGGGACATGCACAGCTAAATCAGGTTGCCCAAGGCCTGATCTAGTCTCACCTTGCAAAACTCCAGTGACAAAGCATCCACCATATGTCTGGGCAACCTGTTCCAGTACCTCACCACTCTCACTGTAAAAGACTTTTTCCTTATATCTAGCATAAATCTACCCTCTTTAAGCTTTAAACCATTTCCACAGTTCTATCACCACAGACCCTGCTGAAGAGTCTGTCTCCTTTTTTCCTATAGTTCCCATTAAGATATCAAAATGATGCTATCAGGTCAAGTCAGAGCCTTCTCTTCTCCAGGCTTACAGCCCCAGTTCTCTCAGCCTGTCCTCATAGAAGAGGTATTCCATCTCTTGGACCATTATTGTGGCCCTCCTCTGGACATACTCCAACAGATCCACATCTCTCCTGTACTGACGACTCCACATTTGGATGCAATAAAGCAGTTGAGGCCTCACCAGCACAAAATAGAGGAGCAGGATCACCTCCCTCGCTCTGCTGGCCATGCTTCATTTGATGCAGTCCAGGATATGGTTGGCTTTCTGGGCTGCAAGGGCACATTGCTGGCTAATGTCCAGCTTCCCATCCACCAGTAACTCCAGGTCTTTTTCAGCAGGGAAATATTCTCATTAATGTGAGGATAAGAATATCAAACTAACTCTACTGATATACTGAGAGCTTATGCCTAGATTTTGCCAAGCATTTTCTGCCTCTGAAAGCCACACTTCTACAGTCAGATTTCAGTCAGCAAATGGTACATTAAGCATCATGTCTAATCTGCTTGAAGCCTAAGCTCTCAAGACATCCTTGTTTTCCCCAAGAGCTATTTCTAAGTCTCGCTCTGTTTTAAAAAGCTACACATGTGTAAGTAGGTCAATCTTAAATTAATCTAGTTAGAAGTACTGTGTTCTCTATTCAAACTGGTTTAACACTCCCTTTAAATAGGTTTAGATTCATTCAGTACTTTCCAGAAAAAAATATAACTGCTTTAAAAAAGAGCTTAAGTGCATTTAGCAAGACAATCTGAGATCAATTTTCATACACCAATGCAATTTTTGAAGTAGAAGCAGGTGCGTATGCCTTAAGTTAGAGTCTTTTACCTTCCGACAGATAGCAAAAATGTTTTCAAATACTCTCAGGTGAAGAAATGAAATTTCCTGTCACTACCAGCCAAATGAAGATTCTGAGCAGAGTTTTTAATTAGAAACCTTTGATGGGTTGGGGCTGCCAAGGATTATGAGGAACTCTTAGAACAGATATTGATTCATCTCTTTCTCAACAGTTTTATCATGGAATCATAAGCAACCTTCACTCATTGGAATGAGGCAATCCAATCAAATCTAGTGAGTACTATAAAATGTGTGTATTTGTTTTCTTTTTAATTTGCATTTTTGAAATAAACATAGGAAAACTTGCCTATAAAATTTTTATTCTATCACTATGTATTACTAACAAGGCAGACCTGCAAGATAAGTCCTATTCATAACTGTATTGTTGAAATACGTTGTCCTTTTTTTTCTCCAGTAGCAAATGCTAAGCTCCTCAGACATTATTTAAAATTTGCTCAGGTTTATAAAGAATGCTGCTTAAAATAAAGCAAAATACAAAGAATATAAGTAGAAAAATATAATTACTTTTCTTAGGATAGGGGAAAGCATCTTATTTATAAGACCTTGGAAATGTATATGGTCTATCATGCTGCAGTACTTTGGAGAGTAGGAGCAGAAGATGTTACTGGTTCTGAGGCTTCACAACTACACAGTGATTGTCCAGAAATCTAACTAGAATCTAACACTTCAACTTCTAATTATATTGCAGCGAATAAAAAAAACATTACATTCTCAATATTTAATATTGGCAAGATGAAGACAACTTGGAGGACAGCCTTGTTAAAGCCAACAGGATTTACCATCAGCTTTGGGGAAACAAAGCATAGTAGAGGAAGTTTTCACTAGCAGTAGAGACAGTCCCCTCCTCCTCCTGCCGCTATTTGTGATTTTCAATTTACATACAGTGATTTGAAACTTTTGCAATTAAAAATATACTTAGAAAAAGATTGCTGTTAATGATTTTGAATATACCTTATCTCCCATATAGCAGCGAGAGGTTATTGTCCTTTTCTACATTTGGATACATCAATCATTGCAAATAATTTTTGTTTGTTTGTTTCAAAAATAAGGTAATGTATGTATAGCACCTAAATGGACAGAAGTCATGAGGGCAATGTAATGTCTCTCTTGCCTTTAAATTAATATATTAATATGTCTTCCCTTTTCTTTTGTTCCTTTTCTTTTTCTTTCCAGTGCTTATATTCAAAATAAAAGAAAGTTTTTTTCTTAATAAATACTTCTTTCCTATCAAAAGAGATTCTGTCCTTGCTTACACTGCTTTCCTCTGGTTGCAAATTTCTCATTCTCCTTTCTGACCAGTATTTCTGCCATCACCAGAAGTGCTATGAAAGGAAGTTCAGGGAAGAGTTGCTGTAGCTCAGTTAGAAGTAAGGCACCAGCTGTATTCAACTTATCCTGAAAGCAAAGCATTAATTTCTGTAATAGGAGTGTTTTTTCTGACCAGGCCTATTAGACTACTACAAATCTACATTTCTACACTCTTCAGAATGGGGGAGGAGTCAAAGTACAGACTCCTTTCCCACTTCCTTAGAACTTTTGATGAGAAATCTGCAAACCATAAAGAAAAACATGTCCCTAAATAAGCAAAGGAAAGTAGCACTGAGCTGCAGAGATGAAGTGTAACAGTTGAAAATGATCTCTCAGTCTGGAAAATTATTTAAGCCAAGTAAAAACCAATAAAATCAAGAAAACATGATGAGAGCAATAACAACAACAATGATAACAGGAACAACAAAATACCTAGAGCATGAGGTCACTGTAATTAGCTAGTCAATGTAAAGTAACTTAGGAATACTAAATTTCTGAACAGTAACTCAGAAAAAATGCTATGAAAACTTGTATAAAAGTTAAAACAGGTTATGGAAGCATTTCAAGGAGCTGGCTGTCTTTTCTGAAGTAGACAATAAGTATTTTCATTAGCAGAACAGTAAAAGGTGAAAAGTCAGGAAAGTACTTTTCAACAGGATCTACTATTTGCATTTTGCTTCTTAGTAACTGGGCTGATTTGAGTTTTCAAATTACTCCAGTTTAATTAGAATAGAAATTAAATAGATAATCTAATTAAATAGAAATCTGAGAAAATCATTGCTTTCGGGTGATATTTAATTTGAAAAATAAAAACGAAAATTTATTGCTAAAACTTTTTACTCTTCTGTTTGATATTTAACAATACCACACGAAGATGACTATTGGTGGACTACTGCAGCAATGAATCTTAAAAAAAAAGACACTCACCTGGGAAAAATGACTCATGGCTAAGATCAGAAATAGATTTTTCAACCTTCTGCTTTTCAGTGCTCTTAGACTGAGCTCAAGATGGTAGAGAGCCTAAGAGAGCTGTAAGTCTTTTCTTCCTGTCAATCCCCAATGGAATGCTTGTCTTCTTTTTTCCACTTGGAAATTGTTTCCAGTCACCAAAAAAAATAAAAAAGTGGACATTCCTTCAGGATTCCTAGACCTAAGCTAATACAGTAAAATTGTCATTGGCCTACCTGATAACTGGAAGTCATAGAGACACAGGAACTCTGAACATACAAATCAACTACACATATGTTGTTATTTCTAGGGTGTCAATCACACAGTGCTTTTGTTTTGACAATAGCTGTGACCAAAGATTTGTAATACATATGATATCAACAATGAAACTAGGATTTGCCAAAATTCCTTGGAAAACTCACATTGGTAAGATATTTATTTTAATTTTCATTTATTTTGCAGGTATTCTGTAGTCATAAACTATCTTGGGTTCTCTATCTTGACTACGGATTCCAATAGGATTAACTCTCCCTCATAAAAGTACATAAGAACACATAAAGGTAGAAGTTATTAAAATTGAAAAATGGTTTTTTTTTTCTGATAACTCTTCAAGACACAGACAAGAAAACTTTTTCCTTATAAAAGGCCAACATCCTAAGATATCTAAAAAAAAATTTTTAGTAATAGCACCATTTTGTTGTCACTTAAAGTTTTCATTCTAGATGTCTTACAATAAATAAAATACAAGAAATAGCTTTTGACAACGGCTGTATAAAAGACAACCACAAAAAGATACAATAAAAAATGTGTCCTTTTGCATTCTGAAGATTATTTAAGAAACAGAAGAAGATAGCTAGAAGATCACACATTTTAATACACTCTAAAAGTATCCATATGTGGAAATGCTCCAAAAGTGTTATCACATTTTACACTGACATCTTGTCTTCAAAATACAAATGCCTGTAGATTTTCCTAAGTGCTTTAAGAAATAGTTCTAAAAACAAAGAACATTATCTGCAGCATTTGTTTCCCACTAAGCCCATAAAAACACCTTGATTTAACCTCACAATGCAGAGACTCACAATGTAATTGAACTGCATACACAGCAGACTCTCACTGTTGTTTCTCTGAGCTGAACGTGTGGAGGGCAAATATGAGCAAATATGAGCAGCGGACTACATTTTGTTCCAAAAGAATCTAGGGTTCAGTCCACAGGAGATAAGCTTCTTGAACCCATTCTCCTACTAAAGACCTTCATAGTAGAGTAAGCTGCTCTCTCCTCACTGTCCCTTGTGCAGTAGAAGTATTACACCATCAGAACAGTCAAAATATCCCTGAAATATTCATTTAACGCTTTGCTGCAAACACCAGGCTACAAAAGCTAGGTACACAGAGAACTATGAATTTGACTTAGAAGATCTTAGGTGACAAACTTGTTAGATAAAACCTCTGATTGTTCACGGGATGGGTTTAACATTCAAATACAACATTTTTGCATTTCATTGTTATCTTTGTAATCTTTTGTGCATCAGTAACATCTTGTTTATGTATCAGTGCATCCTCTTCTGTGCAACACTGTTTGCTGAAAAGACTCTACAGCTGTGTAACTGAGATGGAGAGATCTACTAGTACATCTGGAGCCAAAACAGTGAACACAGAATGTCTACACAAAAATACTTTCTTGATACTCTTCTGCAAATATGCAACAGTCAATTTTAAATTAGGCTTCTTAGATAATGGAAGTAATTTAGTCATATGAACTTAGAACTCAGCAAAAACCAGATTGTTTGTCTACTGCATTGTGTAGTCACTTATATGACTTAAGGAATGTACAACTTAAATAAGGAATCATGAGTTCCAAATAAGATTCAAAATTGGGAAACATTAGTTCAGTTCTTGGAATAGCACTCTTAAGAGCTAACTTAAAATGCTGCCATTTCATCACCATTAAGAAAAGCAGATTGGGTTTCTTACACATAGGTATCCACTGTATTGGTGAGTAGTCTCAGCTGTTTTTAACCACTCTTATATTACTTCTAATGAACATTCAATTTTCCCTAAACCTAAATAAAACACTTATGGCAAAGAAGTTAGAAAGGAAGGGAGTAATGTAAACATTCAACAGTACAATGGTTGAATGAACATAAATGTTCCTAATGAGAGTTTAATGTGCTTCAAGAGAAACACTTTCTCACACTCTAAGTTACTTTTAGACAAACTTTTTGTTGAAGATCCCTAACAGACCAATTAACTGAAGAGATTACAAAAGAACTGTGAACTTAGGAAACTAAGTGACTTTAAGTATAGGGAAGCGTGGAAATAGCTGTAAATTCATGACACATTTTAATTAATCTCATTTATTTTGTTTAAACTCAAATTTTCTCTTACCATCATGATTAGGATTTCCCAAAGTCCATGGTTCATCTGAGTCAAAATGAGTGTCTCCCCCAATTCCTGGCCCAGGGAAATATGCGTGGGCCAAAAATCCTCCCTCCCCATCAAAGGGAGAACTGTCTCCATGAAAACCTGATGCAAAAATGATCGTAATATCCACGTCTCTCTTGCCATTTTCTAATTCAATATACGGAACCTCTTCAAATGTTAGAGGAGTTACATTCTGCCACACATCAAAGGCACGGCGAATGGCTTTACGGGTTTCAGCATCACCTACTTTTGGAGTGACGTTCTTAATGCTGAAAGAAACAAAAAGATTGAACAGATTAAATTTGACTGCTTACATCCATTTTTCCTTAATTATTAAAGAAAAAAAAAAAAAAAAAGTGCTTTACCTAAAGCAGGCCAGTGTGGCATTATTTCCCTTAAGGAAATTATTTTTAATCAAGCAGACTAGAAACTGCATTAATGTGTATAGCCCTTTTTGCTAAAATTTATTACATGTTAGCTGGGTTACTCTCAGCAGCACAAAAATCTTATTTTTAGAACATGAAGAATATTTCTAAATGAAAAAAATTCCTATCAGTGGAATAACCAGATTAATCAACCACTGACAGTTTACCTCCTGGATCACAATTCAAATCCATCTAAAGAATGGCATGTCAATTCTAATCAGAAACTTAAAATGTTTCTAGTTAAATGAAATTTTTAACTTCTTAGCAAGTCCATTAACAATTGCAGAGCTCCATACTGTGACCATCAGCCAGTATTTGCAAAGCCTTGAAAATGGTGCTTGGTACATTTCTAACTGGATGGATAAATCCTTATAACAAATAAGGAGCTTGATGCTAATATGCCTTTTATAATCTGATTGCTTTTATTAATCATGCAGAAGACTGTAGAGTTCATCAGAAAAATCTTTCTTCTATGTTTTATAGAACATAATTTTGTGTTAATGCTAAATACAAATTACAGTCTCCACCACTTCTTCAATTACATATAAGTGAAAGGCAAAGAAAATAATGTGAGAATTACAATTGAGGAACTAAATTTACAGCAGAAATATCTTTAAAAAATCCTTTATTTGCTTTTATTTCAGAATTCAAGAAAAGAATGACAATAATCATTTTTAGGCTTATGCATCTGTACTGAAACTGCTGCAATTTGATGCACCTCATTCATTTGACATGTGCTTGACTAACTGGACAGCACAAGTTTCATAACATTCTAGATTGTATGCAAATTTCTATGCATCTGCGCAGCAAAATGTGTTAATGGAGAACAAAAAGAATGTCATGAATAGAATAGACCTAAGAAGAGACTATTTTTCAACATAGTCACCACCATTAGCTTTGTATTTATGCCCACCATGAAAAATAGCCTGGAGGCTGCACTTGTAAAAATCTACGCTAGCGGAGGTGTCCCACTGTTGAAACATACCACCCACTGTCTCACAGTGCTCACATCCACTGTTTGGTTTCCATAAACATTCAGGAAGCATCAATGGATGTCAGCAGGTGCCATTTTTTTTTCCCCATGGAGGAATTTAATGACACTTCTTTGTTTCATACGCACTTCCACATCAGACACCGTTTGGTCAGACTGCCTCTCTTCTGCCAACTGTTACACAGCAAAATTAGATGCAATGGAATATTAGTAGGAAAGCTCAACCTCTGCTGTCATACCACCACCACCCCCCTCTGATGCTGTAGGCCAGCATAATAAAATAGGAGACATCACATTCAAAGAAGCCCTATACAAAATGTGCATACTGCAACTATCTAGTAAATAGCTTGAAATGTGTAATTAAGTATTTCAGAAATTTCTAACTTTCTTTCTAAAAGAGCATGGACTTAAGGATCATTCCTCTTTGTTTCTTACAATCTCAATCACAAGAGATAAAAAAAATTCACAAATTATTCTAACTCATGAATCAATACCAACTTCTCCAAAAAGGGAAAAGTTAAGCAATTGGGAATTATCCTAGGGGAGGTAAGGAAGGCACATGAACATAACGCTTCTCCAAAGGGTGTAATATAGGTGTGTTTTTTTCTGCAAATATAAAGTTTATGGCTTTGTTTTTTGCTTTTCCTTTACCTTTTAAACTGCTTTTTTTTTTTTTTTTTTTCCCCTCACCCATGCTACCTTTCTGATACTCCAGCACATTTGGGAGAGTAAGTAAGTGGCTGGTAGTGCTTAGCTGCCTGCAAGGGTTAAAGGTCAACGTCTTTCCTTATAGTTATTTTATGTGGTTAAAAAATACTGGATGCACTGGTCCAAGGATTGGTCCCTGCAGAATCTCTCCCTCTTTTGTGAATTACTATTTTAAGATGCCTCAGAAAGTTTGTAACCGACCCATCCTGTGCCCAATGAGAATGCACAATAATTTACGAACATGAATGAAAACATCTCACGAAAGTACACTCACACTGCCACTATCAAAAACTTCATAATAATTAACATGATGCTATGCTAAGAGTATCAACTGAAAAGTTGATGAATTTTGTCTTAATCTGGAAGTGTGCACATAAAATGTCCCAAGTGCAGTTCATTGAAGGATTAGGTCCTCTGTTGTTTGCTGCATATAATGAATACAGCTAATGAATCAGGACACTTTTCTAGGAAAGAGAGTATGTCTAGCAAACCTGTTATTTTTTATGTAGTAATATTTAACCTGATAAATCTATTATTATTTTTATTGTTTTCTATTTAGAAATCTTAGTAAAGGATCAAAGTCACACTCTGATATTATATAAGCTGCAAAATGACATGAGGAAACGGATGAAAACAGATTGAATGAAAGCAGACTGGAGTTTTGTATTGGTGATAAACTGATTAATTTCTAAGTCTAAGAGGAATTGATTCACATTGCAATCCTTATCATTTTACATTTTTTTGCCTTTTCAGTGCACAGAATTATGTTTTAATCACTGATTACAAAAGAAAAATTGAGCCGTTGTTCTAATTTCATGTGCATTAACTATGGGTGATTACCGACGATGGGGGACCTATTCCAAGGGCTTCAACTATTGACTTATTTTTTAAATAGCATTCTACACCTCAAGATTCATTGCCAATAAAAAAGGATTTTTCAAAGCATACATTCTGTATTAGCACAAGACAGATTTCTGGCTTCCGAAATGGCCTTCTGGAGAAAGTAAGATTATAACGAAAAATGTGGCTTCTGAAAAAAATGAAACAAATCAGTACTCATTCCAATTTCCACGTGATGACTGTGCTTTTAATGGGTTTGGTACAAACCATGTTCAATCGTAAAATTCCAAATTCTAACACTTCTTTTAACAACAACATTGAAGTTGTCTAGCTGGAAATATTGCTTAAAATATTTCACCAGTACAAACATAAATTCCAAAGAATTTCACATTTCTTTCATGGTCTCAGTCTCCAAAGTGCAGTAACAAAATCAGTAGCTACAGTGTATCTGCTTTCAGAAATTCTACAACTCTTCTAAGAATTTGGTTTAGAGATATCACGCAGTAGTAGATAAAGTCTTAAATGATCCCTTTTCTTATTATGTGGATCTCTACATCTTCAAAATAGCAGTCACCTAAGATAATGGTAACTGTCATTTGTAACATTAAAAAAAGGAGCTATGTATCTTACACTCAACATGTTCAGATAATGTGTCTCAAATAAAAGTAAGTGGGGAACATGCTGACTCAAAATCTCTCCTGTTGCATGGTGCTAGCACTGCAAGACACAGCCTATCATAATAAGAAGGTGGTATTTCCTGAATATTGTTTTTCTGTCTAGTGATCACTTCACAGAAAAGAAAGCCAGTAGAGAGAAATCTTCAGTGCTGACATTGAGCAGACCAGCAACAGAAGCTTACAGAGTTTTTTAATAAACAAAATGTGAAGAAGATTAAATATTTACTCATATTCTACATTTTTAAAAACAAGTACACTGACGTTTTTTACAGATTTTGAAAGCTGTTATTCTTAGGCAATCACAGACATGTACCCACTGAATACAATATTTTATGACTATTATTGCTGTTTAATGCAAACATGGTTTCCAACATAGCAGCTGGTTAAGGCATTATAGTTTTTAAATGCATCTCTTGTAGAAGAAAGAAAAAGATTTCATCCATGATATGAGCTTTTCGCACTGAAGCACTACTTCTACAGATGCTTGAAGAGTCTTGTTTTGGAGACTGTGTTTCTGAAATTCTGCCTCATGCTCATTTTAAAAAAGCTTTGGGTTTTCCATCTCATCCTCCCCCACTTCCTTCAAAATAGCCTCCAAAAAAATTCTTCTTCTTTCAGTGACACATTTTTGGCTGCAACAGTTTCAGGAGCCTTGTAAGGCTGTCAGGATATACCTCACTTGGCTCTGTAGAATCACTCCTCCGAAATTTAAACAGGGAATCACATCTTGACATTAAATTTCATTATTTCCTTTTTTTACCTTGCTATCAGTGGAAGAGCTCATTATTTATTTATTTATTTGTTCTTTTCTTAAATTGGTTTACATCCTGTAAAACGATTTAATTTACATCCCTAAAATTAACACCACTTACCCAAACTAGACCCAATGCGTGGTTCAGAAAATGCTAGATAGAGCTCCGAATAATTCTGCATAAAGATTAGCATTACTGCTTACCTAGCAGTAATAGTCTCCACAAGAATTGTAATAACTCAGTGATCCTCCATGGGCTGCAGAATTTGATACTTCTTCAATGCACGTAATAAATAACGTTTTAAATTGGTTTTGACAATATATCCAGCATACAGGATTACTACCTTGTTGTGATGATTAGAGTGGATATTAATGGGTGCTTTCAAAATTATTAGGTAACTATAATGATGCAACCTTTTCTATAACAAGAATATATCAATTAAGTATAAATTTGGAGAATAGTTCAATTTCTTTAAAAAATTACAAGGCTTTCTTGATCAAAAGTTGTAAATGAGAAATCCTAAAATAAGAAGAGATACAGAAAAAAAGAGAAAGAAATCCAACTGAATAGGAAAAAAAGATGTAATCAGTAATGTATATGATGTAACCAACAAATTCTATATTTTTACTTGATATGAAACAGTTGAAATGTAGTTTAAATTTAAATAACTGGTTGAAACATCACTGTTGTTGTCAATGAAACTTAAACTGAATCTAAGCTTTTCTTTTTCTTTTTTTTTATGGTCCCGATCTTACTTTTACTGAAATGAATATATTACCTCTGCTCAAAGATATTTTTTATTTTGTGTCATAATTACTCTAGAGACACTTTCCGTCAAGTTACTTCATTAATCTCTCACTTACTTCTTCTCACTTTGCTACCTCTTGGTAGCTATAACCTAAAAACCTTTCTCATGTAAAATGTGATCATGATTCATATAGCTTCTGTTCCAGCTGATTAAACTCAAGTCAGAGATATTCCTTTTGATTTTCTTGTTCTGTGGTCACATGAAGAATCAACTTACTGTTGCTACAGCGGACAGAATCTATAACTTTCTTGACTCTTGTTTTATGGACAACACTATCCCTGTAAAGTTTGTTCAAAGGAGGCTGAAAAGTGACAAGAGTGAGGTTCCTAAGATAAAAACCAAGATTAGTAAATATTTTGCTTCTACAGGAATGTGACAAGCTGTAATTTATTACTAATTAATTTGAATAGAATGTAAGACAAATGTATTGATGTTTAAGTATTTTACTATTTCAGGATTGTTGAAGTAAGCAATTATTAAAGAAATAAGAATTTATATTCTGCTAGGGAGATCAATCTTATTTGAAGAAGGCCAGTACTAAAAGTTCATATAATGAAGAGTATTTTTACTTTAATTACATTGAGAAAAAGCATAGCTAATCAATTTAATAGGCTTTTAAGTTGGAATCTGCTCTCAGAAATATTGATATTGGATTTTTTATTTTTTTTTTTAATCACAGAGATTTTTTACATTTCCTTCGCCTTCAGTTCAGAGGTTAGAAAGGCTGAGTAACAGAATCATACTAACACTGTTATTTAAGAAAAGAACAAGCAACGCTTTTATGAAAATAGATTTTGTGATAGCACTAAGGTCTGGGAGAGAAGGGAGTATACATGCTTAAATCAGCATGTAAGAATGGAAGTTCTCAATTTTCTTCACATTCATAAAATTTGCCTATAATGTATACCTAGCGGAGCTAGGTAGACACCAGAAACTTTCCCATGTAAATAAAGTTGATTAGATGTGAAAATTTTATAGCATTTTTGCTTGAAAGCTTGCAGGAAATGCAAGTATAATGGCCTAAGAATATTTGATATGTCATTATTTAAGATCTATTTCTGCATCCGTCAGTACTATAGAAAGGTAATGCATACTGTCAGGAATTAAAGCATCCTTGTCCCAAGGATCGAGCCCTATCATAATCTAAGAGTTAACAAGAATTGCATTGTAGGAAACAACTAGTCTTCCTAGTATAAATCTCCATTTTGCTAGAGTTTGCAGCTGCAAGTCCTCAGAGTTCCAGCAAAGCACATCAATAGGACTGATAAGAACTCGCAGGTGGGTAATTTTAAAAGCATCTGTTTTTTTCAGAGAACCCTAAGAACTTATTCACCATGCCACTCAGCATGCTTTCTACTCTGCAAGTATCACCTCTCAATATAAATCTGCATGTGTTTTTCTGTGCTACTGTGAACTTTGTGATACAAGAGGAGCTACAAACTTCAAAACTGGCTACTGACTTGAAGGTTCAAGAGCACATTGTCAGGGATTCCCACTGAGTTAATCCTGTAAATTTCACATGTATGCAGGGAAAAAAAATGATAATGAGGTACAGCCCAGTCCTATACATTCTTCTAGCATGTTTCACAATATATTACTTAGGTGTAAGTAAATAGTGAATAACTGAATTAAAGCACAGAAGATTGCCTTCATATTGAAGACTGACTACCAGATATTTCAGTTGCTCACAAATTAATTAAACTTAGAACCTTCTCAACAGTTCTGAAATAAAAATTAAAATTAAAATTAAAATTAAAAAAAAAAATCAGGCTGTGCTTATTTCTCCTTATTTCTGTTTTTTATTTTTAATGGAAAGAGAGCTTGCATATTGATGGATGGCTACATTGTAGATGGCCATTGGCCATCTACAGATAAATCAATTAAATTAATGGTACCTATTGCTGATATACCAAATTGTATTTTTCTCTTCATCAAGAAGGCAGAATAAAGCTGCAGAACAGTGTTTAAAATACTTTTTAATTGTTCTTTTAAAATGTTGAGTTCTAAATTATGGTCATAACTCAAGGCAAATCTTAGATTTTTTAGATAGCGTTCTTAATTTTATTTGAAAAATGTTCTGCAGAATGAATCATTTGAACAATGGACCAGTTACTGACTCTCTTAGTGTTAGAGTTAAAATTATGAATTGTCTGCCAAAACTTCTTGTGAGGAAGACTTTGTATGAAATAATTCTCTGTCTAATTATATGTCCACAAAAGATATATAAACATTCATGTTCTATTTTATGAAGCTGATTTCTTTATCGATTCACAATCTTGCCCTTTCTTTAAAGTACCAGTTGATTTACTTCCCTATCGAAAGAGGTGATTGCTTTCAAGAACGATTTGTGTCTTGGTAAACTTCACCTTAAAAAAAAAAATACATTAAAAATTCCTTTATAGGTTTCATAGATTTCTACTCTGAATCTATATTATGTTCTGTAAGAGATTGTTTTGTAACTTGATGCATGTAAAACATAAGGAAGAGTTAAGACTATCATTAATTTTTTCTGAATTATTCTGTAATTGAACTACAGGTTTCAGCACTTGAATATACAAGCTGGTAAAAAGGTTCGAATAATCACTTTCTTTTATTCCTTTAGTAAAAATAATATTAAAATACAACAGAAGTGTGAATAATATATAAGTAAAAATAGCATTTAAAAGGTATACAAGCATGAACTGTACCAACCAGAAAAGATGTAGGAATTAATATTGCTGTGTAGCTCCATTATAAACAGAATTTCTAACAAACAACCTATTCACCAGTTCAAGTAAATGGAAAGCTGCATTCCCTGAGGGAGATACATTATAACTAATGCAGCACAATTCCCATTCTGTGTTATTATTTCAAATAACAGAATTCTGCATGGCAACACTGCAGACATACAGTTTTTTGAAACTAATGATAATTATACCTGGCCAAAAAGTTCCATCTTGAAATTTTGAGGAACTGCTCAATATGAAAAATTACAAATTGAAAATAGGGAAAGGTAGAAAGAAAAAATGTAATAAAATTTGAATATTTGTCTGTTTTGATCCTCCTACTTATGATTATAGAGACAATCTAACACTCTTAACAAAACAAAACACTCTTAACAACTGCTCTTTTAAATTTAACAGGTGCCAGCAACAATACCTGGGGTAAAAATAGCAAGATAGACAGAAAATACCAAACTAAAAAGTCAAGTAGACACAAATTAAAATGCATTTTTATGTGATCCTAATTCTATTTTACCATTAAGGGTTTACTATTAAGAGATGTTTTGATATTTTTCCTAAAGTGATAATTACATATATAAATCATCTGAGGATATATGGCATCTAAGATATACTCTTGCCAGACAGATTTGAAATGGTCGATTTGTAGCTGTTGAACTCTTTCAAAGGGCTTTACTCAGCACTGAATTTGCACCTCTTTGAGTGACAGAAGAGTCAGCAAAGGGCTCCACATCTATGAATTTCACAGAGTTCAACAGGTCTTATACATTAACAAGTTAACATTAAATATTTCCTTGAAATAAGCAGCTAACATTTTAAAAATTTGCCTTGCTGTATTCTAAAGTCCTTGGCAAAAAACAAACAAACATAACAACGACAACAGAAATCCACTAAATACTATCAAAAAGCCTGCTACAAACTGCTGCTAAGGCTCATCCTTCAACCTTCAAGATCTGCTCATCTTTATTGCCTTTTTTTTTTTTTTTTTTAACATACAACATACTCTTTTCTTTGCAATTACTTCTCTTGTTTAGAGAAGTCGGTGAATGCAGGTCTATGATAAGATAACCTTGATAGACGGCATCTTTTCTTCATTGTTTATTCTGTGTTTCTACTCTGTTCTTTTCAGAGAAGTGGAAATAAGAGATTAATTTCGCCTTCTTTGGAGGTTTCATTAAGTCTACTTAGCAGGCACAGATCAAACTACAAGGTTTGACTAGATAGGAAGGCAGAATGCAGCTGGAAACCTATGGGTTACAAAGAGATTGAGAAGTGGTACTGAATAAAATAAAGCAGGCACAAAGCTAGAGATATGATCAAAAGTTTAGAGAACAAAGCAACGTAAAATGTCAGTCAGTTAACTGGAATTAAGCCTGTAAGAATGAAGCAATAGGGAAGGAGAAGGGAAGAAAGTATTTCTCTTTTTTTTTGATTGCTCTTAGTTGTTTTAAATTTTCTATAACTAGAAAGATTAGTATTGTATTATTTACTCTTTTTAACATTAAGCCTTGTTCGAGGCTTTACTACTTTAAGTGTATTTTGGTCTGTAATTCACCAAAAATTACTATAGGTTGTAAAAAAAATCTGTAATGAAATAGAAAATCAGACTGTGTACAAAGGAGAAGGAAAAAAAAAACATACTTTTAGCTGATCCTGAATGCTTTTCATATGCATGTATCACAGAATCACAGAATCACACAATAGCCAGGGTTGGAAGGGACCTCAAGGATCATGAATCTCCAACCCCACTGCCACAGGCAGGGCCACCATCCTCCACATTTAATACTAGACCAGCTTGCCGAGGGCCCCATCCAACCTGGCTTTGAACACCTCCAGGGATGGAGCATCCACAACCTCTCTGGGCAACCTGTTCCAGCACCTCACCACTCTCTCTGGAAAGAACTTTCTCCTGTCATCCAACCTAAATCTTCCCTCCCTCAACTTAAAACCATTTCCCTTTGTCCTGCAGTTATCTACCCTTTCAAAGAATCGATTCTCCTCCTGTTTGTAGGCCTCCTTTAAGTATTGAAAAGCTGCAATGAGGTCACCCTGCAGCCTTTTTTTCTCCAGGCTGAACAAGCCCAGCTCCCTCAGCCTGTCTTCGTAAGGGAGGTGCTCCAGTCCCCTGATCATCTTCATGGCTCTCCTCTGGACCCTCTCCAACAGCTGTCTTTCTTGTACTGGGGGCTCCAGACTTGGACACAGTACTCCAGATGGGGCCTCACAAGAGCAGAGTAGAGGGGGACAATCACCTCCTGTCCCTACTGGCCACCCCTCTTCTAATGGAGCGCAGGATGCCATTTGCTTTCCGAGCTGCAAGAGCACACTGCTGGTTCATGTTAAGTTTTTCATCTAACAGGACCCCCGGGTCCTTCTCTGCAGGGCTGCTCTCAACAACTGCTCCTTCCAGTCTGTATAAATGCCTGTATGCACACTATGTTTAAATTTCAGAATTCAGATGAAAGTGCTTTCTCATTCTGGTCAGCTAGGTATTCCATCCACATTAAAATTAAAGAGCATCAGCCAGTGCAACATGCTAATCACAAGGTAGTCAGATCTCTATCACTTGAAGTTATACCAGCGTTTAATGTCTTAAAATAAAATTCTCCAATTAAAACATAAGCCATAGCATTGATGTAGAGCTACTAATAAAACTCTCTTCACTGTGGTATGAAGAACAGTCTATATGGCCATTAGAGCTTACCGACTTAAAATTTAATATGTAAATGGAGTTATGAATAATGTCAGCAGTCAGTGAATTTAAAAACAGTTTTGTCCTCCTGAACTCACTCTTCTTAGAACAGAAATCCCAGCGAGGCTGAGCAAATTTTCAATCAGGTCTTGTTGGAATCATTGGCCTGTCGAAAAACTGTGTATCCTACATTGCATACCTGATATTTACTCTGGGCAGCAGAGCTCCAGCAAGTACACAGCTTGCATCTAACTTATCCTGGAAAGATCAGTCTGACAGAATAGGCAACATACTGTATAACCTATGTACCAGATTCAGGACTTGCACAGATGTATACTCCCACATCCCTATGCCCATTACCATGTAAGCAGGAAAAAGTGAGGTCAGTGACTCACAGTAATGTAATCAAATTCATGGTTACTTCAGAACATACCTGAAGGTATGCTGTAGGCCCCAGCATTTTACTGAGACTGGCTTCCTTCAACAACATATTTTATATACTTAGAGATCTCAATTTCATTAGAGTGCTCCCACTTTCAGAGAAATGCTCCCTGAGAAGTGGTTAAAAGTGTTGTAAGGCAAGGTTAAGGACATACTGGGTATTAATTTGATGCTGAAAGCCTTAGAGAATTCACTGCTTACTATATGTATCGATTTCAATGAATTTTGATCCAAAAAAATTACATGATTCTTCTGTAGAACATACACACACACTTAACCAAGTATTCAAAGCACCATTTTTATAACATATATTATCAATAAACTTCTTGAAATATTGAAATATAGTTCAAAAACTTACATTTACTTTTAAAATTCAGTGCGACTAGTGACAATTATAAATCTATGGTAGTATTTTTGGTACCTGTAAGTGATATGTTTGTGTTGCCACTTCTGTCCTGTTAACGCATATCGTTTCCGACGGATGTTAAATTTAGAGCTGCCTCTTGTTTGATCAGGCACACCACATCGAGGCTTCTTCATCCAGCTGCAAGAAATACCATGTAGTTGAAGCAATATGGTAGAAAAATCATAACCATTACACCCAACTAACAAAAACATTTAACTTTTTCCAAAGCGATAGTATTATCAAATTTCTATCTGCATGAAACTGGCTAAAAAGAGGAAGTTATCTTGTTACCACACATGTATTTTCTGGAGATTCATTACTCTCATGATATTCAGAAATAAATTTATTTGCTGTTGCTTTTCCTAGTTTTCTTTTATTATAACCACTGAACAAAGCCTTCACACCTACAAGTAGTGAATAACTAGTAATTTACTCTCATTCATTCAAGGTAATTATGATCTGTATTGTTGCCTTGCTTACTGGAGGTGATGTTAAAGTAAATACACATAGGTTTACTCAAATCACTAGCTACTAGATTAATTTTTTGTTCTACGATCCTTCTATTTTGCCTCACTGACATTTTTTTTTTTTTAAATGCCTCAAGTTCTTCTAATCAAAGACCCCAGACAACTGTCAGAACACTGAAACCTTCAACATCATAACACTATTAATATTATATATACTATTATATAATACTATTTATTAGTTATTACTATCTTATTATTATCTCACTGTCTTTCTACACAATGAAGAGAATCAGCTCTGGAAATATCTAACTCAAGAATTCTGCCTGGGGAAAATTTCTGTGTAGAATGAATTTGAAGAGGTCTAATTCAGAAACAAAAACAACTATTGTGGCAGCACAAGACTTCCCTCAGAAATGCTTAGTTTTTGCAGTGGTCTTCATACTTCAAAGTATTCCAGTATTTCAAATACCCCCAGTTTGCCAACATTACAATTTATCAAAAGTAAGATGAAACATGATTTCAGCAGCAGTATCATTGACAGAACTGTTTCTCCCTTGTAGTGTAAGGGCTTATTTAGCTTGATTAAAAGTAACAAAACTCAGTTGAAGCAATGTTTTTACACAAACTGAATAGCTGCAGCACAATTTTCCATCAGGATGATAGTCAGATTTCAGACATTACTTGTGTAAATAAAGCACACACTCCTCTGTTACTTTTCCAGGTCACTGACTTTATTTTTATCATACCAAATAATTACTGATATAAAAAAATATAGCTATCCTATGGTATATACTTATTCTATATTCAGGCTTGCATGAATGACTTCCTGACCTAGCATTTAAGCAATGTTTCATAAATACATATACACAATACCTTTATGAATGAAAGACACAGAAGTCACTTGAAATGTCATCTAATTAGAATGTGGACTCCTTTTAAAAATATGTGCAGATAATAAAAGCTTGAAAAACAAACAAACAAACAAAAAAAGCAACCAAGTTATTTAATCTTTTCCTGTAGATATTTGAAAATTATCTTATTTTGTCCAAAAGAAAACATGGAATATTTGTGACACAAAGGACTATGTTATGTATATATATATCATAGTACCATATATGTATAAATATGTATACACTACACAATCTAATGAGATCTTTGATTTTTCCATTCTCTGCTCCAGGAATAAAATGTACATTGTAAGTTTTGTAACTGCAACTAATAAAGAACAAACTATATTGCATACTGAATGAATTTTTGGAGCAGACTAATGGAATATGGACTTCCAGTCAAATCATCCACAATAATTTTTATAAATGAGCCAAGCTTGTAATGCTTCATTTATAATTATGGACAGAAAAATATTGTTTAAATGTCTAAACAAAATCAGCCTGGAGGAAAATATAAATTTTAGTGACTGCATGAAGTTGACTCTTAACCCCACTTGCATTGATAAACACTATAGCAGAATGTCAGTGGCAGCAAAGACTTTGATGGGTGATGCCTTCATAAAGTAGTGCAATAGAAGAAACCAAAATTTATACACAGTAACCAACAGTTATCTAAAATTTTGGTCTGTTATCAAATATGAAACAATGATTTGCTTTAATTTCTTGTTAGAATAATTATGGAGTATGTCTCGCACATAAAACTGTTGACTGTATGATATGTGTTTGTAAGGAATATAATGATCTTACTCTAGTGTCTGCAAAGACAACAGTGCAAAGTAGATAAAATTTATCCTACAAACATTTGCTGAAATACCCTGCAACTGTATTTCAGGTTCTTCTCATTTCTTATAGAAAGTACCAATTCAGTGAAGTAGATATGAACAGTTTCTGGGATGCATTATTTAGGTTTGCTCAAATAATAAAATAAAATTATAGAGGCATATCCTAACTACAAACCAAAGTTGGCTCTATTCTTAGTGAAATATACTTTATCAAATGAAATATTAATACTTTATCAAATGAAATTAAATTTTGGCTCAGACATCACAAAGCTTTCAAATGTTGCCAGTAATACATTCTCTCACTGAATCATGCATGTTAGGTCATCATGCAGTAACCATGGGTTTTTATGGCATTTATATTATGCTTCTGAAACTGGACACTCAAATTGCAGAAAAAGATGCATGACAAAAAGCAAGTTGTATCACCTTAACATAACAGCACAGCATCAAAATAAAGTAAGAAGTAATGAAGACAAATAAACAAATAACAAGAAAAAAGCCCATTGTACTCTGTTAGAAACAGTTACAAAAACATCAGGGTTTTATATAAATACATAATATATCACTTACAGTTTTATTGTTTCATGGACAATAATTTCAAATCAATGGAATTAGTTCTTCCTCTCCCGTCCCTCCCCCTCAAAAAATTTAACTTAATCAGTTTAGCTAATGGAGCCTCAAATGAATTTGTTCTTCCATTGATTCTGAAGAGCCATGCACCTATCCAGAGTATTATGCTTGCTTCCTTGCCAGTTGGCATCGGCAAGGGATTTTCCATGTTGTCATGCTGTCTATCTCATTTATGTCCTTATGGTTACATGAGAACTGAAACTGTGGTTCATACATAGAATAAATCTCAATGTAAGCCAAGTAGAGGCTTTTGCACAAGTGGTTCACTAGCTTTCAGCAACTCATCTTCGAGTGACATTTCAGGAAAGATGCAGTTTTCTCTGTTTAATGCAGTGGAAGAGTTGGACTGTTAACTGATCTATGACCCAGATCCCAATTGAGCTACATTTGGCAATTGGACTTTATAACAAATTATTAATAGTAAATTAGTATGACAGTCAAGTCCAGAAATGAGACAAAATGTTAACAATTTTCAGAAGATAATTTACATTTTCACATTTTTCATGTTAAAAGTTCTTTGAACATTGACAGGCCTTATTTTGACTAGGGGGAAAGCTTCTGTTGTCAATCATTAATGCTCATGAAATTTGTGAATACTTAGTGTATAAAATGCTCTTCCATCTGGGTTGTAATTGACATAGAAAACATTTTTTTCTATTTTCTTCTCAATATAGCTGCTTAATATGACCGATGTCTTCCCTGTTCTTGAGTGCTTAGACTTTAATTATTTTTGAAAAATATTTTTATTATTATTATTATTTTTTAAGTTGCATACTAGTAATGGTTGCCTCTCTTTCACCACTGTTTCTGAACCTGTGGAACTATCTTATGCAGCAGCCCCTCGATATTAATATTTTATCAGTACTCAATAAAGAGGCTTAATTGTGACGAATGTACTCTATCTGTAGACTATGTCACGTCAAATTCTTCTTAGGTCCATTAGTTTAAGGCTTGAAGAGCTATTTATGTCAAGAGAATTAAAACAGTTTAGACTCACAGAAAAGCTGAAAAGATTAAAATAAAAATATGCAGAAAAATTATAATGTTCCTCCAGCAGGAAAAAAAAAAAAGGCTGAAGCTAAACTTCCCATGACTCAGCCCAGTTATCTAACCATATTTTGTTCTTTAGGGAGTAAAGGAAGAATTTATTTTTTCCTCCTCATCTTAAACCTTAGCAATAAATTGTAAAATACTTAAAACATCTTTCCTGTTTATCTATAATCAAAATTGTACAATATTTATTATAAATAAATAAATATTTGTTTAGTTGGAGATTTACTGAGTGGTTGGAGGAGCATTTTAAGAAGAAACAAACACTAAATACCACAGAAGGAAAATAAAATAGAGAGTGTAAAAAATTTTGACTTTATGGCTGGAAAAACTGTAGAATTTTATTTCAGTACAGTTTACCACTGAATTGCCCTGAATCTTCTTGTGAGGAGAGAGAGACATGTTTTCTAAATGTCTTTATCCTTCTCTACTGCATTCTTACTATTATTACAGGACCTTACTGGCATTCCTCTATGTAATAGAAAGCAGTCAAAGAGTGATATATGATACTTTCAACCCTTTTACTGAGGATGCTGTTTCTGCAAGGGTTCTTACTGAACGTCTGCCGAGGGAACAAGACCTTATCTATACCTTTTGCACAAACCCCAACATTTACAAATAACATAGACTGCTAAAACAATTTCTGTGGCTCAAAGTTTACCACCATTTCTTATTTTGTGACTGGTAATTAATGTAGATGCAGCAGAGATCATGGAGAAATACAATTATATTTTAATTATAATGTATGAATTAAACTTTATTAGAAGCTCTTGAGAGCACTAAAGTGACCACATTTGCCATTTATTTCTAAATGATGATATTAAAATAAATCATTTATTAACACTGAATAGATTTCTTCAGCATCCTATACAATATCATACGACCTGTATACCAAGAATGTATAATGTACCTCTTAAAATGCAAAACACATTTTAGAAATAAACCAGTACACCAGTTTTATGAGAAGACAGCAACTGACTACTCTTTCTCTACTTAGTGGCTTTTTATAGGGATGTGAAAGACCAGGAAGCCGACTGTGGGTCCATTTCCAGAAGTTTTGTATCGAGTCATTGACTGGGTTTATTAATATATAAATGAATCACATACAATAGTGTTGCACTCCATGCAAATGTGAGACAGTATTTTCAATGGACTTGGCATTGTAATACTACTTCCATTCAGAATGTCCCTCATTTTTTACACTATTATGATAAGATCCATTTCTACCACTCATTGCTCCTCATCCCCAGCAATAAGCATATAACAGGTTTTTCAAGCCACCTGGAAACAAATTAAAAAACATAGCAAAATTAAGTGAATGGTGAGAGGAGGGAAGATGAACACTGTTCACATTTATGCATGTCAAAGTAGTCCATGAGGGATTAACTGCCTCTCAGAACAACAAGCTTCCTCCAGGAGACATTTGATAATGATGCTGCAGGACGTTATTTCTCTGTTAATATGCTCAAACTTGATTCCTTTCAAGTTACTACAACAACTTCTTTTAATTGTTCATTCTTTTGCAGACTAAGAGGCACTTTGTAATCACTTTTCAAGACATGCTAGAGAAGCAAGTATGCACAAGACGAGAACATGTTTCTGTGAGGTTCCTGCTGCAGTCTTTATTTTGAAATCCCAGTATTTTTTGTGATTATAATATTAATCGCAAAGAAACAAATGTTAAATTGTCACATATTTCTGGACAAAAGACAGTATGTATTCTTTCTATATAGACAAAATGGAAAATAATTGCAAATATTTACAAATCACTGTCATAAATTAACAATTTATATATATATATATCCTTTGTTACATAGCCACTTCATGTAAGAATATTCAGTGCTGTTAAATGATGGTAACTTGAGGCCAACTTGAATTTAATGAGTTTCTTTTTTCTCAATGCAAATGAGACAAGTCTTTAAGAATTAGGCCGTTTCCAGCTTGACTCAAGTTAATACAACTCCAAATATGAACATGTAATTCATTTGGCATAAGTTATATATACCAAAGATTGCTGTGTGTTCATCTACCTTTCTATGTGAAGAAACTCATGATCGGAAAACTCAATTTTCAATAGCTTGTAAAATGAATACTTTGGACTTCTGCATGGTTGTATTCCTCTGCCTCTTACATAACCGAAGAAATGAGAACAATCTTGCAAACATAAAGTACTTTCCTTTGCAATTAAAGTTTTTTTTTTTTTAATTGTTTTAGCTTTTGTTTTGTTTTTAACTTACTGACTGATGCTCTAAAGCAAGAGATGGCCTCTGCTTTACTTTTCCTTTCCTGCTCTCTAGTCTCTCTTTTCTCCTACCTGTGAACAGATTATTTTCCTTTTAGTGAAATATATTGCCTCTTACAAAGCTGCCACTAATGTGTCTTTATAAGGCTACAAGCAGTGGGTGTAGTAGCATTCTCTCCTCAAGGATCTATCAGTGAAGCTGCATAAAGAGCCCAGTCTTTCCACCCTGCAGGCTGGATCATAAACATACCTCTGAGCACAGCTCCCTCGCAAGGCATTTCCTGAGCCTACTGCTATTGCACTGCCTTTTCCAAGGCCCTTTAAATTCCAAAACTGAGGGATGTCTAATCGACTCACCTCCCCTTAGGGCAGCCCTAAAATCTGCTTTGCTTTATTGCTTTTCAATGCAATAATGCATGTGTCAGTGGAATAAAATGATTTTTCCAATTCTGCCAGCATTTTAGGCAGTCTCTTCCCTAAACCGTAAATGACTGAAAAATCATTCATGTCAGCTACTTTACTAGAAAAGAATTACAAAAGATGACACATTAGATTGGGGCTGGTAAGTTTGGTAAGGAATTTTTTCTCCTCCCAAAAAATACTTAAGAGAAATAGGAGGAACATACTTCGTTCAGGTAAATGTTGGATGTATTATTTTGGTACTGTTTGCTTTTCAAGCAAAGTAACTTCTAAAATCATCAATAATTCTTACTGCATTTTAAATGGAATCACTCCAACACTTCAAGTCTTAGGCCCAAATAAGTTTCTCTCAATACTTCTGGTACATTTCTAAAATTTGTCATAGTATAGAGTTGTTTGGAAGAGACTTTTAATCTCTCTTTTCCATACAGTTTGTGCACAAAATCAGATGCTGCCTGCCTTACACGATTTCATAATTGCAAAGGGCATGCAAAATTAATCCAATTTTTCTGCATGTGAAAATGACCACACTTGGTCTTTTGTTACTGGAAACCATGAAATGAATGGGCCATTGGAGTGTGCTATGTTTTGCAATGAGGATAAGGGAATTTGGAGTAAAGATTTTCCACTGTGAAACATTTTGTGAATTCTTGTCAGTTTGGATTAGGCTTCTCCAGTTTCACACTGGACTCTTTGCCTTTACTTTAGTTAACCCTGAAACATTTTCTTTAGAATCCCATGCTCAAATGTATTCAGCAGTGGCAGCTGACTACGTGCTATCATAAAATACAGCAGAACAAGATGAAAATAAAAAAAAAACAAGGAGAAGCAGAAAGATTTTTGCTCCCCATCTGAAGATGGAATTCTACTTGGGTATTCTGGTCACCCTACTTTGCGTGTCATGAAGTTTTTCCATTTCTGTTTTATTCTTCCTGAAACAGAAAAGTCAAGAGCAGTTCAGTACCAGTTACTTACTCAATCGTGTTCCTGTCCACTTTTCCTGTCATATTAATGCCATAGAACTGCTGCATGGCAGCTATAGCTGATTGCATGGTTTCTGCAGAGCGCAACACCGACATTCTGGGGTCAGTTGGTGGAAGGTAGCCATACTTTTGTAACCATACCTGCAATGACAAGTTCAGTGGCTATTAAATAGAAATTAGAGGTAAGTAAAATGCTCCCAGTAATTAGTTTTGTATGCTATATAATGAAATTTCTAATTCATCAAGCATAAAACCTGTTAGTTTGTTGGAGGTATTTTTGCAGAGAAGAAATTCTTTATAGCTTTTATTTCTTCTCCTTTATTAAAGATTCTATTCTTTCAAGACTTACAGTGTTTTGTACCCAGGAGTCAACTCTTTATTATCTGAAACTACCTGCTTCAAATATTTTTAATGTATTTATTTATTTGAAGTTACAGCTTAAGCACTTATTCCTGGCAATATCCACTTCAACGAAATTTAAAGCAGAGGAAATATAAAATCTACAATATATTGCATATAGGGTACATAATAATATTCATCAACTATAATAAATCCACAATAGCTCTCACACACACTGCTTCGCTATCTTCCCTCGAAAAACACAAAAAAAAGAGAGCGAGGAGAGATTCGGTTTTCCAGGAATGTAAAACTTGAATACTCAAAAGCAAAGCCAGTGGTTGGGAGACAGGGAAGCAGCAGAGTCTGTGCACTTACAGGAATCTCCCTGGTAAGAGGATCCTCCTCTTCAGATCAAGACAGATTTAGTGCCAACTGTTTATGCTCTCAATTGTGTAGAAGTGAGAAGAAGAGGACATTGTCCAAATAACTGAAAGCATTATGGATTAAAGCCAATATCTTAAGTACACCTGGAACACTCTCAGAAACATGCTGTCCTCTTGAGGCAATGTTTCACAAACAAGTAGCTGCAGTTATCCTAATGTTTCTAAGTATTCTAAAAATCTAGTCTATACAAAGGACAGTGTAAGGCTTCTGAACTGATGAGAGTAATTATATACCTTTGAAAATGTCTTAGCTTCCCATCCAAAGATTGGAACATCTCACTGTAGTGAAAAGTGCACATATATTGCCGCTGTATGAGCGGTTAGATTGCACTCCTTTCATTTCACTCCCCACAGTAACAAATCACCTGCAATCCCGTAAGTCTGATTTTTCATTCTTAAAAAAAAATAATAATAATAAATAGAAAGAAAATTATATTCAGACATCTCTCTCAAATGTGTCATATCCCAGTTCATAGATCCAGAATCATTAAAAAACTGCATCTACTCTCCCTTTACAGTGCACTGTGAGCTATGCGCGCCTCATAAACATAGTTGACACACAGTCTGACACCAAACATTGCATTTTACAGTTTTCAACCTTATGTTTAGCTGGAAGAGTCCAGTCCAGACCATGTTTGTTTGGCACTCCCATTTTACATAGTTAAAAAGAATAAGCTTCCCACAGAAGTATCTCTAGTAGATCAAGTGGATCAATTTATTGTTATGGTTAACCTTACTGTGCAGTGAAAACATATTATAGGTGAACACTGTGAAGGATCAGACTAGCACTAGATATATGGAAAATCTTCAGGTTATGAGCTCAGATATTTATGATTTTAAAAGCTTTACCTACCCATCACACAGTACATACAAAATCTCAAAAATGTCATGAGGTTCAGACAACAGAAGAATGAAATACAGACAGGATTAAGATTTAGCCTAACCACTCTCACCCTCACCTTATCTCTTTATACAAGAGCCATTCAGAAATGAGAAAAAAAGCATATTCAACAGACAGGATAATGCTCTTATTTCCAATTAAACTGAATTGCTACAATCTGTACCTAATTCAACTTTGCATACACTTGACTTGCGCTTTTCCGCTTTGAGGATGAACTTGTGAACTTTAAGTTTGTATTATTTCGTGACGTCACACAGATTATTTAGCTTATCTCTCATTTCCTGTAGGAAGTCTGCTTTTCCTTCCGTTATTGGAGGATGGCTCTGAAAGGACAGTTAGAGGTGGAAGGCTGGCAAGAACAATTTGATAAGTAGAAACAAGACAATGGAAGCAACAGATCAGTTTGACTTAGAGAGTGTTACTTTCAGGGTAACATGTAGAGTTCCTCTGAATTAATATTTACAAAGAGTACATTTAAGACTGGGGTTATCTTAAGACTCATCAAGTCAGTGCAGAAAAGTCAAGAGGAAGAATGTCAGTGTGATATTAAAATAAATGATGAGTTACGGAAGAAAAATAATTCTGAATAGCATATCACTGCTGTCTAAAACAATGCCACTTTCTCAGCATGAATTGGGTGTACAGACACTCAGCGACACTCCATGACGTTCTACTTAAGTGCTAAGGGCACAGAAAATGCTCAGTAGGCTTGAGAGGCGTTTCACCACTCAGAAACATCCTCACTGAAGGAGATAGGAATATGGGCTTATAAGTTAGCAGATTTACCAGTAGCTAAAGCTTTGGATATCTAAATTAGAAAAGCCATAAGGAGAGTGAGAGACGAAAGAGCTTGAGGGAGTATTGCTCATGGCAGAAAAGGAAAAGACTGGACAAAGTACAATTAAGCACAGTGCTGCTGCAGACACAGGGAAAAATTAAAAGAGAAACAGCAAGAAAGGACATTGTAGCCTATTCCCTCCTTATAATACAGGATGACTGATAATCACTCCCTAACACTGAATAAAAGGAGCAAACCGCCTCTGTGTTCAAATTAACAAATAGAAGTCTACATATTCGAACATTTGAGGACAGTCTGAGTTCAGAACTCAGCAAGTTCTGAACACAGAACAGCAAGTTCATTTTTCTGAAAATTCAAAGAAATTGGATTCCAAAGACTAGTAACTGGTAAATGGCTGGAGAGCAAGACCTGATACTATTAAAAGCTGTTAGTGTTCTGTATTATCATGCATCATGAAATGAAACAAAAGACAATGAATTTGATTCCTGTGTTATTCCTCAGATTCTCTACTCTTCTGCTTCGAGATTTTGAAGGTCCTTGGCTCAGTCTGCCAAATAAATGAAAAATGCTTCTAAGAGCTGTGCACAGTATAAATGATGGGAACTATGAACGAGAAACTTAAGTCCAAAATATAGAGGAGGAGAAAATAAGAAAGAGGAGAAGAATAAGAATGAGGCAGTCACAGTAGCGGAATAAGTTAAAAGAATTTTCTCACATCCTTGTAATTTTGAGGCAACCTATTTAAGAAACTATGGCCACAAGAATTTCCCATTCCCTCACTAATGCAATTAAATGTCTTTCTGCATTAACACACTTCAGTAATAATTTCAGCTATTCATCTGTCACTGAGAAACTAAATTGTCTTGGTAAAAGGAAGTAGTGAAGTATATCTAACATAGATGCTAGAAGGAAATTCTTTACTCAAATGATGATGAGGCACTGGAAAAAGTTGCCCAGAGAAGCTGTGGATAACCTATCAGGCCAGGTTGAATGGGGACCCTAGACAACCTGAGCCAGAGGGTGGCAACAATGCCGACAGCAAGGAGTTGAAACTGGATGATCTTTAAGGTCCCTTCCAACATAAACCATCCTATAATTCTGTTAACATAAAATCCAGGATGTCAACAGAAACACTTCACACAGACTCCAGAATCAGTGTTAACTCTCATTCCTTTATGCAGTTTAGAAAGATTAAATATTGCTACTTCAAGTAGAGCTTTTGGGAAAGACTTTTCTGCCCTGCAGCAATCTGACAGCCAAGTAACCTCTCTCTTATGGTAAGCACAGAAAAACATAGCTGCAAGACAACAGGCTCTATCACTTCCCCCTCCATTATAGTGCTTTCCTATCCTACTGCTGTGAGATTTGCCTCAGAGTTGAACCTCTATTGTTGTAGAATTGTTGAGAAGCCCGTAGCTTCTCATTTTACCTGCTACAGGTGAAGGGAACTGATTATTCTTTTCCCCTCTGCAGCAGCCTTTTATGTATTTGAACTCTCTTGTGTGAGTCACTCCAATCTTTTTAAAATAAAGATAACCCATTTGTTTAATCTCAGAGACTTTTCATTATTCACACTAACCTGTAGGAAATCAGAAGCTAAAATCCCTCTTTACTAAACATCTGCTTGCCCTAGATTTGTATGTTAGTTCCCCTGGTTGGCTTGTTAACAAACACTGGAATTTAAATGAACAGTGTTAGGTTCAGAAGGAACTGAATACTCAAACATATTGTTTTGGATGAATTAACAGAAACAAAATTAGCTGAAAACTACACATTTTGATTTTGTTCTCACTTCTGGAAACTCATGTTTATGTCTCTCTCTCTTTTTTTTTTTTTCCCCAGACATTTTAAAATGATAAAACTATGCTTTTCACCATGATCTTTTTCATTAGAAAAATTCCGTCATACAATTTCAGCTTCTTATTTCAGAACAGTAGGGAAAATAATTAAGCAAAACTCAGAGGTGAGGAAACCTAGAGAGATGCTAGGAGTTTGTAAGAGATACACAGATTCTGAAGCAGTCTACAGAACCCATGTGTTCAGCACGTGTTGTATCACTTTCCAGATTTCGGTTGTCATTGCCAATATGGTTAGGCTACTTTGTTTGTTTGTTTGTTGATGTGTGTATTTCCAACCATGACAGAAAGATCTTTTTTATATTCATTTGAATCTGATACGAATGCTGGGCTATACCCACCATCTGGCTACAGAATAGATATAATTTTGTCACTTGTCTCTATGCTTGTTTCCTTTAACAGATAAAGTATGTGTTAATTTAAAGTGTATGAAATACACCAATGAATTTCAGCCATTCAGGTCTTTACTAGTTAAGGAAAGAGTGCTCTTTAAAACAGTATGTTGACACTAAAGTGTTACTGAAAACAAAGAAATCCCATGTATAGTAATTAAAGATGGAACAAGATTATTATGATGATAATCAGAGTATCTGAGAACTCAGTAATTTCTATGATAGAAGGGAATTTATCAACGAATCATTAGTGTTACAAAATGACAGTGCATAGTATAAACTACAGTATATTTATGTTCTAAAAACCTGAAAGCTTAATAAATTAAACAAGCTAAGAAAGCATGGATCAAAACAATTTCACAAACATCTTCAGTAGTGCAGTTGTGTATCATTATTGTTCATGTATCCCTGTTCCTTTCTCAGATTTTATCATAAAAACCAAATTACTACAGGTATTGAGTAAAATTGTGAGGTTTCATAATTTCAAAATGTTTTGACTTCTGTTTTTTAAGGTGTTTCTACCAAAGACACTACAAGTGAAATTATTTAAAATGCCTGTATAATTCAGTATGTATGTTTCAAGAAATACACATTTAGGAATCTAACTTTTATTGCACACCATGAAATTTAACAGTTTAAGTGCTGATGTCACCTTGAAAAGAGCTTGAAGGCTGTGAGATAGGTAAATAAGCTAACTCTAGGATCAGTATTTGTATAGTCAGATTTCTTCTCCACATGGGCCAATTAATTATACACTGCTAATCTATTTCCGAAGTTAATATCTGCATCAGATTTTGCATGTCATCTTGTTATTGCTACAGTGATACCACTTGAAACACCGTTATGATATTCATAAACAACTGCTGAAGTTGATGCAATATATTAGAATCTGAAGAATAATTCATCAGTGTCATTTTTTCATTTCCACAATGCTTACCTTCTAGTGATGCAGTATTGCTGCAAGTTTTTAACGGCTAATGGTATGTCTTAGTTAGAGGCCTAATTTCTGCAGCTAATACTGACTCTTTAGTGTCTACTTGATAAGTAAAGAGCCAGATATAGCCAGATGTACATAAGTACTTGCACAGAAGAGTATAGGGAATTTTCTGCTGTTTTTTTCTACCTCTTAATTCTGTATCCACCAGTTCTTTATCGATGATGTTTCCTCTTTTTAACAGAAGACATTAATGTGTTTTTACAGAATATAGAAAATTGTGTACACAGTGTATGCTGTGTACAATACCTATCTGGTGAGAAAAATCCCTCACTACATAATTCCCCCTTCAAGCAAAAATAAACATACAGACCAGCAGAATTCTGTGAGAATCTAACTTAGTCTACAAAAAAGACTGACAAGATAAATTATAGAATAGAATTGTAGAATCATTAAGGTTGGAGAAGACCTCTAACATCATCTAGTCCAACCATCAGCTGACCACTATGTCTACAAAACCAGGTCCCTCAGTGTCACATCTACATGTCTCCTGAACATCTTCAGGGACAGTCACTCCACCTAAAAGCTGCAGAGTTGAGATCACAGTGAGCCAGAGGACAAATTAGGCTTCACTGACTTCACTGTTGCTGCGGCTATTTTAAACCTACATCACATTTTAGTTAAGGAATTTCCACTCTTTTAGTATGTATATTTTTACATTTTTTTTCCTGTGTTCTTTCTACAAAACAGACAGGAAACTGAACATCCATATTACATAAGGCTTAATAAGAAACCAGATTTGCCAGTATATTTTCATGTATATCTCATCCCATATGATATCATGAGATTAGAGTGTGGAATTTCCTCATGAAGTATATGGTGAATGGTAATTCCACTGCAAGTCAAGACTGCAAAAAGTTAGTCCTACTAACCAGGTCTGCCTGATTAGTAACCTAAAACAAAAAAGTGGCACAAGTAAAAGGGCAAAAAATATTTAAAAATGATGCTTTTCCCCAATATTTATTATTATTATTATTTTAGTTTAGATGTGCTAAATCTTTTGCTTTACTGTCATGGTTGTGTATGAGGAAAAAAAAAAAGTACCTTGAGAGAACTGGAATGAAAGAGGTAACCAGTAAGTAGAAGAGGTAGGATCTGCATGTAATGCTGTACTTGAGAGACTCAATTACACTTGGAATAGGGGTCTGATATTACTCAGCTCCAAAAGCAGGAGTTACATTCTTTATTCACTACAGAGTGTCTGTACAGGGCGGCGTGTTACAACAGACTATGACACAAATTTTTGCCCTGGAAAAAAAGTCTTTGTACCTTGATCATTACTCATAATGATCAAAATGTATATTCTCATATATACATTTTTATTGCTGACTGCAGAATATAAACTTACTCAATAGTTTCTCAGGGAAATTTTCTCAAGTCACTAATAGAAATCTCTGGAGAAGTCTGGCATGGACCCAAACCAGTGGAAACACTTCCATAAATAAAACTAACAGTTCTGGTAGATGTAAACACTCCCTCATACAGTGTATGTCTGGAAACACTGTCCATACATCTTACTAGAATTTCTATAGCTTCTTTGAAAACATGAAATGCTCTGAAATGCTAAGGATGCTGTGTTGAATAATCTGGCTGGGTAAGTCATGACTGCTTCAGAGAAAAATCTGACGCTTCAGGGGCCATGAAGACAATGAAGGCACTGAAGCACACCTCGTATGAGGAAAGACTGGAAAGACTGAGATAGCTGGGATATCTGGAATAGAGGAGGTTTAGAGAGGATCTCAATAATGTCAATAAAAACCTGAAGGGAGGGTGCAAAGAGGATGGAGCCAGGCTCTATTCAGTGTTGCCCAGTGCCAGGAAAAGAGGCAGTGGGCACAAAACGGAACACTGGAGATTCCAGGAATCACTTTTTTACTATGTAAATGAGATTGAGGAGCCTTTCACCTTGGAAATATTAGAAGCAATCTGGACATAGTCCTGGGCACTCTTCTTTAGGTGGCCCTACTTGAGCAGGGGTTGGACCAGATGGCTCCAGAGGTCCCTGCCAACCTCAACCATTCTGCAATTCTGCAATTCTGTGATTTTTAACTGAAGAATCCCAAAGAATTGCAGAATCCTGTTCATACTGGCTGAAATGATGGAAAAATCTCTGAGGGATCAGAAATCCATATAAGTAATTACTAGTATTTTTACCGTTTTTTTGTTTGTTTCTTTTGTTCCCTCTCCCTCCCCCTGAGATCTGTTGTAGTAACTAAAATTATTCCAGACTTTCTCATATGATCAAAAAAAAAAAAAAAAGATGATTTTTTTTTTAACTGTATATAGTACTCCTCATTTGAAACAAATGTATACTTTAGGTCACAGAAAGAGTATATAGATGCAAGCACAAATGTGTCCTAAGGCTGATTCAAAACAGCAGTTCTTACAGACACTGATCAAGTGACTTCATATAAAAACTTTGCTTTTCTATGCCCTTTATGCACATAAGGTACACACACTACTCTTAATATGAGGATAAAAAAAGGATCAACTCGAATCATTAGTGTTCATGCAGTAGCAAGTAGATAGTTTGTTATAAGAAGCAAGAGATTCCTATGGTGCTATTCTGAACAAACTAAGAATGAGAGTAAACTCCTTCATCAGAAACAGATTCTCTCTAGATTAATGTGAAATGAAGAAATAACTTAGAGGAAGGAGAGAATGAAAGGTCACGTGAAAAGGATAATACCTAGTATAGAAGAAACACAGGCAAATGTTATAGGAGGAGTGCTTGAAAAGTAATGGCTCCTATTTTATTACCTTGGCCCATGATGCCAGAGGTAAATGGTGGTATGGCAACAAAGGCAGTCTGACTAAATGGCATCTGACATAAAGCAAAGGTGTGCAACTGAACCTCTCTACTGGGAAAAAATGGCGCTCACTGACATATACTGATGTTCACTGAACGTGATGAACAGTGATTGAACAGTGGATGGATAGTACAGTGAGGTGAAGGATGGTGCATTTCAGCAGTGGTGGTGCAGATCTTTATGTGTGGAGCTGTATGGAGGGCTTTTTTTCATCACTGCTGAAAATGCATAGCTAATGGCAGTGACTATGTTGAAAAATAATGCAGCTGAGAATTTTCTCTATCAAATAGTGTTATTGTGCTCTTTATATCTGCTGTAGTTTCCATGGAAATAAATAGGGAGCATTAATTTTGAAGCAACCCAAATATGTACAATGGATGCTGAGTCATTTAATCTATTATGGTTAACCTGGCAGGTAGCTGACAACCTCACAGTTGTTTGCTCAGTCCCCCCCTTCCCAGTGGGATGGAGGTGAGAGCTGGGGATAAAAACAACAAAGTAGAACTTGTGGGTTGAGACGAGACTATTCACTAAGATAAAGAAAAGGAAAAGGATAATAGTTATGACTATATGCATATGTTTATATGAATGAGAAATTGCTCACCACCCCCCAAATGATGTCTAGCTCACCTCCTGAGCAGCAGAAGAGATACAGATGAAATCTCACCATCTCACCCCCTTCAAAACTCCTTCATCATGATGTCATGTGATATGGAATTGGCCAGTTTAAATCAGCTGTCCTAATTCTGTTCCACCCCTCCCCCCAGCTTCTTGGGCCTTTTGCTGAAAATGGACTTGGCTCTGTACAACACTGCTTAGCAGCAACTATAAATATTGGTGTTATCAGCACTGTTCTTCTCATAGAACCAAGAACATAGCATCATACCAGACACTGAAGAAAACAACTCCATCCCAGTTGAAACTAAAACATAGTTTCTTAAAAAAGACAAAGTAGAAAGAATGAGTAATTTTTAGTTGTCATCCATAGTCACAGAAAAAAAAGGGGGGCAGGGGGAAAAACTCTTAAAAATAATAACTTATCTAGTAGAGTGCTCTAAGATTAGGAGGGGAAAGTATTCATATTCAAAGATGAAAAAAAAAGTCCCAGGAATTTAATTCTCCATAAAGCTCTCTTTCTACATTATCTGTTCTATAGCAAATTTTATTTATGAATCTCAAACAAAAGAAGCACTTGGTTGCAACTTTGCTACTTTTTTTGCCAAACAGCTAAGCAGTCTGTTTTCTAGAATACTTTTTGCAAGAATTGTAGTCTATTTCTCTGAAAACCATCAGACGGTTTTTGTAGTAGGGAGAATACCCACAGGATCCTCTAACCTCCAATACCTACAAGTTCTATTATTTGTCCCTCCCAACCTTTTCACTCTCTCCTTTTTTGCCTCCTTCTCTTTTCTCTGAGAGGTTCACACCTGAAACATCCTTGATCTTTTCTCAATTGATTTTTTTCTCTTTTTTTTACTGATTTCTAAGGTTTGTCACTTGTAACTGCTTGGTTCATTCAGACAGCTGGGTTCCAGAACACCAAGGGACAGGCTAAAGTGACTAGCATATATCAAACGATGAGTGGCATCAGAACAGTCCTGGTTGAGCCACAGGCCTGTTATGTGTTCCTGGGAAAACCAGTTGAATTTCTTGGCAGCAAAAATAAGTATAAGTAATGCTTTCAAACTTTTCTCATCACAGCATTGCAAGAATCCAGTCAGGGCTTGGAACACATAAAATGCTATCTAAATGTAACTGTCAATTTGTGGTGTCTCAAGGACAGCAAGAATTCAAAGTGACTCTCTCATCACGCTCCTGAAGATTACGCAAAGTTGGAGAATAAACCCCACCTTGTCATTGCTTTGGTATTAGCATATTTGATCCCTGTAGCTTTGCACTAACTCACCTGCAAGCTGATTATTTTAGACTAATTCATCTATGCATTGCTGGCATTATTTTGACTTATTTTGACAATATTTTAGTGCAGTTATTTCTTCCATTTCGCTATTTTTAAAAGTAAGCAGAGAACTATACACCAATCAAAGAAACAGTGAGCTGCGTAGCTCCTACAGCTTTGTAACTGCTTGTATTTTTGCTTTTCCTGTTTTAGATTCCATGAGATTAGAGAAAAGCCCTCACAGATATGTAGTAACCAACAAAGGAAATGCATTTCACAATTTCTTTACAAGCAACAAACACTCAAATTGTTGGAAATGATCAGAGACCATTTTATGCCCTGCGAATATCATTGCAGTCAGTCACATACTTCCAAAGAGTCATTTGCATCAGTAAGATTCAACAGCAATAGGGATTTTTTTCCTTATAGTTTTTAAATCATTATCACCATCATCAACATCAGACAAATAGAAATTGTGTATTATTATAAAAGAAAGGTGAAAAATCATCATTATTTGGCATATCTTCAAGGTTACAGCTTTAGGTTATATAATTTCATATACATACATATACACACATGAGGAAATCAGGTAAAAATGCTTGGAAGCCTACATGGATGAAGAAGGAGCTCCTGGACAAACTACAAACTCAAGCACAAAAAGGAAGCTTACCAAGGGTGGAAGCAATTACAAGTTGTCTGTGAGGAATATAGAGAAATTATCTCAGTCTCCAGGGTTTAGATTAAGAGAGCTAAAGCCCTGATAGAATTTATTCTGGCCAGGGATATAAAGAGCAAAAAGAAAAGTTTCAATAGATATTTTGGTGATAAAAGGAATACTAGGGAAAACATGAACCCATTCCAGAAGGAAACGGGAGATCTGGTTACCTGATTATATGATGAAGGCTGAGGTACTCAATGACATTTTTGTTCTAGTGTTCACTTGCAATTTCTCTAGCCACACCACTGAAGTTGCAGAAGCCAAAGGCAAAGACAGGGAGAACGAAGAGCCACACATTGCAGGAGAAGAGTAGCTTTGAGACCATCTAAGGAACCTGGAGGTGCACAAGTCCATGGGACCTGATGAGATACACCTGTGGGTCCTGACTGAACTAGTAGATGAAGTTCTTAAGTCACAATCCATAATATTTAAGAAGTTGTAGCAATCTGGTGAAGTTGCCAGTGACTGGGAAAGGGAAAACATAGCCCTCATTTTTAAAAACTGTAAGAAGGAAAGCAGGACAGTCAGTCTCACCTCTGTGCTTAATATGATCACGTAGCAGTTCCTTCTGGAAATTATGCTAAAGAATAGGGGAAATAAAGAAATGATTGGTGGCAACGAACATGACTTCATTAAGGACAAGCCATACCTGACAAACTTGGTGGCTTTCTACAAAGTATTAAAGTGTTGTGGATAGGGAAGAGCAACTGACATCATCTACTTGAACTTGTACAAAGCATGTGACACTGTCTCAAATGACACCCTCATCTCTAAATTGTAGAGGCATTAATTTGATGGATGGACCATTCAGTGGGTAAGGAATTGGCTGGATAGTCATACTCAAATTGTTGTCACCAACGGCTTAATATCCAGTTGCAGACCAGTGATGAGTCGTGTCCCTCAAACAATTTGAGATGTCTGTGCTGCAGGTCAAGGTGACAAACCCCCTCAGGTCTCATGAGACCACTTATGGAATCCTGTGTTCAACACTGATGCCCGCTGTACAAGAAAGACGTGGAGCTGTTGGAGTGAGTCCAGAAGAAGGTAATAAGGATTATCAGAGGGCTGGAGCAACTCTGCTACCCGGAAAGGCTGAGAGAGATGGGGTTGTTCAGCTTGGAGAAGAAAAGGCTCTAGGGAAACCTTATATCAGCCTTTCGGTACTTAAAGGGAGTCTACTAGAAAGCTGGGGAGGGACTTTTTACGAAGAAATGTAGATAGGGCAGGGGGTAATGGCTTTAAACTGAAAGAGGTTAGATTTAGATTAGATATAAAGAAGGAATTATTTACAATGATGGTGGTGAGGCATAGGAACAGATTACCCAAAGATGCTGTGGATGTCCCATCCCTGGAAGTGCTTGAGGCCATGTTAAACGGTGCTTAAGGCAACCATATTTAGAGGAAGGTCCTCTGCGCATGGCAGGGGAGTTAGAACAAGATGATCTTTGGGGTTTCAAGTTATCTGAATAAAAGTATTAAAACTTTGTTCTAAGATATTTGCATAGGAAATAAATAAATACATAATACACTAACAGATGGTGTTGTGCTACTTTATAATGGCTCATGGGAAGGTAGTCCATTGTAATAAAATCAAAAGGTCAAGATGCAAAGTTCCTTTGCGGAAATGATTATTCAAACCATATCTGACACTTGGTATTTGAATCCATTAGATAAAAGTGTATTATTATAGCTTACGAAGTTTTAAGTTTACATTAGTGAAACAGGAGTAATAGAAGTTAAACATTTATAGGAAATGTGACTTGGCAAAACCTTTTTTCTTAATATTACATATTTAATTTTCTTCATTAGCAAATTTATTCTTAGACATTACAGACATAGGAAAAAGAGTATTTTAATCATTGAAGTATCCATGAAATGTCTATTCAAATCTTTCCCATAAAAATACTTGTGCTCTTAATAATATGAGAATACTGTAGATTCAACGCAAACTGTATGGATGCAAAAGAGAAGAAATGTAATAACATACTGCTTATACTTCATAGGCTCTTTCTTGACTGTATCTTTACAGGTAAGACTGCATGTAAATCACACAGTACTCTAGCCATGTTTGAATGTCTGTGTCTTTAAAAATACTGGTTTCACTAAAGACAAAAGCAAAGTTGCCTTTAGTGGAAATTTATTCAAATGATTCAGCAGACCCCTTATTTTATTGAATGTTATTCTTCCTTCCTTCCCTTCTATGCCTTTTCAGCAACTACTGATGTCACTACTTGCACCGTGAGCTTTTATGAAACAGTATGTTTGTTTCCTATGTTAAAAAGATTTTTTAAATATAAACTGTTAATAAAATAACTTCTAAATTCAAAATATTTGTCTTCTGTTTTTCAAAGTCAGCCGTTCAAGATGTAAATTTTAAAGATTTTGTGCTAAATATCATTCCATATTTTAGATTTTTTTTTTTTTTTTTTTTTTAATGTTCAGGGTAGGTTTGCGATGTGATATTTTTCAGTACTCTAATGGCTCTTTTAAAAAACCGATTCATGTTTTCCTACAGAAAATGTAAATAGAAGTTGAATATGGATTTTATAAGGCACATCGCTATTTATAGATAATATCAGGCTGTCCCTTTCCAGAAGAAAACAGGAAGAAAATGCAGTGAACAGAAAAGGTAATGCTGTGGTTTCCCAAATTACTTAATTTAGTCCACATGGCATAATAATAATAGAAAAGAGTAAGTACTACAACATATCATTCAAAAGAAAAAAATCTTGTTCCTTCTACCAGGGAGCAGAAAGGAAATATAATCCCTGAAATCTAAAATTTCTTAGGAACAGCTGGGAGGAAGGAGGACAACTTTTAACTTCTGCCACTCTCTTCCTGTTTTGCAATGAAGACAATCCACTTAACTGCATAGTAACTCTATCTGATCTGAATCTGTACAAATGAAAAGGAAAGGCCAGTACATAAATAGGCTCTGTCCCAGCTTCTTTCTGTTTTTTTACACATTAGTTTTGAAGATGTCATTTCAGTAAAGGAATTTTCATGGGATGTTCATCTATAATGAATGTTCCACACTTTCATTTCTAGATCTCCACCAGAAAACACCCATGGGAGAAGCTGACTCTGTTACAGGGATGCTAGGGATCAATCAGAGTCTAGCGCATTTTTGAATGCTTGCTTCTACTAATTCTCTTTGATAATTTATTCAAATAACACCTGTCACATTTTCCTCTTGTATGTGTAGTTTGAATGGCACCATGCAGTGTGCTACAGCTGCAGAGGTAACAAAAATACTGGTTAAATAGTTTTACACTTAAAAAAAAAATCACTTTCAGCGGCGATCACATATCTTTTATAAATTCTGATCTAACATGGATTATAGGTCAACACAGCAGTTTTTCTATCTAGAGTTCAAATCTTAAATAGCAAGAATGTGAATTCAGTGTGAGTGAGACATTATCTTTGCTTCAAAATCACTGCAGAATCTCACAACTGACTTCTGCTGTAGATGTTAAGGTAGGGAAAAAGACAGAAAGTAGAGAAAGCTACCTGCTACAGTAAAGACCATCAAATCTGAAGTTAAACATTCCCTTTCCATGAAACCAGTGTAGATTAATGACAGAATATGACCATCTCAGACTAGCTGTATTAGCCTTCTACTTCATAAAAAGTTCTCATACTTCATTTGACAAGTAAGTCTATTTTGCTTGCAGTACACTAACTTACCAGCTGTCTCTAACGTTTCAGCAAGTGGCAGAAAGGCTGCATATATTTCAGTACATCTGCAATTCTCCTTTTTATGTCATCCTCTAAACTCTATTTTTGTTAAAGGGCAAGATTACAAAAATAGAATGGGGGAAGGGGAAGTGGTAGATTGATGCAAGTGAGGGATGTGACAAGGTGATTCCTGCAGGCAGAAAGGGACACGCAGTAATTGCTTCAAAGCAAACCACGGTATTATCTTTTATTAGCTCCCCTACGGACTATGGTCATGTGCATTGCAATTTAAAAATGTAATAGAACAATTTTAGCTTTGCTTAATTAGGATGTGATGCTGTGAACTCCTGAGTACCCTCAATAGCCAGAGTTTCCAGTGGATACTTAGAGTACTCAGTACCTGGCAGAAGTGTCTCTATCAACCAATAGCAAGATTAGGATTTATTTATACTTTTATATATTAAAAAAAAAGTTTCTACAAGTAAACAATTTCCTTACATTTATCACAAGTAACATTTATAAGATTCCAGGTATATATGTACTTTTTGTATAAGTACATTATTTTTCTTGCTCAAGTGTGCAAACAGAATCACAACAGCATAAAAGGACACAGAAAAATATATTTGCATGGTGGCTTGTTGTTTCTTTTCCTGCAAGGCATGATCTTCTATTCAATGAAAAAGGATAATACACTAAACAAGTAACCCAGTACATTTTAGATACTGAATTTCTAATAAGCATAATAGGTCCTGTATTCTCATATGTCATTAGCATACGTATGATGTGAACATTACTTTTAAGTATCCCAAGCAGTACCTTATTTAATATTCATATACTTTCAGTTTATTATAAATTATCTAGACTTGATTTACAGTAAATTACTGGCAAAATCTGAGCTGGGATAACCCAACTGAGTAATAGAGCCTGAATTTCCCTCCAAAAAAGTGTACATATTTGAACAGATCCAGGCAGCAAATAACAACAGCGACAAGAAAAAATACAGTGACTGAGTTAGCAATCGTTAATGTACAAATGGAATATTTCATTGCTTAGGTTCTACTAATGAAAAGGAACAGACTAATTTCTGCTGTGGGGAAAAAAAAAAAAAAAAAAAAGAATTTAAAAAGCCCTCAGGCTTGACATTCATATACAATCATAGAATGGCTTGAGTTAGAAGAGACCGTAAAGACCATCCAAATTCAATCCCCTGCCATGGGCAAGGCTGACATGCACTGTGGATGGGACATCCACAGATTCTCTGGGCAGCTGTGCCAGGGCTTTACTACCCTCTGAGTTAAAATAGGGAACAAACAAACACAAATTATGACTGACACCATATGAACTGGCTAGGATTCATTGTTCTAGTCCATCTAACACCAAAACACAACAGACTTGCAAACTATATCCATCTGAGACTTTGAAATGTGGTGGACATTATGGATGCAGTATATTCAATTTTTTCCTATATGACAGATAAACTATAGCATATTTTAAATCCTGGGTAATGTGTTGATATATTTTCTAATTCCAACGTATAAAAACTAACACTAGGCTTTTGTATTCAGTTTGAAGATGAAAATGAAAAATGAAAAATGTATGAAAAATGTCATCACAAAATTTCATTGTTATCAAGCACCTTCTGCTTCATTCATTTTAAAACTGTGCAACAAACATTCACTATACCTACTGTAAGGTTCAATTTTTTAAATAAATGTTTGCCTTTTTTTTTTTTTAAAGAAATTTTTCACCCACAAAAAAAAAATAATAATCTTACTTCCTTCTCCAAAGAAAACGAGCATCCAATTTCAGAAAAGTGATAAAGTTACACAGTCTTCTTTAAATGAGGATTTCATGTTACTAACAAGAAGAAATTCCTGGCCTTTTCTTCCAGTTTTTAAATACTGTATGAGATCAGGTTTTAAAATAATAATAGCATTTTAAATGTATGATTAGGATTCAAGTCTTTTTTTTTACTTTAATAATGGATTTAATGCAGCCATTATGTGAACAGAAACTGGTGCGAGGGCAACTTCCTGAATCTGCAGAATGTACTCAAAGTGCTCATGCTGGTCTTTAATTGCATTATAAGGAGGAGCATGGCTATGAATAAGACTTTAAAGAAGTTCCTACATAGTAAAAGCTGTGTAATCATATTGCTGAAAAATTTACCTGTAGCAGTCAAACACTGGGATGTGAATGAAGGCTCAGAGGGTGGCAGGGACCTTTATTTGCTTTCTCTTCATGTCAGAAAGTCTGAAGAAGCAGATCGAGACCAAGTTTGCAACTAGATGGAAAATTCTAACTTACAACAACTGAAGGATAGAACTTCAAAGTCATTAAGCAGATTATGAAGTTTAGTTTTGAAGACCCTAGGCCCCTTTTAGAAAACAATTTCCCTTTTCAGATCTTTCCTCCTCCTTTTCTAAAACTCTGTCTTGACCAACCATTTCCTGAGAAGGAGTCACCAAACCTAATAAGCAACATGTAAAAAAAACAGTAGAAGATTAGCTTAATGACACTATTTCAGAATTTTAAGACTTCTGCTTTTTAAATGTCCTAGCATTTCCTTTTTCTTGCACAGTGTTTTTGCTGAATTGTCCAAAACATTGCCCAAGTCACTTACCTCAATGTCTAAAATTAACATGAAAATCTGAAACATGGGTGGTAAACTCAAATTATCCCCTCTAGTGTGCATTACCTTGTCAACACTGAATTTTACCTGCCACCTTCAATAAATCAATAACCATTTACTCCAATGCACACATTCTGAGAACTGTACTATGGCACTCAGCAAATAATCTCTCTCTAAAAATAAATTCATAATCTTAGCATAAACTCACTTCTCAAATAAACTGGTGTGGAAAAAAAAATGTATTTCAAGGATAAGTAGCTACTGGAGTAATTTTCACAGTTTTATGAGATATCTTTCTCACCGGCGATTTGGATCTCAGGATGATTTTTTTTTTTTTTTTTACCTTAATGGATGTTCTTTATTTCAAAGTCCAATTATTTCTGGGAATTATGACCTTTACTACAGCAGCAAAATTATCAACAGCCTTCTACGATAACAGGCCTTGTGTTATTTTCTTCCTTGAGTTAACAATCTTCTCAGAGACTATGATTCCTTATGAAGAGGAGGATGTGATGGGATACTTGAACAATCACCATGACAGTAACTACCAAACTTGAACTTTTCCATGTCATGATCTCAGAACACTAGTCAGAGTTGTTTCTTTTCCATGCCTACTCACTTTATCTCAGCCCCACAAAACACGTGGTTGTGACAGCAAAGAGGTAATGCTAACTGTAACAGAAAGTTGTATATTTAAGAGATATACATCACAAGAGTTCAAGAGGTCTGGTATTTGATGCCTCTAGGGAACAGAGCACAAATCCTAATGGAAAAAAAAAAAAAAAAAAAGCAGCAGGGACTGACAAATAGCAGGACTTAGACCTGCAGAAGCTCTAATATGGACCAGTCAGGGCTGGAAGAGACTGGAAAATATTTGTTTGGTTTTAATGAGTGCTGAACTGCGTTGTAAGGAAAAAAGAAATCTGAGAGACGTGTATCAAAAGTCTGCTACTGAAGTCTGGGACAATGAATTGGCTCAAGGGTTGTTTATATAAACACTTCATTTGCACACATAAGGTCCAGACAGGTGGAAGACACATATGCATCTCTTCAAACTTAACCTCAGCCAGTATTCTGTCATGCAATTAAAACAAAATCCGCTTGCAGTGTCAGAATGAGCTATTTATTTTGCTTATTTCTGTAGGATACATAGGGCAGCTGACACACCAAGTTCTGTATGTGTCTCTTTTCATAATGAAACACTTGAATTAAATCTTGTAAAATCCAGACTTTTTGGCAGAATCTGTTGTGGTAGGACATAGGGAAATTCTTTCAAATTGGAGGAGATTTAGCTTGGATGTAAGAAAGAAATTTTTTACAGTATAGGTGCTCAGACACAGGTTGCCCAGAGATGTGGTGGATACCCCTTCCCTGGAGCCATTCAAGGCCAGGCTGGATGGGGCTATGAGCAATCTGGTCTAGCTGTGGGTGTCCCTGTTCACTGTAGGGGACGTGGACTAGGTGACCCTTAATTGTACAGAATCACAGAATCACAGAATAGCCAGGGTTGGAAGGGACCTCAAGGATCATGAATCTCCAACCCACTGCCACAGGCAGGGCCACCAACCTCCACATTTAATACTAGACCAGCTTGCCCAGGGCCCCATCCAACCTGGCTTTGAACACCTCCAGGGATGGGGCATCCACAACCTCTCTGGGCAACCTGTTCCAGCACCTCACCATTCTCTCTGGAAAGAACTTCCCCTTGACATGCAAACTAAATCTTCCCTCCCTCAACTTAAAACCATTTCCCCTTGTCCTGCAGTTATTTACCCTTTTAAAGAATTGATTCTCCTCCTGTTTGTAAGCTCCCTTTAGTTACTGAAAGGCTGCAATGAGGTCACCCCGCAGCCTTCTTTTCTCCAGGCTGATCAAGCTCAGCTCCCTCAGCCTGTCTTCGTAGGGGAGGTGCTCCACCCCCTGATCATCTTTGTGGCCCTCCTCTGGACCCTCTCCAACAACTCCCTGTCTTTTTTGTACTGGGGGCTCCACACTTGGACGCAGTACTCCAGATGGGGCCTCACAAGAGCAGAGTAGAGGAGGACAATCACCTCCCTGTCCCTGCTGGCCACCCCTCTTCTGATGGAGCCCAGGATACCATTTCCTTTCGAGCTGCAAGAGCACACTGCTGGTTCATGTTAAGTTTTTCATCCATCAAGATTCCCGGGTCCTTCTCTGCAGGGCTGCTCTCAAGGACCGCTCCTTCCGGTCTGTTGGGATGCCTGGGATTCCTCCGGCCCCAGTGCAAAACTCTGCACTTTGCCGTGTTGAACCTCATCAGGTTCACCCGGGCCCACCTTTCAAGCCTGTTGAGGTCCCTCTGAAAGGCATCCCTTCCTTCCACCGTGTCAACCGCACCACTTACCTTGGTGTCCCAAGCTGTACCTTCCAACACAAATGATTTGAATTATTTTGAATTATATGAATTATTTTTCCAGTATGTTGAATTATATGAATTATTTTTTCAGCATGTTGGCGTAGTTATTTTAAAACAAAAATTCATGCTAATGTATAGATAAATATCCCTTCAGAACTTCAATTTAACCAGGATTTCACCATATTGAACAAATTTTATCAAATATTTGGTTATCTCAAGAAATTTTTAGGCCACATGCAAATTTCCTTCACAGAAAGGGCAGTAAGCAGTTTTGGTCCCAGGACCTGGAATGCAAAGCCATACTGCTACTGTTGTTCTTCTCTATGGAGCCATTCCCACCACTGCAGGCAGTATGTTTGCTGTGCATACAGCAGTACAGATGTTGCACACGGTGAAACTTCAGCCTGTTACTTGTACTCTAACAGACTACTGCAAGGGAACATGGCAAAGAAACAAGAACATGAGCAAATACCTAATTTGCAAGACCACCATGGAAAACGTGGTGACATCTTAGCACCATCTATGTGGCAATGCTTTCAAAGACCGCTACTAACCAGCTATCCAAACGGTTTATTTAGCTCGTTCCTAAATGGAACAGATGTCACAATCTTCTTTTCCCTTCAGTACTTAAATGGAGCTTATAAACAGGAGGAACACTGACCTTTTACACAGGTAGATACTGACAGAACAAGGGAAGAAAGATTTTAAACTAAAAGAGGGGAGATTTGGATTAGGTATTAGGAGGAAATCTTTTACTCAGAGTGGTGAGGCACTCACACAGGTTGGCCAGATAAGTTGTGGATGCCCCATCCCTAGAGGCATTCAAGGCTGGGCTGGATGGGGCCCTGGGCAGCCTGAGCTGGTCAGAGGTATCCTTGATTGTGGCTGTGGAGCTGGAACTGGATAGTCCTTAAAGTTCCTTCCAAGTCAAAACAATCTATGATTCTAAGATACTTCTGAGTGGAAGCTGAAGGGATAACATATCCCATGCTGATAAGTATTTTCCCATCCATGTAAAAGACATGCAGAAACAGAACATGGTTTTGTGATCTCTGTTACCATCTTTTGCCCTTCTAATAGTCTGCTTTGTCACATTACATCTCCCAGTTTCTTCAGAAGCGACTGTACGCAACACATACTACAGTGAATGTCAATAAGAATAGCTTAAAAGGCATAGACTCAAACAAATTAAGAAAAAGAACACAACAAGGAAAATAAGATGAAATCCTAAACAGAATAGCAGGCAAGCAAAGGAAGCATTCACCCCTGAGATGTAAATCAGCAAATCTTTAAATCACTGTGACCTGCTTTGAACACAACACTTTGCTTTTGCAAAGTGGTAGACTTGTAGATGTCACAGAGAGAAGAATAACACAAAATAAACAGAACAACAGATCTTCAGATGTCCTCAAATGGTAGTTTAAGCTATCTAAGGCCAGAGAAGTATATCAAATACTTCTGATATATGTATATATTTCTCAAATACCTATCAGATATATTTGAGAAATCAAATAGTGGACTTGAACACAGATTCAGTATCAAGCAACAAATTATAATCTGGAAATCAGCTAAAATCAAAAGCCTGAAAAATCACATCAAAGCCTCTTCAGGAGGATATTTCAGTAGGTCAGGTGGAACTGTATATGGGCAAAGTACTGTGAGCATTTCTTTATTAAATATTTCTAACTCAAGAGGATAGTTATGTCACGAAGGATTGTTTTCTATGTTTTGTTTTGCTGAGGTTTTTTTTTTTGAGTGATTTTTTTTTTTAAATGATGATCATATTTTCATAGTGTACATAATTCATTACTTCTTTGAAGTATAAAATATATATGAAGGTCTATAAAATACATATCTTCACAGACGGTTGCACATGACCAAATGTTACAGAGACTGCAAATATGAACTGCTTTTTTTTTTTTCTTTTTTTTTTTTTCTCCAATTATGTTAATTTATAAAAGGAAAAAGCATGAATTTTCCAACTGGAACTGCAGATGGACTCTACAGGTACTTGTCTGATTAAATTAAAATATTACATGCCTTCACTGTGTTTGCAGCCAAACAGAAATGAGCTATTAATGTCACAGTGCATTTACAATTCATTTTAACTAAAGCTACATTAATTTTCTCATTCTTTCAAAATGTTTTAATGATTATCACTTGGCTTTGCTTGCTGTCTTTTACAGGTACTTGTCCCCTTTTCTATTGTTTAAAATAATTTTAATTTGATAAAACATACTTGCACTTCAGTTTTCTCTGGCATCAAGTTTTATTAGGGTATATCCTTGGTAGGTTTTTCACTACATTAAAAAATGACACAAAGTGGCAGCTAGGTAGGAGCTTTAAATTTAGCCAGGGAGTTTCACACAGCACAGTTTTTACTAGGTATTTTTTATACCTTATTATCAGTGACAGAGCCTATAGAGCCATATGACACCTTAAATACTATCACTCTACTGTAACTCATTCCAGCAATAATAGCTTGACTTTCATTTCAGCATTTTCCATCTTTACAACAAAATCTGTAAAGACTAAGTTTGTTTTACAGTACTTTAATGTAGCTAAGTAATGCTTTTAATGTTGCTTATAACACCCAACGTCTCATAGACACCAGTGATTCAATTAATAACATGAACTGTAAACACACTGGTTTTCACAAAGTATTAAGTGTGTTTTTTCAACACTTGGTTGTGGAAATTTAGAATTAAATCCAGACCCAGATGTCCTCTTTTGTGTGTGACAAATGCAGGCAGACTTGCACATGAGGAAAGGCTTAGCCTGAAGCACATGAAAGTCAGAAGTTTATTATCTAAATGGGATATTATTAAAATTGGGATTAAAGTGGCCTCACCAGATGTTTACTCTTGCAAAATGCTTAAGAGAAACACTGAGAAACTGTGTCCACTGCTTACTGCCATTTTGATGAAAAATTGATAAACTCTGCTTTTTGAAATATTTTCAGTATTTAAATGAACTATAAACAGTGATTTGGAAAAACAGTTCTCATTTTACTTGATTTTTCTGGCAAAACTTTTATAAACTTTCTGATAGATAATAGCATGATAGATGATTTTGAGAGTTACATTTTCAGTTAATGCACAGATTAAGAATATGATAAGACTGATAAGAACAGAAGTTCTTATCAGTCTCGATTGTACTGACACAAAATTTAAACACAGTCTCAATGACAGAGGATCTGACAAAGAACCTCTAAGCAATGCCATCTGTGATGAAAATCTGACATGTTCAGCTTTAGAAAGGTCAATGCAGAAGGACAACCTTACTTGCAGCCTCCATCACAAAGGTATTTAACAGTCTGGATGAAGAAAATGCTTTCATTTAGTCTGATCAAGCACAATATTGGAGTGTTTTCTCAAAATACTACCAACAAGCACTAACAAGTTTGTAAATCCTGATTTTTCTTTGACATCATCACTCTAACATTTACATAATACCCCATCCTAGGAGACTATGACAAACCATTTGACAGACTAGAAAAAAAAAATGAATTAGAAAAGCTGTCAAAAAAGAATACTTCAGAAATAGTGTTTTTCTTAAATCATAGTTTTTATAATGCCTCGGAGTGTTTGTAAAAGATGTCTAAATTCTGATTACCTAGTTACAGTTTTGTTCACTTCAACAACCTCCGGGCCATGAAACTACTACTTTAATTGGTTTATTCCCTCATGGATTACTCAATCCTGTCTATGCAGGCAATGTCCTTCACCAACCTTTGAGTGCTTCTGGTATGCAGGAACACTTTGACCTTTTGTATGCCTCTTCAAAATGTGACAGCAAGGTAGAATTACATTCTGCTTTTCTAAGAGTTCACCTTTTTCAATGGACATCTGAAAAATAGTAACCATGAAATGCTGGACTCTCCAAGGAAGTTTGGTGCTACTTTTTGGTGGTGCCAGCTTTGTAGCTACATTGATAACTATGAAAAATGCATCCAAAGAAAACAGCAAAGCATTGATGGATGCAGTGAACTTTGTTCAGAATTAAAGAAAATAATGTAGAAACAAAAATAGGACTAACCTTAGTGAAAGCTACAGAATAACAGTCTGGAACTTGCTGCCATTGAAATGACTGTCAAACACTGTTTGGTCTCCATAATACTACGGAGTAGCTGCAGTTTGCTTTCCAAACAGATAACACTAATTCTATCTGATCACTCAGAAGTCTAGAAAAGACACATAGACATAGCCCCACTCGGTTTTCACTTTCCATGGTTGAGATAATAAAAAATAACAGTTTATTTATGATACAGAACACTCAGTAGCATTGAATCCAGACATATTTATTTCTTTACATAGTTCTCTTTTTATTACCATTTGCAATTTATCTTAAACAGTTTCTATCTGAAAGCGTCACTCGGATTACTTCTTACACAAATGGTAGTTGTTCCTCCATTTATTAGCACTAAAACAACAGCCCAACATAACTAAAAATTCAGTAGCAGCCATATTTAGTATCCTGGCCAGGAGCCCCCTGGAAAGTACTTTAGTATAGCAGTCTTCAGTTAGTAGTAGAAAAAAAAAATAAAATAAAAAATAAGTAAACACCTGGATTGTGAAGAAGATGCTCATACCTATTATACAGTCATAGAAATACATATGCTGCGGTTAGTTAATATAATAACGGAGAATTATTTAAAGGTTATCACATCTCTTAGACGCTCTAGTGTCAATTAACAAGCATAACCTGCAAAAGTCACTCCAGATGCCACTATTTGTTCTAATTTCATTTCAAGGAATGCTTCAAAATGAGTCTTCCACACAAAATGTGGAGATGTGGACACAAATGTGGGCAGAGTGATGCCACTCTACACGCATGTTGGTTTAGTACCTGCAGGTGCTGGATGGTAGGGAGAAGGATGTCACCTAAGGCTGTGTTTTACTTCATCACTTGTGACATGAGCTACTTTAACCAAAATCAAGCATGTGAAAACAAGTCAGTTGCTGATAAAATACACAGAAATGCCTCACAGCCCTCTGCCTAGTACCCCTTGGTTATTACATTTTCTAATATGCCATTATTTTCACACGGGTTCCCCTGTATAATGAGTAGCAACTCCTGCAGAGTCAGTACTGGGCCACAGACACGCTTAGAAAGTCCTCTGTCTCACCTCTTTCTCTTATCTGATGGTGTTGGCAGCTGGCACATCTCTTTGCCAAACTCTGCACAGGTACAGGAGGGGCCATTTACTGGCTACCCAACAGCTATCATTCATTCTCTCTGTGAATACAGCAGTGGAATGTCTAATGGTTTTATTATTATTTCACATGCTGCTTTGAAATAGATATTGTATGAGTTGTGAAAAATGTATATCACGGTTTGGAGGAGAACAACAGCTAGCAAACTGTTAAGTGACACTGACGGTAAATTCAGACTTGACAGCAGCCTATTGCTGGGTGGGGTGCAGCTCTACACCGTTAACAAAAAAGTCCATCTATGACATTTGTATTATGGTGCCCCCATATTTATCATGTAATGATAATACTGCAAACAGCCCACACTCCTTTTTAGGCTCAGTGCTTTCCAGGTAGTTAGGATCAACAGTAATTCTCACCCAATTTTAGATCATGAAATGTATTCAACCTTCAATCCTGACAGTTTGCACCAAGCTCTCCCCAGCTCCAGCTAGCAAACATATATCAAGCAGAAATGCCAGGCAAAAGAAAGCAAAACTGCTGTTGTCCTAAAAGCCCCCTGGCACCTTAAGCAACCAGTACAAGTCAGAGCATGGACCTTACAGTCTTTCACCTGTGCTGAGAGACTGGCTCAGTGAGAAACCAACCTGCCTTGAAGTCATTTCTGCACCATCCACCACTTAATACGTGCCAAGTACCGCTTGGTCACAGCTGCAGATCCAAATCAAAATATCTCTTATTTGAAATCACAAACACATCTTTCACTTTCAAAAGGTAAAAGCTTCCAGATGGTACAACTGTCGAGGCAGATCAGTTTCTGATCCAGTTCCAGCCACCTTGACAGTGCTGTCCTTAGTACAGATGCATACAAAAGAAGTCAAGAAATGCAATAGGACAGATGAGATTTGAATTTCAATTGCAATGCATACTCTTTTAATTCCATGATGACAGTACTTAAAATAAAGTAACATTTTGCTATTGCTTCTGAGACAAAATGTGTAGCTGTATGTTGCAGATACAATTTAAAAGCCCACCACTGAAAACAACATGATGTGAAACTAGTATTTTACAATACAGCCCATGCAATACCATTCAGTACCATTTCAAAAGCAAAGCAGAAATGATACAACCAAAGTGCCTAGGGAAACTGACAACTCTAAGATGGAAGAATATGTAAATCAGAGAAAGTGCACACCACACAGAGAAAATTGGTGTTGATATTTGTGAAGGAATGTGACTGAGATAACATAGGTTTAGAATGACACACAATTCTAACAAAGGAAGTCATCACGTCCCAGGTGGTAGATTTAACTCTTGGAGACCTGCTGTACAATATGAAATACTGAATGTCAGGAAAAAAGGAAAAAACACTAAAGAAACAGGATCATAGAGAAGAAGGGAGGGAGAGGGGCAGAGAGGGACAAAGAGAAAAGTGGGATATGAGTATGATATTAGACATAAAAATCATGAATAGTGAAATATCACGTGCTTAAATTTATGCAAGATCTACATAAGCAAAGGTATTTCTAAGCCAAAAATTTAAATTTTCTCTAAATATGATCCAATATATGCCTGGAGTACATTTTGCGTACACTTATTATTTGTGTGAAGTATTTTATTTCTTCACCTGCCTCAAGCAAGACATATGTGGTGCCTGCCTCACTCCCAGTTATTTTTCTATACATTATTCTCACATTTGTAAATAATTCTCAAATCATTGTCAAACATTTTTCTAAATTTGAGGGAGGAAAAAGAAAAAAGGTTTTTTTGTGTGTGTTGTTTTGTTTTTTAAAGAAAAGAAAAAGAGTTTTTTGTTCGTTTTTTAAAAAGCAGCTGGTGGATTGGCATTAGGAGGCTGATGATAACTTTGTAGAGTATAAGGAACATACATGCACTTCACGGTTTACACTACAGAACAGATATGAAATTGAGCTACCTATTGCTTAGCCTAGAGCATCATGAAAGTTAGAACTGTATTTTATAAGCAGATCTGTCTCAGATCAGAAAAGGATGTTTGTGTCACTGGTTATCATAAACACATCATGTGTTATCATGAACTTGGTATATTTACTCAATCACATCAAAAAATTATGTGCACCACAACATCCGCGTCCCCATCACCTCTCAAGCCTTCAAAGGGCTCTACACTTTCATTATGAAAGACTAAAAGCCTCACAAATGATTATGCCGAAGTATAGCATCTTTTCTTCAGAGGTATTATGAGGACATATTTGAAACTTAGGGGTTGCATCTTGCAGAAGAAAAGCATTGCAGTCAGAGTGAAAACTTGAGGGTATAGTATGATTAGTTTCTTCTATTGATTTCTCATGTCTGCACCTGGTGGTGCCATTTATAGCTGCTTGCCATCATAAACATACTAACCTGAGATGAAAATAGGAACCATTACTGAATGACATGTGTAAGCTCTTTAAAATAAAAACACACGGGCAACCATCAGCAGAACTAAATTAATATGATCAACCTGAAGTATGCTCTAAAGCAGCTGTGTGGTGATTACACTGTAAAAGGAGAAACTGCAGCTGGAAAAATCTTCAGCAACTAGATATATTTGCCCTTTGATTGCATAGAATTAGGAATATACAAATAGCTGATACCAACTGCACCTTGCCTCACCACAGCTTGTTTGTGAATTAAATAAATTGCAGTAAATGGCAATACATTCTGAGTTTAGAAGAATCAGACATTCCTATATGAACCAACTATTTAAACAGTCATCCTTCTTAAAAAATGGGTATTTTATATTCTTTCATACAGTTTACTTCCATTTATGTGCCTACTTGTCACTGAAATTTTGATTGATATTCTTCCTGAGGCTTGCCCTTCAGTCATCCACCTGCCTCCACTCCTTTCTTAGACTTGTACTCACAAACTTTCACATGCGAGTCAGGATTACTCCTACTTAGACCCCTTCTGGCCTCTCTAAAAGCTGTAAGAAAATCTTGCCTCTTCTCTTTCACTACCTTCCCTGGGAATTCAAAGCACTAAAACTGAGTGCAGCACTTCTTCACTTCAGCTTTACCCCAGCCTCCTTCCTTGTCTTTACCATGTCGAGAGTTTCCATGTCACATTACAGTCCTCCTGGCAACAACCCACATGAGTCTGCACAGTGCAGGAAATGTGGAATTTATCTGTACAAGCCAAACAAGATGTACATGTTTTACACGGAGCTACATCTAAATTAACAAGGTCCTCTAGAGATAAAAAGTACCTGTTCAAACTCAGCAGTATGTCAATATGGGCACACATCTTTTGGACTCAACCCAACTCATAATGCACTTTCTCTGAGTGCCTGAGACATCCTAAGTACACCTACAGAACATCTTGGAGATATTTGCTCACTCTCCAAAACTGCACATGCATTCACATGACCGTGTGCAAAGCATTCCTGGTCAAAGGAAAAAAGGACAAGTCCTAAGGAGAACTGTTTTGTTTACTCTTGCTATTCCCTTTTTAAATTTGTTCACATCCCATGAAACCACCCATGCCAGCTCTCCTTAGGCCCACCATACAAAGTCTTACTAGTCCAGGCCTCATCTAAATTCTGGACAGTTGTCCTGCTTCTGATGCTGCCTTTTTTAGGGGACTCCTTTTTCACTTTTTGAATATACTTCCTATCATATCATCAGTATGGTCCAGAAACCACACACAGATGGATTAATGTTTCCAGTTCTGGACTCCCCAGGGCAAGAAGAGATGCCTTCCAACCTCCAACCATTCTGTGACTTCTACTCTACCAACTTTGTGCGTTTCATTCATTTTCCAGCTTTTGACAAAATTTTCTCTTCTTTCTCCTCCCTGCCACTTTGTGTTTCCCTTTTTCAAAGGCCCATTAATGCCATCAAACTGCAGAGTCATCAGAAATCAAGAAGAACCACCACCTCCACAGGGCTGCTGGACTCTGAAGCCTTACTACAGCTGCAAAGACCAGAGCAGAGTTAACCGTGCTGACTGACATCGTATCTTGGCCCACATAATCTTCTTGTTGATAACAGAAAGTTGATTTTGTTCCTTCTGTTTTCTCAGTTCCTCCTCATCCTTGACACCTTTATCTATAGTAATAGCCTCTTTTTTTTTTTTTAATCAGGTGAGAGGTCATGCTAAGTCTGACTAAACCCAAACCACTTCTATGATTGTCCTTATTTGTCCAGAATACAAGTGCCCTATCCCCCTACTGCCGTTTTAAATATTGAATTTAGTTACTGTTATAAGACTGACTCATAATAAGCTTCAAATAGGGTTACATATTAACTGTTGTTTTCTGCTATTGTTGTTTTCACATATGCAAGCTGACATAAAGAAAAATTACAAAGAGCACTCTTTATCCAACTGAGATGTCCTAGATTAAATTAAAGAAAACAAAAAGGCAAAATAGTAAATTACTTAATCAGTGGCATGTCTGCTTTACCAGAGGCTGCAATATAATAAAACTTCCTCTAATAAGACCTTGCTATAACTTAAATGCAAGCAAATAAATTAAAACATCATCTTTTTTCATGAAAAAAAAAAAAAAAAGAAAAAAAAAAAAAGAAAGCAAACTGCTGATGCTATCAAAAAATATTATTTTCCTCATTCTGTTACATACACTGGTACTGCCAGAAGTTACACAGTGCTTAAAATAGGTAATTGTACTGAATAACAGGGCCAAAGCCCTGAGGAGTATTAAAGTCATGCATGAAACCAGCATAGTAGAAACAGCTCTCCAGATGGGAGGCTGGAAGTAGAGCTGTGTGACATTCACCACACAAAGGAGATCAACAAATCCAGTTCTAGATACAGCAGATACAGATGCAAGTTGAAATGATAGAAATATTATCTAGAGCAGAAAGGAGGGAGGGGATAATGTGGTCCTATTTTAGTTCACTACTTATAGGGCCTGAGGATGCCCTGACAATGACCTTTCGTACTCCTTCAAAAACAAAACTGTCACAGAAGTAATGTCAGGACAAGGAACCAAGCTCAAGTGGAATTTCTCATAAATGGGTACTTCTAGAATCTCCCTACTACAAGCCCATCTAAGGTTTTCTGCCCAAGGTCTACTGAGGAAAGGAAGCAAAAATATATAAAGCTAGGAAATGCTTATCAGAACATCTACCTATCTACTGTTATAAAGTGAGCTGAACATAAGATTGATTTGGGAATTCCCCCATACCCCCAAATAAGTGAAATATCTGGAAATATTTCAAACAGAAGTGAAACACAAAACTAATCAATGAAGATAAATAAATAATGAAAACTATATTTGTTGTTCTTTGGACCAGAAACAAAAACACTGCAATGGATGAGGAAACATGGTTACTGTTGTTGTTTAAATTGAAAGAATTTTTGCTGAGATTTCTTTCATTATCCACAAAACTACAAATACTTGAATGTTTTCAAGGAACTCTACAGCTTTAGTAAAAACCTACTGGAAAACAATGTGACATGAAGACCTACTATTTATTTTTCAAAAAAAAATAAACTATTACAAACAGAGTAAAATGGACTAAAGTTAAAATGTGGCTGTTTTACCAGAAGTGAGAGCAAATAAACAAGCTTTTTACGTAACCATTTCAACTTGAAAAAGAATAGAAAAATCCAAATTAAAAATTGCAGGCCTGTTAGTACTGTCTATCAGTTGTACAGAGCAAACTAAACAAAATATTACACTACTGCAGCTCCTTAATGTCTTTTCTATTCTTTTTTTTCCCCCTTTTTTCCCTTTATTGAAGCAACTCAGATTAGTATGGCTATAGAAATGCGCTTAGTCGTCAATCAAAATAAAACATGTCAACCTATGTTTCATATAAACCTTTCAGCTTTTAAATGAAAATATAAAATATTTTTGCTAAAGAAACCTTAACAGTTATGATACAAAGCTCTGTTTTCCCACTGAATCACACAGCTTGATGCTTATAGTTCTTTTGCTAACACAGACACAAATCAAGAATAATCTCAGAGCTTATATACTTATTCCAAAACAAAAGTCGTGCAAGTAAATGGAATATCCAGTGCTATTTGCTGTCAGTCAGTCGTGAAATACCTGTTATATCTTCCATAAAGAACTGCAGTCTAGCCTAAATGAAACCTAAATGTGACAGAGGGATCCGATCTAGTGAGGAAGATAGATAGAAAACAAATGTCACAGTGCAGGAATTGCCTGTGGGACAAAATCTGTGATTTCAGCTAGCTCTGATGTGATATGTTCAGATACAGCAGCTGCCATTTCCATCAAATAGTCCCAGAATAACCAAATAGAAGCCTGGAGAGGTGATTTTGTAAGTCCACAACAGAGAGACTGTTGTGCTCCATGTGCACATCTGGAGCATCTGCAAGACAGAAAAGTGTTCATGCAGAACTGCTGAGAGAGTATCTGTGGAGGAATAAATAGCAGCAGTCTGGAAAGTGACTCATCCTGAGCCGATTCAGGAGCTCTGTTCCCTGTCTCTCTCTGTTTAAACCTATTTGGAATAATAGATTAATCTGGAAAACAACACATTGGAGGTAACTTGTCCAGTTCCCAAATATAAAGATCAAATTGAAGGATGACATTGAAATAATAGAAATTTTAAAAGGATATGAATAAGACAAAAATAGTATTTTCACATAGCATTTTGCAAAGGATTATAGAAAAGGAAGGTTGGTTGACAGTTTAGTCCACAGTTTACTGATTACTGCTTCCGTGCATTTCATTCAGGAAATTATTTTTTCTAGTAGCAAATTTGAATTACTGGGTTTTGATTGGTTGGTTGGTTGCACTGTCATTGTTGTTGTTTTTTGTTTGTTTATTTGTTTTCTTATAAGTAGCTAATAATTTGCTCTTTGCCCACATGGATATCTTTCTTTTTTTCTATAACAGTATTTTATATAATGGAAGTCTGTTATCATGTGTTCCACCATTCAGACAAAATCAAATAACATCTTCCACTCAAAAGTGAATTTAATTGGAATCATAGAATCATTAAGGTTACAAAAGACCCTTAAAATCAAATCCAATCATCACCTAAGACTAAACAAGTCCAGCACTTAAGCACGTTTCTGCATCAAGACATCTCTTAAATTCCACCAGAGATGTAGACTCTACCATTTTCCTGGCAGCCTGCTACAATGCCTAATCATCCTTTCCATCATTAAATTCTTCCTGATATCTAATCTAGGCTTTCCCTGGAACAATGGCAACCCATTCCCATCCTTCTTGTAAATTTGAAGCTCTCCTCTGATCATACTGTAATTTTACAGAATCACCAAATCACAGAATGGCCAGGGTTGGAAGGGACCTCAAGGATCATGAATCTCCAAACCCCCCTTCTACAAGCAGGGCCACCAACCTCCACATTTAATACTAGACCAGCTTGCCAAGGGCCCCATCCAACCTGGTCTTGAACACCTCCAGGGATGGGGCATCCACAATCTCTCTGGGAGTCTGTTCCAGCATCTCACTACTCTCTCTGTAAAGAACTTCCCCTTGACATTCATCCTAAATCTGCCCTCCCTCAACTTAAAACCATTTCCCCTTGTCCTGCTGTTATCTACCCTTTCAAAGAGTTGATCCCCTTCTGTTTGTAGGCTCTCTTTAATTTTTTTTTTTTAATTTTAAGATATTTTAAAGTGAGCAGACAAACAGTAGACACAGTACTTCATAGCCAAGCCCTCATCAACTCCATACAGATTAAAACTATTAATTTACAAACACAGCTTATGGCATTCTAGTTAAAACAGCTGAAATAATATCTGATATTTCTTTTTCAAAGCCATCGTATTTTAGCTTTCAAAAAATCTGGGGTCCTCTGTGACGTTCAGACATTGTTCTTCTGAATAAACACCTAGTTTTCTTCCTACACTTTTTATTCATGAATTTCAGCTCTCCATTTTAAGCTCCACATTTTGTACTGTTTTATCCAGTGAATTTCTGCACAGTGATACAAACGATCTCAAATCTCAAATTCCTGCACAGGTCATGCGGGAATGCCACAAAACAGTACAAGGGGAAGATACAGAATAGATATTAGGAAAAATTTGGACAGTGAAACACTGGAAAAGGTTTTGTGGCAAGCTGGTTGATACCTCATGCCTGTCACAATCCAAGAAGCATTTGGACAACACTCTCATTAATATGTTTTTACTTTTAGTTAGTCCTGAAGGGATCAGGAAGTTGGGCTACACGACCTTTGAAAATCCCTTCCAACTGTACTGCTCTGCTTTGCTGTGCTCTATTCTGTTCTACTCCGTTCTATCCCATTCCATTTAATATAATAATATATTTCATAATGATCTTTTTTTCTCATTGTTCAAAATGTTTCCAAAATCTCAGCTTTCATATGTAACTTTATAAATCATAATTTTTACTCTGTTTCTCATTTATAAAAATGTTGAACAAAACCAGGATCAGCAGCCACTGATAACTCAGCTTCCAGTAGGTTCCTCAGTACAGTTTTCAACTAGTTATGTTATACTTGTCTAAATTTCATCCAGATCATGTTTTGCTTATAGGAAAGTGCAAAAAACCTTACTTGATGCCAAAATTAATCCTATCTTTTCCTATATCTAACTAACCCTTTTTCTAAAACAGCAATTAGAATATGTTGATGGAACTGCTTTTGACAAAAACATATTGGTTGGTTTTATTGTTTATCTTCTAGGTACCAACATATTGAACACCTAATAATTTGTTCCAATAATTTTTCAGATGTTGATATTATACAGATTCATCCATAATTTCACAACAGTTATTCTTCCATTTATTTATTTGTTTGTTTGGTTGGTTGGTTGTTTGGTTGTTTGTTTAAGTTACATTCTATGTTTGTTAATGGGTCAGGGACCGACTTTGCTAGATTTTCTAAATCTTTCAGGGAAATTGAACTGGAACCTGTCAACATGAATACATCATGTTACAGTAATATTATTTTAAATTCTTCCTTCCGAATTCTGTTTTTGTACCTCTAGGTAATGTTATTTTGTTAAATATTTGCCTGCAGAACTGAAGGGAATTTTTTAACCTGTTTCTTCTTATTCTTTCCTGCTAAGCAATGGATCAACACACAACTCTAATTATCCTATCATTGTAGTATAATTTTCTAATACCTTCAGATTTTTTTTCCCCAACGCTTTCATGTGCCCTATTTCTGAAGCCTGACTCATCCATGTCTGTCTCTGAGTGTATTTCCTGCTATACCTTCTCAAAGTAATAGTTTGTCACTCTGCTGTTAATGTATTCTCTTTCAGTAACTGCAAACTCTCCTTCATTCATTTACTCTTTAGATTATCTTCCCAGGAGACCTTTTCTACCAGGCCCAGAAGTGCATAAAATTATGCTTTTTTTGAAAATTATTGTACATCTGCTGGTATTATTATTGCTTCTTCCTAAGACCACAAACTTTGCCATTTTACAATCACTTACATTCAAGTCAGCTTCCAAGCAGAGATCATCATTCATTTTTAGAAATCACTTAGTCATATCTAGGAAATGCTATTTGTAATATCTTTCTCTATATTTTAAAGTTGTTCATATGTCAAACCTTCTCTATTCTTTCACGCTATTTTTGGAACTGATTAACTGATGCTTTTGGTGTCTCTGTTTGCTGATCAAACTAGCTTCAGTAGATTCTAGGAATCTGTCTCTTTTCTTTTCATTTCTCCTCTTTATGCAAGCTGGTATAGGTGTGTTTTCAAGATATCTGCTTCTCAATTCCTGCCTGGATGTCAGAGTGCTAAAAAGATATTTTTATTAAGGTATAACTGTTTTGTTTTTGTTTTGCCTTGACTTTTCTCTTTTAAACAAAACATACTTTTCTATCCAGAAGTCCATCTCCGACTTAATTTCATGACACCTCTGTGATCCACACAAAGTAATTGTTATAATAAGTGCTCAAATTAAGATCTTCGAGATTATCCTCCAGGCATTTCTATAAAGAATTCTCAATATCTGGCACTGCTTGCTGCTGTCCTGCAGTTTCCAGGTTCCTACCTCAGCTTTCAGTTATGGAAAGATTTCGGCTTATCAGTGACAATTTTAATCACAAATTACTCACAAGTAAGTTGTCATTCAAACTCAGGTTAAAAAAATTCTTAAAATCTTTCATTAAATTATATTAAGAATTGGGAGGAAATTCTGTTTTGTAGATATTATGAAAAAAAGTGTGAACTTAAAAATAAGTTAATAAGATTACAATAAAATGATCACTGGAAGTAGGTACTGAACATCTGGGGTAAGTAGCTACTGTTACATACAGTAGAATCACAGCATGGAGATAACTGTAGAACAAGGTTATATCCGCATTAGAAAGTTCTACCTGTGATGTTACAACATCACAGTTCTAATGTAACTTCTACAAATCCTTCATTATGCAAGAGAATTTATCATAGAATCAGAGAATTGCTCAGGTTGGAAAAGACCTTAAAGATCATCAGGTCCAACTGCAACCTAGCCATACTACCCTAACAACCGTCCGCTAAATCGTGTCCCTGAGCACCACCTCCAAACAGTTTTTAAACATCCAGGGATGGTGGATCAACCTCCTACCTGGGGAGCCTACTCCAGTGCTTAACAATTCTTTCTATAAAGAAGTTTATCCTGATATTCAACCGAAACCTCCCCTGACAGAACTTCAAGCCATTTTCCCTCATCCCGTCACCTACCACCAGTGAGAAAAGACCAGCCCCGCTCTCACTGTAAGCACTTTTCAGGTGTTTGAAGAGAGCAATAATGTCTCCCCTCAGCCTCCTCTTCCCCAGTCTAAACAGCCCCAGTTCCTTCAGTCTCTTCTCAAAGGCCATATTCTCCAAGCCCTTCACAAGCCTTGCTGCCCTTCTTTGGACCTGCTCCAGCTCCTCAATGTTCTTTCTGTACTGAGATGCCCAAAACTGAACACTCAAGGTGAGGCCTCACCAAAAATGCTGAGTACAGGGGCAGGATTACTTCCCTAGTCCTGCTCACCACACCACTCTTGATACAAGCCAGGATGAGAATATTGGTCTTATTTTTTATAAAAACACACTAATTAAGAATGATTAATTCCTCCATGAGTATCTTTTCAAGATAACAGGGAAACTGTGATCAATTTGTTAATCATCACTGTAAAAAATATCCAAAATGACACTACGGTAGTGTGACTCCTACTATCACAAGCTTTTCTTTGAAAGGTGAGCAATTGGCAACATACATAATCATAAAACCATCAAGGTTGGAAAAGACCACTAAGATCATCTGGTCCAACTGTCAGCACATCATCACCAAGCCCACTAAACCATGGCCTCAAGTGCAACATCTACCCTTTTCTTGAAAACCGCCAGGGATGGAGACTTCACCACTTCCCTGGACAGCCTGACCCCCACCTCACTACAACTACCTTTCAGACAGCTGTAGAGAGTGATAAGGTCTCAACTGAGCCTCCTCTAGGCTGAATAATCCCAGTTCTTCACATTTTTTTTTTCTTTTTCCAGATATACATATTTATCAAAACACTGAATCTTTAAATAAATTCCACATAAAGAATATATACAATAATCATATGTATCATTTTATAATTATATATACTGACAAACAAATATATCCACACCTGCAAACATTTAAACAGTAATATAAACTGGAAAATAATGACATCATTTGCATTATTGAAATGGATATAATTAAACTTATAAAATTACTGAATGCTTTGCATTACGTATGTATTATAAAAATGCAATGAACATTTAAAAGGATCTATTTAGAAACTAAAACCATTGCTCATATAAAACTGATTTATTTAATCAGATAAAAAATAAGTTAAAAGACTGAGCATCTGAGTCAGAAATGTAGCACTCCATTGTCCTAAAATAAAAATGACTAAAGAATTCCAATAAAAAGCTAATACCAATAAAATGAGATATTTTCATAATATTTTCCTTATGCTATGCATACATCGCTGTAAAACAGGCAAACAGAAATACTGACTTTGTAACTATCAGTTAGTACAGTGACATTATTTACATTGGATTAATCGTTCAATTTACAGTTAATTAAATTATTGATGCATTCTGGTGAGGTTTTCCCAGTGTATAATTGATTTTATATACAATTCTGATGAGTTAAAACATTTTAACCTTTCTGCAATATAACTCAAGGTTTAAGAGAGAGTTTCTTTTTCACTAAAAGATGTGAGGCAATTTAACAATCTCTTTACAGTATAAACATTTATAAAAACGCCAATCATTATGGCTTCCATGTGCTTAAAAATATTTACATTTCCCCAGAGGGTGGTAATCTCAGTACCCTGCACTGTTCTTCATTCAATTATAGGCTGTTATTGAAAGTCCACCCATGTTTTCTGTGGTTTACAATTGGACCTAAAAAGGGCAAGATTAAGGCATTCTCTAATGACTTTTGAAAGGCTTCTTGAAAATGATCTAATCTCCAGCTCCTTTGAGTTTATTCTTGCATTCTTGTAAGATGTAGGAGATGGTTTCTAGGTTGTTTTTTTGTTTGTTTGTTTGTTTTTGTTTTTTGTGGTTTTTTTTGTTGTTGTTTGTTTGTTTTTCTTTTTTTTCTTTAAGGTTATGGAAACCTAATCATTAAAACCACTGCAGATACAAAAGCATTTACCAGAACAAGATAACAAGCATTATTTAAAATAAATGCAAAACAAAACAACAAACAAACAAAAAACAACCACCAACAAAGACAGTTATCAGATATACCAAAAATGAATATAAGGTATTCTGTGATTTACAAATTTGCCTCAGTCAGGTTCTACTTCACAAATTCTGTACATCATGTTGAACAGAGTATAACAGAGAAATAATTTGTAGTTTAATTCACTGCAATACTTTCATGATGATTTGAATTATGGCAGAATAATTTGAGTATTGTGCTCTGGTGCACAGAATAAACAGAAATTTCAGAGGAAGAGAAGCTGCAAAAATCCATAGACCATGAAAAAACATCTCTTCACTAGAAAACAACTGTATCTGTAACAAAATAATCTTAAGAATTGCAAAACATGCTTGGCAAAGCCATAAAGCCAAGGACAAACATAATAGCTTTCTAAAAGTAAGGAGAACAAAAATCAACAGAAGTTCTAGCACCAACAGGATCCAGATTTCTCATCACCCCACTGCCCCCGTTTGCAAAAAAAAAATTTCAAGCAGAAATGAAATTGCAGTGCAAGAATAATGAAAAGAAGCTCTGACATGTAGTCTTTGAAGTGGCAGGAAATGTACATCTGATACAAATTTCAAGGGAAATTCAAGAATTCAAGAATATCAAGATTAAAAAACAAAGCATCAAATGTTAGGTTGAATATTAGATAGAAGTTGTTACAAAGAAATGTATTAATCCTTGATGTTAAAATACTAATTTAACTCTGATCTTTTCTGTAGTAGCGTGAACAAAGTGTGAGTAAAGACTTCTCTCTTATTAGCAGAAATTCGATAACATGTTCCCAAAGTTCACTCTCCAAGCTAATGAAATTCTTGTACACAGAATTACACTAAGCTGCAAAGAAAAATGTAAAATAAAATCTCTGAAACAATGATTGAGTCTGTTCCAGCTTATATGAACCTTGTCAGAAATGGTAAGAAACATTTTAGCTGAGAAACAGGCCTGTGAGTATCAAAGAGATCAGCCTGCTAGAGGGATGTGTAATTCTTACTGAGATGACTTGTAGACACTCAAACAAGTAATATGCTTTGAATTATATGTACTGGGATCAGATCCTTGCTACCAGACTATGTGTACAACTACAGATCTATCAGTGAACTAAATGTCACAATGCAATGTGTAAAATTTTACTAAAGCAGTCGGGTCCAAGAATCAGAGCTACGATAAGAGTTAAAAAGTTGAACTGTATTGGAAATTCCAGACCAAAGTAGAATTCTATTAACGTTCTCTAAAATTTCGATCTGTAAAATAAAGCTGAATGAATTATCCATTACAGGAATTTAGGAAAAAGGATTGCTTTGCAAATGAACATGAATCATGTCACAATTCTTTTGTCTATAGCAGGGAATCCAAACTTTTAGATGAGCTATTTTCAATTAGATCTTACCTTTCTCACACACAAACTTATTATTTAGAAGTTTAACTTAAAAAATAAAAATAGAAATCTATCAGTTATTGTTTCATAAGGTCCTGAAAATTTTTAGTCATTTCCAGGATACATGCAAGAATATGTAGCCAACCGCTTAGCAACTGCAATTTATTCCTGGCAACTTTTTGCTGCACTGGAGACTAGACACTCACATGAGAAGTCTGTGATTACAAATTCTAGAAGACTTTTTCCCCAAGATCTAATTCCTGAAAAGTGAATTTGAAATTGGCAGCGTAAAATTTTATTTTATTAACATGACACAACAACACTGAAGCTGTATTTAACAGATCATGGCAGTGACCAAAGATTAAATTTCCAGTTGTATGAACAGCTACAATGTATTCAACTTTTTATGGCATTATGTTATGAACTTGCAGTAGTTTGCGGGATTAAATCCCAGGAAATCTAAATGCAAATAATAGGTTCATGGTACAAATTGGCTTATAGAACTTTATTTCCTTGAAGTGACTGGACTTGAGGCACGAGTTTAATGAAGGAAACATATATGGCTACCAATTCTAGCTTTCAGTCATTTCTTTGCTTCTAGAATTCATAAGCTGTATATTTGTTTAATTATCAGACTAATTTGCACCTTTCTATTTCTGTCATGGCAAAGATTTTATATTTAGTAATTCTAAATAGCCCTTCTCGTACTGTCAAATAAATGAGCAGGAAGATGCCTTCAGAACACTAAGGAGAAAACATCTGCCCCTAATCTAGAATTTATCACTTTTCAATAGAAAACGTTACAGAAGACTGAACAGGTAATATTTATAGATACATTTTAAACCCTGTTTTATTTTAATTTTAGGAAAGTTAAAGTAAAATAAGATGTTATTATGTATAAAGACAAAAACACTAAGCCTTTGATGACAAACAGGTGTCAGAGTCAAGCAATATATCAGTATCTTTTTGCAAACATCTAGCAGTTAATTATACTAATTTCACACACCAATGGCTTTGCACTGAACCTAAAAAAGCCTAAAGCCACTTTATAAAAGAAAAAAAGTGTTTAAAACTTCTGTTTGTAGCTCTTGCTACTGTTAAGTTTTATTCAAATCCTTACTCATTATATGTGCTACTGGCAGTTTTCTGCCTTAGCTATAGGTCCTGATTTTAGATCAAATAAATGAGTTCCAGATAACTATGTAGACACAAGCAATTCTTATTCTCTGAATGGAAAACACCCATTGTGAGCTTAATTTTAGATCCATCTGCATCCTATCAGAACAACAATAATAAAACCTGTATCTCATTCCTAATCTATATACTACCTCTAAACTGATTTTTTTTTTCCTGATAGACTACAATATCAATTTGTATCATTTGTTGTTACAACTGTGCTAATTAACTTTCAGATAAAAATATGCTATCATCCAAATGCTTCTTCATCACAGATGTTTCCTCTGCTGTCATTGAAGGTAGAAGGCAGTTTGCCTCCAAGTTTGAGACTGCTGTGTTATTATAACCTTTATAAGCACACTTTACCATTTCAATTTATATTTCACTAGTAAAGTACAGACCTGCCAACCATCTTCTCTTCATCTGCGATGAATTATATAGGACACAGCCAGCTAATTTTGAATAAATGTTAGATTCGGTTCAGGATATACGATAATCATTAAGCAGGTGCTAAATTCTCCCAATTTTTGTATATGTAGGGTTCAAACAATGCCTCGCCAATGTTTATTGGATTGCTATGATAACTGTCACATTAATTCCCAGTCTCTAAGCCCTATGCTAGCTCCCTCTAGGTGGTTCACAGCAACTCTGAGACAACATAGGGAGATGTGATCAACACACCAAGATGGGGGAATGATGGGCAGTCACTGATGGAAATGCTCATCCATCTCTACCTCTGGACATCTGCTGAAATATAATCTCATGATTCTTCTGAAATTGCTGAGCTATGTAGTCTGGTTTCCTGTTCAACCTGTAGATGTCCACAGTGCTTTTATAAGAAAGAATAATTTCAATACCATCACATGAGACAAGGTTTTCAGTTTTAAGTTCATTATTTTAAAGATGACCAAGACCCGATAATCTAACATTAAACCATCCATTTTTATGTAACTCATTTATGTAACTGTATAAGATAAAGCTTTAGAAAGCTATCATTTCCGTAAATTATGCATACATTCATGATGTTGCAATCAGTATTCTGAAAACTCACAATGGGATTTGTGGTGGGTCCTTTAATTATACACCATCAGTGTAATAGTGAAAGAAAAGTAGAGATCAAAAGAGATGAGATAGTACCTATTTATACGTGTCTTCCTTAAATACTATGGCTGGTATATCTCCTTTGCCTTTTGCCTAACAAACCTAAAGATTTTGTAATTATTTGTTTTGGTTATTCATCACTTTGATCTTTGCAGTCAAATTAAAAATGTTATCATTAGTATTTTGCATGTAAATTGAGCATCACACAATTCACTTTCTAAAGAATGATCACCGAATCATAGTCCTTAGAGTTGGAAAAAACCTCTGGAGGCCATCTAGTCCAACTTCTCTGCAATGAACAAGGACATCATAGCTAGATCAGGTTGCCCAGAGCTTTATCCAGCCTCACCTTGCAGGTCTCCAGGGACAGGCATCGACCACAATGAAGCCCTTTTCTACAGCTATTTACCCTGCTTAAAGTTAATTATTATAACATACCCATAAGAGATTTGCACAACAGCCATCTCCAATTGCTTTATAGCAATATATACATATTTATTTACAGTTATTTCAGATAGGAAGCCTCTCTTTGACTTTTAATAATGGATAGGGCAAAGTCAAGAAAGTCAAGGTTTTTCTTACAGTATTGTCTCTTCTGCTGTGCCAACTTGGTGTTCAATTTCTTTTCCTTGTCTCTAAGCTGTTTGTGAAACAGTGCCTAGCCAACTCACTATATTAAAAGTGTAACTTAACAAAAAGAGAACTTTATCTTTTTAACTGAAAAATACGCTAGCAAGAGCCTGTCTTGCAGCTGTCATGAATTAAGTCTACTACAGCACCATCCTGTTTTAAATTCTGACCTTGTTCAACTATAACTGTGGGTCAATTTCTTTTGCCTGTGGTTAGCACAAAACATATATATATATATATGACCGGCCAAAATACAAAGTCTTATAACAAGCCTAATAAAATCTATTCTCACTTTATTTAACAGTACTCCTGTACACATTGCACTAAGTACTTGCAAGATTAGAAATTGTCTTTTCCTGTTGTGGAAGGAAAAAAAAAAAAGTACTCATATTAACTTGCACACCACTGATTTGTGCTTAGGAAATTGAGTTTGAAATAATGTTAGTTTCCAGATACAGTGTTAAAAGCAGTTTCATGCATGCTACAGGGCCAAAATCCCCATACCAATTTGTACCTCTACAATCACATTTTCTCACTGCTAACAATGTTTTTCTTTCCTCTTTTGTAGTATTAATTTTGTTGTAAAACACCTACACTAAGAGTGAGAATTGATTTACTAGCACTCTTTTAAAGTAGATCTAATAGACAAAGATGCATCTGGAGCATCTATCTACTGTGAAAGAGCAAAGTAACTCTGCAACCCATTTATCTTTTTCCAAACTTAAATAAACCCATTTATGTGAGCAGTGATATTATAGATACTGCCCCTGTCTGGGACTAGGTGCTAGACTCAAGAAACAGATACTGAACACTGGAAACACCTCCTAGAAGGAGACAAACATCTCTACTTTGCTTCAACGATTACTGATGCATGGCAGGATGGGAAGCACTAATTCACTCATGCAGCTTCCTTACATGAAAGTAGGTAGGAATACTTGACAGTAGTAGGCACTTAATTGCAGGAACCAAAAAATGATCTTCTTCTGTGACAGTGGAGAGGAAAAGTAGGGCACAAAAGGAAACAAGAAAATGACATGTCTGGCTGAAGTCGACACCTCTGTATTTCCCATTAATACAATATTTCTTTCCATTATGTATTTACTATTACAAATCAGTGAAGGATGAAATTCTACAGGGAATAATATTTTTTCTCATTTGTTTGTTGTGAGAGTTCTGAATTTACTTCCAAACTCAGAAATTACTTGATTCATATTTAATTGAAGGACATGATGTTCTGAGAGCAAGACATTGCCACACTACCCAGCGCCATATATCATACTAAGAAGAAACAGATCCCCTTCTCCATGCTATCCAGTTTTCATTACAATAATTCTATATTTCTCTTCAATCTCTCTTTATGTGTTAAAGAAATACAATAACCTATTGCCACATAACAAATCCCTACAAATAATATCAGTAACCAAATATTATTCCTTTTTGAAGTGCCCTCAGAAATTTTAGGCTGCTTGTGAACTCAATGGACTGGCTAAGTAGTAATTACTGTCTCTTTCACATTAGATTTAGAAACACTCCTTTCAGTCCGCTGTCTCCTAAGCAAATGGTAAAATGAAAAGCTTATAATCAATCGGTTCCCTCTTTAATTTACTGAAAATCTACAATATAGTCTTTCTCTTCCAGTGTTTGTCCAATAAGCACATATCTCAAATCAGTTTATTCTTGATGAAAATGTGAAAATTAGCCTTCTGTGATAGAAGTACATATCTGACTTGCCATAAAATTCCCTTTGAGCAGTGGTGATTACCACGTTTAGTTTGGCGCTCTCAAGTGCACTTTCTAATGTAACACAATTCCACATAAGCAGGATGCTCAAATTCAGCTCTGGAATTAGCTCTTCAAGCCTTTTAAATGCCACAGTTAATTAGGTACTCTAGAAGACATACTAGTATAACAAAGATTCTGGATTACTACCAGCAATTTGGTAAAAGGAAGAACTCAGCAAAGGAATGTTTAAAATACACAGAAGTACTGTAAGTACTGTTCTCCTAAAAAAAAAAAAAAAAAAAAAAAAAAAAAAAAAGCTGAATGTAACTTTACTTCTGAAACTTCTAATGAAGGTATGAAGGTTGTGCTTGTTTAGAAGTAACATTCACTGTTCCTTCTCATATTCCACTGGATGTAAACAGCTCTTGTCAAGAGCACGCTTCTCTTAAAACCTTCCTATCTCTGCTCTTTAAAACTAAGTTCTCCTTGCTCTAATGCTTCTGTCATTTGCTACTGGATTTCTTGCCAGAGAGCTGTTCAGAGTAAATGGTCCTGCCTTGAGAACATCCACACTATTCCCAAAGGGAATCAATGCTGATTGCACTTCATTTCTCTCACACATCTTCCCACACTGAGTAACAGTTTCCCTGTAGAAAAAAATGAAAAACAATTCTTGAACAAACGAATGCCAATCAAATGCAAAGGGTGGTCCAACTCCAAAATGCGTTCCTGTGAAAACAGCACCTCAGAGCTGTGTTTACTGTTTTAGAATGGATTTTATGTGTTTACAGTAAAAAGATTACCAAGGAATCCTCAGCCCTCTGCTTTCCAACTGTCAGCATGGGATTCAGAAATGCATTTTCTCTCTAACATCCTCCCCAGTAATCTTGAACCAATTTATATATATCAAAGGGACAATAAGGCAAGGACATCTTTTCTGGACTGCTATCCTCACTGATAAATAAGGGCATTACTAATTATCTTCATTAAAAATTATGATCTGGTAATATTTATAAACCGTACATATATATTAAATGCATCTCCCACATACATATAAAATGTAACTGCAATCTACCCCAAATTCTCCAAATTCTGTGCAGATATCTGGTGTATGTCTTGCTTGAAAAAAAAAAAAAAAATTAAAAAAATCTCTTGGCACATTGTTTGAAGATTAGCAACAGTAGATGCGCTCCAAGGCTGCTGCAGGAAGTGACTGGGAATATCAGACAATTCTCCTCTCCATAATCATTGTGAAGAAATAAGTTCTGGAGAGACTGGCCATTCTGAATTTCTAGAAATTCACCATGGATAAAGGGTAGCTGTATTGCATTTGAAGATTATGTACCCCTAGCAATATTAAGACCTGGAAGCTTATTTCTACATATAAAATTCATTAAGCATCTGAAACTCACTCTCCCTACAGATAAGGGCTGAAATTGCATTGCCATTCAATTGATAACAAGGGATCCAGGACAGTGTTGTAAGTACAGTCTGCCAGAAGCATGGAGAGGCAGTACAGTCAAGCTCCAAACTTCATTGGATTGTGTGCCCCAACATTCAATGACCTTCATGTAATGGGTAAATGCAGGCTACATGAGAATACAAATGCTATTTTTTAATTTCTGATTGTCTTAGTGATTCTATTACTTTTCCATATTTTTAAAAAGTATACAAGTGCAAAACACTACCTTATCTCTTCACCATAAATCAATGTCTTCTTTGAAATATTTAAAGATAAAGTATCAGCTGTGTTAAAAAAGCATTTAGTTTTGGCAGATAATCATTTAGAATACACAAAAAAGAACCTGTACTTTTCATAGTATTTTAGGTAGTCAGAGGTTAAATTTTTGATTACCTAATCAAATATCTGCATTTTGCAGTGCTTGGCTGTGTAATTAAAGATGCAGCACTAAGCAGTAGTGTCCAAGGTCAGCAACTAGAAAATCAATCATTTAAGTAATAAGTCCTGGCTGACTTTCCTAAAACCATCCTTCACTTGCAAGCTGTCTTTAAACAGATCAGGAATATGGCCAGGTTATGAAAAAAGTTGTACGTCTCACTACTGGGCCATTTCAGAAGTTTAAATTAGAGGATTATCTTCAGAAACCTCAGCATAGCATGCCTATTAAGACTCATGTAGGTATAATCAAGAGGACTGCTCAATTAAAAGTGTGTTGTAAAATAACTGTTCAAAAATTATCTCCATTAAATGCATACTAATAATGCCCAGTACTATGTATCTTATGTAGGTTACTCTGAAAGTAATGCCTTCTATTTATTTCCACTACAACAGATACAAAGAGCGCAATAACCCTATTTAATAAAGCATATTCTCAGCTACTTTTCAACACAATCATCACCATTAGCTATGCATTTTCACCAGTGATGAACAATAATTTGCCTGCTGCGCTCATTAAAATCTGACCCACCAAAAGTGGACCACTGTCATCACTGCTGAAACACAACACCCCCCACTACACTCTGCTCACATCCACTGTTCAGTCTCCATAAATGTTCAGCAAGCACTGATGAATGTCAATAGATGGTATTTTTTTCCACGTGGAGAAATTTAATGACACACCTTTGCTTCACGAGCATTTCCATGTCAGAATTCATTTTGTCAAACTGTTGCTCTATTGCCATCTATCACGTGGCAACAAAATGTAATGGAATATTGTCGAGAAGTTTCTGTCTGTATTGCCACACCACAAACATCCACCTCTGATGTTGTGGGCCACCATAACAAAATAGGAGGCATTACTTTCAGGGCTGCCCTCATAGACACAGTTTATCATAGAATCATAGAACTGCTTGACTTGAAAGGGACCTTTAATGATCATCTTTAGATATTGAAAGGTCACTCTCAGGTCTCCCTGGAGCCTCCTCTTCTCCAGGCTGAACAGCCCCAGCTCTCTCAGTCCGTCCTCATAGAAGAGGTGTTGCACCCCTTGCATCATTTTTGTGGTTCTCCTCTGGATACGCTCCAACAGGTCCATGTCTCTGCAGTACACCACATCTGGATGCAGTACTCCAGATGAGGTCTCACCAGAACAGAATAGAGGGGAAGGATCACCTCCCTTGCCTGCTGGCCACACTACTTTTGACGCAATCCAGGATACGGTTGGCTTTCTGGGCTGCAAGGGCACATTGCTGGCTCATGTCCAGCTTCCCTTCCACCAGTACCTCCAAGTCCTTTATGGCAGGGCTGTACTTAATTCTTTCATCCCCCAGCTTGAATTAATAGTGGGAATTCTCAGGACCCAGATGCAAGACCTCACGTTCAGGTTTGCTGAATCTCATGAGGTTCTCCTGAGACCATGACTCAAACCTGTCTAGGTGTCTCTGGATGGCATCCTGTCCCTCCAGCGTGTTGACTGCACCACACAGCTTGATGTTACCCACAAACTTGCTAAGGGTGCACTTGATCCCACTGTTGATGTCACTGAAGGAGATGCTACAAAACATTGGTTCCAATACTGACCCCACTGGTCACTGAACTCTATCTGGACCTCTACTCTCTCGGTACAATCTTGCAACCAGCTCCTTGTCCATCAAACAGTTCAAAATTTGCTTGTGGAAGGCTCTTGTGGAATCTGATAAAGAAGGACACAGTTACACTCTTGTACCTTGCCAAGAGGCAGATTGCAGTACTCTCTCTAATGCAAGACTTCAGCTTAATGTAGCAGACATTGTATCCAAGTAACCAAGCAAAAATGAAGTGCTTGTTTCAAACTACCATTCAGAATTTTGAAATTCAACATAATACAGAAAAGCAAACATTGTATAAAGCCTCAGAGGAGTAAAGCATGTTTCAATTTAACTGTTTACAAAATGGAAGAACATCAACCATGAATACTCTTGATAGGATAATTGGAAATGTAAATATCTTTCCTTTTCCTAACTCTCAAGAACTAAGGTACATAAAAAACTGGAAGGAGCAGGCTTATATAGTAGCTCAGTGGAAATATGTTCACAGTATTTCACAAAGCTATTTCCCAAAAGGAAAAAATAACTCATTTAGATTTTCTAGAACATTCTAAGTTTTGTGAATTACTTTATTAAGGGGCTTTTAAATAATTTAAAATTCTTTTCTCAGATTCCAATATTCCAAGAAGTAAATGCCTCTGCCCTTTTAATTCCATTTCTAAAAGGTTGTCTTTTTATTTGACTCTCCAAAATGTAAAAAGAACAAAGAGCATAATAAAAGCAAGCATGGCTGAAAAGCTGTTGCTGTGGTTAACTCTGTTTCACAAAATGCTGAGTGGAAAGTAAATGGTAGAAAGAGGGCAAGAAAAATGCCTAAAGTGTTCAAAACAGAGATAAATGAATGCTTTGTAGTACATGTGAATCCATTCTACAGTTACTATTGCTCTGAAGAGGAAAACCTCTAAGAGTATTTCTTCAGGTCTAAGAAGAAATCTTGTAGATTCTGCATAAATATCAGCCTCTCAAAGAAGCCATATAATATATATATCTTTATTATACACTATATTATATATGCTAGATAATATATATTATACACTATATATGGATTCATTTGCTATATATTCATATATTATATAAAATATCACATATTTAATATTAAATGCATTATATGAAAATACAATATACTACACTACATATATATGTACCATAATAAATGCATATGTACATGGACTATGTTGCAAGTGATATATATCTTTCTAAATTTCCAAACCACATCAAATCTTAACGCTATATATCATTCTTTTTTTCTGGAGTACAACATTCAAGTCTTGGGCCCTCAACACAAGAAAGATGTGGAGCTTTTGGAGAGGATCCAGAGGAGGGCCATGAAGATGATCAGAGGACTGGATCACCACTCCTATAAAGAAAGGTTGTGTGATTTGGCCTTGTTCAGTCACAAAAAGAGAAGGCTGTAGGAAGACCTCATTATGGACTTACAATATTTAAGGGAAGATTATATACAGGAGGGAAATCAACTCTTTACATGGGTAGACAATGATAAGACAAGGCGGAATAGTTTTAAACTAAAGGAGGGAAGATATAGATTAGATGTCAGGGAAGATTTTTCACCAAGAGGGTGGTGAGGTGCTGGAACAGGTTGCCCAAAGAGGTGGTGGATGCCTCTTCCCTGGAGGTGTTTAAAGCCAGGTTGGATGGGGCCCTGGACAACCTGATCTAGCACTTGACCTAGCAGCCCTACCTGAGGCAGGGGGTTAGAATCTGATGATCCCTTTCAGCTCAAGCCATTCTGTGATTTTATGATTCTAAGAACTTCAACTCATACAGTCTTGACATTCTCACATATCTATACCACCATCATTTGAGTAATACCTGCATAGCTCTAGGAATAGTGATTGGTTTTACCCGTGTCAGCATAACAGGGGAAGAAACAAAAATAACTGTTGTGTATCACAGAGAAACAGTTACTTAGAAAATTCATACAATGTAATAAAATAAAGGAAGATGGGCTTAGATGAGGGGAATCTGAGGACTATAACCCAGAAGAAGATAATGCTCAAGAAGTAAACCTGATTTGATGTCTGACATTTAGTATTACATAATGAACACATCATTCCAGACTAATATCTGGCTGAGTTCTGGATACACTGCAGTCTAAGCATTCTGATCACATTACCTTTGAGAACCTGAATAAAAGTCTGGGTTTTGTATTCTGTACCTCTTATGCAGGAAATAACACTGCTCTGCTATACAAAGGCTCAGTGAATGTCCTGAAGAGTCTGATTTCTAATGAGAAAGATAAACAAAATGTAAGGAATAACTAGCAAATAAGAATTATTTGTGTCTCAGTGATAAAATTAATCAGACAACAATACTGCATCCATAAAATGTTGTAAATTGCTGTTCTATGGAGCAAACTACAAGTTCCCCTACAAATACACAGTTCTAGTTACTTGTAGATATGGATCTTCAAAGGGATTTGGAAAGTCAAGAATGACTGAACTGTGGGAAAGTGCCTCCAATTCTACTGATATTACCACCAAATGAGAAAAAAATGCCTTTCAGGAGGCATTATTTCCAAACTCATTATCTAATTATCTAATTTATTCAATTGTGCATGGCAATATTTATTAAAAAAAAAAAAAAAATGTCTAAAGCATCTAATGTTTTCAAAAGACGTAATAAGATCTTTCACATAATTCAGTTGTTTCACTAGAAAACTGGATGTGATCCAGGGTGTTTCACTTTGATGCAGGGGAGCAGTTACACTTATGGAATTTCAGTCCATTTTTAAATTACATGTATTTGACTCAGCACTTACACATAGAAAAGTATAGTTTTTCAAATGGTAAATCTTAGGGCAATAGCTTTAGCTAGTGGGCACTGTGGGATTAAACTTCTTCAGTAGCTCATTAGCCACAGTTGAACCCAGTCAATCCAAATTAAGGTCAGAGGTTCAGGTACAGCTGCCTTTATATGACGAGTTCTGGGATAAGCAATGCAGGTTCTCTATTGCTGTAGACCAAGAAAAAGCATGGAGCAGCATGCTTCTCTTCAGTTTCTTTCTGTCTCTGGGTCAGCTGAAGACAATAGTTTTCTCTTCATCCCTGCTGCACAAACTAATCTCCCAGCAGAAGCTAGCCTGTTCTAAATTTTTAAGCAAGTACAGGTATTCAGAATCTATTACTGCAATAGCTTTTGCAAGACCTACCTGTGCAGGGCTTACTTTTCTTAACCATTTCTCTGCCGTGCTTTAATACTTGTTTCACCTGTTTAATACCTGTTGGGTCTGCAGATAAGCAGGGAACATTCTACAGATTCTTCACTCCATATACTCATTACTAAATATCATCAAGATAAACATGCTTTTGAGAATGGAGAAAAGAATAATCTATCTAATGGGACGGTCCAGGGAGGACAAGGAAATGGGGATACAATGGAAGGAGTAATAAATATGAGGGGTGAACATGAAGAGGAAAAAAAAAAAAGGAAAAAAAAGGAGATGGTAGATTTAGTGACACAAGACAGTGTCTGGGAATAAAAATTATGGTAAAATTCTGCAGAAAAGAGAGTAAAGAAAACAGAAATGATGGAGGGTGGAGGAAAGTGTAGAACAGAAAAGTGAAAGAAGGAGAAGACAAAAACAATCCAGGAAGCTGTACTGAGATATTTAGAATTATAGAACAAGTTTACCTTAGTCAACAGTTTCTAGGTATAAGTGTAAAAATAGCTATATTTATTTTACAAAGTTTCATTAAATCTCTGAATATTCTTGGCATCCTTGATCTTTTAGCACTGACTTCAGCTTTTGACTCCATTCAATACATTCTGTTTCAGCAGAGGAATTCAGGAAAGCAGAGGAAAGAAGCATTCTCCCCTCCAACTATTTTATTTTCTTAGATGCAGAAATTTGCTCCGTTCACTAGGAGAAGGACCCAGGAAGCATCTCAGAACTTAGATACCACATGAAACTATGTAATACCAACCGTAAATTCAAACAATGGATGAATACAAAACTTTGATGAAAACCATAATGGGATTTTGCCACAGTTTTCTCCCTCTTTGAAATTTCAACAGGTTTCTGTTGAAAAGAATAAAATTCGGCAAAAAGAAAAAAAAAAAATTGTTTCTAGTATCAAATTTCATTAGGTAGATACTTCTTCCATTTTCAACCCCATAGCAAGCAGATATCATGTTTGTTAACACTATGTAAACTATTAAAACCAAACAACTGATTAGCAGGTAACTCATTGCAATGTCTTCCTGGTAAGCTATTCAAGCTGGTACAAAAGAAAAAAAAAAAAAAAGAGAGAGAGAAATAAAAAGAAGAATACATATATAGCAAAACCAAAAATATGGTAAAGCAACCTATTTTTGGCTCCCCACTTATAGAAAAAAACCTGACTAGCAATCATATTCTGAACAATCTAAAATAAACACAGATAGTTATGGAAGACTCAAACAGTCAGGGAAGTGTTATCTGACAGGATTAAATAAAACTTTGCAGCTGCAGTCTCTTACACTGAGCTAATACAAGCATTTCAAGTTAGAGACATAGAAATGAAATCTACAATAACAGGCTGAACATAAAAGCTTAATACACAAACAGCTTGTGGAATGAAAACACACAATTTGCAGAAAAACAATGCTATTTTCTTCTAGAAGATTTGATACACATTTTAAATTTCAGTGGACATGCAAGAACAGAAAAAGAACTGACTATGTGAGTGAGAGAGCGCAGCAAAATCAACAGTCAATCCAGTCATGTGGAAGACTATAAACTTTAAATAAACTCTTACTCAGGTTTTACAAATCAGCATTTACATTCACTCGCAGAAAAATGCAAAACATAGTGGGCATCAGCGTCAGCCAATTAGCGTACCACGAACCATATGGGAGGATGTCCCCATAGACTGTGCGTCTTGTACTAGCATGGCATCTGCAGTACATAGTAACACTTTATCTGATGTAATAATGCCTTCTGCTCTCAGTCATTCTAAGTTATAAAACAAATGATTAAGTGATTTTGCCATAAAGCAGCCTCATGAAACACTGACAAGGCAACTTGTGTGGAGGCTTCTGGAGTTTTTTGGTTCCTTTCAGAAGACATGTCTGTGGATCAACGAATTCAATGAAAATTAAAAAAAAAAAAAAAAAATTTAAAAAGATGAAAACTGCATGTTAACGAACAGCTATCATGTTTTGAAATTATTCTGTTAGCTAGAATGAAATGTTAACAAATAGCTATCATGCTTTGAAATTATTCTGTTAGCTGGAATGAAATAATGTAACCAGCGTCATCCACAACAAATACAGAATACATTCATGGCTGTGCATCTTCAAAAAATATTAAGAGAGCACAGACCTTAACAGCTTGTCACTTGTACTCACAGCAGTGCACCTTCAAAAACATTAACAGAGCACAAAATTACGTCAGGAACTTTTCCTATAAGAAGCTTAGAAGACTTGTAGTGCTTAGAGCAAAGGACTTTCCACAGGGACAGGTGCTCCCTATAGACACAGATTCCCATTATGTCATTGGAATAGTTAATGAAAATGCTTCCTATACTCCCTTATACGGTCTGCATTCAATATGACAGCTCCACTGACGGCTACTGATAAAAGCTACCCCAAGACATGGCCACATTAGAAATTAGTTTTAGAGATTTTGGCAATGATGTTACAAATTCTCCAATACTAGGGATTAACCATTGGCATTCATCACTTGTTTTACGACAACTTCAATTTTGGCATACTGTGTCCACTTTTAAACATTATTCACTGACATGTGAAGATAACTTGAACAAACTATGTTCAGCAAATAGTGCAAGAAAGTATTTTTTAGAATTTTAAAAGATTTATTACATAGAACACCAGGAAGCCAAATTTCACATTGCTTTCGTATTGTTTCCTTAAATATTTTATCCCCAAAAGGCCTTGACTCTCTAATCATATATAACTTAACACATAAATTGCATCTCTCGCTATAGGAATCTAATCCTGTTTAGGCTAGCAGAATTCTTTTACGATGAGTCAAATTTTGGCTTCAAATAAAGATAACCCTAGGACATGATAACTTTTTTACCCCAGGATTGCCTTTGATTGACGTACTGCATAGATATCAGGATTATTTTCTCTGTAATACATAACCTAGTACACAATTTCCTATTGTCCATTTTAGAGCAAATCCTGTATAACTGCACCGGTTATAAATGAGTTCCCATAATTTTATACTAGTCCAAATGACAGCTGCAACAATTTGCTTAAATTCTGTCGGTTGAATGCAGCTGGTGAAGAGATTTTTCAGTTTAAAGATTCCTTATTTGTGAAGTTCCAAAAACCTCAAGTGGCTTATAGGTCCTGAGCACTAGGTGCAAAAAAGTGTAGGTAATGGATCAGCCTTTCACAGCGTTTTTCAATTCTAGTGCTAACATTTCACTTACGTTTCCATCTGAATGCTAGAATGCATTAGAATGGAATTAGAAGGAAGATGTTTTCATGTCTGAAAGCATGGTATGTTAAGTATGTACTGCAGATTGTCTAATATGGATAAAATATACTGTGAAGTTGTAGTTGCTTCCTTCTGGAAAACAGCTATTCATGTCCTAGTTCTTCTCATATAATACTGCCATTCCTTAGCTAATCATCATTAATGATAAAGTAATAGGTCTTCTATCAGTAGACAAACCCAGTGGATATCTAAAGGAATCAAATGCAATCTTTTAATAATATGCCTTAGATTAATTTTCTCACAAGCCAAGCCAAATGAAACACATCCTAGTCACAAACACGATTATTATGATATAGGAAAGCCTCTCTCTTCCCATTCCAGTCACTGACAGAGATGTTTCATTATCATGTTCAGCATGAACATAGGTCTTTATGTTTTTTGTTTTAATCCCATTGGTAATTACACATGAGATTTTAATTCTGGGCTTGTAATTTTGGGGACTGTCTTTCATTTTGAACAGATTTCTCCAAATCTTTTCTCTTACTTGGACTTCTTTGATGAACTCTGTTACCTATAAATCCTACTTCCATGCATGGAATTGATTCAAATTTTTGCTTTCAAAGGATAAAAATAATTAGCAATGAGTGCTGAGAGGCAGAACACTAAGTTTTCCATACGTGCTAATCTTTTTACCATATCACTGTCACTGTTGCATGCGAGTGAGATCACAGTTAGAACCAACAGCACTTGTCTCTAGATCAAGGCAGAACAGAAATTCTTGACTAAGGAGTAGGAAAAAGAGATAAAGACAGAACGAATAAAGAAATGCTGGAGGTAGAAGTAGAAAATGAATTATTCAGATTTTTCCAACAATAGATAACAAGCTCCTAGTTATCTTTCCCATGTGCATGGCATTTGTTTGGAAGGTCCAGCACAGGAAAGAGTCAAGAGATTCTCCTCCTATTTAGTCTGCTTGCCCAAGTGAAGGTTTCAAAGGTTCTGGGAAGAAAACTTTGTATGAGGTAATTAATGCTGACCACAACCAATGTTCTGATTCTTCTCACAGTGGCTACTTTGGAACACTTGTGTTCAAACCTCCACAGCTGGGAAGGAGGAGATATCTACACACTGACACAGGTATTGACTACATAACCTCCAAATAGCTTTCCATAGTAATTCCAGACTGTCTATTAGAAAATGAAAGACCACACAAGCAGTGCAAGAATTGCCACACTTCCTTTGAGGCTAAGGTTAAGACTTGAGGTTGAGATTGACCAAGCCCTTGCTTTCTGCTCACTCACTAACAACCGAGGACTCAGTTGTCCTGCGATGGAAAGACAGGGAGGTAAAGCATATAAAGGAGAGGATTTCAGCAGAAAGCATGGCACGCATCAACACAGGAAAGGTTTTAATGATAACATGTTCCTACTCTTCTGCTTGTATTTCTACCTAATTACCTGAATTTGCATACAGGGAGGCGTTGAGAAGGAATTCTCATATTCTACCCAAGAAGCAAGCTGAGTTCCAAGGCATGTCAGCAATATACAGTATTGCATTTAGAGCTGCACAAGTTATCTCAACGAGTACAGGCAGCATAGTTGCATTATAGAAGTGTTCTGCCACACCTAATTAGACCAACCACTATAACATGTTATGGGAACATATCCTAGGAGAGTTACTGAAACCTGACATTAGATTTCTCCTACATTTTAATTTCCAAGCTGGTCTATCTTCTGTTGAACCCAAACTGCTTCATGACTTTTGAAATACTTTGGAATTTAAGTTTTCCCATCTGAACTGACTCAAAATCCCCAAGCCAATCCATTCATTTGCCAAGGCTCTGGCTATCACAGTCTCTTGACTTCTTACCAGATAAATTTCAGACTATTCTGTGATGCACTTCATAGCTATCAACAATTGTAACTGCCGCCTCCTGTTCCAAGTTTATCTTACCCACAATGATTTCCCACATCATCCTACTCTGTGTTTTAACACGAAATCTCTTAGCTGTTTAAAATCCCCAGTAGTCCAATAGTTTCAGTTGTACAGAGTACTTGCTTTTTCTGACTCAGAACAACCAGTTGTTACTCATATCCTGGAGGCTTCCTAGGCATCCTGCACCAAGTATTTCACCTTCAAAGGCTATGTTTTCATCCTTTGATTTAAAAGCAGTACTCTGGGTATTCTGAGGAGTACACTGCAGGGTGGATTTTTACAAGTTAACATTCTTCTAATGTCTACTTTGACATTAGGCACTTCCTGGGCAACTTGTGGTCAGCAGCTTGACGGAGGTGATCTTGCCACTCTACTCTGCGCTGGTGAGACCTCCTCTGGAGTACTGCATCCAGATGTGCAGTCCTCATCTACAGATGAGGAGTTACCTATGGAGACATAGACCCGTTGCAGCGCATCCAGAGAAGGGCCACAAAGATGATGCAAGGGATGGAACACCTCTCCTATGAGGTCAGACTGAGAGACCTGGGGCTGTTCAGCCGGGAAAAGAGAAGGCTCCAGGAACACCTAATAGAGTTTTCAGTATCTAAAGGGGGACTCTAAGAAAGAAGGGGAAAGAGTCTTGCAGAGTTGGTTGTGATAGAAGGGGAAATGGTTTCAAAGTTAAAGAAGGGAGATTTATCCTGTATATAAGGATTTTATTATTATTATTATTATTATTTACAATAAGAGTAGTGAGGCAATCTTACAGGTTGCCCAGAGAGGTGGTGGATGCCCCATCCCCCAAGACACCCAAGGTCAGGCTGGATGGGGCTCTGAGCAACCTGATTGAGCTGTAGGTGTCCCTGTTCATTGCAGGGGAGTTGTATTTAGATAACTTTTAAGGGTCCCTTCCAACTCAGACAATTCTATGATCTACTGAATTATGGAATGAGATAAGCCTCTTTTTCATGAATGCTTTTCTCAGGTAAATACAATTTTTGTTCTTCATTTAGAAGCTTTCCTAATATGTCAAATGTTTGGTTAGGGCATCAGCACTACCGTGTTTATGTCCATGCCTGCCTTAACTATAGTCAATCATGACCTTTCAGTTTATTTTCTGACAACTTAGTTGGCTTCTCCTCAAGTTTCCCAAGCCATGGCATCTACTGCAGCAATACACAATCTCTCATGATTGGAAATTATGAAAAATAAGATTAAAATTTTCTAATAATCACAAGTACAAGGTTGTGTACTTATTTCTCTTAAGAAAATCTGGACTTCTGCTATAATGGCATACCACCTTCTCAAAACACTGGTATGTTTATGTATTGTTCTTTAGCCCTAAGAACTGCTATGCACATTCAACTTTAAAAACTTTGACATGCAAGCAGCCTAAAACCAGGGAGATGACAAGAGTTGTCAATGCCTGAGAAGGAAGGACCACATTGCACTGACTCTTGGAAATTTGTCTTTCTTACTTAACTTGTGTTGTGTCTGTGTAACATTGGTTTAGCAATACAACTGAGACAAACAGGAGGGGAACCCTGGAAATCATTTTTTAGCCTAAGAGGAATGGAAGACTATCTATCCATTGCTATATAACTCCAGTTATTTTAAGAGAAATGCTGACCTCAGTAACTTACCATCGATTTTTTAAATAGTTCACTTTTCTTTGCATTCAGTTTCTGACCAATAGCCTTCAATTTATCAGAACATTTTTCACATACTTCTTCAAACACTCCAACATTCATTATTAGCAGGATGGCAAACAGACCTGGAGAAACCTGCTTTACTACTAGTATTGATCAAGTTATGGTGAAACTTCCATATCTCTCTCCATTTCTGTGCCCTATCTTTTCCAGCAGCCGTGCACAGCATTTCTACTTCTAAGTAGCTTTGCACTTCAGACAGATGCCAGTGTTATCTGTCACACAAAACTCTCAGGAATGAAAATCTGATATTAAACTTACCATTTCTATATTTTGAACTGTAAACATGAACAATAATACTAATGATGCACAGTTTCAATTTAGCATGCAGTATCTGATATAATAATTCTTCTAAAAAATTTAGAGAAACAATGCATATACTAATATTACCAGAATATTAAAATAGCCTTCCAGAAATGTTACATAGCAAGAAAGCTTGAAACTTCAGCACATGGATCACACAGATTTACATTTTTGCAAAACCTCTTTTGATAGTATTCTTTTGATAGCCTTGATTAAATTTTTTTGAACATGCATTGTACTCAGTTCTGTGGAATCTTAAAGTTTGCTTTCATTTGGAGATGCAAACCAAGCAAATCTTGCAAAACCTATAAAACCTATTTCAGAAAGAAAAGTACTCAATCTGAAAGTCAGTTATCATACCACACCAGAAGTACTTTCCTATGTTCAAGCTACACTTCTGACCAATTGCACTCTATGAATGAATGGAATACAAATAATTTGCAGCATTTTACTGGACTCTAAATAGCTTGTCCCCAAAGGGGAGACTGACCCTTGAAATCTCTTATCATCCAGGCATACAATCACCAACTCCATAAGCTATCTGCACACACATATGCACAACCACAGTCAGACCAGCATAATCGTGAACATTCCAATGATTGACATGTTCTCAGAAACTGGGATCACTGACCTTAACTCTTTCCTCAGAAAAAAATAACTCAGCTTAATATTAATAAAAGTTATACATCACTCCCAGAATGCATTATTTGGAGAAGTATTTCTTCCTGAATGTGTTCTGAAGGAACATTTAGAACAGACTTCCACTGAAATAACGTTCTCTCTTCCTTGAAGTGCAATAGGATTGTTTTCTGAAGAAATCACAAAATTGTCTGGATACACAAGGGAATGAAAACAATTTTAAAAGCATGCACGGGCAGAAAGAGAGAAAAAGAAAGACTTTACACAGAAGTCTGAAATTGCCTGCTGCATATTCTTCATTGCAATTGCCAGTTTGCACACATGTACCTGACACTATTTTATACACAGATTATAGCATAATAAACATTTTGGTTCGTGGGTGGTTTTAGCATAATAGATATATCCATACAGTGACAGCTTGTAATTTAGATATGGTTATGCCTTCTGTGCATTATATTATTCATTCTGCAATATCTTTATAATTTCCTGCTTCCACATCTAGAAATAGGCAAACCAGCAAAGAACAACTGTATGCACATGTCAATTCTACCAACACATTTTGGAGAGCAGTTTGCTATTTTGCCTACCTCACCTTCTACAAGGAATTGAAATTGTACTGTGAACAAGCTGTGGTGGGCAGTTCTGGCCTTTCATTTTTGATCGTACTTATGAACACTGTTGGGATGGAACCTGCTAAAAAGGAGAGATTGCTCCTTCCATGGGGTAAAATCCTGAAACAGGTAAAGCAGAACTGGGAGCCTGCAACTCCTTTGAAAAAGTGAAGAAACAGCTGCAAACAACCAAGCCCCACAGCTGATGTGATTTTTTTTTCCTAGAGGGCCCCACAGGATGGTGCTGAGTCAAGAGGTCAGCGAGTAGTCTAGAAGCAAGATTCAACTCTGAGAAGGCATTTGTTTATTAATCCTTTTTATTTCATTTTCCTTTCCTAAGTGGCTTGAATTTTCTTAGTAAGTTAACTAATCTAGTTTTATGCTCAGAAAGCCTAGAGGTAATTTATTTATTTGCTTGTTTATTTTCAAAACTTCTGGTTTTCTTTGAAGTGTTCCTTGTAAAGGAAAAGTCTCTGCACATCTGCATCACAGCTGTGGCTGACTTGGGTTCCCCTCACACTAACAAGTAAGCTCTTAAATCAGGAAAAATTCACACACATCTGGAAAAAAAAAAAAAAAAAACACCAAGAAAAACAACCAAAACCAGAATCCAACTGTTATCTAGCACGTTTATCTCACAATTTTATGGGTTTGTTCATCTATTCAAGTATTGAAAACCTGTAACTTTTACCTCTAACTGTTGCCAGACAATCACCTACCAGAAAATAAAAGAGTGCCTCATGAATAGTGAAGTTAGATTAAATCCAGCTATTTGAATTAAGGAAAGCCAAAACCACAGCACCAATCACCTCTTTGCAGGCCCTTTAGTTTACACTGTTAATGGATTCTCAAACTGTGATACTGCTATATAATACTCTTCAAGTACTTTTCCCTTTTTACTATGCCTTACCTTAAATTGACTTCAACCAAAGTTCTATGAATTTATTTATGAAATGCATGATCTGCAAGTCAGTCTGAAGTTATTCATCTCTGATTTTAACGACAGCAAAGTGTCATGTAGATTGATTTCAAGGTGCTGCTTGTGCTCAGTCTACTGCTTAAAGTACTGCGATGCTGACAGCTGCTTTTGGACCACCACCATGAGGGATGTGGGAGGGATCTGTCCATGAGCATAAGCTGTGCACTATGTTTTGCTTCCCTTCATTTTTCCACTTCTTTTACAGCTGTGCCAACCAGCCAACCCACTCCAGACATAGGTTTTGTCCTAAGTGCTCACCTCCTTCTTCAGTCTCTACAGAAGTTCAGATGTGTCTAGAGACTCAACCTGTGTTTTATTTATTCAAATATTCAAACTCTATCTGATGAAAAATATAGAAAATTCTAGGAGAGAATCACAGTATTCAATCTCCACAGGAGATTCAGTCCATTTCACTAATAAACAAGAGTTAAGGTGTCATTTTTAGAGTCATAATTAACAGTAGAACTTTTCCTTCCATATCCTATTTGTACAGGGTTTCGAAAGCCAGGTTTAGCTAATCTGCAATGTATTTCTTAAATAATGTTGGTTTTAACTGCCTGAAGACAGTGCATTTCACACTGTTAAATTATGGATTACTACAATCTTATACTTCAGCAGAGCTATGAGATCATACCATTCATTAAATATTAATTAGGATATTTTCTTGCAGTCTGTCTTTAAATTTAGGGACATGAAAATGAATTCTGCAGAAAAGTGGCAAAGCTCCCTTCCCTCTTCTCTGGAGTGTGACAGATGTAGTGGTAGAGCACAGAGCTTTCCCCTTTGAATTTAATAGCACTTTTCTTTGAGACTTGAATAAAGTTCAAGCTGACTTACAAAAGTTTTCAGATTCAGAAAACATTCAGGTAAAAATATACTAAGCTATAATGGACTTTTAACTGGGAATTTTGCTTGTGTTTATTAAATTGTTTCAAAAAAGTATATACTATTTTTTTCAAAAAATACAAAATGAATCTAGTAATAAACTCCGCACAGTAAGGAAGAACTTTGACTATGATTTGAGAATATTTAACAGACAAGCAAAGATACAAAGACTGAAATCCTTTCTGCACTCGAATCAGTGACAAACAGGCATTTCATCATGGCAAAATGGCGTTTAGAGATGATAATAAAACAGTCAGCTTTACAAAAAGTAAAGCTGAATCATCTCAGCCAGGAACACACACTACGCTGGTGGTAGAATGCATTTTTACTTTTTTTTTTTTTTTTTTTTTTAAGTCAGGGCTGGAAAAATCATGACATCACATAAATTGCTCTAATTATCAATCTACATTCAAAACTGGTGAAGGATCCTGAATCACTACCATGGCACTAGCAAAGCAGTCATCAACTTGGATGATCAGTGCAGAGCATCAAGATTTAGTAAAAAAAAAATACTATTCATGCTATTACTTTCAAAGCAAAAAGAATAAGAAAATCTGTTCCCATCTTTTAGTACCTCTTTTACAGTTACAAGATCTCTGCTTAATGTTAATGAAATCAGATTAATGAGATCTTGTAATCGATTCCATCTGATGTGTTGCAATAGTATTTAGGGGAATTTATTTAACATAAAATTGCTTTCATGGATTCACAAAGATGCTTTAAATTCTGAAGTCAGTTTTTTTGTAACTTTTTAAAGTGATACTAAAGATAAGCTTACATGTTTGATTTTTCAGGAGTAAATATAATCCATGCAATAACAATACCCAGATGTTCCACCTGTCAAAAGTAATATAACTTAAAATAAAGGAATATGTAAACTCCAGATCTTAGCTATAAGTAACCTGCTAATAGCCTTATGTAGAGCACCACTTTCAGAATTCAGAAAAAGATCTCCCAAGAACAACAAATATTCCTATAAATGAAGAAAAACAAAGCTGATACAAGAAAATTAATGGAAAAAAAAAAAAAAAAGAGAGAGAATAGTACTTGTTGATTATTCATAAAGAATGAGGACTTTGTAATTCCTTGTAGTTTGAAATGTGATTCCTCCCAACTGAACTATTAATGCTTCTTTACTGCAATGTTCTTTTAGCATGTTCAGCTTATCTGATTAAAAAATGATAATTCCTTTTTCTAAGATCACTATCTGCCTGCCTCTGAAACATATCATGCAGCTTCACAGTGACATTGTTAGGTCTTCAAATTCTTGTATTCTCTAGATTACAACTGAACTCTGTATTTACTAATTCATCTTTATTTGCAGCTGGCAGATGCAAATATGTTAGCTATACTCAAGAGACTTCAACATGTGACTTCTTGAAATGTAGAGGAGCTACAATTTTCCCTTTAGCAAATTGTTCCATGTTTTATTTCAAGAAATGTGAGTCCCAAGGCAAAATGAGGTTATTAGACTGACTTACTCTCTTTCAAAATGAGGATTTAATGACTAACATACAGCTTTTTACTTCTAATAACTTTAGCTAGCTAAGATTTTGGTTTAGTTAATGTTATGTCTGGTTAAAACAAAAGCAGAATGTGAGGGGATAGAGGATTCTCAGCCACATGATTCTGCATCCTGCCATGGACTTGCATGCTAACAGCCATGGAGAAGGACATCCTGACTCAGACTGAATGGATGGAGGGAACATGCAGCTTTGTGAGCAAATGGCACCATCTCAACAAGTTAGCTGTAGTCTCACATGGCCTAATTATACACTACAGCAGACATGGAACACTGTTTCTGCAGGTGTAGATTCCATGAAGAACAGATGAACTGCATGTTGCCATGTCAAAATCAAACGGAGGTGAGTTGAGCAACAGAATAGACCTGAATTTCAACCCACTGACAAAGACATCTGTCAAACATCCTACTTATAATTCTTACTTAATGTTGTCATACAAACAGAAGGCCTAAACTGAGTTACTCCATGGCTCAAAAATAGGCAAAAGTACACCAGAGGAAGAAAATAAAAATTGAAACATTTCACTTTTTCAAGAGGAACAAACATTTGGACCATGGTAACATGAAATAATCTTCTTGCCTTAGAAAATTCGTGTGAAATCATTTGAGCATTATAAACAAATGTAATGATTCCCTGCCCTCACGCACAGGCACTTCTGTAATATTCTATAGAGTAAGTGCTTTAAAATCACACCCACTTTTCAAATTTGTCCCAGAAGTCCAATGTGCCAAACCAGTGTCCACTTGATATGCTACGTTTTCCTTCATTATCAAACATTTTCTTGCAGTAAATAAACTTGCAGGAAATAGTACTAGAATTAACAATAATTTCCCTCTATTTTAATTAAACTCCTGATCTGCAAGGATGTCTCAAATTCAAAACTGCATATATGCTTTTTGGATAGGATACAAATAATCTAAGCACAATAACAATGTGAAAATAGAATACAGGTCAGTTAACTTTGTCAGAAACATCTCACAACTACCCAATGTTCTTTAACCAATAAAATCAATTAAATATACAGAAACACACAGCAATCTCAGGCATAATTATTTATGAGCCTTAGCATTTGGTGTATGATCTGGACAAATTCTGGGCATTTTTCCCTATGAAAATACCTTGTTAAAAATGGAAGAACAAAATTGTTCCAAAGTAATTAAAGATTATTTAAAAAAAAAAAAGCCTATCAACTTAAAGAATTATTATTATGTTGTTCTATTAATACCTTTCCTAAAATGTGAGTGCCCAACATGGACAGAGATCAACAGCAAAGCCTTAAGAAAAGCAAGAGCAAACTGGCCACGCTGGTGGGTGAGAGCCTTCAAGCATAACCATGTAAGCAGACTGATGGCACTTTACTCCTCTTTATTCACTAGGAGCTTGTTGCTGTATTTTTTTTCTTCAGCAGAACTAAATAATTCAGGGCCTGGTGTTCTGTGAAGCAGGCCAGACTGCAGGCATTAGGCCAAGACTGAGGTCGCCATGGAGACCTGCATGCAGCATCATTCCTGTTCTCTTCCTCACTGGGAGAGCGTCTCAAAAGCGGCATCAGCTGAGCAGCCGTCTTCACTTTAGCAATGAACAATAGGTACAATACAAATAATTTAAAAAAAAAAAAAAAGGCAAAATAAGGTTATAAAAGCAACTACAGTAACTGCATTGAAAGATTTAAATGACAAATGGTTCATTAACCAGTTCCTATTTACACTGATATAATTAATATTTTACGTGAGAGAAATAGTAACTCCTCATTATTAATGAGAGCTACTGCTGCTCTTAAAACAAGCAGATTACTCTATACATTACAGATGGCAAATTATTAAAAATATATGTTCTTCAGACTCATTTTTTGTTACTAAAGCACAGTTCTAGGGGTAAAACAAAATCCTAACACAGAAACAAGATTTATTGCTCTGATTTCCTTTACTTTCCTAAATACACTTGCTGTAAAATACTGATTTATTAGAGTTCTCTCATCACTTTAAAACCCAGTCATATTTATTAACTAAACAAAAAAATACTACACAGAAATGCCCCAAATCACACGAAAGAAGAAAAATACTTTTACTGAAGTAATGTTTTATTTCTCAATGAATTAATACTGTATAACATGAAAACATAACATTTTTGCATGTCTTAACAATAACAAAATTAAGATCTATTCTTTAATATTTTAAGTAAATTAACTTTCCAATCTGTTTTCCTGCTACATACTGTTGTTCTTTGCTCTCCAGGCATCTGTTATTAAATGACAATCAATTTTACTACCCGAAAGGCAAGGGACTGGTCATATTTTTTTATACGTACAAAGTAAGGATCTTAAAACAATCCTACATTCTGCAACCATCTACAATAAAATTCTTGACTTTTTCTCACTTCTAAACCTGTTTATTCCAGAAAACTTTTCAAACCACTCCCTCTAACACATTCTCACATCCTCAACATTATACATTTATTGGAAAATGTGATTCTGAGGAATGCTGACATCACACTGTATATACTGCATATATAACCTTTGCAAGCCACAGTGTGCCCTGCATAGGTGATAATGGGAAAACCTACAATCTGAGACCATAGGCACACAGATCAGAGAATGACATGACTTCTGTGCAGTAACCGAAACAGGAAAGGAGCATCTCTGACTACTTGTCCTTGGAGGTCTTTATAGAGGCTCTCATTCCCTCCATTAAACACACCTGTTAGGGCTCCAAAACCTTGAATCTACTATGCATAAATATTTTGAAAGTTAATTGCTATGATTGCTAATCTCAGTCTCCACTTAAGCTCAACTCTATCAATATTCTTCTCTATCCTTTCCAGATATATCTATTTATTAAAAATTATAGTTGAATTATATCAGGGCTGAGTGAACACAGCATACCTCTTTTGATTTCAGGTGCTCCCACAGAGATTCTCTATTTTTGAATAAAATTTCATAATAGAAACCCTATATCATTTTGCAGCAGTGTCCCCAGTGGCTACGACATGCATATGAGCAAATATTTATTTGAGACCATTTCTTGCTGAATAAGGCTGATAGATGAGAACTGGAGAGCAGTGCATTTCTGGATAAATCTAAGCAGATGACAATCAGAAAACAATTTATCTCAGAATTATTAAATTCAGTTTAAATCTCAACCCAAACACCAAAATTCAGAATAACTGTTTATTTATTTTCACTATGATTGTGAAGTAGATAAATAAGCTCAAAAAATAAGCTCAAAAGCATACCTTTTTTTCTTTTTTTTTTTTTTCCCAGAACAATTTTTGGCATGTAAAGAACTCAAAATCTAGTAGGAACAGATGACTGAATCTCACCATAACATATTTTTTGGCCAGAAGACCATGTGGGATATATTCTCACTATTTCATCACCCAGAGATTTAAAGTTCTCTTGCCTAGATAGACACCACTAAATCACACACATACAAAACAAACAAACAAACAAGAAAACAAAAAAACAACTGCTGATGACCTGAAGCATTCTAAACAGAAAATTAGAGCAAGTTCCTATGCTCAATTATGAAATGGTAAAAATCTTGACACTCAGGTAGGGATATCGTGGTCTATTAATGGAAGCCTAAATTCCATTACAGGAGGAGGGCAGACCTCCAGGTGGAGTTTTCATTCGAGATGATCTAACTGCAGCCTTCTCAGCCAACTGGCCATTACATTTATTTTCCATTGGATTTGACAGGTCTGGTCTGTCTCCAGGGCTGCACACAGAACAGCCTGAGTATCATGGAGCTGACGACCTCATTACGAACGTTAAAAAATCCAGATATTGTGCAAGTGTGGGACAGCTGAGGAAATGTGGTGAATGATTCTGATGCTCCTGCTGACTTTATGCAGACTAGAAGGGAACTATTTCTGAATCAGCCTTCATGCAATGTCAGTCAGGTCTTTTATTTTCTCCTGAACATACATAGCATGAAAAAAGTTGTTATTCCTCTGTTTATCGATCTGTTGTCTCCTGAATATCACACTTAACACTTCTGTAAATACATGTAAATATTGATGTTAATAAATCTCTTCGACTTACAAACTAATACTCATAAAAGAGAAAGAAAAAATAAATATATAGCTTAACTTCTTTTATTTCTAAAACACAAAGAAAAGGACTAGGTAAGAGTTTGTTGCTTTTCATTTAGAACACACCATATGTGGACATGGGGAAAAGTATAAAAAGAGTAGTTGCCATGAAAACTCAATAGAAGAATTGTTGAGCTGGACTCATAGGCTCCTGAGGACACAAGGAAATAAAGCTAATTAACAAAAATCACATTTCCTGATTTCCTGTCCTGTTAGCAAGATAATGCAGAAGGTAGAATATATCAGAAACAGGTTCTTTTGGACTTAACTTTCAGAAACTGGCATGCTTTTTCAATCTTCTATGTACAGTAGTCATATATGGGACATTAGTGTCACTTACAGGCTTAGAGCCTTTTAACACAGAAAAGAACAGAGAAGTAGTTGTTCACGTAAGTTGCACTAGATTTCACATTGTCCAAAAGCAATTTCCTTTTTCTTCTATATACTCTTAATAGGAGGAAAAAATGGGATGGAATTGCCTTGTCACCTCTCAAAGGAAGGCAGATCTTTGAACAGAAGGAGGCAGTTTTCTCCTTTGTTTCCAGTTTCTTAGGTCTCTTTCCATCTCCTGTTTCCTTTAGCACATGCACTGCTATTAGTTATTTGATCCATCCTCTGTAACCCCTTGTAGACATGGCTTGTGTGCTGGTGAACAAAGGATTTTTAAGTTTATTATTAGGAGAATATGTGACATTGTGGCCTGACACTGCTTTTCTACAGCTATGCATCTTGACGACTTATCTTTGCCCTCATGGTGAAGATACAGCACACTAATGGATATCAGCTTCCTCATCTATATGTGTATGCTAGGCTAAGAAAAACACCCTAGAAAAATCCCATTTGACAAAGTAAGAATTTATAATTTGGTCTTAAAAAGATGAAAAGTCTGTTGAAGTTTTACAAGCTACCACGCTACGTACTAGTACCAATTGAGACTTGCCTTTGATCACACAGATCAAATAACCAGACATTCCACTTACACCTGGGCAGATACATATGCAGGAATTTGGATCAATTCCATGACATGTTAAATGACTTTACCACCAAACTGCAGATAACTCCTATGGCATGTGCTAAGTTCCATAGGAATCACCAGGGATGGCAAACTTTCTCTGAATGGGATGTTTAAGCAAAAAGTGAACGTGTCTAGACAGTGGAAGCAGTACAGACTGGAGACTCAAAAGAACAATAAGACTGTGGAAGAGTGACTGAAAAGTCTGTCTGGAGTGATGACTAATGTTTTCCAGTATATATGTTAAAAGGTTTCAATAAATGTCCTATAAAGTGCTACAGAAAGTGCACAGATCGTGTTTTTACATAGCATTATTATCATCATGAAAATATGTTTGCCAGTGTTTGTCAAGCATTTTGAACAAGGGCACATTTAAATGCAGAAATAACAAAGTGCAGTCATATTTAGCTGCTAGGCAACTATGAAAGAATGTAAGGCTCTTCCTCCAGACTGCCATCACAACTTCATTTCATCCTGACACCCCATATTTCCTCCTGTGCACACAGTAATCTTGGACTCCTATGTTTTTGCTCTATTTTAAATGTTTAAAAAAACGTTAGTTTGACCAGCAAAGTGAAATGCAATAAAATGAATTTCCAAGTTTAGTAAAGGACCTCCTCTATGTCTCTAAACCTAGAGGAGCAAAGTCTTGATCTATACAAATGCTTTTTTTTTTCTTTTTTGTCTTTAGATACAAGGATTTCTTGGTTAGGTGTAGGACAAGGACAATGGTTTTAAACTAAGACGGGGAGGTTTAGGTTAGATATTAGGAGGAAGTTTTCCACGCAGGAGGTGGTGATGCATTGAAACAGGTTGCCCAAGGAGGTTGTAGATGCCCCATCCCTGGAGGCATTCAAGGCCTGGCTGGATGTGGCTCTGGGCAGCCTGGTCTGGTGGTTGGTGACACTGCCCGTGGCAGGGAGGTTGAAACCAGATGATCACTGTGGTCCTTTTCAACCCAGGTCACCCTGTGATTCTATGATTCTATGATGTCTCACGTATGTAGCAGTATGACTGCTACTGGGAAACAATTGACTGTCACTATCTAGCAGGCACAGCAGGTAGAATCAATGATTTTTCAGGATATCTGTTTCACTATGCATTGTAGGAGAAATACGTCTTGCATATCACAAAAAAAACTATAGTGACATATGAGCATCTCACATATCTTAATATAAACACTTGGTCCTCAGCCAAAGACAGGAGGAGTAGCACTGCTAATGCTAATGGAGTGGCAGTGGTGTAGTATGTATGCTTTCCTTCTCCACTTGCAGCAAAGTGCAAATAATTTGTATCAGCTTGTAGATCAAACAAAGTGGATAGGTCAAAGTAGCAACATTCACAGCTTGTACTGCTGGTGAACACTCAAGAATAATTTTGAGAGAGAATTATTTCAGCTTAAGGCAGAAATTATGTACTCATTTAATACCATGATGAAAAATAAGAAAAATATTTCTAGTGACCTTGTATATGTCTACCTGGTATATACAGGTAAGTTAAATATAATTAACTGTTCTATTTTTCTGTAAGTGGATTAAACTCAGGTGCTACCTTGAAAATTAATTGTACGGCTTCTCACTCAAACAAGACCTAGCTAAGTCTCTTCACAGATATCTCCACAATTATCTGCACTGCCCCATTTTTTTCTATCTTGTCACTTTCTAAATAAAATAAAATAAAATAAAATAAAAATAAAACAAAATAAAATGCAGTAAGTCTTAATGACTTAAAGTTACTTTTTCAATCACACAAGAAACATTTCTGGAAAATTATCAGTCGTTTCTATCAGCCACAGACTTATCATGAAAGCAATACTCCCCATATATTACAGCGTTCAACCACTAATGCTAGCAAGAGCCAATCTCAAGAATGAAGAATACACAGTACAAGGAACAGGAAACATGCTAGTTGGTGGCAGAGGATTCCTAAACTGCAGCCATATTCTTCTCACACTTTAAGCAATAGCTTTGTCAGATAAGTAATTCAGGTGACCACAGACACACAGATGTCAAGTAAAAATCCCATTCATTTCAGTCAGGACACAATTTCGCTGTAGGAATTTAGCTATTACTAAGAATTACTAGTTTACTCTATTTTCAGTAATATCTCTTTTACTTAAGAGTAAAACAATAAGGTTGAAATGGGGAGAGAGAGTCCCATACATTACGTTCTAATAACCACATTTACATAAAGAACAAGGGTGTGTCTTTAGAACCACAATCCAGTAGCTCCGAGTTCACTTTAGGATAGAAATTGAAAATGCTTGTTACGGTCTTACCTACAAACTTTTAAAACTGTATGTATGTAGCACAGATAGAGTAACTCAATCTCATAAAACAAAGACAACCCATACACAACAAATTTACTGTACACGTTGCTGATATAATAGACAAGTGTGACATGCTGAACATTTTGTTCATCTTGATTTGAACCTCATTCATGATGCACCACACAACAGTTTCATCTACAAGGTCAGATTTAGAATTTGCTTATGAAAAGAGAATGGAGGGTGTCAACTCAGGAGGAAACATTTGACTTGTACAGGAGTAATAAGCACAATAGTTATCAATACCTTGAAATTTACACAGTTTATACTAAAGACTAAAGTATACTAAAGTATTTCACAGAATATCAGAGTAAGATAATAATATCAATGACAAAAAAAAAAAAAAAACAAACAACCACTGAGCTTTCTCCTTTCAGGACACTGAACAGTCTGGATTACTCTAAACACCATTCTTAAAAGCATGCTTTCCCAAACTTTTTCCAGTCTTCTTCTATACACCAGGACAAACTGGTTACTCCCAAATCACATCCCAAATAAGTGCAATGTAATTCTCCACATCAAACTAAGGGGCTATAGCCTTTTATTTGTTCTTAGGAAACAGGTTTCCCACCAAGATTTCATTAATTCTGGGACTTTTCCAGGAAGTACAGACCTGAATGTGAGGCAAGATCATAGCATTTACACTATCCACAACATGCAACCTCGATGGAAAGTTTGTAATCTGATATGGCAGGCATATAAATTGCAGGGATTCATTTCATAGAATCACAGAATCATTTCAGTTGGAATGAACCTTTAAAGTTCATCTAGTCCAACTCCCTTGCAATGAACAGGAACATCTTTAGCTAGATCAGGTTGCTCAGAACCCCCATCTAGCCTGACCTTGAATGTCTCCAGGGATAGGACATCCACTACATCTCTGAGCATCCTGCTCTTGTGCTTCACCACCGCTAGTGTGAAAATTTTTTTTTTTTTTTTTTTTAATTATTATTATCCAGGCTAAATCTCCTCTCTTTTCCTTTGAAACCATTTCCCCTTGTCCTACTACAACAGATACAGCTAAAGAGTCTGTCCCCTTCTGTCTTATAGTTCCTCTTCAGATACTGAAAGGCTGCTATCAGGTGTTCCTGGAGCCTTCTCTTTTCCAGGCTGAACAGTCCCAGCTCTCAGTTCGTTCTCGTAGGAGAGGTGTTCTATCCCACTCATCATTATTGTGGCCCTCCTCTGTATGTGCTCCAACTGGTCCATATCTCTCCTGTACCAAGCAATCCATATCCAGAGACAGTACGCCAGATGAGGTCTCACCAGTGCAGAGTAGAGGGGCAGATCACCTCCGTTGACCTGCTGGACCACATTTCTTCAGATGCAGACCAGGATATGACTGGCTTCCTGGGCTGTGAGGGCACATTGCTGGCTCATGTCCAGCCTCCCATCCACCAGTACTCACAAGCTCTTTTCAGCAGCACTGTGCTCAAATCCTTTCATCCCCTAGCTTGTATTGACAATGGGGATTACTGTGACCCAAGTAAAAGACCTTGCAATTGGCTTTGTGGAACCTCGTTAGGTTCTCCTGGGCCTACTGCTCAAGCCTGTCAACATTTCTTCAGCTGGCCAGGTTTCTCTAGGAACCTCTAGATTTCATGAGAGCCGATGCATAGGTGATATTCAGAGTTAACAATTAATGTTTCTACCTCTGTTGACTCCATTCTCACATTCTATTTCTGGTTTGATCAGCTTTGACCCAGTGTCAGGTAACTTGCACTGTCACTAACTTTTCTATAGACAATGACAGGAAAAAGCATGTCCATCTCCCTTGTAATCAGCACCTTCTCTTTCAAACCTAAACTTGCATCCAAGGAAAACATGCTCATTAGAAAGCAGAAATTCCAAGGAAATACAATCCAGGGCAGACAAACAACACGCAGACTCTCAACCTAATTTATGCAACAAATGGCAACAAAGTGATTTCAGACTTTTGATGGCGTGGTTTCAAAATCACATGTGAAATATGACTAAGCCCTTTCCCAATAGATCACTATGACTCTCCTGCAGACTAATACTAAATAAAGTCTTGTTTCTCAAGTCTTCAAAACTGGTTAAGCTCCCCATCTACCACAAAGGTGTCTGAAGTTAACCCTTCACTATGATGCCTGGATAATGTGAGTCCAAAGAAAATATTGTTATGCAAAACAAATAAACAATGAAACAATCAGTTTTCCAACACAGCCTCAGACATTAGCATTTTCTGAGAGAAGCAACAACGAACTGTAATAAGGACATAGATGTTCTGGACTCTTTCCCTTCACATATCATCTGAGAAGAGTGAATCACCAAGAGGAACAACTCAAAAATCAGTTCATGTAAGAACACTCATAGAAAAGACCAGTCATGCTTAAATTAAATGTGCCTGAGACCATTTTCGAGCACATACACACACACACAAAAAAATAACTAGCACAATAACTCACCTCTATGCTGTTAAACACAAAGCATGCCTGAATTCAAATCCCTCAGAGTGTTGTCCTGAAGACTTCTGTCGCATCCATTAGCTTACCAGTAGAGTTATTCTGCCTGATAGTCAATTTTATACTTTTTGAAACATGACCTGTTATTTTGAAACTTAACTCCTGCAAGTTAACTTGCCACGAGCGCGGTTATCTTGAGTCAAGAAAACTGAGTGAAAGAAATGTTTCATGATACGAAAGTTTATCCAAACCTCTTCAGTTTATTTTTCATTCTTGAAATCTTCAAATTAATTTAATATACTATAGAATTATATTAGTCGGTTAGGTCTACAGCAATTTAAACTAGATCAGCATTTTTACAGAGAACTCTCCAGAAAACCTTCAAAAATAGTTTTATTATTTTAATATATTATACATAAACAGCCAGATCACTTTCAAAAATCTTCCAATAACATGTTCTTTCAGAATAAATCCATAGAGTATAAATTGAAGCTCATAGTGAACTCATAGAATAATATCTTGTAAGGGATCTGCTTCACCTTATGTAAGACTGGTTTTACAGCCATCTGGGGCTGCATTTCCAATGCTTTTTTGTCTTCAACATTTGTGATTAGGGCTTTACATCTAAGCTGAACATAATGAGTTAAATTCATTCCACTATTTTAGAGACTCTTTGGGTGAATATAACTCAAAAGCCAAATCTGAGCCTATTGGTACAAGCAAAGAGCAATGTCCCTGCTTTCTTCTTTCAAAACAGACAGCTGCACCATCCACTGCATTTATCTGACAGTTAACAGTGTGTTTCTGTTGAGCTCTTACTTTGAAATTAAAGACTTGCTGCTTCCTTTCTACCTAAGTAACATTTTCTGAACCGTAGGAAAGAGATGAGGTAGCTGATTTAAAATTATAGGCAGACATAGTTAAAATAATGCTGAACTTCTCATTTCTTGAACAAGCAGAATCCCTATTGTCAGGTCTTCCAAAGGTCATCCCTTGATTTTCAACTCCTGACTCATGCATGAATCACTAAGGGAATTCTGAAGTTTAAATTTATATTTTAAAGCAATCAAATGTTTGTTCCCTGCCTCTCCTTTCCCCAGAATCAATATCCATTGAATGTGCATCACTGGCATTTTTCTCATGAAAATATTTTCTAAACAGTCAGCTACTTTTTCTGTCTCCTTAAGTTACACATTTTTCAATTAAGGTAAAACAAAATAAAACAGCAAAATAAAATAATTTTAAAAGTATCCAATTACATATGAAGAAGGAGGAATTTTATTTATCTAAATACTGGTATCTAAATTAACCTACTCATTTACAAGTGATTTTTAGTACGTAACTAAAAGTACAAGTCATTACTGACGCTGGTACTGTAATGTACTGCCTTTGGATGTCTGTTCTCCAGGACGCCACTTCACTACAACTCCATTTGTCTGTCACAGATGCTACAAAATACTGAGTTAGAGAATAAAATCAAAATCTTAGTTTAAAAGCAGTAAAACCTGTGCTTTCCTCCTCCAATGTAATAAATCACAGATTCTGTACAAACAAAAGCTCAGTCCCTGCTGCTGCAAACAATTAGCGTTCAAGACAAAAGTTAGGCTAATCAAAGTTAGGCTTTTAGGCTTCTTCCATGGTCAAGCATACACTGTTGTATCCAGCCAGTCAGCCAGCCACTTTTAGACAGTTTAACAGTATTAGGTAAAATTAAAATGTTGATGCCCATCACAACAACCCTTTGAAAAAGTCCTTGGCAGCAGCTAGAAGCACTTTGACCTTTTGAAGTGGCAAGTTTTAACAGCAGAAAAAAAAAACAAGCAAATGATGTTTTGAAGACAATCCAAACTGAAAAGCACTATGAGGTGATTATTATGACTAGAATTTTAGATAGGTGGTACCTTAACCATTTGCCATGTTTCTTGAAGACTTAGTTTACTGGCTATCATGAAAACATTCTGTTCCTTTTGTAACTGAAGTTCCTGTCATTAATTCAGGAAAATAAAAAATGATCTTGAAAAAGTTCACAAAAAAACTCAAAAATCAGAAGACAACCAAAAATATATCAAAAGATATTTTATGTCTTTCAAACTACACTGGGTCACAATTGGCAGCACTGAATTAAATGTTATCGGAAAAAGACACTTTCAGATATGGTGACTGAATAGTATTAAGTGACAAAAGCAATGAAGCGGAGAAGTCAATTGATGCAATACAATACAAAATTTTGTTTTAATGAGATAGTTATTGAGTTCTTAAAGTAGACAGACTAATATGAAAGAATAAACATTATAGTTAATAGCTGTCAGTAGAGACATCAGCTTCACTGAAGAAGGAAAATTACAGTTAGATTGAGAGTACAGGGCAAGGAAAGAATCCAGTCCATTACCGCTGATGACATAAGTTAGACTATACAAGCTCTTTCATTAAATGCTTAGAATCCTCCTCAAGTTAATTTTCCTTTCTCCCCTTGTATTCTTTCTGGAATTCTTTCACAGTGGTCTCTCTTTAAGTGGTATTACACTTCCTTCTAATAACAAGATTCAGTTCACACACAGAGATATTTTATCTCTACTTCTTTTTGTACCAATTTTAACCTTTATGTATTGGCTGAGATTATGGATTTAAATAACAACATTCATCTTAGGTATTCAGTATAAAAATATACACCTCATTGACACCGCTAAAACGTTGGGTGATTCAGGGCTTTTCAAACAGCTTGGAGTAAAATACTGGATCCAATAAAATTAATGGCAAAATCTGACAGATTCTGTTAAGTGTGAATCTCATCAACACTTTCCAGTCAAGACCACTTGATATAGTATCCATATCCATACCCAATTAGGATAATAAGTAAATAAGCAAACAAGTAGCAGCTACAAGTAAAAGAAAATAGAGAAAATATGGATGGATTCCCTTCTTTCTGTTTTTCAACTGTTTCTCCTTATCATTGAAAAACGGATAATGCATAAGCTCTATAAAAAGAAACCATGTAGCAAAAGCATATTAAGCACATTTATACTCTTCTACATATGTGTGAAGGCTGTTCACTTCTTTCAATGCCTCTACAAATTCTTTGTTCCAAAGGAAAAGAAAATCATTTTTAATTATTTTATTTGTATTTCACTAAACACCATCAAACAATTTTCAGCCACACATGTAGTTATTGTATGTCTAAAAACAAGTTTAAACCTACAAAGTGCATTCTTTGTAGGACATTTTAAAGTTAAAAGTCCCAATCTGCCCTTTTCTAGCTATCCTGTTAAGACTAATGGGCATGATGAATTTCTTTATTGTGTTAGAGTTGGAACACTAGAGCAGCTACAGTTGCCTAAGACTCTCCTGCCCTCAAGCACTCATAACTTTTACTAAATATCACCAAACACATTGCTTTAACATTTTTAAAGCTTGCTTTCACCTTGAGAATCATTTCCTGGGCTGCTGAAAATTCATAGAGGGAAGGGAATATTTATAGAACACACACACGCACAAAAACAAACAACAACAACAAAACCACTCAAACTCTTACAGTGAAACAGAGGTTTTGCTTTGTTTTAATCAAAACTAAAGAAAGAATATACGTCCACTGACATCTAAATTCTTTTGGTCCAATTTAAACTGACATCACCTCCTTAGAAAGATCTTGCATGTAGAGAAAAATTCTCTAATATCTCAATGGAAAAGACATCTAAGCAATTAATCCATGAAGAACAATGACTCTATCTTTATCTGACAGCTGGGACAAAAAGTGAATTCTCCTAGCAGCCAGGAAAAATGATGGGATTATTCACAAAGGAATGAAAATACTGTTTTTTTCTCCAAATGAGCCTGTCAGTGCAAAACAATAGAGTAGAACTAAATATTACAATGGAAGATCTTCAGGAATAGAAGATGGCAGATATAATCATTCTTCCTTCCCAAATGCAAGCCTAAGAATCAATAGTAGAATTATTACCTCTCTAAATTCATGATAGAAGAAAATTCAGTGAAATTGTACACCAGGTAGCATACTCAGGTATTAGAAATTTTGAATGTACAAAGAAGTAAACAAGCAAACATATAAACTGGCTAATAACTCTCTTATTCTAACCCAGTCACTTTCACGGTTCTGACGGCCTACAGCAAATAGTGTAAACAAATCAATGAATTAATGTATCCAACTATGATGACATGCAAATTTTAACATTAACACAAAAATGCAAATTTCCATTAAATCAATCCATTAAATTAACAGAAGTACTGGTAATCAGCTAATTATTCTTTAGGACCCAAGACCCTTACACAGACCAATTAATAAAATGTCATTTTCATTTTTTATTTTTTGGAGGATTGTCTATCAGGCTATAGACATTGAGGAAGCTTATTCTTCTAAAATATATTTTCTAATTACTCTTTATAAAAAAACATTCTGTTCTCTCCCTTTAATGGCAAAAAATAGCTGTTTAGAGGTTTGTGTGTTTAGAAGGAAGGACAGCCTTTAAAATCACTTAGGCAAAGGCATCAAAAAACTGTCATGAGCACTGTTTGTAAAATGTGCCTCTGTAGATTAGCATGTTGCACACTGATTTAAACAGGCTCAGGACTGGCCTCATTAATGTTGAAGGCAAAACTGCCTTGATGTCACTGGATCAACGCTTTGTTCTTCACATCTGTAAATATTTAAAATACATGAAATCTGAAGAGGTAAGAAAGTGTTATCCTCTGGTGTTATGTGATAAATGTATTTAATGATGCGTGGGGCATGAGCGAGAGAGGGTACTCTACAACAGTGCAGTTCTGTTCTTAGCTTTGTCCAGACATACTAGTTTCTAGTGTGACTTGAGAGAATCGAATTTACCAGAGAACAACAAATATTTCCCTAGTTGTGCTACTCTGGAACATTATCTAAAGCTCAAGCAAGGCAAACAACACAATGTAAACAGCACCAGGTACTTAGACACTTAATGAGAAGCACCCATGAACAGAGAAGGAATTCAACTCCAAATCAAGACATTAGAATTACAGCATCTACCTCAGAGAGTCCCATTCCTACAAGTGCCTTGACAATCTCCACCTTCATTGAAATCTGGAATAGAATTAAGTTACCTAAACAGGAGAGCCTAGTGCTATCTGAAATGACTTAGGACACATAGCCTGGCTTCTAGTTACTAACCTAAAAAGAGGAAGGTCCTATGGTATTCCTAACTGGCGTCAACTTTGAGCTATTGTTGCCAGTAGCAAAAAGAGAAGTCTACTGAAAGGAACACTTCTAGTTTTGTTTTCCCTAATGTACATTTACCAGAGTCTTTTCAAGTTCAATTTTGAAAGTCCCATCGCTGTAGATTTTAAAACTTGGATTTACAAAATGCCAGCAAATATACAATTGTAAGCGATCCAGCACCAGCAGAGAAATAGGCCCTTTAAAAGTCGTTCTCCATCTCTAATATGAATGATTTTATGGTTCAGTAATGATTGATGTTTTTCCTTGGCAGCAGGATGTACAAAGGCAAGCTGAAAAAAACAGATGAAAACAAACAAACAAAAATGAGATAAGAAAGAAAGAAGCAAGGAAAAGTTATGAGAAAAGCGGAAGAAAATAAGTTTATAACTTGAGGTGCAGGTTCCTTAATAAAGATTCAGCTTCCAATTCTATACTTAATATGTCAGTCTAGCAAATTTTTTATTCCCCCAGTGCCTTATATTGCACAATTAGCTATTTAGTAACAGAGGTATGTGAACAGCAAGTCTGCCTATTTGTGGTGTCTAATAAACACATTAATACACAGAGCAGATAAAGTCCAAACTTTTATTACATTTCATAAAAGCCCACACGCATTAAACAAAAAAGGTTCGATAATGTTGTAACAAGATAACATGAATGTTTGTAAAATAATGTAATTATTTAGTAGCTCACTTGCTTAAAAAATAGAACTTTTTAATTCTGCATTGTGCAACATTTACAGTTTGATCTGAAATCCATTTTATTATTTAAATACATTTTGAACCAGACTAATTGATTTCATATTTGGGTATCAGGAGATTTCTTACTCAAATTTTCCTTCTGAAATATAATGTGATACACTGTATTCTTTAGCTGTCTTATCTCATCTTCCATGTAAATCTGCTAACTATACTCTCTATCAAGTTGTAGCGCTTACATTAAGAAAAAAAAAAAAAAAAGAAAAACAGGAAACCTAAGACGGAAGCAAAAAAAAGATTTAAAGTGTTACTATGGACACGTTTGTTTTACCTTTTTTGCTCTGGTACTTTTTTTTCTTGAACATCCTCATTACTTCATTATAACACAGATAACCAAACTGAAATACTGTAAGTATTTTTTATGTTATTTCCTTACTATTTCTTTTTTGTTTTGTTTTGTTTTTAATGGAAGAAACAAAACTGCCCTAAGGCAAATGAATGATGAAGAAGTATTTGAGTCTCTTTAGCATCACTTCTCTTCTATTGTTCTTGCCATGTATTGGAAAAGACAAGAAATACTCTTCAATTACTTTAATGCAAATTTGTGGAAGCTAAGTTAAAAAGATGATAGCTCTTGCTATCAATATTGACAACCTTGTTATCAATATGAGGACTCATAATTGAACTGGACACACAACTCAGATCTCCAACCTCCCAATACAGTGCCTCAATTGCTAACATCATCATATTTTTCCTACATATTAGAAATTACATACAACACAGCTAGAGATAATGAAAACATTTCCAAGGATGACATACTGCACAAGTAGGGAAGAATAGAAGTGTCAGAAGCCAGCACTTCATGATTAAGTAATTTTTTTAAAAATGTAATACAAATTCTGTTTTTTTATTTTTATATATAGATATCTAAACATATATATGATTACTTATATGTAGAGCCAATGAGAAAAAAGTCTCACTTGCCAAGATCAAAATCATGCTGTAAATTAAGCTATATACATCTATTATTGCTAGCAATAATAATTAACCTTACTGTGTGGAAGACAGATCATTTATTTAATTTGTAATTAAATACATTGCTACTATTCTGCACAGTGTGTAAAACACAGTATATAGACAAACAGAATCTGTCAGTTGTTCTGTCAAGACAGTGGGTCAAAGCAATTTCCTAGAAGGACACCACACAACCAAAGTCTGAGGAAAGAACAAAAAATCCGACAGGATCATCACCTTTAGATCCGGATACAGCACAAGAAGGAAGCAATTTCCTCTTTAGTGAGTTTCATAAAAATCTATTGTCACATTTAAAGGAAGCATGCTCCTTCTCAGTGAAAAGGATGTTTGTTCTTATGTTTTGCTATCTATTTTCCCTCTGCCTTCAAGCCGATAACTTTCTGAAAAAGGAAGTCTTCCCCCTTGCTAGCCTGTATTTCACACATGTAAGTGGAGACTTGTCAGCAAAAACAAATGGATCAATGAAATAAAAGAACTGTGTCTCTACAAGATCATGTGGAAAAATACAATAAAAAAGATTCTGAGCTTAGCATTTCTTTCCAAATGATCTATACAACTACAAAAACAGTTCAATTGTTTCTCAAATGTAAAAATGCCAAACATCAACTTCATGTAATACAGATGTTATGTGAGCAAGAAAAGCTGATGAAAATCCATACCGATTTGTCTTACAGCAGTTACTTTGTCCCCCATAAGCACAGCCTGGTATGAGCAGCACTGGTGAGTCAATACAATTAGAGACTCAAAGTGGAAGGCACCAGTCCCAGAGGGAGAAGCAAAGCCACTTCCAGACCAAGCAGTAGCAACGGACAAATCACCTTCTACACCAGAGTGACAGACATTCTCTCAAGATGCAGCCATAGGGAAATTGTCCCAATATTGTTCTCAAAGAGACATCTTCTTTGAATAAACTACAGCACAGCTGCTCCATTCTGCAAAGCTATTCCACACAAGGGTCAATCAAAATATGATCAATCAAGAACTAACAAAAAAGGCAAAATATTTGTCATCTAGAGTCACAAAACAAACATCAAATCATATGCTTTATGAATGTGTTTTCACACAGTGTAATAAAAACTGTTGTTTTCTATAGAGAGAAAGCAGGAAGTGACTTTAATGTTCTATAGAATTGTTGGGGCTTATTGCTTCAGCATGCCCCCATCATAGCATATTTTAATCTCTGATTTTTCAACCCCTTTTCAAGTGCTGGGTTCAAGCCTCAACACTTTGGTTTAGACTGCCTAATGCTGTGCAGTAGAATTAACAGGAGATAAGTTTCCTCATACCCTGAAGTCCTGATCCTGAAATTAATAGATTTTAAACATGACAAAAACACGTGTCCAAGCCCCTAAGTCAATTATGTGCTGTAATACCTCAGAAGGTATACTAGGAGTATTACAATCACAGCTCAAGTGCAGGTAACTCCTCAGTTGGTATAAAACAGTTGTTAATATATAAACATTATACCAGCAGTTGCAGTTAATAAGCAAAACTACAGAAATACTATTTTTCTTTTTCTGTAATTTCTGTCAGTTTTAATTCATCACAGAAATAAGTTGTTACCACTTAATTGCTCTTACTGTACAACAAAGATGCTTATAATGAATGATGATAAGCAGGAACATGAATGAACAGTTGCCAGGCAACCAATAAATAAAGGTTCCAAATAGCGTGACCTCTCTTTAAAAGATAAAGCTCTAATCATAATTATTTTTCAAATCCCTTTCTGTGCCAAGTAAAATCACATTTGCAGCACTAATCCTGGTCCTCCTCATACAAAATGGAACTAAATCTGTCATTTGACATATCACAGTTAACAAATTAAACAGATTCAACCTGCTCCTTCAGATTATGGTCAGTAGTGTGGTTTGAGGACAGCAAACAGGCTAGACAATAAGCTGAAATCTGGAACAGGAAGGTGAGAAGCCTCAAACAATTTAATGAGGGTAATTTAAAAACTTATATTGTTGCTTTAAAAATCTTCAGAAAGTATCAACATGAAGCCCTTTGGGTTTTAGTTCCACAGTCATGCAGGAAAGCAGAAGGATGAGACAGACTTTAAAATACTGAGACCAAATGCAGTTTGAAATTTTTTTTTAATCTATATGATACCACATTCTCTCTTTACAAATTGTTACAATTCAGTCCTGCTGAGTGCATAAGGAGAGGTGCCTAGAGCATGCACTGACCTTTTAGATGGATTCAAATAAAACTGACAAAGAGCAGAGTAAATCTTAAATCAGTTAAAGAAGATGGTGTATCCACTCTGAAGAAGCAATGAATGGGAAGGCAAATTTACACTGTTTTACTGTAAGATGTCTTCTAAGTAATGGAAGAGCAAAATGCTTGGGCTTGTTCAGGGCTTTCTGGTGGGCTAATGAAGTCCATCTTTATTTTAGTATGATCTCATGTCAGAAAACATTAGGAATACATGCTTTGGCAGGTTTACTTTGCACTAAATAAGGCAATTACATAAACCTTTTCGTTTATCTGTTTTATTTCTTTAGTAAAATTGAGAATCACTAATAGCTGTGATGCTCAAACTCTAAGAAATCAGAAATTTGCAATAGGAATATAAGAGGAACCAGAGTTATAAAAAAAATCTGCCTTGCATCTAAGGTATAACATACTAGGTCATTGGTGAACTCTTTGGAATGGGGACCATTTTTTTCAAACTGTATTTGAAGAAAACACAGGCTAAAGAATTTGTAATGTTACCTGTAACCTTCTAAACATAAAATATCTCAAATTTCATAGCAAAACATTGAACTACTGCAATTTTTGTAACAATAAATTGTTTAAATTATAGTAGAGAATGTATTCTGCTAATTAGTAGTCTCCACATATATTTCTGAATATCAAATGAGAGTCTGCTTTTCATACAGTAGCTATTGCCTTTTGTAGTAGAAAAGCACTCAATGACAAGACTCAGAACTAAACTGAAAATCACACATATTGTTTGCATCTAAAAAGAATACAGAAGATCCTTTTTAGGACAGATGGCACTATTTAAAGCAAAACTACCTTAATTGCTTCTCCATATTAATTCTTGAGCTTGCATTTTAACAGGTTTTGTAACCTGTGTTGTGTTTGCAAACCTGTTAACCAAGGCCACTAGTGTCAAGGTGATATTTGAAGTTTATTCCTTTTCAATTTCCAGCTGAAGAACTGTACTGTTTTCAAGCTTAAAAGATCAGAGCTTATGGAAGAAAAGGTCATGCATTACCTCTCAGGAGGAGCTGGATGCTAAATGTAAAGTTTATTAATAATGAAAACAATGGGGTTCTCAGCTACTTATTGCCATGGAGGAAATCAACAGCATTTTCCTGAAGTTTAGATTCTGCTGTACTTTGTTTCACAGTATGTAATTTATTTGTTATAACTCTGAAAATAGGAGGAAGTAAAAGAGTTCATAGCTTTAAATAACTGTTCACACTAAAATAAGATTCATTTTAAGATCTCCCCTATGGATTCAACTCTGTATATTCTGCATTAGAAGAAAAAACATAGTTTAACTGTCTACTTAAGAAGAGAGATGATGAAGCATGCTTTGTAGTGTTTACCAAATCACAGACATGGTGAATGAAATTCATTCTGATTCTAAATACACTTCTTTATTCAACAGGCTTTGTGCACACACCCAGCTGATACAGTTGCTCTCAGGAATAAGAATACCCAGTATTATAACCCAATATGAATCTTATTCTAGATTCATGATAACTTATGACCAAGACATTATTGTTTCAGTAACCATTTTTCCCTTTATTTATGGTAACATTGCTTTCTAACTTTTGTATTAAATATTTAATAGTCAAAAGATGAACTCTTAGGTTAATATTAGTATTATCAAATAGTACAACAATGTTGGCTTTAGGAAAACACAAAAATATCTACACAGTGAAAGATCATATGTTGACACTCCCAGTAGCACACAAAGGCATTATCACTGAACAGCACGAGTTATTAATACTACAGAGAGAAACTCAGAGAAAAAAGAAATCCTTAGCTGGCTCAGAATATCACCATCTATCAGATTACAGCAACAAACTATCTTGTGCTCACTTGTTTCAACTTTATGATTTAAATGTTTGTTTTAATAACTATTATTCCATTCACTATCTCACTGATCGGTATTTTCTCCTGTTAGTGTATGGAAATAGTTTAACAAAGCAGAAAAAAGAAAAAACTTTACATCCATAGACATATTCTTCCATTACTCACTGATGTTATGGTTTTGGAGCAATAGTTCAGCACTGAGGATAGGGAGCTAACAACATACTCATTTTTTGTCATGACATGAAAAGACAAGTTTCATCAACTTGCCAATGGCAAACAGTGAACTTTGAAAATTAATGCTAAAATCCTTCAACAAATAAGAGTATGCAAATCTTAAGCTTCATCATGATCACTTGAGCTATCCATTCACAATCACCTCTCATTCAGCTTTACCACAGTCTCTCACTGTAGGTGTGCCCCTCCCAAGTCCTGCACTCCATGGCCCGATTCCTACTCAGCCATGTCTATCACATTTATGAATACTACATATTTGAACACACTTCAAAATTGATAATGCAGCTATCAGTGAAAGCTTGAGGACTTCATCCACGTAGATGTTCGGTAAAAGAAATTTTACAGAGAGACAATAAAATTACAAAGAAAGATTAGCAATGTTCACACAAACTTGTAAACGTGAGCTTCGTGCTTTTCTTTTAAAAGACATTTTTATGCAATATCTTTGAGCAGCAGTAGAATCTCCTAAGAATTGCTCTGGCTCATAGCCCAACAAACCTGCACTGAAATAAAAACTCAAAACTGCTTCACAAATGTTTCTTTTCAATCAGGAATACGGATTAACTGAGACAGAACAGCAAGAGGAAATAAAGGACTCTGCATTTTATAATGTTTAACAGGTATTTTTTGTACTATATTTAGAAACAGGAAATAATAAAATCCCCTTTCCAACCATTCTAAGTATTTGTTCAGCAACATTTAATTCATCTAAATACACATCACTTCTATCATGAACTCTACTTTGTGTGTTTATTCTTGTTGCCATAAGAAACGTTTGTCATACATTTACACAATGTACTATCAAACAATATTGCACTTGTGCTGACAGAGAGCACTGTACAATACATACATCGCTACTGCCAACACTTTTGCCTCAAATTTCCCATGTTTTTTAGCAGTTTTTCTGTTCTCAACAAAAGGAAGTTGCATTTTCAGTGCTATCCAAACAGTTTAAACATGAGAATGGTTGTCCTGGGGCAAATCTCAAGACTGTCTAGACAGGATTATGTCACAGAGAGTGGTTAAAAACAGTGGCCTAGGGAAGAGTCCCACATTAGAATGACTCTTGAATACTAGAGAAATTCCCCAGAACCAGAATACTTTTCTGGCTACCAGCAACCTGTGGATCAAAGGCTGTAAAAAAAAAAAAAAACAGGAGAGCTTGCATATGAAGCAAGAGGCATATTTCAAACAGAAGAAATATATGCTCTCATTACACAGACTACTTCATTCCACTCAACAGTGTTTCTTAGTCTTGGTATTGTCTTTCATCCTCAAAATGTGCCGTTTTCCATATGGAAGAGGTGGCAAAAATGAAACCGTTTCCCTTCTTTCCTCACAAAACCTCCCTCCGACTGGAGTTGGCCTCCTGTTCCTATTCCACTTGACTAAACCAATCTTTTTCTCCTCCCACACTAGCTCCATCTGCTGCCCGTCTCTCCAGCAGAGCCAGATGCCAGCAAAGCAGACTACTGTGGGAGGAGAAAGTTCTGTTGCTGGAATTTCTTCCCTATACCCTGCAGGGGGCCAGCCTGTGAAGCCTGGGGAAGCTACAGGGAGCAACTTCCTCTCTTCCACGCGGCTTCCCTCTACCCATCAGTAAAGGCGGCAGCTGAGGACAGGAGCAAAAGGATAAAACCCTACCGCGCACCATGAAATTTGCAACTTCCATATTTATATCGTAATAGTCTCGCAACTGGACTTCAGACCCAACCCAGCACACTACGCACTTCATAAACCTATAAGAAGTCTTGCCCTGAAGAGCTTACAACGAAACAGAAGTAGAGATGTGCATTTATTTGTGATAAGGAATGAGAAAGAGTGAGTAGAATGTAGATGGCAGGCTAAAAAAGGGCAGGATTTATGATCAGGAAAGATCTTAATGATGGAATAAATGACTATACTTTCTAGAGGCAAGCTGAGGTTGTGTGTTATTAAGCAGGAGGACTGTACGTGGCATAGGAAAATATCTGCATAGAGGGAAAGTCTGGAATGAAAGAAGAGAAGGAGAGAAAAAGTGATTTTTGTTATGTCTGAGGTGATTGTATATGAGACAGAGGGAGAGGTAAAGATTTCAGACTGAAAGGCACAGAGAAGCATCTGCAGAATGAGTCTTGCCACAGTAGCAAGAATGAGTGTCACTGAGTGAGAAAAGAGCTCAACATAAAGCAAACCAGTGTGCATATGTGCGAGACATTAAAAAAAGGCACAGGCTTCATTTCTGGGAGAGAAAGCATTGTGAAAACATCAGATGAAAGAGACAAGAAACAGGAATGGGTGAGGGTGATGTATGGGCGCAGCAGAAAGTTTGGAGTGGGGTTGGCAGGACAGAAATAAGAGAAGGAAAACAGATCTAAGAGACAAGTGATAAAATGCACGTGAACTTGAAAGAGCACATGTAGAGAAACACATAACGAGAAAGATGAAACAGAATAGCTGGGGAAAGAGAGAAACACATCACATTGAGAAAGATGAGGAAGAAGGGCTCACAACAGAATGCGTGACAGAAAGGAGATAAAAAGGGAAAGAAGATGTGCTAATAAGATAACGACAGCAAAAGATCATTACTTAATGAGTCCCATTACGTAAAAAAAAAACCAAATTGGAAAACTGGGACTGGACGGAAGAGTGACTGGAAACGGATGTTCACTGAATTCACACTGTGCCTCTAAACTCTTAGGGTCTGCCCCATCTAGGTTCCCTATGTTCTCATCTGCTTTTTCACTTAGAAAGCAATGTATTTCCTGGTCCTCCATACCCTCAAACTTTTGTGTTATAGTTGCACCTTTATGCTATTTGTTTCACCGTTTCTAGTGGCAACTCTTTGTGTTAGATTTAAACGGGAAATGCTCTTATTTTGCCGAATACTTGACCACAAAGAAACGTGCCCACAATCTCAAGTTTCTTTCCTCCTGTCCTCATAACAATCTCTTCCATTCATTCTTCTTTCAGAAATAAGAAAGAGAGAAAGAAAGAAAGAAGGGTGGGGAAAACTCAGCACTACAGCGGAATCCTGCGTCCCTGAGACTTCCCCGAGCTGCTCCCCAGTTCCTCCCAGTGCCCCGGCTGAGGCTTCTCTCACGGGAGAGAGCAGGGCGGCAGGGCAGGGAGGGATCTCCCTCCGAAAAGCATCCTTCGGGCGGGGAGGGAGAGCGCTGCCGGCTGCGGGAAGGGAAGCCAGCACGGCCGTGTGCCCTGGATGCTGGCTGACATGGCTGGCTGCTTTATTTCATTTAGGGGATACGGAAAAGGGATGGGGGAAAGGGAGAGGAGGAAGCGCACGCTCGCACACACGCACACGGCTGCTCTTACCTCCACATTGAAATACTGTTCCGCTTTGCACACTGTAGCACATAAAATCCAAAGGCAGGTTTGCAAGAATAACACCCTGGATTGAGACACGAAATCCAACCGGCTTCCAGTGCTGAGTGCGAGTACGATCATAGTGAACTGTGCTTCAATGGATGGAAGGTCTCTCTCTCTCTCTCTTTTCCTTAAACAGACACACAAACAAACCAGCCCCCTCCCGTGTCCGTGAGGAGCCCGTAGCGCAGGTTCACCCACAACAGGGGAGGAGGAGGAGGAGGACCAGACACTTCCCAGATCGGGCGGCGACAGCGGGCTCAGCTCTCGCTCATCCTCACCGCCAGTCCCGTCAGGAGGGAATGTGGCGTCCGAGTGCAGCCGCAGCTCCTACACGGCTCCTCTGCCCAGCAGCAGCAACCGCCTCCCGTGCCCTCCCTCCGCCACCTCCTCCACCTCCTCCTCCTCCTTCTTCTCCTCCTCCTCCCGCTGCTGCTGCTGTTGCTCCTCCTCCTCCTCTTCAGCCTCCTCCCACTCTGCTTCCTCACGGGGAAGGCCGGGCTGGCTGGCTGGCTGGCTGGCCAGCCAGTCGCCGGCTCGGCTCGGCTCGGCTCGGCTCGGCTCGGCTCGGCTCGGCTCGGCTCGGCTCGGCTCGGCTCGGCTCGGCTCGGCTCGGCGCGGCGCGGCGCGGCTCTCCCCTCGCCGCTCTCCTCTCCAGAACGTTCAACCGCCATCTCCGCGGCTCCGCCCCGCCGGCCTCTTGGCAGGCACCTTAAAGGCAGTGGGTCCGCCAGGCGGCCCTGCCGCGCTGCCTGTGCGCGGTTTGGCTCACTTGGTAGTTGTTCCGCGATTCTCCTCACGGAACGCACCGAAGCAGCCGCACGAACGGCTTCCAGGTGCCCCTGAACCCGCCCCGAGGAGCGGGGCAGCGCTGGGCCCGGTGATCTGTGCTCTCCGTGACTCGGAGAAACGTGCAGAATCGCTACTGGCAAAGTTTAGGGAAGGTGGAATAATGATGATGCGCTTAAAGTGATATAAGCAAGTCAGTCAAAACAATCTGTGCGCTGAGATAACTGGAAATTTATTTAACGCGCACAAATAGAGAATCGTGTATGTAAGGGGAAACAAAAACGCTTTCCGGTTCAGGTAGATAAACATCTGTTGCCATTTTTATGGTTAATGGGACATTTTATGGAGCCCTTTGATAGTTTGATAACGGGGCTTTCCAGTCAAAAAAGGTGGAATAGTGCTCAGTGTTAGTGAGACGAACTATTTCAGTAACACGTCTTGTTCACGTATGTATTGACATTAAAAAAAAAAAAAAAGGAAAAAAAAAAGTTTAAAAGATTCCAAGATTTGAAAATCTACTGTATTTCTGTAATTATCAAAACAGTTACAAAAAATACTAAGTCATGATACGAAACAACTCGGAGATGGAAGATATCACTACAGACAAATGTTCTTTTACGGATAGTTGAGGTTAATGGCAGAACTAAACCACATGTAAGTTAAATGTATAGAATGTTGATAGTACCCAGTAGCAGGATGTGGGGACATAGTTGTTTCTCAATATTTTGGTATCTTGAAATGCCAGTTATCTTTGCAGAAGTCATGTTCTGCCTAGCCAAAAGTAGTGAGACTTAAGTGAAATTCCTTAAGGGGTATACTTTTTTCGTGTTAATTACTTGATCACAGAAACACAGAATGGCTTAGTTTGGAAGGGGCCTTAAAGACCATCCAGTTCCAACCCTATATCGCGGACAGAGTTGCTACTCACCAGATCAGGCTGCCCAGGGCTCCATACAACCTGGCCCATTCTCTGGGGATGAGGCATCTCTAACATCTCTGGGCAGCCTATGCTCATGCCTCACCACCCTCTAAGTAAACAATTTCTTCAAACATCCAACCTAGATTTCCTCTCTTTTAGTTTACTTTTATTTTAAAGCCATTTCCCCTTGTCCTGTCACTATTAGACCATGGGAAAATTGGTCCTCCTCCTGCTCATAAGTTTTTTTCAAGTACTGGAAGATTACAAGGTCTCCCCAGAGCCTCCACCAGGCTGAACAAGCTCAACTCCCTCAACCTTTCTTCATACAAGAGAAGTCATCTTTGAGAAGTCATCCAGTCATCTTTGTTGCCCTTCTCTGGACCTGCTCCAACAGCTTTGCGTCCTTCTTGTATTGGAGGTCCTAGACCTGCCAACAGCACTCCAGATGGGGCCTCATAAAGAGAGTAAATCAGCTCCCCCTCCGTGCTTGCCACCTCTCTTTTGATGCAGCCCAGGATACAGTTGGCTTTCCAGGCTGCAAACGCACACTGCTGGCTCATGTCCAGCTTTCATCCACCAAACCTGATCTGAAAGATGTCTGTTCTTCAGATTATCAGTGAAGTGGGTGATGAAATCATGAAACAGAGAACTGGAAATGAGCTAGAAGGACCTCTTGGCACTTAGTGGCCAGTATTGGAAATCAAAATGATCCTGACAAATTAATGTCTTGAACACATCAGGAAGAGACTTCATACTGACAAATGCAAATTAAGTTTGGGAAGAAAAATCCAAAAGTATGATACTGGTAAAACTGAATCACATCAGAAAAGAATCTGAAGGATGTAATGGACCATAAATATGAGTCAGCAACATGTTACAATTGGGAAAGAAAAAAAAAAAAAAAAGACAAGACGATGCAGCCTCAGCAGCCTCATTGTGGAGCATATTATTAAGTGCCCTGACCAGACAGGGGATTCAGGGGATTTTTCTGCTAGGGACTGGTGAAACTAGCTGTGGTTGATCTCAAACAAGAGAGAGGCCAAAGGAAAATAACATTTAGAAAGTGAGATGTGGAATATTTGAAATAACACCATTTCTTTAGTCTGAGAAAACCTAGGATAAAGAGTCTATCTGTATGGAAAATCTTGCTGTGAGAAGGACAAAAATTTTAATTATTTTTATACTTAGGATGAAGGAAAAAAAAAAAAAAAGAAGCAACTAAATTATCGTGGAAGTTCAAATTCAGTGTTAGATAAAACTTTCTAAAATACATAGGTAGTAGCATTTGGAACTAGAAAATCAGTGGTATGAATGTGAAATATTTGTAATTCACAGGTTTGATAAGCAAGAATATTATATCTTCTATTCTCAGTGTAGTGGATTTGTAATATATTGAATTATGTGATGTAGTAAATTTTTCTTTTGTTCTAGTATACCAGTAGTTTCTTTTCTTTCCTTACTCTGTGAATTAATAATTGTTTATTCCTCAGGTATTACTGTGTGAATCAATAACTGATAATTATTTACTCTATGAATTAGTAACTAGTTGAAAAGAGATGCTTATGCTGTCCATTTTATTTTCCCTCTTCTCCTAAGGGACCTTCTTGTTTGCACTTTCAGCAAGCACTAGCTCTGTGTTTGCTGCTGTATTTTCAAGGGTTTGCTGTTAGCGTAATATTGGAAATTGAAATAGAAATAGATATGTTCTTTTCACTGGAATTTCATTCATCTTCCCTGTCAGTACCACTGTGACTATTCGTTGTGAAAAGCATGGGGCCTTGAATATGACTACCTCCTTCCTTTACACTGTATCCATTTGAAGAGGAAAGAAACAATGGTATGAATAGAACAACGGAGAACAAAACCACACAAGTATTTGTGTGTGTGTGCATGTGAGAAAGACAGAGGGACCACAGAGGTAAAGAAAGAGATTGACAAGGAACAAGAGCAGCAAAGTGTGGATTTGAGTGCCACAGAAAGAGGTATATGAAGGATAAAGAGTTTCTTCGAAGTGAAAAACATCATTCAGGAGGGAAGAAACACCAGCAGTGACAGGAAAGAGTCCTGAATATTTATGAGAAAGCTGTGGGCAGGAATATACAGGAGTAGTATCAGAGCCTCTTGGTCATTCAAGAAGGTTGAGAGAGATAAAAGTATTTTAAAATGACATACAGAGATTTTGTTTATAGATATCTGTATATGGGAGAATGCGAGAAATTGAAGAAAAGGTAGAAAAGAGCAACAAAGATGAAAGAAAAAACAAAAGAAAGGGAGGAGAAAAATGCAACTGTAAGGAAATTTGAGCTATTTGTTGAAATATACAGCAGAACTAAAAAGCTGAAAACAGTTCTAAGTGATAGTTCATTTATTTCTATAACTTCTAGCCATTTTAAAAGACAAGATCTTTTTCCTCTGCTCCCAGCCAGCTCATTTACTAGGTCAGTTTCTTTGACTCTATAGATTATATCTTTTATGGATAACTATAGTCACAGCTTCATAATGGATAGAGTGATTACTAGAAGCAGGCATAGGCATCATTAGACACTCTCATATCCAACCCTGAACACAGGGCAAAAATCTTTTGCTTTATTGTATATGCAATTCTGAATAGAAATACATATGATAACTTAAAAAAAAAAAAAATCAAATAATACATGACAACCTTTCTGCATTTTGTGGTGCTTAGCTACTGGTAGTACAAACTGGAATTTTTTAAAATAGTAGTTTCATTGCAACATATAATGAACTGCAACAACTGAGGTAGACATCACGCATCTTGCATATCTATAGACTGCTATATCTAGGGCTAGATTATCACAGAATGATCATAGAATCATAGAATGGCCTGGGTTGAAAAGGACCTCAAAGATCATCTAGTTTCAACCACCCCTGTGATGTGCAGGGTCGCCAACCACCAGACCAGGCTGCTCAGAGCCACATCCAGCCTGGCCTTGAATGCCTCCAGGACAACCTGTTCCAGTGTGTCACCACCCTCTGAGTGAAAGACTTCCTCCTAATATCCAACCTAAACATCCCCGTCTTAGTTTAAAACCATTCCCCCATCTCCTATCGCTATCTACCCTCATGGATAAGATTGGAAGAGATTTTCTAAACACCTGGCCTTTTTCATATGGAATAAGCTATTCATAGATAGATCTTAACTATTTGAAAGATCCCCCAGCACATGAAGGCAACAAGCTTATTGCATTTAATATGTATTGCTGCATGGACCATGCTTGCATTGCCTTGTGTTCAGATTGCTATGGTTCTTTATATGCACAAGTTTCATTGTAGGCATGAGCCTGTATAGTCCGAAAGTAGAACTGTCTTATACTGCCAGTTCACATTGCTATGTTGTCTTACAGTTCTGCTCATGACTTTTATGAAGAAGTTGAGTAAAGACAGGAGAAAACAAAATTGTGAAATTTCATGCATAATTGCTATATAATCAAAAGGAAAATTCCTAAAATCATAAAATTCAGTAGTAATTCAAGATATGTAGGGTGCAAGTTCCCAGCAACAGCCAGTGAAGTCAGAGAGGAAAGAACTCTGAAAGTAGAAAAATAGTATAACCATAAGTTGGAATTCTAATTTTAATAGGATCATAATGTCATGGAATAATTTAGGTTTAAGAAGGCCTCTATAAGTAATCAGATCCAACTGTCCGCGCAAAGCAGAATAAAATCAGATTAGGTTATCCTGGTGCTTGTTCAGCGAGTTACAAAGCAGGTTCATCTAACCTAAGCATCGTAAACTAGTCTGAAACGCGGTTTCCCTGTGTCAGGGAGCTATTTTAAGTGTCGAATCTCTTTTGTGAGGCATTTGTCAGGCCTTCAGTTACTTTGCTCTGTGTGGTGACATCAATTTCAGCAACTAAAGCAGCGTCTCCTAATCTCTTGAAAGTAGAAGAGATCACCAAGAGAAATAGGTATAGAACATATAATCCTGCAGCTGAAGACTGAGAGAAAGACATTTTAAAGACAAAGAAGATAGTATTAAAGAAAAATGACTCTTCTAAGAAAAACATCATGAACTACACAATAACAATAAAAGTAATCTTTTTTTCAATAATAAAATCTTCATGAAAGCATTTTTAGTAATGTGAGTTAGTGTGGGGTTTGTGAACAGTGTATCTGAAAAATGCACCAAAGCAGCCAAATCCTTATTTATTTGCTTTATGTAAGTTTTCATATCAAACTTTATTTTCTCTACTTTATAACAGCTTTCATGCTGCTGTTTTCCCTCGCAGTCTTAATGCATTCTCTCCATGCTTTCTGATTTTTGGCTCAGTCTCCAGGGCAAGGAAGGCTGTTTAAGCATCAAGTCAGTCAGCAATTTCCCAACATACATACTTCATCCTAAAAGGCATATGAGTGGCCCAGCTATCTTTTGGTCTGTTCTGCTGATTACTCAGCAAGTTTACAGTAATGTCAGAATGGCAGTCTGGTGATTGTTGTAAGATCCGAACAATTTATATTATCTATTTCATTTGTTGCCTGTATAGAATACTGATACTTTTAAAAGCTAAGGAAGGAACATGACAAACACAACAGAAATAAATAATGCAGAGTAGCTATAGGTGAGTCAGACAAACTGCAGATGAAAGGTGCAAGGAGTTCTTAGAGATTACACTGCTTTAGCCAATGGCTTGTGGAGACTTCTGGACTTACTGAAGAGTTAGGTCAAGAAAGAAACCAACATTTCAGGTGTATCTAAAGGTCTAGTTACTAGGTGGCTTCTGTAACTTAAACACAAGGGCATAGGTACATATTAAATTGGATCTTAAAAGGAAAATTTTCCCGATTTTTTTTTTTTTTTTTTTTTTTTACTGCTTTAAGCTGGCTGGAAATTCAGCATCAGCCTGGGTTAAAATAGACACATATGACCCCTTAAAGGTTATTTTAATCTATAGCATTACTATATGACATTTTGGATCAGAGCTGTTTGTAGAAAAGAAGATTGCACTCTGCTTGTCAAGAGAAAACAGTATTTACAATAGAAAATGTATTTTTAAAGAGCTCACTTGAAAACATAGGAGACCAGCCTGCAAGAAACAGGAGGTTTCACACAAGGTTAAACTTATTTATTACACTATTCTGCAATATTTGTCATCTGAAGTGGCAGATGTCTGTCAGATACACACGGAGCTAGGAAAAGTCACACAGATGATTCAGTTTCTGTGTGTGTATATTTCTCCAGTTACATGATTTTCTCCCCTTTTTGTTGCCAACCACGTTAGGTTTATCTTAGCATCCTTTTTCTATGACTGGTTAATTTTTCCTCACTTGGTCTGATCAACGAAGTCTATAAAATAATACATATTCTCTTCAGACTAGTATTAAAGTCCTGTTTGCAAATTCAACTTTGCAGTTTGAGTGCTGATGGGCTAATAAACAACATCTAACAATTATATAAATGCTGCTTTTAAGAGTGGAAATGTTGAGGCGTAGGTGTTTTTACAAGCCCACTAAACACAAAGTGAAAAAATGGGAAAGGAAAAGGGAAGGTAAGAATCAGAAAATGAATTCTTTAGAATGGAAGGACAGACACAGTATACGAAAATGCGTTACACTTTTACAGAATCTAGTTGCTCCATACCATATGGTTTTACCTATCTATCAGGGAATATAAGTTTGAACGTGGCTCAGTTTTCTTTTGCCCCAAATCCTCTGATTACACAATGTTCAATTCCTCTGTTTTTAACACACTGTACTTCTCAATGTTAAGAGGTTTTTTTGTTTTTGTTTTTGTTTTTTTTTTAAATGCTTGCTGTTGGTTTATAATTTATATTTGTCTTGGAAGGAGAGGATAGGGAATTATTTTAAAGTGATTAAGCATAAATTGAATTTTACCTGTTAACATTTTTCATCAGCCAGGTTTCATGGCTTTGCCTGTTCTTTGCTTCTCACATGTCAGTCGTGTCCTTAGATTCCTCTTAGAAAGAGAAATTTTCAATCTGAAAAACTGCATAAAATGTGATATTGTAAGAGTGAAGATGCTGGTGTAGATGTGGCTATCAGGGAGAAGAGAATCTGATGTCCTCCTCCTGCAATGTTACTGTCGTATTTTCAAAGGGGAGGTACAGTTCAAACATGTCTGAATATATGATTGAATTATACATTTGTATAGAATAGAGCTAGAAAAATAGATTTAATTTCATAATCTTTCTAATGCTATATCAAGGCAAAATTATGATAAAGGAAAAAGATGGAGAGAGAAAGTGGGGGAACGCATTAGAAGGTTACTAGCCTTGAAATGTCTGCTTATACATGGCTACTGGTAAAGTTGGAGTTGGCAGTGGTTGCATATATTGTGGTCTTTTATAGAATCTCATTGATTCAATTTGATGTGATCTGTGTAACTTCTAAATCAGGTACAGAAAAGTCACAAGAAAACTATTGAAGATTTCTGTAACACCACTTCTCTCCAGTTTTGCTCTCTACCATGTGTGATCCCAAACACAATCCTAGAACTTGTAGTGCTTTATACTGTCTTAAAGAAATCCGCTAGATTTACGTATTTTAATTTATATATATTTTTAGTCTTATTTAGTCTAAGACATAAAGATTTTTATATCTTTCCACTGTCTTCCTTCTGGGATTTTTCTGGTATTCTCAATTTTATTTTCTGCTAACTTCTGTATAGCAAGACACCTCATAAAAGCACAAATGCTGTCTGTACAGTATTTCCATATCATTGATGGGAGTCCCAGTAGAGATCCCAAACATATGTTCTTACTCATGCATAACTGAAGAAAAGGCAGAATTATACTTAGACCTTTAGCTTAAGAGAGTCTTCCAAATAGTGGTCATACTTTCAGGTTGAAATTTCAAGGCCACCTAACAGATTTGAACACCTGAATCTCATAACTTTTTTATGGGAACTGGACAAGTCTGTATGCCCATAGGCATATATGAAAATGCCAGGCTTACACTTCATCTGTTTCATTGCTCTGTAGTGAAAAGGACTGAAGTAAAAGTGAAAGGAAAACAAAACAAACAAACAAACAACAACAAAAAATAATACTGAGGTTTACTAATATGGATAGTTATTTTTTAAAAGTGCATTTATTGCTATTTATTTAGTTGCTTAGTCATCACCTGAGGTTTCCTGTGTTTACCTGAAATTGACTGATGTTGCAGTTGCCCAGCTTATTAACTGTTCTAAAAGCCTGCTATTAACCTGTTCCTACTACTTAGTATTATTACCACTGTTATTGTATTCAGACATTTGTAGTGAAAAGCCACCTTCTTCATGAAGAGAGTATACTTTTATGAGATGTGGGACCTTTAGCAGTCTTTGTAACCATCAGCTTTCACTGACCCAAAGGCAACTGAAAACATATCATTTAGAAAGCTTATCATATTTTGCTGGAACATTTCCATGTTTGTTAGAATGGGTAACATTTCTGGAGGATAGAGGATGACAACAGCATCATTAGGAATGTGTTGAGTTTTTTTCCTAGTGACATTCATACTGAGGGTATTCTGTGAGAATGTGTATGTGTATAAGAGACAAAGTGAGCAAGGCAGAATTCCAAATTCTTTATTGTAGAGAATATTATCTCTAATTTTTCATTATTGCCATCAAGAAAGCTGCCAGAAATCAGAGGGAAGAAGAAGTCCTTAGAGATACTTGTATTCATGCACATGATGCTTATACATATTTAGAATGTTAAAAAAAAAAAAGAATATAAATAGATGTGTGCTGTGCTTATGAAAGCATGTATATGCATATGGACTAATATTTTATGGATGTTAGATCACATAAAAGAAATTTTCTTGCTAATCATTTGAACAAGTTCCAGTGTGCCAAAACTATTCCATCTGGAGCAACAAATCTGTAAATTTACCATTTTTTTATTAAACAAAGAAGTGAGCTAGTTTGTTCTTTATTTGTTACTACAACTTGGAGACTAGAGTTCATAAAACGATTCAGTTGGTATTTTCTGAATTTATCTTTAGCCTATTTATGCTTAATATTTTACTTCACTGATGTTCAGATACATCCACTTGTTTTTCTTTTCAGTGTTTTAACTTTAAGCTTCGTAGTGTAAATTAGATACAGTTCTGAACAAAGGTTGTCATAGGAACATTCCGAAAGTAAAAATGTAAGGGTTACATTATAAATATATACAGAGATTTATATTCATATCACATAAATGATCAATTGTCAAATGAACATAGCTAATTTTGTATTAAGATGAGAAATTCAAATACATCTGTAAGTATATGTTCATAGTGAATATAAATAATAATCAGATGACTTAAGAAGCTAGGCTCATACAAAACTTTGCAGTGTTCTGCAAATAAATGTGAATTAAGAATAATATCCTCAAGAATTTAGCTCTGAAAATGTGTAGATAGATGCAATTCCCACATTCAAGTGGGCATTTATGCTGTGTACTGATACTTTCAACATTTTCAAAGGAACTGATAAATTTTATCAGTGGTGCATCAGTCTCGGGAAATCTATATTTGACCTAAATATTTTTTTGTACAACCAAAATCTTGACTAGCATATAACAGATTAAGGTATGTGTGATGAATGAAACACTAATAACTTTGAAAATTACATGTTGCTTTGGCTTTTATTTATATGTATTTTATTTATATGTAGGTAAATGTAAAATCTATGGAACTTAGATCTTCAGTCTAATATGATTGCTTCTGTATCCAAAAGTGTTCTGATATGAATTAAAGACACTTTTTTATTATAGAATTTTACACATACTTAATAAAGTTTAAGTCTTTTTCCTAATCACACTATATAGTTCCTTTTTCCCTTTTAAATTTTAATGATTACATGGTTTGCCAACACATTCCACATATTCTTAACATTTTTTGTAAGAACTGTCATTGGACTGCGTCCTTTTCCAGGCTTTAGGAATTTTCTCCAGTTAGTGCACTGAAATTCTGTGTTAGAGATTAGAGATTCTTCTTCCTCTTTTTTTTTTTTTTTTTTTTTCCTTTTTTTGTTTTTCCCCTTGGAAAAATCCTCACTTTATGGGAAGTTTTGTGAACTGTTGTGGAACACATTAGTGTGCTCACTAATGGGACTACTCTTTGAAACACTAGTGTTCTCTCCTCTTGTTTTTGCTGATGATAATTTTTTTGTTTTGATCTCAGAACTAAAAGCATTTTTTTTAGCTATTAAAATTGTACTTGCTTGTACATACTTCCTTGCTATGAGCTTGCAATTCTGAGAAGATGATGACAATAATATGATTGTGATGTAATTGCAACATATATAGGTTTGGGAAGTGATCTCATTGTCTGAAACACATAGCTTACCATAATAGTTACCAGTACACTCTCAAAACTTTCCTCTACAGATGGGAAAAGAGTGATGTTTCTAGACCCTATCCAGATGACAGTAATCAGACTGTAGCAATTTTTAAGTCATCTTAGTACCTTTCTGAAGATAGAAATTGAAGGTGTTGAATTGTTAAAATACACTGATCCAAAAAGCTTGATTAAAAACATTTTCTAGATCATTTTCCCTGCACTGTAAGATGAATAACGGAAGTAGGTAAAATAAAGTGTTTCTGGTACAAGAAAGAGATAGCCCCTTCCAGCCTTTTTTTTTTTTTTTTTCTCCCCAGTAATAGTTGTCTTGTCTGAGCTGGAGGAAGAAAAGGATAGACTTTCAAGCTTTGATTCACATTATTGAAGACCACCCTGCTACTACTGCAGTTACAAATGGCTCATTTCAAAATGAGTAGTGACATTGCTCACCATGTTACTCTTCTACTTGCCCTTTGTTTTAAGAAGTTATTTCTTATTCAGTGTAAAGGTCCACAGCCAAGACGACCATTTAGTTTTAGTAATGAAGACAGGGAAGAAGAATTAACATCTCTGTGCATGTAATGCCTTGTGAACAACCCGTATAGGTGAAAACCTGTAGCTTGAGTAGGGCAATAATTGGTAAGGCGTAGAAAAACAAAGTACAAGATCAGTACTGTTTAGAACAGCAAACAAAGTGAGGTATGCAAGGACATGACCTTGTGTGGAGTAACCTGCTCTTTATGCAAGCAATTTTCATTAAGATAAGCTAATGAATGCAGGGAATTATTTCTGTAAATATTCATTTAATTTTTTTAATGAATTCGCTTCGGCATTGTATTTCTTGATTTTGTTTGTCTATGAATATTCTAGCAAACTAGAATTAGTGTGCAGGATCATATTTATTTGGTTAGTTAGATATTTAAAAAAATAGTTTGTTCAAAGTAAATGCTGGATAATGTTTCAGGAAGATGAGTCTTGCACCTGTAAACAAAAACTACTTTAGACTATTCCAGTACATTGCAACTGTAAACTTCATCAGCTTCAGGTAAATAGAAAATGACAAAAATTATCCTAGAGGCCGTTTTTTCCCTTTTAAAATGTCTGAGGATACTAATGGCATTCTTTAGTATTGCCTCTCTTCCTTTGAGCTACTATCTAGAATTAAGCTGAAGCAGCTCCAGAGGCTTTATTCCCTACAATTTTGTTGGAGAGAGAGGGAATATAATATTCTTTCCCATTCCTCTGTTCTCTTTCTATTGTATTCATCCATTTTGTTTAAAGAATCTGCAATTGTTCCCTCTTCATAAAGTACCAGATGAGGAACAACCCTCTGATGAGTGCATGTGTAGGAGAAGAATCTTTGGATCTTCTTTCCATTTGCATAGTCCGATTCTAAAATCATGTATAACATTTTGCCTGTCAATGGAAAGGAATTTGCTCTCTGATTTTTAAGACATGAAGAACAAGTTAAATTTGCTGTGGTATTTTTTCATCTCTCAAATCTGGCCACCAACAGTAAGTTTTGCAAGCTGTGCACAGAGCAGCAGTCTTAGCTCATGAGTAAAATTAAGTCTACTTACCCTTTGTGCTACTTCTTCTGATTGTAGGAGATGTGATCAGTTACTTACAGATCTCAAATTGTCTGTAAGAGAGTAAAGAGAAAGGGCGCCAAAAGAATAAAGTGCAGAAAAAACATAAAATAAAAGGCAAAAGAGAAGCAGATTGGATTAAAACTTCTGATACATCCTATAAGAACTTTCATCTTTTTGATGATGATAATGGCTCTGCCTGATCCCCTGTTGTTTTTTGTTGTTGTTGTTGTTGATGATGATGATTTTTAAGGTATTTCTACCTTTTGCGTAAATAGAAGAAGCAGTCTCTTCTCCATAGTGGCAAGTTGTGCTTGTGACATCCACGTGAAGATCACTTTCATATCACTTCATAACAAAGTGTAAGAGATTATTCTTTTACATAATTGTCTCAAAGCTTGCTGAGGACACAGATGAACAAGTGCAAGCAAGTCCTGGGCAAGGGTTGAGAAATCCTTTGTCTGGAGTACACTGATGGACAAGTCCTGGGCAAGGATTGTGAAATCCTTTGTCTGAGGGACACAGATGGACAAGGCCAGGGGCAACGAGAGAGATATAAGCCACAGATTAATGGCCATGAAGCGGTCTTTTGTGTGGACTTATCTCAAGGAAGACGGCCATCTCAGGAGGTGCTGCACATGACTCTTATCCAAGCGCCCAGGAATACCATGCTGGCAGAAGAAGGATAAATAGGGGACCTACAATCATGAGGTTTTAGGGTTTTTTGGCAACAGATTCCTCATGAAGAAGAAGAGGTTTCTGCCATGAGAAACATCACAACCTGCCTCTCTCCCTCCTGGACTTGCTCTGCTCTCTACCAGCATGCTGAAGAAGAACAAAGGTGTCTGCCATCAGATTCCTCACTACGGAATTCCTGCATGCTGACGGACTCTCCTGGGCCTGATACCTGAGTCCTGCTGCTTCCCCCGGATTGGCTCTGCGACTTCTTCCTGCTACCTGTTTGCTGCCCAACGCTGGTCACGACGCTGCTGCTCTCCTTCCCCCTGCTGCTTTTGCCTCAGACCTTCGAAACATTGTGCAACGGAACCGCTGCTGGATCCTGGTGGTGACTGTCCCCGCTTTACGCGATTCTTGCTTCTTTCCTGTCTTTTCTATCTCCCTCCTTCCCTTCCCCGTCTCCCTGATTAGGATTTATAATAAACTGGCTGGACCAACATTTGAACCGTTGTTTCTTAATCTCACACCGGGTATACAGATATTAAAAGAACCTCATCTCCCTCCTATAAATTGGAGCGAGACACAAAGAAAAAAATAGAGCAGAGAAATACAAAAAGAAAAGAGAAAATTAGTGATTAAAAAAAATTATGAGCTAAGCTAAATCGGGGAATATCCTTTTCAGTTGTTAACAAGAGATTGATTATAGGCACTAAGGATGGGATATTGTTGCATCTAAGAGAAAGAGGGAAAAATGATATTGTGTGAGAACATCATGATTGTCACAATCGGAGGAAGAAGCAATGAAGTAATAGGATGAGATAAGGAAATGTAACTCTGTGGTTTCATTACTACTTGACTGAATTGGGAGAAAAGATTTTTAGTTTGCAGATTGACAGGAGTATGTTGAAGCAATGAAAAAAATGCCTAGGAAAATGTTAAATAAAACAAAGGGAAGGGCAGGGATATCTTTGGATCAAGTTGCATCCCTTTCCTCCTCAAAATGAACTGTTGTTTCTTTCCAAGCCCAACATGCAGATGAGAAAAATAGTGTCATTATTTGGCCTGAAATATAGTTAATTTTCCTTTCAGAGTCTCATAAGATGCTGTGTTTTGGATTTTTTGTAAAAGCACACCAAGATTTTGATGGCTCCAGAGCAGTGCCTACACAGAGCAAACAACTTTTTTGCTTCTTGTGCTGCCCTACCAGTGAGAAGCCTGGGAATGCACAAGAAGCTGGGAGAGGACACAGCCAGGGCGGTGACCCAGACTGGCCAAAGGGAGATTCCATACCATATGGCATCATGCTCAGCCATGAGAGCTGCAGCATAGAAGGAGGGAGTATAGAAGGAGGAAGGGGGAAATGCTCAGGGCAATGGCATTTATCTTTTTGAGTTACTGTTAAGTGTTATGGGCACTGCTCTCCTGGAAGTGGTGGAACAGCTGCCTTCCAATGAGAAGTAGCAAATTAATTCCCTGTTTTTCTTAGCTAGCACACACTGCTTTTGCTTTCTGAAACAGTCTTTATCTCAACCCATGAGTTTCTGCTCTTCTACCTTTTCAATTCTTTCCTCCATCCCACCTAGGGAGAGGGAACAAGTGGTCATACAGTGCTGAGCTGCCTTTGGGAGTTAAACCATAACAGGCAGAAAATGTTTTTTGTCTCTTGAAAAAAAGTGTTGAAATCCTGAGTCTAATGGATTTCAAAAGGATATCTGTAATTTAATTATAGCCCAGAAGTATGAGTTCACTCAGCGTATTGAATATTTGCCTTTATACTTCACTGTATTTCCAAGTTTATCTTCTGTACCTCTTCTATTAGGAGAAATTTCTTGGACAGTTTCTTGAGCAGCACATATTTTTATTCTTCATGATATCCATTATATAGCAGCTTTGAGTTAATAATAGGGATATTTTGAAAGACAGGGCAAAGAGCAGGATTGTAAGGGTAACAAGATGTAGAAAAGGTAGCAGTGTGCAGAGAAGCATGTGTCATGGTTTTATGTTTTTTGGTTTTCAGTATTCCACATCAAAACATCATGTGCTGGAATTAAAGTGTTAATGCTCCAATTCCAGGTACCTATCCCTATACATTACGGAAGTCATGGGATCTGACCCTTCTGGGTGGGGCGGTCTCTTACTGCCTGGCAGTGGGTGCTGGAGGTGCTTTCCTAGCCGTTCCAAGCTTTTCAGGTTTGACTCAGTCTCAGGAACTCTCTCTTTTCTATCTTATTTGATTTATTAGTCTCAATTTCAAGTAGATTGTATTATATTGTGTTATCTTGCATTCCGATATCATAATTAGTAAAAATAAGTTTACCTCCATAGATTGTTGCCGCTGTTTTTTTTTTCCTCCTTTCCTTCCTTCCCATTTTGGGGCCAGGGGAGGTGGGGGTCAGGGGCCTACTGCCCCCTCTCACAGGCATAGATTGATCTAGTTAACTCCGTGACAGCATGTTACTTTTGTATTAAAAGAATATATACAGTTTTATGTAACGTGGCAAACTTCATATACATTTTTGGGAAGAGAAGAGATGTCAGCTAGGGAAAAATGTTTTTCTTTTGCACTAGTGTACCAATGATACTGAGGAAAAAGCTGTGTTAATGTAGCCCACTGAAATGAAGCATGTCCTACACCAGTATTACTTGACATATACAAATACATTGATTTTGCTTCTTGTGCTGGAAATATTTAAAATGCTTGATGTACAAAAAATTGAAATATTGCTATGAAATAGATGTATACATTTCTTCTTAGTTAAATATCAGGTTAATTAATATAAAACCTTGCAATTGCATTAGCACTGGACTCATTCTTTTCATCTCTCTAAATGTGTACAGAAAATGCTTGCCACAGTTACCAGCCTGCAAGATGAGCTGGAGTAATACATGCATTGATACATAAGTTTATGGAGTCTGATTCCTTGGAGGTACTCTAAAAACATCTGTACATGATCCTGTTTAACCTTTTTTGAATTCACCTGTTTGACCTGGGTTTGGACAAGAGGAACACAAGAGAAGTCTCTTCTAACCTCAGCTTATCTGTGATTCTGTGAAAGCCGTAGATCTAACAGGAAGAGCCTGCAAGAAATTTTCAGTTAAAATGAGTTATTTCAAGATCTCATAAAACAAGAACTGTATTCCTATTCAAAGATATTGATGTAAATTTGAACTGTTAAGAGTTAATCCTAAAATTTCATAGAATTATATTAAACTCTCAAGCACAATTCAGAGTTAGTGAGAATGACAAATTGATATCTGAATATGAAGAGTCCACCTTCGTGGCATTTTTGAATATAATGTTGTTCTGGATCACAATTAAATATGACCAATTCAATCTTGCTTGCTTTCAGTAGCTCCATGTGGAGTGTTTTACTGTTTGTCTGCCCCAGAGATAGTATAAGGATGGACCTGTGTGTATGGCTAACAGATCTCACAATTCACTTTGCTCACCTTCCCTGTGTAAGAACCATGTACAAGATGTTTTATATCAGTATGATGATACCTGCATGGTCAGTCTTTTATTATGGCACCTTATGCAGCCTGGGTGCAAGGTCTGTTCTGGAGCCCTGTAAAGTAGGACAGCAGGAGATAGATAGATAGCTCACGGTCAGCTACAGCATAACTCAGGGCAGGTCTGGGTGTCTAGGAATGAGCCTAGATGAAACTGCCATGCCCATAGACAGAGAAGGTAAGTGAAGCTCCATATGAGGCTGCTTGGGGTAGGTAAAACCTGTTAGTACACTCAGGGACCAGCAGTGTAAATCCAAAGTAATCCCATTCACTTCACAATATAAGCAGCGGAATTTAGAGTAATCAGTCTCTCTCAGTCAAGCTTTCAACCCCACTACGTGTTAAGAAATGGTTTAGATAAATATGAGTCATTTAATAAATATTTATGTTAGCCTTTATTGTACGAAATAAGTCTTCTTCATGGAGTCTGAATATGAAAACAACACCGACTAGATGTGTAAAACAGATTAAACAACCACATTTTGTTAATATTAGAATTGATACAACTTTTATATTTGTGATATTTGTTTAGCTACATCTTACTCACATTAGTCTGTATTTCATAAAAAATCAGATACATCACAAAAAGCCATTTACTGATTCCTGTTCCAAATTATATATAAATATAAAATATTATTCACTTTGGGTATACAGGCCTCATTTATACACATTCAAGAGGGCCTCAATGGAATTCATAAGGACAAATGAGGTTTATTAAGTGATGCTCTTAGAAGTCAATGAGTTAAGTATTTAATCTAGTGGGTTCTTTTTAACGTCTATCTACTTATTAGTTCACCTTCACTATCCTTAGTAGATCAGTCCTTTAAATGTTAGTCTTTATATTGTGATTCAAAAAACTGTTGTATTTTTTTGCATGCTTGTCTGATGATTCTGTAATCTCCTTCTGACAATATTTTCTTTTTGCTTACCCTTAGTTTGAATTCTGTGTGCCTCCAACAGAAGCCATACAATTTCGACATGCTGCCAATTTTCAGAAATTTAACAATCATTGATACTGCAATGAAACATGAATAAAGGTTGGAAATTATTAAAATTGATTAGTGCAACTACAGCATGGTCACGCACTCAGCCTGATTATATGGTCTAGACCTTCTAAAATAGCATTGCTTGCTTAACTGATGCCACTGCTAGGCATATTTTGAACCTTTGTTTCAATAGACTTTATTCATTGTTTCATGCAACAGAAAAAGTTTTCTATCTTAAAAATATAATTTACACTTTATAATCATCATAACTACCAAAAACTAATTCAAGGAATATTTTTCAATCAAATGGTATTTTATGGTTCCTTTACTGAGCATATGTTTTTCAAATTGTATTCAGGATTTTTCATACAACTGCAAATAAATATATCCACTAGAGGGCAATAACATTGCTAACCTAACTGAAATGACAATATTCCAGTTGATTAAAATATTTACGTGAGTAAGGAAGGACATAGGCAATAAGTGGCTGGATATTTTTATTTGCTCTAGGCTGGGAAGAACACTCATCAAGAGTTAGGGAACTCCAGAGAACTTTTTTGTTGCCCATATGACTATGTTTTCTTCTCTACAGAAAGCAAATTCTTAAAAAAGAAATCTTAACTTGTTTCATCTTAATCTCTTCATGAGTACTTTGAAGACCCTCCTGATTTAGAAACTCCATTTGACAACTCTGTTGCAGATTTAATTCCAAACAGAGCATTTTATTATGGATAATGAAAAACTGCTCACCCCTTTGAAAACAGTTCAAACATGTTTAACAGAGGCAAACAGAACTAAATCTGGATAATAAATAGAGATTATATATCATTTTGTCAAACTGCTGTTCTGCTCAGTATTATTACAAAATTATTCCCATGGTGTGCTTAGGTACAAAGGAAAAATTTCCCACGTTTGTATTCTGGGAACAGTGGCTGAGAAAAGTTAAGAAATATTACTCCGCAAAACTGTGTCATCAGGTAGGTCTCTCAGAGGTCCTGGCCTTTCACTCAAAGGAATTGTGTATAGGAAGTAAGTACGAAGAAAATAAGACAACATTAATAAAATGCACATGTTGCAATACTCTTCTGAAAAAAAAAAAAAAAAGAAATGTGTAATTATTAGGAAACACAATAAATTTGGTTAACCAACAATTAGTTGTAAAGCTAAATTTGTGTAATTATTTGAACAGTTAGAATAGAAATAAAGATTTTTCTTTAAGTTTAGTCCCAATATTAATGAAGTTTTTAATGGTATCTCTAGTTACTATATGCACATACACTTACGTGCTAAGTTTGAAATGGAATAAGGAAATAATAAGCATACATATGAAATTATAGGTAAATCAGTTTAAATGGAAATATGTTCCAGATCCCAAAGAAGATGGTAAAATGCCTGGGATGTGACGTCAAAGATGATGAGTAAATAAGGTTTAGTAGTAGCATTGAATTAATCCTGAAGATAAAGTAGCATTGATATATGCTCTAGGAGTAATTCACACAGGAAACTGGAAACTAGAAAATTGTAGCTGTTGCTTTAGATGAATAGAGGGGATATGTTCTGCTTGAGCCTTCTCTCTGGCACAACAAAGGTGCCCTGTCATGCCATGGCTGCTGAGTTTTTGGTACTTTCTGATATATATCTGATATATACCAGCAAGCAAGAGAAATGGAATTTGAAATAATCTTTTTCTTTACTCAGGGTGAATGTTTAGATAAGTCCATAGCATCTCTCTTTGTTTTCCCAAAATGTACTCTCCTGGTCCTGGAAGAACACAGTATCCGCATTAACTGCGATTTATGCTGATGTCCTCAGGTGGTAGGTATGCAAGAAAAAAGCCCTCTAAACATTAATACTTAGGCTAGAAACCAAGAAGGTTTTTATCTCCAGAGCATCTAAGTGAAGTTCTAATGCAATAATTCTGCAGTAAGATCGTCTGTTCTACCAAGTGTATGGAACATTGCTGCCACAGTACTGAAGGCACCCTGTCCACCTCTGGGGCTCCCCCAGACTTGCCATAACCTGCGACCTCATGACAGGCCTAAAGACCATCTTTGCTCCAGCAGTGCCACAGCTGGGATGGTTACCAATAGGCAAGGCAACCCATCCTTAGTCAATACCAGGCCTCAAGGATGTGCCTCAGACTGAGAGAAGGCTTTATGATTGCCTACAACTTCCATATGTGTGGAACCGAGGGGCAGGTGCTTTTATCTTCTCTCTGGTAAGAGCAACAGGACCTGAGAGAACAGAATGGAGCTGTGATGGGAGGGTCAGGTGGGGGTTAGGAAAAGTCCTTCACCAGAGGGCAGTGGGCATGAGACAGGCTCCCCAGGGCAGTGGGCACGGCCCCAAGCTACCAGAGTTTGAGAAGTGTTTGGACAACACTCCCAGATATAGTTTGAATTTTGGGTGGTGCTGTGGGGAGCCAGGAGTTGGACTCGGTGATCACTATGGGTTCTTTCCCACTTAGGATATTGTATGAATCCATAAAGACTAGACCTCGGTGTTTTCCTGACAATAAAACTATGAATTATTCCAGTATATTTTTTCTGTAAAATTATCATGCTAACAACAGAAATTGATGTTCATTCACATAAAAGCATAAGACTCTTCAATGTAAATCTCAATTACTGTGAACTTTAATATCCTTCAATTCTTTAAATAGGGAAAGTTCTCTAATTAATCTGTCCACATCTCAGGAGAAATGGGTTTTTGCTCCGTGTTTTGAAAAGACCTGTTAATACTCCTTTAGCTAATTCACCAAGATTAGAATCCAAGTAGCAGAAGTTATATTTGATCTTAATAATTTCTTTTTTGTAAGAAAACAGACATTTTTAGATATCTACCAAATATCCATTATAAGTCTATTTTAAATTGGTTCATGAGGTTTCTTCTTTGGAGTTGCTTACACATGGCAGGAAGTGAAGTAGAAAAAGAATAGTCTCCATAACTTTCTTAGTCACTGAGAGAGAAAGCGTCCTTCTAAACAAAGATGCCTTTAACTTAACATGCTGAACCATCCTCTGGAGGAATCTTTCTATACGTATTATACAAGAAGCCAAGCACAGATACAATGACATAGTAAGATATACTTAGAATAACTGTTTATTTCTGCAAATAAGTCTGACTTTGAACGCTCACTCTACAAAGTACATGACGTTTTGGTTTCTTGAGATTGTGCCATTATGATGCTAGTGGTGGCTAGATCATTGTGTGATGTATGTCAAAAAATCTAGAACAGAAAACCTGTGAATCCAAGGCAGGATGGTCGTGATCCAGTTTTGTACTTTAATCATATTTTCTATGCCTGAAAATTAGTAAATAAGTTTTTCCCAAGTGTCTAAGCTAACCCACTGTCAATGGTTTTCTGGGCCAGTTCAGCCCAGTTTCGTGACTAACTGGGAGCAGAGGGACCCATGAACCTATGGCCCAGGAGAGAGGGAAGAGGGGAAGGGAAAGTTTAGGGTGATGAGCCTGAAAACAAAGCAGCTGCAATGAGCTAAGGGAGAAAACTAATTTACAAAATATGGTATCAGAATGCAAGATAACACAATATAATACAAAATAATTTGAATTGAAGCTAATAAATAAAATGAGAGAGAGAGCGTCCAAAACTGAAGGCCTCACTCTAATGCTGAGGGCAAGATGGCTAAGGAACACACACCACAGAGATGAGCAGTAAAAGAAGGGCAGTCTCGTGACTTTTATCTTTCCCTCTAAACAGAAAATGGAAATGGGACAGCGAAAGTCTTCTGGGATATGTAGTTCTTCTTCTCTTTTGAGAAGTAGGTACTCAGAAATATTGACAATCCTTGGAACTGGAACATTAACTCTTTAATTCCCAGTGCACTCCATGATGTTATGATGTGGAATACTGAAAACAAAAATCATACAATCATGACACCCATTGAAATGAATTCTACTGAAAAGGTATTAGGAAATTTATTGTTTTATAAGCTAAAACAATCCCTTTAAGAACATTTAGTTTTGTCTCAATGTTTTCTACCTCTGCATAAGAGTTGCCAATTAGCTCGCCTCAGCAAATTACAGCAAGAAATGCCATTGGGATAGTTAGGTAATTCCTCCCTTAGAATTAAACATCACGAAACAGACTCCATGGTGAGATGACTCAGGAATACAAAAAAAGAAGATTGTGTCAAGAATTCTCAATGTGTGGTAGCTAATGCTCCTCAAAGGTGATATGATTTCTTAGTCCCATAATTATGAGAGGTTACTGATGCCATTATTATCCCCAGCCTTTTTTTGTCTAAGGCACAAGTTGATAATAACTGAAAGAAGAAACACAGAAGAAAATTCTTTAATTCAGACGAACTGCAAAATGTTAGTTTCTCTGCCCAGCTCTCACATAGCTCTGCTTTTACTTTGCAACTCTGCTTTTAATTTGTTTTTAATGTATTCCACTTTTACTCTGCAGCCCTCTAAATCTCTAGTCAGTTACATAGAAAAACTAGATTCATCAGTGTGCTTTGGCTTTCTGCTCTGAAAGTCATAAAAACTATCAGAGCAGCTTTACTGAGGTCTGAATTGATTTGGGATGGTAAGAAATCTAATCTCAAGGGTTAAAATAATTTTGGTATTTAAAGGTTGATATTTCATATTTTCATGTCAATAAATGTTATTGATGGAATATTTTGCGGCAGCTTCTTATTTCAGAGTTCTAGGAGGAATGGTTTGGTAATTCTTCAAGTGTAAAAATTATGTAGAAAGGTATTCTGTAAAGCTAAGACAACATAAGTTTGCCAACAGCGACATGCTATTTACTCTTCCTTTACCAACAAACACTATGAGTACTATTCCATATTAAGATACTAATACTATTCTATATTAAGATATTTTTGGTCTGTGGATTATATGCTATATATCCAAGTGTACATTCAGTGGTGACAATGTGTTATTGACAGACACCTTCATGAACATGCAGTTTTTTCTATGAGCGGTCTAAACAGAAATTCAGGCAAGTTCATGGTGATTTAAATGACATTTCACTGCATCCTGTATCATGGAAGATGCTCTATATTGTGATACCTTATGGAGGAAAGGAAAAATATGAAATATTTATGCAAAACAAAAATACACAAGACCTCTTTCCTCAGCTTTAATAATGAGAAGTTTTAAGTCCAAAAGAATTTTTAAGTTCTTCTGTCTGCTAACAAGGCCCACTCTGTAATAACATTCAGGTATGTAATTCCTGAAGACTTATAAAGCAAACAAGTGAGTAGAAGAACTAAAATAATCACTACATTTCTTTCTTGATCTGTCTTTACTGTTACTTCCTGAAGGAATGACACAAATGGTTTTGATATATCTAAAGTATATTCTCAATCAGATGTTGAATTATGCAGCGAATATACAGAGCCATTATACAGAAAAGTGTCCTGGATACACTATAAAGTACCATTATTAGTCTAAACTGCTTGCAGAGCAATGTCAAAATGATATCAAAAATAGTATTTCCGAGCAAGCTTCCCTGAGTTAGAGCTACTGGCTCTATTCTTTATAAATCAAGTGACTTTGATGATTCTCCTTGAAAAGGATTTTGTGTCTTTATGTTAAAAGAAATGCTAATTTCACTTTAAAATATAGATTTCTTTATAAAGTAGAAAGCAGCTGTGTAACACTAGTGAAATTAAACATTTTAATATTTCATTTATATTTTCATAAATATACTCTAAGTGAATTATCATAGAATCACAGAATGACATAATCGTAGAATCATAGAATGGCTTAGGTTGAAAGTGACCTTTAAGATCACGTAGTTCCACCCCCTGCTATAGGCAGGAACACCTCCCTCTACACCAGGTTGCTCAAAGCCCCATCCAGCCTGGCCTTGAACACCTCCAGGGAGGGGGCATCCACAACCTCACTGGGCAACCTGTTCCAGTGTCTCAACACCCTCACAGTAAAAAATTTCTTCCTACTATCTACTCTTAATCTACCTTCTTCCAGTTTAAAGCCATTTCCCCTGTCGTTACACGTCCTTATAAAAAATCCTTCCCCAGCTTTCCTGTGGACCCCTTCAGGCACTGAAAGGCTGCTACAAGCTCCCCTTGGCACCTTCTCTTCTTGAGGCTGAAGAGCCCCAGCTCTCTCAGCCTATCCTCATAGGGGTGGTGCTCAGACCTCTGATCATCTTCATGGTCCTCCTCTGGACCTGCTCCCACAGTTCCATGGGTTCATGTTGGGTTCTTCAGAACTGGACTCAGTACCCCGGATGGCGTATCATGAGAGCAGAGTAGAGGGGCAGAATTGCTTCTCTCGATCTTGATGTAACCCAGAATATGGTTGGCTTTCTGGGCTGCAGGCACACATTGCTGGTTCATGTTGAGTCTTTCATCAATCTGCACCCCCAAGTTGTTCTCCTCAGGGCTGCCCTCAAGCCATTCACTGCCCAGCCTGTATTTGTGCTTGAAATTGCCCTGACCCAGGTACAGGATCTTGCTCTTGGCCTTGAAGTTCATGTGATTGGAGTGGGCCTGCCTGTCTAGGTTTCTTTCTTTCTTTCTTTTTCTTCTTTATATTCTCTGAACTGCATTGTTCAGCAAAAAGGATAAAACATTTGACAGAAATAATATTAGAACAGTAGAATATGTGATCACACTCGAAGTAAGACTGAAAAAAAATACTCTTTTTACTCAAAATCAAGATACAGTATGGATACAAATACACGTTCTGCCATCTGCTTATTATTTGAGGATATGATAGAAAAAAAAGTTCACACAAAGCAGTGTTTAAGAGAAACCATGCAAAACTCACTAGAATTTCAGAAAATATCTCCAGAATGATTTTTAGAGTATAATGAAGCATGAATATATGTCCAAAAGCAGCTTGTGAGATAGAATAGTCGCAGAGAATAGAATGACTTAGAATGACTACCAATTTGTCATTGTCTTTTATAAAAAAAAAAAAAAAAAAAAAAAAAAAAAAATCTTTAAAAAGCTTGAAGACTAGCATTATCCAAAACCATTTTGGATAGCATTAAAAATAATTAAGTAATATTAGCAACAGTTTCACCAGAAAAATAATGCATACTTTTTGTGATGTGAAAAATTAATTCCTTCATGAGCCAGATGAAAAATTAAGCCACTGACTATATATTTCGTCAGACCAAACCTGAATGCCCATTAACACAATATTACCAGAAAAAAAGGGACACACAGTTCTACTAACTTTACAGTCAATACAATCATTTATTAGGTGTGCAAAAATGACATAAAGAAAATAGAATTTCACATGCAGATTCAAAGGAAAAACAGCAGACAGAATGTAGATAAATTGAATATTGAAGTGGAATCGCATCTTTCTTCATATCTTGACAGATGGTTTTCTCCAGCTCTGACAGCAACTTTGAGAACAAGTAAAGGAATGCAAAATACTGAATGAGAAATGACCCTCAGCAAGTTATAGAGGTGGTTAATTATCTTAAGTCCTTTAGCTTCCAAATATTATGCACACTTGAGAAACTTCCGTATATAGCAATATAAAAAAAGACAGCATTTGAGAAAAATGATATGAGGGTTCCTAGTCCTAGAGAATCTTACCTCTTCAGAAACTAGAACAGCAAGGCACAATTTTTAAATGATGTTTCAGGCACCACTGACATAAAGCTGTGCCTACTAGTAAAAGGGGCTATATTTTAAGATGTGATTCATAAAGGAACTTTTTGTTGTGAATGTATTTCAAGAAGTCATTTTTAAGACAAATAGAACATATGTAGTCACATTATCGGTGTTAAGAAAATTACATAAAGAAGGTACAATGAAGATAAAATGCAATGAATGCTATTAAATTTTTGTGCTCTGGCAAGTGCAATACCATATTTGCCATAAATGGTTCTATTGTTGTACTGGTCACAGTGATTGACTGATTTTGGAAGAAGCCACGAATGGCCCTGAGCCGGTCACAGTCAGTTAAAGCTGGCTCTGACACCAATGTGAGCACCTCAATCAAAATCACAGCCAGCCAGAGAAGCCCAGGTTCTGATGTGTTTAAGAGAGAGCAGCAGTCACTGTGGAGGGAACAAGAAGAAGTAGATGTTGCTGGGGATGTGAATGAAGTAGATTCAGGAGGAGGTGCTCTAGGGCAATCTATGTTCCTGACTCATTTCAGCCTATGGATAGCTATGCTAAGGATTAGGACACAGACCTCTCTGAGGAAATGTAGCCATGAGTGAACCCCCACTGGATATGAACAACCTAAGAAACCATGACCATAGACAATGCATACTGGGCCAGGGACACCCTTGAGGGTCTGCAGCTCTGGGTGGCTGACGCTAAGACAGAGGAAAATAAATAAGATGCAGGAAGTGATGAAAAACTCATAAGCACTAGTTTCCAGTCCTGCTTGTCATGTCAAAAGAGGAATTGGGGTAGACTGAGCATTACCCACTGCCAATATAGGCTGAGCTAAGATTAGGAACGGAGTACAAAAAGTGTTAAACTGAGCTTGGCAAAAGGGGATGAAAGTTGTTGCCTGTTTAATTGTTTATGTGTTGTTGTTGTTTTTTTTTTCTCTTTCCCTGAATCAGTAATCAAAATTCTGTGTTAGTTGGCAACAAGTTAAAATATATCCTCCAAGTTGAGACTGTTTTCACCAAAACTTGGTGCAACAGAGAGAGATAGGGAAATCCTACAGAGAGTCCAGCAAAGAGTCGTAGCAATGATTAAAGGACTGGAGAAAAAGCTGAGAGAGCTAGAACTCCAGCTTGGAGAGGAGAAGGCTCAGGAGAGATCTCATCAATGCATACAAATACCAAAAGGGAGGGTGAAATAAGAACAGACCCAAGCCCTGTTCAGTGTTGCCCGGTGCCAGGACAGGAGGCAGTGGGCACAAACTGTAGCACAGGAGGTTCCCTCTGAACACCAGGCAGCACTGCTGTGCTGTTCAGTGCTGGAGCACTGGAACAGGTTGCGCAGAGGCTGTGGGGTCTCCTCCTTGGAGATTAATTGATTTGCTGGAAAAACAAAGGAGGTTCTCAAAGACCCATTCACCTTAAAACAGTCCCATTTGTCAGGCACAGAAGCTTGCTGGAGCATGATGGTTACCAGCAGGTTTTAGCTTTGAATGAAATCACACATTTTTGGCCAGATCAAGCAGGAGGTAGCCTGTGCAATAGCATTATTTCTTATCCAGAAATGTAGCAATCCATAATTTTTTTTATATACCAGTGCAGGAAAGTATGTCAGTTTCTGATAACAAGAGCAGTGTTTTGTGTCAATTAGCTCCTCAGGAGATTAGAGGGAAGCTGCTGGGATTGTGGAGTTGGGACTAGAATGGAGCAGAAAATAATTACACTCCTGTGGAGGAAGAGGCTTAAGCTGTACATGAAGGCGTTCTGAATGTCATTGAACTGTAAGGCACAGAGCAGCCACTGTGGTTACACATCAACCACTACCTGTCCTGATTTTTTTGATCAAGAATTCAAAACCTATTGATGAATGAGCAACAAGAATTATGTGGCAAAAATGGGCTCTGACCCTTAGTCAGTAGGCAAGAACCATTTCAAGATCCAGCTGGGGTTAGCTGAATTTATTAGTCAGTAATCCTGTAAATCAATACTGTGAGGAAAGCAAATTTCTCAGGCTGTTGGAGCCCCAGTATACGATGAAATAAGTGCTGAAAACAAACAATAGAATTTGTTTACAGATGGATCTTGTTAAATTACAACAGGGCTCAGGAGGTGGTGAGCTGCTGGTTGGAATCCCTCCACAGGAGAAACTGCCACCTACAAAGGGACTGGAGATTCTAGTCATTTTGCAAAAGTAATGGTCTTGAAAATAGTTTTGGAGCATGTTCAGAACCATCATTGGCCCCATATATGTATACACAGACATGTATATACACACCCTCTAGGAAGAGGGTGGCTAATGCAGCGTGGAAATAGCTTGCAGAGTGGAATCACGTTAACTGGCAGAAGTGAACAGTTGAGGGTGGGAATGTGGGAGGAAAGTGAGAGGAATACATTTAATGGTTTATAGGTTTTTTTGTTTGTTTCTGTTTCTTTTTCTATTAGTACTTGAATTGTTAATTGGCAATAAAATTACAGAAAATTCCTCGGAATGAAAATGTTTTACCTCTGAGAACTGTTGGCAAAAGGGCACAAGGAAGAGAATTTCTCATGGGTAGCTTTAAGAGGTAAAAGGTTGATTACTTCTGCTTGTAACCATACCCTTTCTTCATGAAAGGAAGGAAAAGTACAGATGGAAGGATTTTAAGGAGCAAGCATGCTCTGTTGCTGAGGAGACTGTGCAGGAAACCCCTACAGATTTAGGAGACATAAGAAAAATCTTTATTTTACATAGGAGATAAATATTGGCTGAGAAAAGAGCAAATACAAAAGAGGATATAAGGATACAAAACTAACCCAGAAAAAATTGGATTAGGATTTAGAAAATATGTGGATGACAGAAGGTTAATTTTCAGATTTCTGAAAGTCTGTCTTAAGGGCAAAAAATGTGATGAGAAAACTTAAGATAGATTTTACAATTTCTGACCTATCTGACTTTGACTCATAAAATGAGCAACACATCACAGGAGAATTCGAGTGATTCAGTGACATCTGGGAATCTGAAAACATAATGGATAACAGTAGGTATGCCTAATGCCCTGAAAAGACATCCAAGAAACTGATGGCAAGGGCAAAGAAATAGAACAGGATCTTTACCTTCTGGTGTTGGATCCAGCACACCATCTTCACAGGGAACAAAGCACATTCTGATGAATTAGAAAAACACTTTTATCTCTTGAAGTCATCTGGACATCACTAGAAAAATGACAGATCATACCACAGTTATGATAGTGCCAAGAGCATTTAGCAGCCTTCTGTAGGAAAGCAGTCAGTGGCCTGGGTTGAAGACGTACAGCTGAACATGCTTGGGTCCAGCCATTTAATCAACCATACAGAACAGTGGCAAAAGGCAATAATCCATTTTGCCTTGGAAAACAGTGCATGTAAGGTAAACACAGGCTGGGAAAACAATGGAGAGGACCATGGATAATTGCATGGAACTGGTAGTTATTCAACACAGACATTCTAAGACCAATAAGGTTTTAGCATATGTTATTGATAGGAATTTTGGATAGATTGGTTCCTATTGTGATATAGAAAAATACTCAGAATTTACATAAAAAGGTGTATTTAGTGAACTGCACATCAAATCTGTTTTAAACTGATGGCAAGATCTTTCACTATTCCACTACATCCCATATTTGACTCTTTTTTAATGTCTTAACTGTTATAACATATAAATTTTCTGAAAAGAAACAAAATAAACTTCTAAAATCCAAAATGAGTAATTAAACAAATATAATTTAGTGTAGCTTCTTTAAACAGCTAATGCATACACAGAGGGATGATTAACTGTTTTGTTAAATATAGAGTAAGTTAATTACTACAATTTCAGATTTTCCTCTGATTTGATTTTTAGGTGAGAAATATTGCATTTAGCCTGTATAATCCCATTTTAAGAATGCATATGAAATATTCTTCAATATATAAACAGCACACTTTGTTCTAAATAGATTATCTTTTTTGGTGTTCTAGTTTTAGTCTAGGTTAGATCCTATCAAGCATATAAGTCACATAGAAACTTCTATCTTTGTGAAATTTAAAAAAGTTTATCTTCACAATATCAGGGAAGAATTTACTAGTTAAAAATGCCTTTAGATTTCATTTTATACTAAATTTATATAGAACTGAAAGCAGATTCTTAGTTTTATCTCCACAGCACTAGCAACAACAGAAGAACTTCATATAAATGGAAATTATAATGGGTATGTTAAAATTTGAAGTCAGACAATGTCTAAATTTCTCTCAGCAAGGTTGGAGTATGGTTGACAATGTGGCAGTGCTTATTTCACAATTTATCCTTACTTTTCAGGCAGTCTTACTGAATGGAATACTGCCACATAAATAAAAAGCATAATTGATTTGTCGCAAATTTGCAGGATGGATGAAAATTGAGGTGCCAAGTACTATAGAAATAGACCAAATACATATCTTAGTGTTAAGTATGGGATGTGCTAAATATGAAATATAAAACAATTCTGCAGTATTTTCAAGTGCGATCCCAGAGAATAATAATACTTACGCTTCAGACCAAATATTGCCATAACTAGCTGTAAAGTATCTGTAGTAAAACAGAGATCACCTTTTTTGGCATACTTGGGCATGAAATATCTTGAAATTTTGTTTTATTTTGCATTAAAGTAGGCAGTGTTCCTGGAGATAAATGGTATATATATTGGTTATTCTATATTCTAAGAAAATGCAAATATTTCCAAAGCTTATTTTTTTTCTGGATATTCATTTAAAAGTTAAATCCACTCAGAGAAATATGCAGTTTTATTCTATTTGTAGAAAGATATGAGATCAAAATTTAATCCCAAATACCATTAGAAGTAATATTTTTTTTAATAGTTCACAAATGATCATTTAATATAATTTCCACACTTCATATGAAATATCAAAACTGAAGATAGGAAGGTAAACTAAAGAGATAGTTCGTAGCACCCACAAATTTTTGCTTACATCATAATTCAAAATAAGACAGTTGATGAAGGCGATTAACAACTGATTCAGACAAGCATTGTGGTAGACACCGAACTGAAAAATGAATTTCTCCCTAAAAGACATAGTTTAATTAATAAACGAATTCAAGGGCATCACATTATGATTTTCTATTCCTTTGATATACAGAAAGAGTAATTATGATGATACTTCTCACCTTAAGTACTCTAAAAAGAAGTCTTGCCTAACAGTATGCCTGTGACATCTCATCACAATGGGAATGAACATACCTCCATCCTAAAGAAAAAATAAAACATCTGTTGGTTCTCATTGCTTGCTGCAGTGTGAGAACATTTATGTGATACCTATCACTTCCATTGTTATTTTTCCAAGTACAACATTTGGATCATAATAAAAATTTGAAGTTTGCAGAAAAGTATCCCCTAATTTGACATACCAAATGTTACATTTCAGAAAATAGTTTTGGACTTATATAAAATTGAAGTTTTATCTTACATGTATGTAGTGTAAACTTAGATGAGTATGCTGATATATACACAGATGTAATATAATATGAAGTAAGGAAGGATAAGGAAGGAAGAGTTAACAACTTTGCAATCTGATTCTACCACCATGTTTTTATTGCACTGAGCTAGCCATTTCACTGTTTCATTACAGTGATGATTTAAAGCCTTAGAAACTAATACATGACTATTTCCCAAGGGGGAAAAAAAAAAAAAAAAAAAAAAAAAGTGAGTTATCTGCAAGGGTAGAAGAGGGTTGGAAAGAAGTTATGTATGGTAATATTTTTTTAATGCAAATTTTAAAATATTAGAAATAACTTTAATTGCTCTGATGTTGCATAGGTATTGAATTAATCATTACTTCAAGCTGGCAGCAGGTTTATTCCAGGTTTTCAATGTGAATAAACAGATCATTTTAATGAATATTAGAGCCTCAAGATGCATCTAATACTAGCAAGTTTAAATGTAAAACTCGCAGAACTTCACTGACTTCATAATTTTATTCAAAGCTGTCTGAATGGGATTAATATGTCCTTTAGAGACCCCTCACAAAAGTCAGGTCCTGTTTACAGAATGGCATCAATGAAGAGTTTGGTCCCATTTGTGCTTTATCTTCTGCTTTCCTTATGTCTAGTTTTAATGTTGGAGTTTGAGAGTTGCACATGTAGAAATATTTTAGATTTTCACCTTTCCATGTAGATTCCCCAACTACCTCAAAAAGAGCTGATACATCAGTAGAGCTATACCAGATTGCTCACCCAGGTTCTGGGAAGGTGGAGGTTTTTTTAACCAAGAGCCAAGAGGTCAAAATACCTGGGAAAGTGCAGCACCATGCATGAATCCACATCTGTATCCTGGGTTATCAAAGTGCGCAAAAAATCCTTACCTGCTGCAAACATGCTGAATACTTTTGCACTGCACAGGATTTTTTTACAGATTTTTTGACTAATAAATCCATGAACACCTCATTATTTATTTAAATTTTTTTTAAAAAGCAATCAAATGAACGTTGTTTTAATTATTTTGGGCAGTTCTTACTGGAGTTCCATCCTAACAACAATTAAGGCATTAACAAAGTCCTTTTACAACGTTTCAACATTAACAACCATCAATAAACCTTTCAAACCTACAGGAAAAAGATAACAAACAATTAAGGGACATGAAACAGATAACCAGTGAGGATGAGTAAACAAAATGTTTCTAAAATTCTATGTTATTGACTTTTTCTTTTTTTTTCATTTAATTGTGCTGATTCTTACCCAGGAAAAGTATGACAGCATTTGAGAATCATTAGTGAATGCATTAAATAGGCTTTTTGTGGCAAAAGAGATACAAGCTAGGGTGCTTTATATTGGTAGTTATTGTTGCTGCAGAAATTCATTTTTCTTTTAATATGCACAAAGGCAGGAAAAAGATAAAAAGTTGGTGAGATTGAGTATCCATAGTGACTTAAAAATAAGGAAATTACAAGTATAGTGTGCAGTCTTACCTGTCATTTTTAGACTTGATAAACTTCTACCAAATCTGCACGTAAAGGAAGAGTCAGATGTAAGAAAATTTAACTTTCCTGGCTTATACAAGTTTGTAGAAGCAAGCTGTATGTTTAAAACAATCAATCTCAGGTCTTTCAGTCTGTATTAAAATATTCTGTGTTTATTCTTTATCTGAGTCTATCCTGGCCCAAGTGTAATTACCTGGACAAACATCACTCTTCATCAGTCTTCACTTGGACATTGAGCCATTGACTCCTAAACACTTGCAGTGCTTCACAATACCTTCTATTCCTTCAATCTGTAAATATGAAAAGTAGTATTCAAGTAGAATTCTGGATTGCTGAAGCTGCATAAATGAAAGTAGCTTTGGCTTGCTTCCTTTCCTAGTTTTGTTCTTCATTTGCAATTGGATAGTTTAAGAAGTCAAAAAGAAGATCCAGGGAACTACAGTCCAGTTTCACCTCTGTGTCTGGCTAGATCATGGAGCTAAAATCATGATTCTAGCTACTAAGGCCCTACTAAGGCCCATGGAAAATAATGATGACGAAGTGATTAGTAGTAACTGACATGGCTTCACCAAGGGCAAGTCATACCTTACAAAACTGGTGGCATTTTATGAGGAAGTTAAAGCGTCTGTGGATGAAGGAAGAGCAGCTGATGACACGTACCTGAACTTGTGCAAAGCGTTTGACACTTTCACGCATTACATCCTGGTCAGCAAATTGGAGAAAAATGGATTTGAAAGATGGACCACTTGCTGGATAAGAAATTGGCTGGATGGTTACATTCAGAGAGTTGTGGTCAATGGTTCAATGTCCAAATGGAGACTGGTAAAGAGTGATGTTCCTCATGGACAGTTTTTAGGACCAGTGTTATTTAACATTTTAGTGGCAGCATGGGTAGTGGGATCAAGTACACCTTCAGCAAGTTTGCAGATGACACCAAGCTGAGTGGTGCGGTTGACACTCTAGAGGGAAGGCATGCTATCCAGAGGTACTGGGATAGGCTTGAGAGATGGGCCCATGCCAATCTCATTAAATTCAAGGCCAAGCACAAGGTCCTGCACCTGGGTAGAAAATGTCTTGAGAGCAGCCCTGAGGAGAACTTGGGGGTGCAGATTGATGAAAGCTCAACATGAGCTAGCAATGCACACTTGCAGTCCAGAAGGCCAACCGTATCCTCGGCTGCACCGTGAGAATCGTGACCAGCAAATCAAGGGAAGTGATTTTCCCCTCTACTCTGCTCTCATGATACGCCATCCGGGGTACTGAGTCCAGTTCTGAAGAACCCAACATGAACCCATGGAACTGTGGGAGCAGGTCCAGAGGAGGACCATGAAGATGATCAGAGGTCTGAGCACCACCCCTACGAGGATAGGCTGAGAGAGCTGGGGCTCTTCAGCCTCAAGAAGAGAAGGTGCCAAGGGGAGCTTGTAGCAGCCTTTCAGTGCCTGAAGGGGTCCACAGGAAAGCTGGGGAAGGATTTTTTATAAGGACGTGTAACGACAGGGGAAATGGCTTTAAACTGGAAGAAGGTAGATTTAGACTAGATAGTAGGAAGAAATTTTTTACTGTCAGGGTGTTGAGACACTGGAACAGGTTGCCCAGTGAGGTTGTGGATGCCCCCTCCCTGGAGGTGTTCAAGGCCAGGCTGGATGGGGCTTTGAGCAACCTGGTCTAGAGGGAGGTGTCCCTGCCTATAGCAGGGGGTTGAAATTACGTAATCTAAAATTTCTCTTCCAACCAAAATCATTCTATGATTCTGTGATTCTATGATTCTCTCTCAACAATGTAATTTCAGGATTGTCTGTTATATCATGCATGTTGTGAAGAATCAAAGTTCTTAGTTCCGTGGTTTTGATTCTAGTCTAGCGGGTTTCATGTATCTAACCCCTATGCTCCTATGGACTAATCGAGTCCATTTAACTTAGGTAACTGACTTAGAAATTCATATTAGGTTTTAATGAACTAGAAAGATTTACCTCCTGGGAAAAAAGATGTATTTGTCCAAGGTTTAGCACCTAAATTAGGCAGATATTATCTAATTCATGAAGACTTCAAAGTCACCTACTTCTCTTCATTGACAGATAGGACATGTAGGCCTTACCTTTAGAAGACTGTCTGCTTTTATACGACTAAATGGAAGGTAAACAGATTATGCACTACCCTAAGAATACTTTTGGATCTAGCCTGCATGGTCTGGTCTTTCATTCTGAATTTTGAATTTTGTACCATTTATTTTGTTCCAGTCCTAAGAATCATTCAATCATCCTCACATGGTATTCTGTATTTGAAAGATGCTTTCTGTATCATTAGTAAATTTCCTTGTCACATTGAGACTTGTGCTAAGTCTCTAATGAAATATTTAAATAACCTCAGTCCCAAAACTAACCTTTTAGAATTGCACCGCCACTACCATTTCCTTAATGAAGACAGATTTCATTCTGTTCTTTTCTACATTTCATTGGTCATTTTCCTACCTATCACGCAGTTTCTCTACTAGTTCCCATTTTCTACAGTTTAATGAATATCCCATGTGACACTGCATCAATTTCATTTAGTGAAGAACAGATTAAATCTGCTGCATTTCTCTAAATGGGTTAGGAACAAAAGAAACACGATCCATTATGTCAGATCAGCTCAGAAATTACATCTCAGCAAAGTTTAGTATAGATAGAGGATAATTTTAAGATATTAATAAAAAAAGAGAAGTAATATTCTCTGAATTCACCCAAAGCCCAAATTGAAAGTTTCCTTATTAAAATAGGTGAAGACAAATTAAAAAACAAAGAAACAAACAAAAAATAGACACTATCTAGAAAAATTGCACTAAAAATAATCTTTTTAAATAAGAGTTATTAACAGAACTATTATAAATTATCTGATGTTTAGGCACCAATCAGCTGGGGATACTCTGTTCCCTTAGAAGCAGCAAATACTAGTTCTACAATATAACATGATGTTTCATTTCCCTCCACCCTCGTTCTTTCTTTCTGACAATGTGATGAATGATATTGGTATTGCAAGTTATTGGGTCACTAAAGTTAGAGCACAAACTCATTTCTGTGGCACCACTAAGATATTACTCTGCCCTGTTCCTTGAAAATGAAAAGAGTCTTTTTGAAGTTGCAATTTTTTCTACATGCACCAAGAATGATTTTTGTGGTCTCTTTAAAGAGAAATTACTTTGCAATACACATCACATCTATGTGTCACATCTGACAACAATAAACCATGATATGTTTCTTGCTAGGTGTTAATGCTAATGCCTGAAATACAGCAGTGCTCTGGAGAAAAGGAATAACCTGGAAAATAGAGATGCACTGAGGGCTCTTGATGCTCACTAGCATCAAAATGTCTTATTGGATGAAGTTATGAATATATTACATAAACTACTTCCCTGCCAAGACAGACTATATTTTTTCTTCTTCTTTGAGCAGAAGAGCAGGAAAGACTATTTCAGTGGCATGTGATAATAGTATTAGGCAGTAAAACCAGAAGTGGACAAGATAAAGACTAAATTATTATTCACAAAATACAGGATTGTAATTTAGAGTTGACTGATGAGAAGGATTATTTTAGAAACAGCAGATGAAATCTCAGCGATACCGAAATCCGTGAAATTTTGCTCTCAATGTTGAACAGAGGTGAAATTCTTGTTTATTTCTTGTTTTAGTCATGTCCACATATGTGTCAATTTTTTGTTCTCTGAATACTTAATATTCAATATGCATTTCAATTTTTTTCATCTTTCAGCTTGGGCCAGGGAAAAAATTGCATATCTGTATGTCCAAAGCATTTCTCATCTAGCTTTTTTGATGGATTGCTTATGTATGTAAATTTACTCTTGAATATATGTATTGAATTATATCTGTAGGAAGGATTGCCATGTCTGTGGCAAACCTTTTCCAGTGCCTCACCACTCTCATAGTGAATAATTTCTTCCTGATATCTAATTGGCCATTTTTTAGATTTAAAATTGTTAGCCCTTGTCCCTTCACTACACTCTCTGATAATATGTCCCTGATAAAAAAGTCTGATAAAGAGAAGACTCCAGAGAGATCTGATAGCAGCCTTTCAATATCTAAATGGAGACTATAAGAAAGAAGGAGACTTTTTAGCAGAATCTGTTATGATAAGACAAAAAGAAAAGACTTCAAACTAAAAGGGGAGTTTTAGACTGTATATAAGGAAAGGCTTTTTACAATAAGAATGGTGAAGCACTGTAAACCCTTTGGACCTTCTCTAACAGGTCTATGACCTTCTTATACTGAAGGTCCCAGAGCTGAACACAGTACTCCAGCAGGGGTCTCAAGAGAACAGAACAGAGGGGAAATTACAGAATCACAGAATTGTAGGGGCTGCAAGGGACCTCACTGAGTCCAACACCCTGCAGAGCAGGCTACCTACAGCAGACTGCACAGGTAAGTGTCCAGGTGGGTCCTGAACATTTCCAGAGAAGAAGATTCCACAACCTCCCTGGGCAGCCTGTTCCAGTGCTCCGTCACCCTTATTGTGAAGAAGTGCCTTTGCATATTGGTCCAGAACTTCCTATGCTCAAGTTTATGGCCATCTCCCATTGTCCTGTTCCCAAAGACAACAGAGAGGAGGTTGACCATGTCTCTGACTCCCACACTTAAGATACATATAAACATTAATAAGATCCCCTGTGGTCTTCTTTTCATAAGGCTGAACAGACCCAGTTCTATCAGCCTTTCCTCATAAAAGAGATGCTCTAGGCTCTTTATCATCTTTGAGGCCCTCTGCTGGACTCTCTCCAGTAGATTCCTGTCTTTTTTCTATCAGGGAGCCCAGAACCGGTTACAGTACTCCAGGTGAGGCCTGACCAGTGCAGAGTAGAGGGGAAAGATCATCTCCCTTGACCTGCTGGCCACATTCCTCTTAATGCACCCCAGGATCCCATTGGCCTTTATAGCCACCAGGGCACACTACTGGCTCATGGCCAACCTGTCATCCACCAGGACCCCCAAGTCCTTCCCTGTAGAGCTCCTCTTCTGCAGGTCATCCCCCAACCTGTACTGATACTTGCAGTTATTCCTTCCCAGGTCCAAGACAGTTCACTTACTTTTATTAAACCTCATCTGTTTTATTGCTGCCCAGCTCTTCCGTCTGTCCATGTCTTGCTGAATGGCTGCACAGCCTTCTGGTGTGTCAGCCACTCCTCCCAGCTTTGTATCAGCGGTATACTTACTGAGGATGGACGCTATCCCCCAAATAGTCACAATCACCTCTTTCAACCTGCTCACTACATTTCTTTTCATGGAGCCCAGCATATATGTTTGGCTTTCAATGCCAGACATTCCTGGCTTGTGTCAAGCTTTTCGTACACCACTGAGTTCTTTGCAGGGATGCTCTCAATCAACTCACTGCCCAGCCTGTTTTCATATTTGGGATTATCCTGATCCAGATGCAGAATCTTGCACTTGTCCTTGTTGAACCACATGTTGTAAGCCACAACGTGGCTCTCTTCTTAAGCCTGTTAAGTTTCCTCTGGGTGGCATCTCTTTCCTCCAGCACGTCATCTGCATCACTTAACTTGCTGATGCATCCACAAACTTTCTACTCAATCCTACTGTCCACATTACCAGTAAAGACGTTAAATAGTAACCAGTATTGACTTCTAAAGAACATTACAGAATCAAAGAATCGAAGATTTGTAGGGGTTGGAGGGGACCTCTAGAGATCATCAAGCCCAACCCCCCTGCAAAGAAGGCTACCTACAGCAGGCTGCACAAGTATGCTTCCAGGCAGGTCTTATTGCTACAACATACTGCTGACTCATGCTCAGCCTGTTGTCTATAAAGCCCCATAAGTCCTTCTCATCAGAGCTGCTGTTTAGCCAGATTCAGCCCAGCCTGTATTGTTGGTGGTGATTCTTCCTTCCAAGATACAGAACTTGGCATTTGCTGCTGTGGAATTTCACAAAGTTCCTGCTGGCCCATTCCTCAAACTTGTTCAGGTCACTTTGAATGGCAGACCAGTTCTCAATAATTTCAGGTTTCTTTCCATTTTAAGGTGATCTGAAAACTTGAGGAGGCTAGTCATGTCCACATGATAAAGGTGATGACCAGGACAGGTCACAGAGTAGACCTTTGCAATTCTCTATTTTTCATCAGATTCCAGGAAAAGCACAACTCATTAGCCATCATCCTTTGTGCCTGATCACCAAAATGCACCCATCCAGTTTATAATGTCATAATTTGGATTGAAGAATACTGTAGAAGACAATATTAATAGCCTTGCAAAGGTCAAAGTAAATGATTTCCACTGCTCTCATTGCATCCACAAAACAAATCATTTTTATCATAGAAAACAATCAAGTTGGTGTCAATGGTTTATGGGCTGGTTCAGCCCTGTTCCGTGACTAGCAGGACGGAGGGATTTCGCAAAATCTGTACCTCCAGAAAAGGGAAACAGGGTTCCTCAAAGTAATTAAAAACAGCAGCAACGATCTGAGGATAAACAAACTAATTTACTAAATATGGTATTGGAATGCAAGATAACACACCATAATACAATATAATTAGAATTGAAGCTAATAAATCAAATACAATGAGAGAGAGAATGTCCAAAAGGTGAATAGGCCTCACCAAAATGCTGAGGTTGAGCAGCAGGGAGACGAAGAAGAGCAGACGAAGAAGAACGTATCAGGTGACCTTGCCAGTAGTTATATCTCCTCTCTGACTGCAAAGCCCCCTGGGGAATGTAGTTCTTCTCTTTCAGACAGGTACCCGGAACTTGAGCATTAACAGTTAAACTCCCAGTGCACTACATAATGTTATGATGTGGAACACCGAAAACCAGAAATCACAAAACCATGACAGTTGGTCAGGCAGGATTTACATTTGGTAACTGTTTCCAGACATTTGATTCACCTTTGCGTGCCCAGAATTTTGTAACAGAAGTGTTTCTGCCATTTTTTTCCCAGGGAGCAAATAGGCAAAAGAAGATAAAGGTGTTCTCAAGCAATACTTGAAATGCTGTTGAGAAAGCTTTAGAAAACATTATGGGGATAACACAGACATTTAAAGACTACTCTAGTTTGAACTTTACAACTACTCTTAATATTAGGAACAGAAGAGTTGTCCCCCCTCAGCTACTCCATGCCTGATACAGGAGCTGATGGACCTTTCTAGGATCTACTGAGCAATCTGAAAAATTTAATTTCAAGTTTCTTTACATCCAAAGGAGATCTATGTACCTTAGAAAAGGTGCAGTTGAATCATATCAGCTGTAGTGTATAAATTAAGAAATTAAGGAAAAAATCATTCAAGTCTTTATCTTTCAAGTCCCACAACATTCATGGAGAAGCTGGCTGCCCACGGTTTGGATGGGTGTACACTCCACTGAGCGAAACACTGGCTGGATGGCTGGGCCCAAAGAGTTGTGGTCAATGGAGTTAAATCCAGTTGTCGGTTGATCATGAGCAGTGTCCCCCAGGGCTCAGTACTGGGGCCACTTCTATTTAAAATCTTTATTAATGACCTTGAAGAGGGGATTGAGTGCACTCTCAGTAAGTTTGCAGACAACACCAAATTGGGAGGGAGTGTTGTTTGTTCTGCCTGAGGGGAGAAGGGCACAGTGAAGGGACCTGGATAGACTGGATTGATGGGCCAAGATTAACTGTATGAGTTTCAATAGGACCAAGTATCAAGTCTTTCATTTTGGTCACAACAACCCCAGGCAACCCTACAGGCTTGGGGAGGAGTGGCTGGAAAGCTGCCTGATGGAAAGGGACCTTGGTGTACTGATGGACAGTCAACAGAATATGAGCTAGCAGCGTGTCCAGGTGGCCAAGAATGCCAATGGCATCCTGGCTTGTATCAGGAATTGTGTGGTGAGGAGGACTAGGGAGGTAATCCTGCCCCTCAGCAGGTGAGGGCAACACCCCTTGGCATTGGCAAGGCCTCACCTCGAGTACTGCGTTCAGTTTGGGGCACCTCAGAACAGAAAGAACATTGAGGTGCTGGAGCAGTTACAAAGAAGGGCAACAAGGCTTGTGAAGAGCTTGCAGAATATTCCCTCTGAGAAGAGACTGAAGGAACTGCTTAGTCTGGAAGAGGCTGAGGGGAGACCTTATTGCTCTCTTTCAATATCTGAAAATTGCTTACAGTGAGAGCGGGGCTGGTCTCTTCTCAGTGGTGACAGGTGACAGGACGAGGGGAAACGGCCTCAAGTTGCGTCAGGGTAAGTTTAGGTTGATATCAGGAAACACTTCTTTACAGAAAGGGTTGTTAAGCACTGGCATATGTTTCCCAGGGAGGTGGTTGAGTCACCATCCCTGGATGTGTTTAAAAACTGTTTGGATGTGGTGCTCAGGGACATGATTTAGCAGAGGGTTGTTAGTAGTATGGTTAGATTGTGGTTGGACTCGATGATCTTTAAGCTCTTTTCCAACTGGAGTGATTCTGTGATTCTATTTCCAGGGTAGCATTTAATTTTACTGGTGTTACGAGCACTCAGCATTTTGCAGAATTGTGCTTAAGAAGTTCCATTGAAGAAAACTGTGTTGAACTGACTATGTGAGGGTGGTAACAAGCAGGATGCTGCTCCAACAAAACTCTATTCTCCATCTTCTTGAGTTATCACAATGTTCAGTAAGGCCTGGGTGCCAGTGACTTTTCTTTTTTAAATGTCAGTAAAGGATTTTATATTTAGACATTGTATTTTTTTAGCAGCAGGTAATTGCAAAGCTTTTAGATCCATTCAGATCTGATATTAACAGAGGATTATATTGTTTTTCCCTGAAGAAGTGCTCAATGAGAGCTTGGTTTATCACATTTTAAGCACACTCATTACCCCAGGTTTTTTGTCATTATCAAGAGACAGGCTGTAAACTGAATGATGAGCAACAGCCCTGCATTAAGGAACATTGGTAGAAGTTGTCACTTCTTTTTATTAACAACCATGTCTTTACAGGTGGGTCAGAAAGGAACTGCAAGGAAGCTGCTCTTCTGGCTCATACCCAAAGTATTTTCTCTGGCTAAGTTAGAACTGTTGATCACCTGCTGTTGGGTGCCAGACAATGGCAGGTGCTGACCCTGCCATCCCTCGTGAGAGGCCAAAGGGAGGTAGATGTCGATGGTTGCCAGTCTCAGCAGGGCTGTGCTGAAAGCTGAGTCATCTATCTCTCCAGACTACAGTCCTATTGAGTGGGTTATCAAGTCAATCCCCACTGCTGTAATAGTTATCTGTAAACAAAGGATTTCCACAAAATTGACTGAAAACAGCTTTTGAAAGATCTAAGCTTTCCATATCATCTGCTTACCTGCTATGAGATGAGATATATAAACACCCTGCAGTCCCGTGGGAAAGGCAGATAAGTGGCCCTTGAAATAATGAAATATCATTCAGCAGTAAACAAACATTTTCTCATGTGAAAGCTGCACTGTGAAAGCAGCCTATACCTTGTTGTACAAGAATAAACACATTAGTGCCCATGCAACTGATGTTTTGTACAGTCTGGGCATTGACATGGCAAGCTTATAAAGTTGAGGCCAGGCCAGTTCTGATTCCAGGAACACAGCAAGAGATTGATTAAAGTGAGCTTTATACCATCTGTGGTCAGGTTATGTTTGGGATAGTTCATATATCTGCAGGAGCAGCAATAAATATGCCAGGAGAAACAACAGCTTTTCATGAACTGAGAAAAAAAGTAGGAGACAATTAGGGAGATTATTTCTGCTTATCAGTAAGGATTCAAGGAGAATGAGTGGTTTTCTGTCACCTATGAGAAAAGATCACCTTCAATGAAAGCTGATACAGGAAGATGCAACCTCAGAGGTGAATTTATGATTCAAACTCAAATTCATTCCAATATTTATTCAATTAAATTTAGTATAGGCATTTTGGCAGAAATTCAAAGTCTACATTAGCAAGACAGTAACGAAATATATATCTGGTTAGGAATAACTGGCTCTCAACTGCTTTACTCTATTAATGAGATTGAAAGTAAAGGCCAAATTATAGCCAGAGCATAAACAGGCACAATTTAATTCACTTCAGTGGTATGGTACACATTTATGCCAGATATATGTTTTGCCATAAGAGGGTCAGGGAGAGCAAAGTAGACCTTTCTTCTCCACACCTTCAGCTAACACTAAGTAGCTGTCATCCCCACCAAGAGAATTACTGACACCATATATATGCCATTTCTGATCCATCCACAGCTTAGGCCTTCTGCCAGCTCCTGTGGGTGGCTTGGCAGGAGCTCCATTAAGATCTGAATTACCAGCATACATAATCACCAATGTCAGTCATTAAACATGAGGCAGTTGTGTCAAAGGAGGAAGCAGAGAATATATTTTGTGATTAATCTCTTGCTTAATGTTTTGTTATCTTGAGCATCTAATTGGACTCAGGAACAATTTGCCTGTACCTATAAGCATTTTAGCACTGATCTCAGAAAAAGTGTAAAGCTACAGGAAATACTTTCCATGTTGAAAGAAAGGCAAGACGTAGGTAACTGAAAGCTATAAAGCACACGATTTAAACAGGAAAAGTAATACTATGTTCTCAGATTCATTTGTATTGTAGTAATTCTGTATTTTGTTTGTTTGTTTGTTTTTTTATCCTTATGTTTCCACAGTGGGTTATCACTTAAAATAGTAAAAACTTATGGCATATTTCTGAGAGTAGTATATTTTCTTGTGTTTGCCAAACATGCACAATGACTGATAAATCTATTCTGGATTAGTATTTTCTTTTTAAAGAGCGTCAAATTGTTTTGATGCCATAAATTAATGCTTTCATTTCAAACTTTTATTAGTGCATGCATGCATCCAATGCTGGAGTTTGGTGGGGCAGACCCTCCCGCTTCTCTCTGAATTACAGTGGTCTCATTAAATCCCATAACAGTTTGGGATTAGGCAGTAATGTTGACAGATAAGCACCCGTCTTGCAGTGCTAATTTCGTTTTCATTGTCATTGTCATTTTGAAACTATTAGATTATAAACTAAATCTAATAATAATCTCACTTTTCCTAGGAACACTTTTTTCTTACTTAGCCTTCTGGTGGAATATTTTTCAAAATGTATAATACTAGAGGCAATCCTTCAACTCCTCAGAAAAATTCTTAGCCTGTTTATGTATAGATATTCAATTATTTTTTACTTAATAATTTTAATCTTTTTTTTTGTTGTTTAACTTTTTAATGTAAATTTTGACAACTTGAATAGCTCTAGAAATATCAGTTATTCATCTGTTATTTAGGCACTAATACTCACAGTCACAGGTTCATATTAGCTTTGCTGATATTGACCAATTCCTTCCTTTTCTCTGGATTTTGTGACTGAACTTTGCTCCTCTTTTTAGATATAAACAAACCCATAAGTCTGATCAAGGATTAGTATCATTTTTGATGGCTTAATATCACAAAATCTTCCTGAGAACTCTAGACCAAAAAAAGGTCTAGAAAGCAACTTTTACAAGTTATATAGCTCTCATCTTCTTGGTATTGTATAAATATATGTTTTACTACTATTTTATTCATTTAGAAATGTGTAAAACTTGCATTTTTAAGCATTCAGTTTTCCTTTGTCATGTCTTAATGCCTTTGCTTTACCTCTTCTGGTTTAGATGCCAAAATTACTGTGTCCCCATAAACCCATATTTTGAACTCTGTGGAAAGCAGCAGCTCTCCAAGACAAGATCAAAACCCCTATATCTGCTTTATTTGGGCTTTAATAATGGAGTCCTTTTGAATTTTTTCAGCTCTATAGATGAAATAAAAAAATCAGGTTAAGGAGAAAAATTCACAACAAAGAGCCATTTGTGGCTTAACGTAAAAGACTGATTCTGTTCTTACCAAATACAGGTTAAAGCTTTGTTACTCACTTGCCAGTATCTTTATCCAAGGTTAGCAGGACTGAAGTGTATTCTGCGTGTCTTGGTCATGTGCCCCCAGTGCACAACCAACAATTTCACTCAATGCATCAAATGTCTTGAAAATATTCATGGAAAGAGAAATGTACCAGTGGGTTTTAGAGTACTTAGCAGAGTCAGTGGGAAACTGCTAAAGCCCTAAAGCAGCTAAAGTGGCTGAAGAAGCAAAGAGATTGCAACTCCTGCTTTTTGAGTTTCAAGTAATTATATTTTTCTTTAAGGGAATGGAACCTAGATTTTTTTCTTTTTCTTTTAAATATGATGGACGTTGAAAGCACAGCAAATTTTAAATAGACATTTAGTAGTTACAAAGCATCTCATGGGAGTAGGAGTCATCTTTTCTGTTCTTTTCTGCCTAGGGAGCAGAAATCACATCTTCATAGACCATCAGAACTATTCCTCCATATGGAGTCTTAGGTAGAAGAACTTGGACAGCCTCATGCAGAAGTGTGCATAATATATATGCATGGCTTTTCAGCAAATCTCTAAATAACTGTCTGAAAATGTGTGACCTATGAGCTTCTAAAGGACTTGCAGTCCTGCCAAGTGTGGATTTATTTGCACAGGAGAGATAAAGGAATGTGCTTCACATAAAAATGAACAAACAAACAAAAAACAAAATGTCATTTCTTGCTCGAATGTTTGGTGCGCTCCTGAGACTGTGAGAAATGGTCACCGGATCATTTCCAAACATAGATAAAACATTTTTTTTTTTTCCCATACTTCAGTTTTAGGTAGGGCTGAACTTCTTCATTGCAATTTTCTCAAGTTTAGATCAAGGAACAAAGCTGGTAAGAAAAACCTTAGCTCAGTCACTGAAGTTTAGGAAAATGAATTTTAAATGGAGATTGAAATATGTGAAAGAATAGTATCGTCTTTTTACTAAAAGAGTCTTCTGGGACTTGCATTTTAATTGTAAATAGCTCTTGAAAATTCAGTAACATAAACACAGTTGCTTAGAAGTATCTAATTACATTATCATGATGCATTTCTCACTGAGATTATATGCTGCAACAAATGCAGTAAAAATAATCATATCTTTTTATTATTTTCTAATAAATAATATCAGAAAAGGATTTGCTGAAGAAATTCCAAAGGCTGAATCATCATTTTTGTTAAAATAATTACACTGGGATGAGTTTCAAAATTAGGAGAAGAGCCATCCACTTTACCACGTAAAAAGGATTAAACAGTGGTGGTAGTAGATTTAGATAGTCTTTGGCTCATCCTCAGCACAGCTGAGAGTGTGTGAGTACTCACAAAATTCTTAGCTCAGCAGGAATTTTCTACAGTAAGTTTTGATGTTCCTTTTAATTCCTTCCTTGAGTAACATCTACTGGGGGACATTTTTCAAGTCAGACAGTTGATAGATTTTCATTCTTTACTTTTACATGACCAACTGCTGCTAAAATTGAGAAATGAAAGCCTAAGACTTAACTAAATGGGAAAAAAAAGAAAAAAAAAAAAAAAAAGGAATATAGGCTGCCTATATGAAAGAATATGTAGGGAGACAAAAATCTCTTTGGCATCAGACCTGACATGAGATCTTCCTTTACTGGAGAAGCTCATGACATTTAAAACCATGGGATTGAGTATGGTATTCGTCCATCTTGTTGACAACAAATCCAAACCCAGAGGATCTCATTTTACTCTTATGTAGAAGGCATTACCTTTTGTTGATGTAAATGTAACTGGTCATTTTTATTCCTTAAAGAGAAGAAAAATAGGGCCAATATATTTTCCTTTTTTAATTTCTACCTTTCTGGAATTTGCATGTGAGGAGACATTTTTAAGCATGTATGGTAATAGAAGCTAATAATAAAAATCAATTACCTATAGGCTATTATAATCTTCCTTGAAAAAAAAAAAAACAAAAATGCTTGTTCTTCATGGCAACTTTTTAGATCCCAGATTAAGAGGGGAAGTCCTCTAGTATCCTAGTAATTTATGCCACAGACAAAGATACACACACCAGTGCACTGTAGTGTCTACGGAAGAAGTCCTAAAAGATGAATCGTGAAGCTGTAATTCCCTGCAGAATACCCTATGTGAGTTAGGAATGAAACTGGATTAAGATGCTCAGAAAACTGTACTTACACTGCTCCCCCGGGGAATAACTAAGATGCTGAATTTATCAAGCTTGAATTTAGAAAGAAATTCTCACAGCTAAAAGAATTGTTTTGGGATAAGAGATCTGGTTTCAGTTATGATATTCTTTTGGTAAACTTACAGAAATCAGATAAGATAAGCTGTGCATTTATGCTGGACTGCATCCCATCTGCAGCTAATTGCTCGTTTTAATTTGGAAATTCTGCTTCTGTTCTATCTCTACTTAATGAAACATATTTTATTTCTAATGTCTAAATGTCCAATCTCAGAATATTCTAGTAACTTTGGCTCAAAAATGTCTGAAACTATTGGAAAGGAGACATGGTGGAAATCTTCCATTCTTGTATTAATTTAGTTGAAAAACTAGATTTAAACCGTGAAGTTCTTATTATGTATTTCAATCCATAAGATTTCTTATTACTATTCTGATTTTTTAATGGTGTCTGATTCCAGCTTTAGGTTTTGTTATAACTGTGAAAGTTGGTTAAAGAACAACAAAGTTGCTTAACAAAGATATTTCCAAAAGTGAAATATATTTCAAATGCGGAAATACTTTTCACATAAATAAGCATGTCACCATGGAGACATAATGAAGTGAAATCCTAAGGTAAATATCACTGTAAGTGATATAATATCTCTTCTGAACTTAAATGTTCTTCATATACTGCCTTCCTGAAGCTCAAATACTTAAGAGATAATCAGTTTAATCAGTTCTATTACTGTAAATGGAAATAGAAAAAGCATTTCTTATCCATGTGAAGGATCATTGTTCTTTTGAAAACACACACTAGGTGTTGATTGAACTGAAGAATGCAGACTGTAAACAAAATAAAGATAAAATTAATTTCCCTTTACACTTCCTTTGATGAAAGGAATGTTTAAAATATAGATGAGAAGAAAAACTATAAAGCCCATCCACGCTTTTCGTCTAATATTTTTCTGAATAATATATTAAACATAAGAAAAGCAGTTTTTCTTAAGAGATTCATTAATTATAAGGAAAACGTGGATTAATTTCATAACTCTTTTTTTAGGGAAAGAAGTTGTCAGCAAAATTTTCAAGCTATGTGCCATAGGAACATCTGTAACTACTTCAGAAGAGATTTTGAAATATCCAAAAAAGTATTATGTTGCACAACTGATGATTTAGTAAGGTGAAAAACACAAAGGTCAGACAGTTTAAAAGGATAAAGGCTCTTGGGGAAAATTATGTGGTGCTCTAAAAATCAGTTAAACTTTCGGTGTAAAGATTGAGCAACTGAATTAAACTGATGCATCCATTACTTTGCTGGACGTATTGCAAAATTAACTAAGTTGACAAATATGTTCAAAAGGTAAATTGCCTACATAGTGCTTCTACCTTTTCAAAAAAAATATAACCAAAAGTGTTTGTGATATACTAATCCCAGTTCACTAATCCTAGTTGATAGCTGACCATCAGGCAGTAAAACATAGACTAAAAAGACTTACATAGAGTCAGATATTTAGATGACTTGGGTAAATACAGACAACAGTTTACATCTCTCATATTATTTCATCAGGAAGACTGTTGCAAAACTATAAAAAAATATATCAGACAAATGACTGCTGTAGCCTCTTTCCAAGTTTCTGCTTTTCCTATAAAACTCTAGCATTACATTAAAATACCATCACCTCACCCATCTGAAAGTATAAAATACTTCATGTGCTAGAGGATGGCAGATGGTCTGGCTAGTTTTACAAAAAAAGGCCAAAGAACTTTGAATTGGGTGTCCCATCACTGAGTTCAGCGTAAGCCAAAAGAGCAATAAAAAGTTCTTTTAGTCAAGTGTGCTTCTTTAAGGGTCACTGAAACTACTTGAAATGTAAGCAACTAGAGTTTGGTAAGTTTTTGGAGATCCTTTGGTGGAAAATGATATTTAAGTTAAAAGTATTATATCTATGTATTTATTCATGAGACAAGCTGAAGTGGGATTGGCTTTCTATCAAAAACTGTCAAACAAAAATAGGATACCTTCTGGATAGTTGTCTTGAGGATTCCTCCTGCTGCCTCAGAGATTTATGCGGAAAGATTTACAATGATATTACAGTCCTGTGTGGAGTAGAGAACTAGAAATAGGAAGTATTATATTCTACTAACACCTCTGACCTTAATTATTTTGTGATTTTTGACATGTTTTTCTATCCTACATTCTTTTTATTCCCTATCCATAGTCAAACTGGTCTCACTGGCAAATTTGCAAGCACAAAGAAAGTAAAAGGAGATTTAGGTGATCTAATACCCTACTAGTACAGTGTCCAGCACATTTTCATAGCTTCATAATCTCCTTCCACTTGCATATATCCTATTGTCAGCTATCTCCTGGTGTGATTAATTAAAAAATAAAATCTGATGATTCTGTAGTTGGTACTGTAATATTACTGCTGGTTTCACTGTTTATGATATTAAAAATTATAGTAATGTTGTTGCATATAAACACTTCCTAGCTGTGCATTAGTAGTTTCAATTGTAAGTTCACTTGTGTGTATGTGGTATAGATATATCAAAAAAAGCTGACTTATTTTAGCTGACGAAAGAAAGGCTCTAAAAGGCGTGGAATGTATTCTCAGAGATCTCCGGTCTGAACAATGGGGTGACAAAAACCCAGCAATTATACGTGGGTAGTAAGTTAATTCTGTCCTATACGTACACTAGGCATAAACCATTTCTGTTCTTGAGAAGAACACAGAGAAATGGAGATAGAGGAAAACTGTGCAGGTTCTCTTTCAGTAAACTACAAGTGCCTGTAAAATAGTCATATTCAAAACAATCAGATTGCGGATTGACTTGCCCATGAAAAATTAATGCTTTGACTTTTCTTTTAAACATGATACTTTATTGATTTTTAAATGTCACAAAAAGGACATATAATTATTTAGCATAGAAAAAAATAGAGAAACCTTTTTAAGAAATGGTGGTCAGCAAACATTATTTCCTAAGTAAAGAAAAAGGAAAAAGAAAGAAAAATAACTTAGTGATATAAATCAGATCAAAGAAGATAATACAAAATATTTCTTACACACATTCTTTCTTTTTTTGAGATTTCCATCAGTCATATTTTTTATTTTGTTTATTTTTAAAAGCCACTGCAAGATAACTTGCCAAAATATTTTCAAAGAGGGAACACAAAAATTACATTTGTGCAGACAACTTGCAATCTAAATGTACGTTTACATATGTGATGATTTGCACAAGGGTTGCTTAGATGTTTATCCAATTAACAAATAAGAGCACTACAATGTTCCTTTGCTAATCAAGACATCAAACATAAGAACAGTAAGAACAACTCATATTCAGTCCATATAAATAACAAGCAACTTTTTTAAGAAGCTATTTTAATTCTGAATGTTGATTAAATCTGAAAGAACTGCAATCTGCTTGCAGATATGCCATAAGAAAGGAATTTAAATAAATTATTCATAACAAGCTATTAACTCATCTATGTTCTAAACAATATCCATCAGTGTTCCTGGATAAGTTTATATAACAAAAAAAAAAAAAAAAAAAAAAAAAAAAAAAAGCGTAAATATAGATAGGAGAGTGGACAGCGATATTTTTTATGCCTGAGTAAAAGGAATGAGAACTTATTTCTTTAACATATAATTCCCACAAAAAAAAAAAAAAAAAAGGAAAAGAAAAAGAAAAAGAAAAAAACAGAAGAAAAAAAAAAAAAAGAGGGAGAAACATAAGAAGTAATTAGGAAAGCAGCTTTTACAGTAAAGTTTCCAGATTTTATTGTCATCATACTATGCCACAGACTAGTTGCATAGGTAGCAATTTGGCAACTGTGCCCCAACTTGACAATAGTACTATTGCTCTTAATATAGTTAACATAGACAAACCAAAAAGTCAAGATGAATGAATGTTTGCTCAAAGGTACTGAAGCTACTCTGATCTAGTGAAGCTGCTGTAATATTATTGTACAGGAAATAAGCTGTCCTAATAGACTTTTGCGTAAGAACAGAATAATATTTTCTTTAAATATCCAAAAATTAGCTATATGACAGAAGATATTATAAGACAATTATATACTTAAAATTCTGTAAAAAAAGTAGAAATCTAAGTCAAAATGTAAGGAGATGGGAAATAGAGTGGAAAATAGGGATAAGACTTATACTGCAGGTGTGTGACAAGATCTTGAATTCATAGTTGACTGTAGAAGTAGAGAGGAATATGGGGATCCCCACTGGAAACAATTCAGTGATCAATGTCTATAACTTTTTTTTTTTTTTTTTTTAAGTAACAAAGCCAAAATTTAAGTCCTAAAATGGTAAAACGCTACATGACTACATGCTCAGACACGTCTAGTTCTTTTCTCCCCCACACACCAACCTGTGCCTATGACTGAATAGATGCAGTGACACAGAAACAAATTCTGTGGCATCTGCTCCTTTCTGCGTGATTAGGTCTGCTTTTTAGCCCTTATTTTTGGACAAGTAGGGAGCCAATTGGCCAGTATTCCACATAGAAAAGCTGTACTGTACCTATGGAAGAAAAGCAAAATATAGAAAAAATTTTATGCTGTTATGTTTGTCAAATTATATATATTTTTAGAAACCTTCCAAATTATTTCCAGGAAGTTTTTGTCAAAAAGAAGTTGTCCTTTGCCAATACTATGCTAGGGACTATGCTATCAGTTCAACAATATACATTGGTTGCTCCAAAAGTAATGCCTTCTATTTATTTCCTTGGAAACTGCATCAAAGAGCACAATAGCACTCACTAGTTGATAGAGGAAATCCTTGGCTACGAAACACTATTTTTCAACATAGTAACCACTATTAGCTATGCATTTTCACCGGTGTGCAAAACTTCAAAGCATTTTATGAAATATATGATCATCAGGGTTTTGTGTACTGTGAAAGTACATTCACAATTTTTCAGGACAACCAACTTTCTCTCAAGAATCTTGCCTGATACATATATAACTTGATAAAGTTATTCAGTTTTCTTTTTCTTTTACAATTCAAAGACCCCAATATACTTCATAGTCTCTCATGTTTTCAGGCTGTAATTAGTTACTACATCTCAAAACAAAGCTTTATTGAGCGCTGGAGATTGTCCAGAGAAGGGCAATGAAGCTGTGAGGGGTCTGGAGCACAAAGCAGCTGAGCAAACTGGGATTGTTCAGTTTGGAAAAGTGGGGGCTCTGGGGAGACCTTATTGCTCTCTACAACTACCTGTAGGGAGGTTGTGGTGAGGGGGGGGGGTCGACGTCTTGTCCCATGTAACTAGTAATAGGACTAGAGGGCCTCATATTTTGCCAGGAGAGGTTGAGGTTGGATATTAGGAACAATTTCTTCTCCAGAAGAGTGGTCAGGCTTTAGAATGGTCTGCCCAGGGAAATGATGGAGTCATCATCTCTGGAAATGTTTAAGAAACATTTAGATGTTCAAAAGGACATGGTTTAATGGGGAAATATTGGTGGTAGGTGGACATTTGAACTGGATGATCTTGGAAGTCTTTTCTAACCTTGGTGAATAAGAATAGAATCTATGATTCTATGATCTGTCAGAGAAAGTTGCAACTCTGAACAAAATATGCTGAACTTTAATTTATTACTTTCACCAGCATATGCATGATTTCTTTATATCAACTGTCATGAGTTTGCACAAATAGCTAGCTATGATATCCCACATCATTTGGATTTCCTAGTTCAGTGAATGAGAAGATATTCATAACAATGGTTTCATATAGGCTTCACATTGCTCTTCAACATTCATTCTCCCTTTTGTCACAAACTTCAAGCAAAATATTCCTGGAAAACAGAATCCTTGCTAGGAAAGAGAGGCCAGAAAATAGAAAAAGTTCAAAATTCCCAAAATGCTTTCCTCTTATCCAGCTACTCTTGTGTCATCCTGGGAGAAACTCTGGAAGCAACAAATATCGCCTGTAAATAATTCTGTAATGCTAGCTCTTGTAAAAATAGTAGAATGTGTAATATCAGTCTGAATTAATATTAGCTATCTATAGCTATACAGTAGATATAGCAGTAACCTGAAGATGCCCAGTAATCTTCTCCGACTTGTGTCTACCTGGTATAGGATGTGCTAGGTGACTCCTCTTAAACTCTTGGAATTCATAGGAACCTGCTGGAAATATTCCACAATTTGCAATGAAACTCAGTCAGGTTCAATTGTAATAATTTAGCAGTAAGAAAGTCAAATTACAGAAATGTTCCTTGTAACAGTTTTATATATCCTATATATTACAGCTTGTTTACTTGATGTCAACCAGGGAAGAATTAGGAAAGTTGTGGACATCACGAACTAGATGTTAAACCACCCATAAATGACTGAAATAAATATTGGCAATGATTTACAGCTCCTGGAACAAGTGAATAACATTGTTGATAAATTATGGAACTTGACATGAAAACAGTGGGGAAGAGGCAAAAGAAGAGAGAACAGTAGATACGCATATACAATCCAGCAGTAGCACAAACATAGCTGATTATGAAGGAACAGTCTGCTGTGATCTCTTGTGTGACTATCATTTGGAAGTAACACGGAACCAAATTCCTCCAATGGGAAAAATTGCCTCCAGAATTGCAGAGATCTCATTTTTCATGATAAATAGATACAGAGATGTACAAGTTGGTATTGCCAGCTTCTAAATCCCTCTTCTGTCCACTGCTTCTCTGTCATCAGTTATCGACTGCACTAACTGAGACGAAACCTCAGTACAAAGTTCCAGGAATGTGAATTCTTCTTCCATTGGCTCTTCTCCCATATTTGTAGCAAGATCTTCCACCATTTATTTTTTTTTTTAGTTCTTGTAAATTCAGAGGATTTTTGAGAAAATTCTGGAATGGGAAGCTATCCATCATCATGTTTTAGGCCACTTTAGCCTGCTATGAATTAATTTATTTGTGTGCTTTCTCTGTCTGTATCTGGTGTATGGAAAACATGACAGCTTTCTCTTATAAATTATCATGACCGTGGCTGGGCAGTGATGAAGTTTTTTGCAACAACTACTTTATGTTTGTCGTCTCAGAATGGACCGCAGATGAAAATAAGAAATTAAATATTCTATTCTACAGTGCAGACCGTCAGCTGGAACAATATATCATGTTGATGCTTTTCTAAAGGAGCATGTTTCTCAGTCATTGTCTGGCTTTGATACCCCCAAAAAATATATGGGAAGGTTGGCATTTCAGACTATGCACAGTCCCTCCCAGAGGGAGAGTTGAATGTGCAGAAGTTTAAGATGAACTGGTGGTTTCAGGCTTATGTAAGATTAAGACTAAGAGGTAGAAGGTCTGAAAATCTCAGCTGCATACTCTTGCTAACTTGGCATTATCATTTAAAGTACTGATAGTGAGACTGAACTCAACTCTACCATCAGATGGCTGAGCAGTGCCAGCATTAAATTCTTAGTGCTGCTTGTCTTCTTTCATCACTAACAATTTCTCTGTTTTGTGTATATTAAGTACTATTTTATGATTATGCATCATAATATTGCATATCATTGTTATTTACTCAAGACAATTAATTCAAGGCCAATGTAACTACTCACTGTTGGATTATTTGTTTGTTTGTTTGTTTGTTTGTCCTGCTTCTTTGTAGGCTTGATATAGGTTCTGTAGGTCCAAAATGTTTTCTAGTTTACTTACACTGTCTAATGAAGACATTCCTCCTCCCAAGCTTTATGTCAGTCAATACTTGGAATTACATACAAAATCACAGAATGGTCAAGGTGGAAAGAAGATGATCTAGTTCAACTATCTGGTGATTGTCAGGTAGAGCAAGTTGCCCATGATTGAATTTATTCATGCCAGTGTTTGACCATCCTCACTGTAAGAAAATTATTTCCTAGTGTTGAGATTGAATTTCATGTCCTTTAGTTTGTTGCTATTACTGTGCACCACTGATAAGAGCATGTTTCCCTCTTCTTCATTGACTCTCATCAGGTATTTATACACATAGTTAAGTTCCCTGTCAAACATTTTTCTTCCCTGTTTGAATCTGTATTGATAAAGAAGTAATTAAAAAGATCTAGGAGTGAAATGAGACACTTTTTCCCAATTGAAATCAAGCCTTTCCCTAGAGAGATTGGATTACTAAAATGTAGAGTGTTGGTTTGTTTAAAATTTAGTTTCATGGCACCAACTGTTTCATTTTATTAATTTATTTATTTTCTGGGAGTTGCTTGCTCAGATTTTTTGTTTGAATTACTGATGCTTATTTCATTTATTTTGTCAACATTGCATTGCATCTCTAACTTGAGGAGTAAGTTTTTACACCCTCTTTTACAATCTCACCAATGCCAGTACCCTGTGAGCTTTATAAATATCACCTTTAGAAGGAAGATCAGATGTTTTCCTTGTAGAATTCACTAATGTGGTACTGTTAGAAAAAAAAAAAAAACTTTTGCGAAGTATAAATAAAAAACTGTTTTCACAATTTTTATTTCTAAATGCTAATAGCATGGCAGCAGCTCATAAATCCTTAATGATTAGCTTCTAATTATGTCAAGCATCACAGAGGAATCCAATCCAATACCAAAATTTACATATTCATGAATACACCCATTCTCATGTATAACAGAAGGCACAGTAGAACAGAAATTGTGTAATAGCCCTTATATTCTCCAAACTGTTATTTGGGTGAATTTCTTCCTTTCCTAACACCTCTTTTCCAGATATGTGCCTATGGCATATATTCTAATTTCAAACCATTTCCTTTGGACTTAGATCTTAGACTGGAGATACCTTTAGCTTATTCAGGGAAATGTGTATATTCTGCAATGTTAGAAGTAACGAATACCTCTTATAGTTAGTGTCCCCTCCATTTCAACTTGCTGACATGAATTTTGAATTTAAAATATAGTTGGCATATATTTAGTCTGAAATTATTGGGCTTTTACCTATTTTTTCTCTGATGCAACTTGGTATCAACATTTTAAAAAATCTGCTTTTTTTTTCCTGTATATATTTAAAATTTTGTGGAACTTGGAAAGTGTATTTTGGACAGTGTAAGTAATTCAATAGATCAGCTAAATGTAAGTGGTAAGGATTGGTAGGAAAAGGATGGGATTTATTTGTTAAATTTGTACACAACATGCTTTCTAGGCCCTTGTTTTGCAGGACCTAGAAAACATCATTTTACTGATGTGAACAACTAGCCTTTTTTCTCAGCCATGAAAGAATCTAGCACAAGTTGCTTTTGAGAAAAAGTTTTATTCTTCATAATAAAACTTGAGTTAGACATCAAAACATGTTCATGTCTTCTGCAGAGCTCCATCCCTGAAGACTTGGAGGATTTTCTTCCTTATGTTCTCTTCTTCATCCTGCTCAATTTCTGGATCCAATGTGGCAGCTCACCTGCAGATCTCTTTCAAACTTTCTGCCTCTGTTATCATTTCCACTTTTCTCACTGGATCCAAAAATTGAAAAATGTGTGCTGTCTCCTGGCACCCAGACTCATAAAGGAAGCAGCTTCTCAGACTATCTCAGTGGAAGACATAGTTTCTGCTTGGTGCTCATTGGCACTGCTATACTTAAGACATCATTGACTATTATTTTAATTGAATGTACCTCTGACTAATTACATGTATTTTCAGAAACTCTTATTAAAGGATTGCTAATAATTTTTGAAAATAAGAATTTTTGAGATTCGTATCAAATCTGCACAGTATATAATGACAATAAGAAAATCACTGTATCTAGTACTGAACAATCTTTTTTTTTTTTTCTAGAATGCAAAACCTGTTAAAAATAACTCACAATTCTTATTCCCTTCCTAGCTCTCCACCCCTCCATCAGCATAGACCTGTATCCCACATATATGCAGCACAGCGACATGGACACCTTCCTGCTCCACTATCCAGATGCTGTTGGTCAGAGAACAGAGAAGTCCCTCCTGATGGAACACTGCTTCCTATCATTTTATCTGTCACATAACAAGCAGATCTCCTAACACAACACTCAGCATCACTCCAGGTGATGGATCTGCTGAGAAATGAAGTGTCTCAGTATCTGAGGGAAACTGCACAATGATTTTTTGGAGTCAAACAAAGTGTGGTCATGGGAGAATTGTCAAGTTGATCTGCAGAGGTGGTTTGTTTTGTTCTATGTTCTGTCTCTGATAGTGAACAGTGTTCAATGCTTTCAAGCAATATTCTGTAAAGAAAGTAAATATAGGCTAAGGAATAATAAATCTTACCAAATAATTCTTTCCAGCTAATAAATGTTGAATTGTTCTTCTTTGTTCTCACTTTTCTTAGACTATCGTACAGCCTCCACCCCGGCAGAGACTTCTCCTTTTCTCTTGGCTTGAATTTGTAGGCAGAGTCTTGTACATTTTCTCATCTACAACAAGGGCAAATGTAGATTCCTACACCTGAGGAGGAATAACCATGTTCATCACTATAGGCTAGGGGCTGATCTGCTGTAAAGGAGCTCTGCGAAGAAAGATTTGGGTGTCCTGGTAGACAACAGGTTGGCCCCGAGCCAGCAGTGTGCCCTTGTGGTCAAGAAGGCTAATGGTATCCTGGGATGCTTTAAAAAGAGCATGGCCAGCAAGTTGAGGGAGGTGATCCTCCCCCTCCACTCAGCCATGATGAAGACACATCTGGAGCACTATGTCAAATCCTGAACTCCTCCATTCAGGAAAGACAGGGAACTTCTAGAGATGTTCCAGTGCGGGGCCACAAAGATGATTAAGGGCCTGGAGCATCTTCCTTATGAGGAAAGGCTGAGATAACTGGGACTGTTCAACCTGCAGAAGGGAAGACTGAGAAGGGATTGCTTATTGGGAAGGGATTGCTTGCACCAGAAACAGTGTTGCCACTAGGAACAGGGAAGTGATTGTCCCCCTGTACTCAGCTCTGGTGAGGCTGAACCTCAAGTACTGTGTCCAGTTTTGGACCCCTCACTGCAAGAAAGACATTGAGGCCCTGGAGCGGGTTCAAAGAAGGGCAACAAAGCTGGTGAGGGGTCTGGAGTACAGGCCTGATGAGGAACTGCCGAAGGAGCTGGAACTGTTCAGTCTGGGGAAGAGGAGGCTCAGGGGAGACCTTATTGCTCTCTATAACTACCTGAAGGGAGGTTGTAGTGAGCTGCGAGTCAGCCTCTTCTCTTTTGTAGATAGGTCTAGAGGGAATGGCTTCAAGCTGCACCAGGGGAGATTTAGGCTGGATTTAGGAAATTCTACTTCTCTGAAAGAGTGGTCAGGCACTGGAATGGGCTGCCCAGGGAGGTGGTGGAGTCACCAACCCTGGAGGTGTTCAAGGAACGTTTGGATGTTGTGTTGAGGGATATGGTTTATTGAGAACTATTGGTGATAGGTGGATGGTTGGACTGGATGATCTTGTAGGTCTTTTCCAACCTTGGTGTTCCTGTGATTCTGTGATTCTGTGTGGGACCTTATCAATACTTACAAATATCTAAAAGGTGGGAGTCAGGTAGATGAAGCCAGGCTCATTTTAGTGTTGTGCTATGGCAGGAAAAGGGGCAACTGGCATAAACTTCAAGTTTTGCAGAATAATCTTTTTTTTTTATTTCCCTCCCTTTGGTTCAAAAATACTAAGAAACTTGTCATATATCAAAATGAGATTATTATTATTAATATTATTATTTCACATAATCAGGAGGGCTGGAAGTCAAATAGAGCTCACGAAGTTCAAGATACTCTAAACTACGTTGATATATGAGATAACTAAAAATCTATAAATCTATTGTTCTAGACACTTCTCCCTGATACACCGTTTATTCTGTCACTATTTTCTCATCTGGTTCTGAACTGGGTCTTTTATTATTTCAAATAGAGATCGAACTTTACATAGGCAAACTGTACCTCGTCCACTAGAGCTCTACCAATTGACAAATCTGTTCAGTGTAAATTTCATGAGCTTCCTTATTTTTAAAACTTATTCAAATTTTTAGTTATATTTTATATAAAGAAGAGCCAGGAACAACACCTTACTTTCTTAGATCACATCTATATTTTTCTCTTGTATTATATGCCTGCCAGAATGTGATACTGCTTTGGCCACACACCACCAACAGTATTTGTGAAGACATTTAATATCAGAAAAGATCTCAAAATGAATAAATATTGCCCACAGAAAAAATGAGGAAAGCATCTAAATACTTCCATCGTGTTGTCTTGGTTTGATTTGATGCTCCTAATCTCAAAGTCATGCTGTGTGGTTTAATTGAAAAATAGTAAGAAAAGTGGCTAAACTTTCAAAATTATGAAAGATAATTTCTGTTTTATTAAATATGGACATTACTTGCACTGGAATCTGAACAGTAATTAAAATAGTAATTCAAATAAAGAAAATGATGTCCTATTGAAAACAAGGATAAGTTCAAAGCTAGAATCTCTATCCTTGGAGTAAATCAAAACCCAGCTGGAAAATGTCATAATCAGCCCTGTCTATGTTGTCTCTAGGTTGTTACATTCCCATATGAGTATAAAGCATCTGTAGGAGTCTTAGAGATTCACAATGATTTGTACTGTGTATTTTGCATGTAGTTTTAGAAGCATATATCTAATACATATATAATCCAATGAATCCTCCTGACATTCAGATCTATGAATTTTCTATTCTTCATATTTTATGTCTCTAAAAATCTATTATGTATGCACTGTTTTCTGCTAAGATAGACAATAAATACTCATAAAAACCTTGCTCCCCCAGAAGCTAATGACAAACTTCCCATTAGTTCCACTGCCTCTTTCTGATTGCTATAAATATGCAAATACCTTGGGCAATATATATATATATTCTTAAAAAACAAAACAACAACAACAAAAACTGATATTTTCCATTCTACAGTATTTATTGCAGTACTTGTACTATTTCTGACACTTTGTGGAGGAAATTCCTCAAACCCTCCATAAATTTCAGAAATGGTTCTGGTGAATGTCCAGTCCTTATTGGCTCTCAATGTAAGATGAAATCTAGGGCATATAATACCTCACAATGCTGTCCTAAAATATAAATTTATATATTCCTTGGACATTTTTGCTTCTGAAAACTTATTTAAGTCAAGGTATCACAGCTAGGGTATAAGTTCAGGCAATGTCTTCTAGGTCAGTGGCAAAGCAGTCTTGAGTTTTAAGGAGATTTTTAGTAAATTTTCAAAAGCTTGCACTTAGTTGAGATTTAAATGAAACACATTAAGAACTTGAAGAGCATGGAATAGAAGTGAAGGGAGTGACTGATCAACATCACACATGACAAAGAACATTCTGTATGGAAAGAGGAGAGGGATAGGAAAATTAGAAGAAATCCAGGAAAAAAAAAAAAAAAAAAAAGTGTGATACACTTTATACCCACTTTTAACCACTCACTTTATCTACACCTAAAACTGATAATATAGTTTTGAAATGCTTTTTTTTTTGCTCAGGCCAGTCAGTATGCTTACAAAAAATTTATCACAGTGCTTCAGAAGTAAGAGTAGGGCAGGACTTGTAGACATTTCAAGTGTTAGTGTCCTACTTGAGGGCCTAATATTCTGTACAGTGGTTGTTAGGGTGTGTATGGGAGTTGGAGTATACTTAGGATATGCCTTCTTTTACATCATATTTTCATCTTTATATCATCTCGTGACTTGGGGGCAGCATACAGTTTCTGAATGCTTAATCAATACTTGAATTTACTTTATATCTATACAAAGACTTTCAGTGTGGTGACATTTTCATATCATTTTCTTTCTCTCTGCATCATTGGGGTACCTATCTCTTAGTTTTTTAATGTAGTCAGAGGAAGCTACGCCAAAAATGGCACTTTATTCATAAACTGTCTGAGAAATATTTGCTTGATCCAATAAAATAATAGCAAATGGCCTTGAACAAGATAAATTCTGGATATTTCTGTAATAGAATAGTTGTTTTAAACTAGAAGGAAGGGCAGAGAGAATTTCTCCAGTGCATGCCTACTTTTTTTATGAATATCTATTGCAACTAAAAAATGTTAGTGGACAGTTAGTGTGAAATTCACACTCCGTAGGAGAACGAACTGTTGTTTGATGGATGGAGACACAGAGATTACATTTGTATTTATCCATTTTCTAGTTTGCAAATCTAAAAATATTGTAATGACATCTATTTATTTAATATATATTTCCAATCTGGAAATTAAAGATCACATGTTTCATTTTTATAAGATTTAACAGCAGAGTTGGGATATAGAATTTAACATGGATTGGATTATGGCAGCTAGCATTTTTAATAGCACATTGGTCCTTCTGTAGTGGTTCATTGAAGTTCCAGTTACTCTTAGTTGAAATGCTCATTCTCAATAACTTTACAATTGCTCAGATTAAGATTACATTTTCTGTCACATGTATTTACCTCCTCTGATTACAAGTAATTCTGGGACTGTTTTCAGTCATTCCTCTCAGCAGAACTTTTGCATGACTTTTGGGAAGAGCAAGTGTCATCAGAGCAAATAAGATTACATTAGCAATTGGCTGTTTCTGTTCCAACACATTTCTCAGAGGAGGAGCATTCTCCTAGAAAGATTGTTGTTTCAGTCAGTGGCCCACTTTTGGCTACTGCAGAGGAAAACAAAAACTAAAATAATACCAACCAACCACCATGGTCTGCAGAGATTCAAATTATTATTTGAATAATATAACAATAGTGTCTAGGACACAACTTGATGTATTTTTGGCAGAGCCGTGTAGAGAAACTCTCTCACTGTGTAGGCTTGTATACTTTCCAAGTGATTTTTAGTGTCTTCAATGTGGCAGTTGATAATGTACAGCGATTTAACTTTCAGAAGGAATAGAAATAAGTATTCTTCCATAACCTTTCTCAGTCATCAGAATCTCTGTGTGTCCTTTACATTTTTCGTTATTTTGAGATATTTCTTTTCTAATCAGTCAAATCTAATCTTCCTGTGGTATCTGACATCCTGTTAGACATGAAGAAAGCCAAAAATCTTCTGAATATGCAAAAGACTATGACAGAGCTCTGAGCACTGGAGCTACAGAAAAAAAGCAAGATGTCTTACTTTAAGTAATGCGAATAGTGGGCATTATGAGAGCTATTCTTAATTTGTCCTGATATAAATAAAATCAAATTCTGCCTTTGTAAGAAAAATGAATGTTGGAAATGTCACTATGTTTTTGCTGGTGGTCTCTTAATCTCCAGGAAAGTGGAAATGTGGTGTATATGGATTCACTATTTGATTACCACTTCCTCACTCTGCTTTGGATAGCAAAAATTCAAAAACACAAGGCAACAGCTTAGTCCCTTATGATGCAGCCTTTTGAAACGACTTTCAAAAATGTGCACCCCCGCAGACTGGCTTTTAACTTGTGTATTTTCTTAAGCACATAATAGTATAGACATCTCAGTGTAAGACTGGCACCATTCATAAACTGAGGGAATGAAAATTCAGTTTGTTTTCATTAATTCTTGTAGGAGCAGCCTATGTCTGGTATGCACAACCTACATTCATCAGTTTGTATTTAAACACTGGAAAAGAAACACATTCCCTCTTTATTGCTACAGTTGCTTTAAATTAAAACTGTGAAGAAATACAATGTTAGGTAACACAAAACTTCTTTTATTTCTGTTTAAAAAAAAAAAAAAGCTATATGAACATGCTGATGTATTTTGTAAACATAATAAATTTTATCTAGCGAATCAGTGGGAAAGCATAGCCCCAAGGCTCAACTCTGTGGTGTCTCTCTGAAATGATACTAGTAAAGTTATGCTAAAACTATCAAAAAGTAAAGAAAAAAGCCTGTCCTTGAGTGCTTGCAACATTTTAATACTAATGGAATCTTATTTGTTCCAATGAAAGCATTTTGTTAAAAGTTTACAGAGCAAACAGCACTGCATTGTCTTTATACAAATTAAAGATGGAGCATTAAAGGTCAGATATAAAACTTTGCCAAGTAGTTTTCTCTTCATTAATTTTACTGTGTGTTAAGAAGAAAGGATGTAGCTTGCTTACGATGTGGAGAAAGAATGCTGGTTTCGCTGTCAAGAAACTCCAAAGGACCAAAGAAGCAAACTGTTGAGTGCGAAGAGGTAAATCCTACAAGATCTGGACAAATCTTCAAGGACGAAGTGACAAAGAAACAATATCCCAGGAAGTTCACTGGGAGGAAATGTCAGATTCCCGTCTTCACTGAATTTCCATCCTGAGATTTTCCAGCTGTAGGTACAGTGTCAGACAAATGCTGAGGCCCTGTAAGAACAACAGACTGTGGTACAGGCTGCTCCCAAGGCTGCTGGTCTCACTGGAAAGTTTATTTGAAAAGCTGGTGGAGGAGGCGGCAAAGGCAGTGGGAAAATATTTTTCTAATTTCTCTTATTAGTGAACAGCAATATTCTCATTCACCTGTGATAGTGAAGATTTTTTTACTGCTTGAATGACTCACAGTTCATGAAGATGAGAGTTAGACGTGAAATACGTAGTGCCTTAGAAACAGGCACATGGTTATTTGCAGGGGAAAGATGAGGTCAATACTCTCAATCCTCTTCCAGCTGGTTTCTGTCAACATATCTTCTGCATTACTTGGTATGAAGTTCAAAAGTCAGTAAAAGTGTTAGAAACCTTATTACAATCAAGACTAGAAGTACAGGTATGTTCATTTCATCTCAATTTTGTCAGAAAAGAAAGATTTCTTCATGTGAGTACCTGATGAGAAATACAACATTTTCCACATCATATTTAGAATTATAAAAGAATATTAAAAAAAAAAAAAATCATTTTCCAGACAGCTTAAGGGAAGTTGCTTTTGTTTTTGTGGTCTTTAAAACTCAGTTTTCTGCTAAGAATTGCTTCTGTCAAACACAGAGAATCCTTGAAGGGAAGTTTTGAATGGTGGCAGCTGAAGGCATTCTGAAATGTACATTAAATAAATCAGGTCTGAATAAAAGCACTAGTGTTTGTGTCGCTAGAGTTAGGTTATATTTACCTTCCATTAAAAACTCTTAGCTATAAAGCAATGTTCTGAGCTCACTCTTGCCAGATGAAGTTCGAGCACAAGAAAGTTGCTCAATTTTCTTGTAATTTGAAAGAGAACCATTCTCTTGATTTTGCTTTTCTGCAAAGTAATTGTAAAATACATTACAAGATACATTTTGTCCTGTTTCAAAAAAAACAGATAGTGACAAACTGTTTTACTACTATGAGTAGCCTAGTTCAGTAAGATTGAATTTTATACAGAATCTCTTAGCATGACTATGTTTTTTTTCAGCTAGATCACTGCTGTTGTGTATTTTTGTCTCCCTAAAGCCTTTTAGTCAGTTTGCATTTTATCCCCAGCTCAATTTTAACTAGTGTTTGATATCTGAATTAACCAACCATAACATTTTGGGTATGGTTCCAGAGCAATAACAGTAGAAAAACTTCAATAGATAATGGTACATATTTGTACCATTAAAATTATGCAAAAATAAAAATGGAATGGGATAAGGAATGTCTATAAATAGTCAAAAGAAAAAGTCACCCGGCATCAGAGAAACTATTCGTTCTGAAGAAAATAAGTTTAAAGAGAGGAAAAAATGGAAAAGGGAATTTTAAAGTGACTGTGGAAGGGAAAATATCCTGACAAGCACCACTTCTAGATTAAGCAATAGTTCTTAAAGAGAAACAGTTGAAGTCTACTCATTTGAGACAGAAAACCTCAAGTGACCGAAAACTAAAAATTTGAATGTAGGGAACAGTAATGTATTGGTGGAGAGATGGACAAAATTATTGTGGCTAGGAAAGGAAAAATTTCATTTTCCATTTTCTATGATATTATGAAAATATTCCTTTGATATTAGAGCATCTTTCTGTGCAAAAGTATAATAGCAAAAAAAGCTGTCCCCTTTTTCCTGTGAAAAGTATAGGAGTTGGCAGAGCCTTAGGGAACTGGAAAATATAAAATGGAGAAAAGGATAGAGTATTTACAGATACAAAAATAGTAGTCAGATTTGAATCTGCATATATTATAGTGACAGGCACCACTTGCAAAAGAGGCATATTGCAGTGCTACATCAGGAAGCAATCCTACTCTTACCACTGAAGAATAACAATCTCAGAACTGCTCTTATATTTCTTAGCCAAACTCCCTCCTGCTAAGAGCACAAGCAGAGAGAAAATGAGACAAAGTTATGAACAAAATACATGATAAATAAACAAGAGAAAATAGGCTTTGTAGAATAAGAAGAGTATCTTGCATTCTTCCAATTCAAATTCCTCCCAAAATAGGGTGCAGAAAATTACTTGTTGTATGTGATTCCAGAAGGGTGAAATCTTCAAGAAATTTGAATGGGAGAACTCAGATATAGGAGATCTTGTGCTATTGTAACTGAAACAATTCTCACTCTGGTCTGTGTAGGAGCCATTTGCATGTCATTATCTTGTCTGTCAAACCTTTTTGAACGTCTTCATAAAGCCCAAAAAGGGTAGAGCATCTGCCTTCTTGTATTACTGTAGTCTTCTCTTATTCAAAAGAATACAGAAGACTCAGAGTAAACAGCATGAGGTGTCAAAGTCACCAACAGGTTTATGACTATCTGAGGTGATGTTAGAGTAGTGGGAATCTGAAGGCTTGAGTCCCTGGTGTAAGCAGGAGGTAAGAAGACCATTCCAAAATTTATGTTAATATTTTCCTTTGCACAGTGCTCCAGTGGAAAGCTCCAACCTATTACATTTTTAATGCATATCTATTCAATGTCATGTATAGCATTAAACTATTGGGATTAGCTCCATGCTACTTGCTAATCTTTTACATTTCATTTGAATAGAGAGATGATAATTGAAAAAGTATTATGTTGGCAAAGCCTAATTGTTCTGATATATCAAAATATCTTAACCTAGGTGTGTAAGTGGTAAGATTTTTGTGTTACAGATAAAGAGATCAAGGAAAAATTGAGTAATTGAAAAAAAATATGCATACATCTAAAATGCTGATATGTGTAAGGTTTCAAAAGCATTTAAGTGTCACATTTCACTGAGTACCCAATTGAATTAAAAATCCGAGTCTAAAAATAAATAAATAAATAAATAAATAAATAAATAAATAAATATGTTGCATCCTGTCACTCCACCATATATTTTGAGCCACTGATAGAAATGAGAAAAGCACTCATGCAATTCATTATAAACTCTCAAAAAGACACTGACTTCTCTGAAATCCAGTACAAAATGTCCATTGGTTTCTGCTTTATCCATAAGGAGCTTTAATATTTTATTCAGCTGAGCTAAGTCAGTTAATTCAGATTTTAAATGTTAAGCAAGCATCTTTCAAAGAAAATAGGTGGCAGCGCTTGCTAAATGACTTGTAAAAAGGAGCAGAATGACTCTAAGGTTTGAAATGCAGTCAGACTGATTATAAAAAGCTTGGGAAATAGCTGGTTTCACCTGGTCAGTTTCAGAAAGAGATTTCAGATCACTGAAAATCAGGTAAGAAGCCAATGGGACAGAATAAAAGAGAGGTCAAGAATGGCAGTTGTGAGCGCTGTGCAAGTTTGAAGAGGAAAGATGGAGGCTCATAGTGGACCCACTGCCTTTGAAATTGCATTTAATAATAAGTATGTAGTTTGACTGTTTAAATTCACATTTGGCTTCAACTTGAAACACAAGCTGTTAACCCGATTGCAAATGTTTCATATCAAAAATGGCTGATCCTAAGTTAATTTTAAAACCTAGAATAGTCGTTTTTGTATTTAGAGAAAAAAGATCATCTGGAAAGTAAAGAAAAATATCAAATTAAAATGAAAAACAGATTGTAGATATTTCTTTTAGCACGTGTTCTTTATTTGTTGCTGTCACTGACAGTATCTGCATTGTAGTTCAGCAGTTTGCCTTTTGAAAAACATCTACTGCATCTGCATGTTGGTCGCTGCCACAGACTATATCAAAAGACTATATCAAAACCTCTCCATTTGAAAGTGGAGACCCACTCTAGCCAGTGATACAATGTCAGACTGTCTTCTTGCATGAGAGAAATATACAGTTTTATATTGTTGCAGTAATAAATGTATTGTTGTAATGCTAAGCCTGGAGTTTTATGCACTCAATGAAGAAAATAAGAAGGTTTAAAAATACATGAAATAAAAGGTAATAAAGCATTCTGTTGTTATTTGTACCTTCAGGGATGAAAAGTAGAATGAACATAAATTCCAAATGCATTCATCCTACAAAGAAGTGTAATGTTAGAGTGGGTTGTATTGCCAATCTTTTAGTGTTCAGATAAGGGGGTCTGGAGTTGACGCTTAAAGTATGTGTGGACAGGACACCGATATGTTATATGTAACATATAGCAGTCCTACTATCTTACTTACAGCCATTAAGGGGATTAATTTTATTCCATAGGTAATATTTATCCTTTTCAATAGGACTATGGTCTGTAATCGTTATAAATGATGTATCTTAAAATTCTGGTTTCTCTAAACAGAGCTTTACTCAGTCCTGCCAGTACACCTGTATGCTATTGATGGTTACCTTTGTTTCCATTGTATCGTAAAGCTGACTACAGAGAGAACACATTAACGCCAAAATTCAGAGCAAGAGAAAGTCACGCTCTTCATGTTGACATGGTAAATGCCAACAGTCAGGAAATCCTAATAATTTATATGATGAAAAACTAATCTCAGAATCACAGAATGTCAGGAGCTGAATGGACCTCGAAAGATCATCTAGTCTAATCCTCCTTACGGAGCAGGAAATATCCATACTGAATTGTGTTTAAGACTGAAAGGTTTTGGGTTTAATCTCACGATAGAGAAACATATTCAGAATTACACATAAGGGTTAACAGAGCATGAATTTATTTAATTTAATGTGAACACAAACTTTAAAGAATAATAGAGGAAGATGATGAAAATGCAGCATCCTAGCTGCTGTAATTTTGAAGAAAGATTTCTCCTCGCTTTCTTGATAGTGCCAATATAGATACTATGAAATGAGATTAGCATAAGAGCCTTCTGCTGATTTCTATATGTCATGTCATCAAGGTCTCAACTTAAAAAATGTATGTATGTTTAATAGGCCCAGTCATTTGTTCAAACTCCAAAAAAAAGTTGCAATTATTTCACAGAATATTATAATAATTATAAAGCCACTTCATAATGGGGGGGTGGGGGGGAGGGGGGAGGAAACAAGAAAAACACCTCCTGAGGAGTAGAAGAACTCAGAAGGATTCAATTAATAATTTAAAGATCAATTAGCTCTCATCTGTTAGGAACTTTTGCTAATTCATCACTGACACGTATTTTCTTCTCTGCAAACAGCAATAATTTCTGTATTATTTATGAAAGAAAACAAGTGATCTAGCTTTTAAGACATGAGCTGTTATCATTAATCATTTGCAGCTGCACAATTGTTAAAGGCTTGGCTATTCAGCTTTTTTTATACAGATTAATGTACCCACAAGAATAGGATTTATGAAAAAATTCTGCAGGTGAATGTATGGATACACATGAAATACATGGATGATATCTTGCCCACTAATACATTTCTGCATCAGAAACAGAAGGGTGCAAGGCTGTATTCTCCCCCCAGGAAGTCAACAAGTAAATATCCCTCTAAAAATGGTATTAAGATCAGGTATATGTGATATGACAGACTGAAAGTGAACTATCATTGGGTGGCTGAATGCTCTTTTGACAGATGTGTGAACACAATTTCTGTTTACATGTTCACTATATGAAAAGAGGAATTTTTTCTTGCTCAGACTAGCATGAACTGACTTGCTCTACTGAAAGAGTTTTTAAAAAATGTATGTTGTCAGAATAATCAAATTATATTGTCAGGTAGTTCATTTTCATGAAGGATAAGATTTCAATGGTGAAGGAGTCCATAGATAAGTACAATTTAGTATTAGGGAATCCAACCAGCCATAGGGAATTAGCTCTTTTAAGTCCTTCCACCTATTTCATCAAGAAACATCCATATCCAAAGGCATTTGAAAACCAGGGAGGATGGGTTAAATATAAACACATTAAATAGATTATATATATACATCTTTTAAGAGCAGTCTTTAGCCCCCAAAGATGTTTAAGTGAGAGTTCATGGACTGCCTGCAGACTGACTGTGAACACTCTGCACAGTTCCTTGATGGCTGTGCTCTCATTGAAGGATCCCAGTGCTCTCTGCATGCTGGCCATGCGAAGCTTGCAGGCTTATTCACTGCATGTAAATCTTGAGTATGGCCCAGGGCTTCCTTCAGCAAACAGTACACACTTATACAGGAGCCTGGACAATTATATTTTGAACATTTGTCTGACATTTGAGGCCTACAATTGATTTTGCCAACTCTTATGGGTGGAACTATTGTGTAGATGGGATTCACATTTCTTTTGTGGCTACTACGTTATAAAATCCATTCTGAGGCTGATAACAACATTGCGAACTATATATACTAAAGCCTTTGAAAAGTGAAGAAGCTCTTACTCAGCAATAAGTTTAAGTCTTCAGACTTAGAACAGCCAAACTATCCCTAAATGCTTACAGTGGGAGAGAACTAAGAGCAGAGTTTTAAGAATTGACATAACATTTTACTTACATATACAGACATATGGCTCCATAAATGGAATTGCCTTGTAGAAATATGAATAAGATGGCATGACAGATTGTAGCACTGTAATCATAGTTTTAAGTAGAATTTCTACTGAAGTCCTAAAAAGAGTAATTATCATAGATTGTCTTTGGTTGGAAGGGATTCCAAGGATCATCAAGGTTCCAACATCCCTGCCACAGGCAGGGACACCAACCTGCCTATATAGTACTGGACCAGGTGCCCAGGGCCCTATCCCACCTGGCCTTGAACACGTCCAGGGACAGAGCATCCACAGCCTCTCTGGGCAGCCTGTTCCAGCATCTCACCACTCTCTCTGTGAAGAACTTCCCTCTGACGTGTAATTTAATCCTTCCCTGCTTGAGCTTAAAACCACTCCTCCTTATCCACCATCTACCTGAGTAAAAATTTTATTCCCCTCCTTTATATAATCCCAAGGATTATAAGTAAATATTTCCTAGGCTATTTTTCCCTTTCAACTAGCTATTGGTGTGCATCTGCATGGCAAGATGGTCCTTTTGGTTCTGAATCTAAGACATCCAAGTCCATTTATGATTCAGCTGTGTTTTTAAGGGCCAGCCACTGATAGGTGAGTTTTCCTTAAGCTTTGACTTTGAGTTAGGCTGTTTCCCTGGGAGGAGTGCTGCACAGCCAGTAAGCCCCTACACCAGTTGGATGAGTTCAACTCTTTTTTTTCCTATATATGTATAAATGTATTGGCCTACCTGCAAATATTTTGCCTCATATCACCAAGAAACTCCCAGAAGCAATTGTGCTTCTTCATGAGCAGAATGTGTCCGCTAGCTCTTTTTGTAGTGATGTTTCAGAAAACGAGCTTTTACCTTGTGGCCAAATCAAAAGTATTTAATATGAAAGTCTTGGTGTTCATTAGCTCTAATATCCATTAACATTTGTCACATTCTTTTATTGAAGGGCATTAGTAGTTCTTTATTTTTTTTCAGGAAGGGCATAAGCTCAAAAATGTGACATCCCAAACACTATATTTTTTTGTTTCTCAAGGATAATGCAATAAAGATTTTAAGTAATTTCTTATATGAGTAAAAATGTGTAGAATTAATCTGCAAATATAAAAAGCATCTGCTAATTTATCTAGTAGTCTGGAATTTTGTGAGTACTGATCAATATAGAATATGCAGTCTCCAATTACATTCATGGAATTTAAGGATAAGCAAAACACTAAAAAGTACTACCATTCCAAACAGTTTTAATCCCTTAATTCAAGGGAAAAAATCAGGTAAAAGTGTTTGGAGGATTCATTAGTCTTGTATTTCTCTGGATATTTCCTCTTTTGAAAGAAATATGAATTGTATCTTTAGATATAAGACTAGTTTGTCCCCAAAGATCACCCCAAAAGTGACATTTAAATTGTACTACAAGTGAAGGTCATGGTTCCTCTGCTTGTGAAGATGAATAATTTATACAAAACATAAAAAGGAAGTGCAGCTAAATGTGTCTTTCCTTGAATATTTCCTAGTTAAAATTGCTAACATTTTACTGGAAATAATATTTTTTTATACTGTTTGTACATGAAAGATAGCTCTTCTGTTTCTCAGCCTTATGCTTAATAGTTTCATCTAGTTTTTAAATAACACCTTTACTTTTAAGAGTAGCTGTATCCAAATCTGTAGTGTCCTTTACGTGTGCAAATGATGAACCTGTATCTTGTATTTCTGAAGCAAGGCTTTGTTCCTTCTATTTCAGATGCTGAATATGTGTTCAGAGAGTACTCAGAAGTTGATGTTTGCTGTGAGGACATCTTCCTTAAGAAAATAATGAGTTAAAAATTGCAAAAAAATTGAATTAGATACTAACTACATATCTCCATCTAATAATCTGAAATTCAGTTGTGTCAAGTATTGTATAAGCTACGAAGATCAGTAAAACAATACAAGTTAAAGTATTTTTATGAGCATAACATAACACTGCTGTCACTGAAAAAATGAGTTCTCATTTTTCTTACCTTATATCTAAAGGAAAAATATATAGTTTCAAATTTTGAATAACAAAGAAAGAAAAAATAAAATTCAAATTTAATAATACTCAACTTGATAGGCTATAAGAGAAATTAAATTTGAGGACTATAAAAAATGATTTTAGGGGACTGGGGAGATTAGTTGATGGGGCAAGCATACAAGTAGTATTTGTCTGTATTCTTACGGTGGCAGGAAAGGACACTGAGAGGAGCAGGAAAACTAACCTTATAAACACATGGCTGAGAGGCTGGTGCAAACACAAAAATTTTGGGTTCTTTGATCATGGGGCGGTCTACTCTGCACCTGGTATGAGGGCTGCCGATGGGTATCATCTATCCCAAAGGGGGAAATGGATCCTTGCCCAGGAGTTGGCAGGACTTGTAGAGAGGGCTTTAAACTAGATATGAAGGGGGAAGGGGATAAAACCAGGCCTGTTAGAAATGAGCCTGGAGGAGCGGTAATGGGATTAGGGGTGAGGCGAGGGGCTCAGCTGAAGATCATCTACACCAATGCACGCAACATGGGCAACAAACAAGAAGAGTTGGAAGCCATTGTGTGGCAGGTTAACTATGACCTAGTTGCCACTACGGAAACGTGGTGGGACCGCTCCCATGACTGGAGTGCTGCAATGGCTGGCTACAAACTCTTCAGGAAGGATAGGCAAGGAAGGAGGGGTAGCAGTGTGGCTCTCTATATTGGAGAGTGCTTTGACGCTATTGAGCTTGAGGCTGGGGATTATAAGGTTGAATCCCTATGAATAAAGATCAGGGGAAGGGTTGACAAGGCAGACTTCCTGGTGGGCGTCTGCTACAGACTACCGAACCAGGATGAAGAGACAGATGAGGAGTTCTACAAGAGCTGGCGGAAGCTGCATGATCGCCAGCCCTTGTCCTCATGGGGGACTTCAGTTTCCCTGACATATGCTGGGAATGCAACACAGCACAGAAGAAGCAGTCTAGGAGGTTTCTGGAGTGTATGGAGGATAACTTTCTGATGCAGCTGGTGAGAGAGCCAACAAGAGGAGCCATCCTGCTTGACTTGCTGTTTGCAAACAGAGAAGGTCTGGTGGGAGATGTGGAGGTTGGGGGGCTGTCTTGGACAGAGTGACCATGAAATGGTAGAGTTCAGGTCTCTGGCTGTAGGGAGTGCCTGAGCCTGCTGCTGCCCAGGGAGAGTGGCAGGGACTCCACCTATGTGAGGTGTGAGCAGGTGGACAAGCTGCTCAGCCTGGTGGTGGAGCTCAAGGATGAGGTGCAGAGACTTAGGACGATCAGGGAGTGTGAGCGGGAGATTGACTGGTGGAGTGACTCCCTGGCTTACCAGAGGGAAGGGTTCCAGGTAAATACCCTCAGAAAGGTGGTGGACCCCCTGCCCTGTCACAGTCGGACAGATCTGACTCGATGTCACAGGAGTCCTCCCTGCCTGCCTAGCCCACTTCCCCAGCTCTCTCTAAGCAACAGGTTCCAGTTGCTGGAAATTGAAGGGGAGGTGAGTGGAGAGGCAATTCCTATCTACATTAGATATGAGGAAATATTACCCTGTAACTTCATTGGCTGTGATTGAAATAACTATTGAGTTCCAATTATGTATTAAAATCCCTTTAAATAAAAAACAATATACAATAAAGCCAAAATTAGTATTATGAGGCAGCATTTGCAGAAGTTTGGTCATGAAATAAATGGAAGGGAAACCACATCCTGTGAATTCTCATTCAAATGCAATATTTGGAAAGACAACCTTTTGATTTCTGTATTTTAGTGCTCAAAAATCTTTGTTGCACTACCTTTCTTCAAATTACCTTAGTTTGAACGATAAAACTGAAAAGCTTTTTAGATAAGAAAAGATAAATGAAGTCTTTCTATAAAACTGTTCTTGGTCACTATGACTTCTTTTTTTTTTTTTTTTTAATGACAAATGTCTTCTGTGTTATTACTTGTAGAGCTTAAATTTTATTGTGCATTCAATACCTAGCACTGTACCTTGATCTGAATTTGTTAAAATCTGACTCTATTTATAGAGTTATCAATTGAAAAGCCTAAATCTTTTTTTGCTGTGGAACGCTACTGGAATAGTTCAGAGGCTTCAACAACATCCTGAACATTTTTGTATAAAACTGAATTCTCTTACGCTGAGCAAGCTCTGACTGGAATTACAAGGATCAACAACAGAAGAAAGATCAATGTTTTTTTAAAATAAATGTTAACCCCTAAATATTCAAATCATTGACCTGGACATTCGCACGTGTCATTGATAATTCAAGTAAAATCATTCACTTTTGTGAAGGCATCATTTTGCATCAAAATATATGTGTTCAGTCTTGTATCTTTCACAGGCTGCCTTTGAGTGAATATACTTATTAGTTTTACTGTTAAATATTGCATTATATTTCACTTATTTTTGCTTTCTGAAGCAGTTTATTATACACTTGGTCAGCATTTCTGAGCAGGAAGAACAGTATGAGTAAACTACATACAGTGGAATCCAAGGGATGTTGTATTTCTACAAGAGAAAATGTTATTTGAATATCAGCTTAACTGTCTCAGAAAAGCTGTTTTACTAATTGTTAAATTTATTTAGATTATTAGTATTATGTCGTGAAAACAAATAGGGCAGGTGATATTAATAGTTTGCTTGTTTCCTTTAAGTTTTTTATTGCAGTTCTTGTTTATGGGGGGAGAAAATCTACACTTTTTTGCTTAAACTTTTGTCAAAACAGAGTTATTGAGATTTTCTATAGCAATTTTGTAAGAAACCCCTAGTTAGAACTCGGGAGATTTTAAGACTACAACTGACAGAATTGCAACAAGATAGAAAGATGACAGAGATAATTGTTACCTTCTTCCCCCAAATAAGTGTATAGAACATTATTTAATACTATACTTGGTAACCTGTAAGGCAGCAGTTCAAATTTCTAGCGAGAACAGTAATAAAACAGTGAGATGTGGTCTAAAAAGAGCAGTTTTCCCGGCTGTTCTCAGAAGATCCATGTGTGGCTTCAAGTTCTTGTCCCTTCACTTCCCACCATGGGACAAACTTGAATAGCTCCATACACTGCAGTGCTAATATTGTCCTACGTGAAAGCAGAATAACTTTTCGTATAGACTATGACAGAAGCACCATGAAGTTTTTAGAGTGTGATTAGCAAGTGTGCCTTGAATTTAATTAGTTCTGGAAAACTTAACAGCCACCTCATGGCTGGTTAAGGAACAGCATCATTCATTTCTTTGCTGAAAGATACAAGTGCTGACAAAAATCCTTGAGGTTGGTTTAAATCAGGCATTTCAGGCTTCCATTAAGTATATATACTATTTCCTGAAAAGAAAATAAGACCACTGAGCTAGTAAACATGAAATATTGAGAGAATTTGACAGAAGAGCTCAAGGACAGCAAGTCAGAAAGAACAGCAATCTGTTCCATCTGAAACACTGTTTCACTGAACAGAGTAATGGAATTATCAAAACTTTTTCTCTGGCTAAGGATTGCATTGTGCTGCGAAGAAATGCCATGGGAACAGAAGTTTGGACTATAAACTATGATAATGTAGTTTTGAATAGGATGAAAGAGCAAAATAACCTCCAAGTGAGACTGTCAGAGACAGAATCGTGAACTAGATGGGCCTTCAGTCTGACCCCAAAGAGTGGCATCAGTGTTCTTGTGAAAGAGAAGAAATTTAAAAAAGGAATTCCGGTGAAGGAAAATACAGAAAGGTGCTTATGGACCTGTTTTCTTCAGCTGGTGCTGGACTGGGACCACTCTGGGAAGTCAGCTTCTCCACATTTGTGTGTGACCTTTCTCATTCCCTTCCACGCTATACAGAGCTGCTGATTTTTGCAACAAGGATTCCTTATCACTTTTATACCCTTCATAATGGGACTGCATGCCGCTTTTCTTTCCACAGAGTAGGAAACTCTCAGGACAACAAAAAGCTCAAGGAGGAAAAAAAACAACACGTTTAAAAGTTGTTTTCATTCCTGAGATGAAACAACTTCATTTCTTTTCTTGTTAAACTTTTCCAATTTTAACAGACATTTTTCCTCATCGAAAATGATTCTTTCCACTCAAAATGTCTGCTTTCCAGAGCACAGACCTTAGGTTAATGGAAAATCTCATGAACAATAACTTATTTTTTAAAGTCAATAAATTGTCCACTAAATGCTCCATTTTTGTTAGAAAAATAGTTGTTTGACATTTCCGTATGCTATTTATGAGAATATATACTTCTATCGGATTTTCACCTTCAGCGTAGAGGAAAATGTCTTCTAGTAACATGTTAGTGATGCAGCCCTCTGTTTTTAATTCACTTTACGAACAGGCAACACGTGAGATTCCCTTTATCATAAAATTGTCCTTAGTGTATATGAGGCCTAAACATCCCTTCCTAAAAGAGATAAAAATGTAATTAAAGTCTGATATGATCCACTGTTGGAGATGGAGCATTAAACTAAACAGCTATTAGATTTAAGTCTGATGTTGCCAAGTCTTGTGTAAATCTCATTATTTAACAACCTCAAACTATCTTTCTTTTCATTTTATTTTATTCAAAGAGCTAAACATTAATCTTCTTATTTATCTCTGGTATTCATGCCTTTATTGGTCTCTAGGTTCACATTTTTAACATTTGGCTATGAGAAGGAAGGTTATTTTCAAAAGATAACTGAGTTTCTCTTAATATAGCATGACTCCGGAAGCTTGAATTAAGGAATATTATAAATTACAATATTATTGATCTGACAATAACTGCTATAACAATTGCCTTTTACTAGTCCTGATTTATCAAAATCCACCAATTATTAAAACTTATGCCACAGCTCTAATAAAATATCTTATAAGTCTATGGATTTCCAGAGCAGTAGTTTGTAACACCAGCAAAGATAATGGTTGTTTGTGTGATTACAGTCCCTTATGACTTCCTTTGTGGATGAGAAAACAAGACATGAATTCTAGAGGAAGGTACAACACTTCTGATAAAACAAATTTCACCTGAAAATGTGAATAATAATGGAAATAATGGAGAAAAATGAGCTGTTTTGATTTTCTCACTTTAGGGGAAAAAATATTTCTGATAAAACATCTTTTACCTGTCTAAAAAAAAAAAAATCATTCCATTAACACAGACTCTAACGGATTTTATATTAGTACTCAAATATAGTTGCTTAAATACAAATTTTTACATGTGAACTTGGTGTTCCTTAACCTACTCCTGCTAGTGGAGATATAGGGTTTGGTTTTAATGCTGACTGAGTGTCATTTGAGATTTCTGTGAAAGTCTTGCCTGGCTCTATCTTTTGCTGTTGGGCATAGTTCCTGTATCCTCTCTTGACAGCCTCATGAAGATAGCTGACATACCATATGACATTTCAAATGACACCAGGTCCATATGCTTGTGCACTACTTTTCTGTAGCAACACAACTGAGAGGACAAAAGCAAGAAACTTTAAAACCAGCATGTTTAAATAATCTTTTTCCTTGTTTTCTCTGCTATTTTTTTTCCTTTTCTTTCCAGTTACATCATTTTTATTTTTCTGTCTCCTCAGGCAGTTGAAAAATCTAGTGGCTCACAGTGGCACAGAGTACACACCCAGTAAAGAGTTGTCGTCAAACGATAGCCCTGTGGAACATTGCTACATATTTCAAAAACTGACATATTACTGTATACAAACCTTCCTGTCACCTTAGAAAAGTTGAATCGGAAAAATGATCAAGGAGAATAGATGGGGGAAATGCCTTGATTTTCCTTTGCCATAAACACTTTAAAAAAAAAAAACAAAAACTTTTTTTTTTTTTTTCCCCCAGTTACTTTGCAAAGATTTTGCCAGTAAGTGATTTCCTATATCAAGTTTCCCTTATCTTTCTGGAAGTGTGCACTCAACAATACTCTCAATATACTGTCAAAGGCCTTTCCCATATCAGTTACATGGATATTTCTTTTTCTTTTCACTAATCATCTTCCTTGTTTTTATAGAATGCTGTGATATTTTTATTAATGACTAGTTTTGACTCTTTTTCTTCTTGCAGACAAGAGAAAAGGAACCATGTTTCCACTTTCAGCATTTCAGCTGGTGTTTCTGTGTCCTGCTGATAACTCTCTGCTTCCTTCCCATGCTATGAAGTGATTATATCTTCAGGGTCACATGTAGACAGTTTTGTAGGAGGATTTGTAATGGCTAAAACCTGCAGTTTCTATTAAGTGCTGTCCAAAAAACAGTACATTCACATGAATAGCAGTCATGATAGTGAATACTCAGCAGTGGATCTGTTATCTTTTAACAAAGATTATGTCTTGTTTTAGAGAGTAATATTTTAAGTCTTACTGAGTAAAAGTTCTTGTTTCTGCTATATAATCATCCTAAAACTCCATTCTGAAAGGTTGTTTGTTAGTTTTACTTTGCAAAGATCAAGGCAATTTATAACTCCTTCAAGTGAGCTCTTGTTTGATTTTCGATGAATACATGTCACATTTCAGTAATGTCAATCTAAACTTTTCACTCTGATTATATTGTTATATATATATGTAATATTATATGTCTTCTGTTTCTTACAATGAAGGACATTTGACGCTGAGCATAACAACGTAAAAGCAAGTGGTATTGAATAATAAAAAAATAATATATAGTAAATCAAGTTCATATAATCAAAGTAAAATAATGTTCTAAGTTCAGTAGTATAATATTTTAGCTTATGTATAAAGTTCTAAAGTATTATGACATACCAGTAGTGGTAGTTCCTAAAATGAAATGACGTGATGTCTAATAGAGAAGAAAAACAAATTTTGAAATGTTGGAATTTCCTGTGCACCAGAAAATGTGACTGTCTGGCTAATAGAAGAATAATGAGGGTAGGAAGAAAAATCTGAAAAGTAGAAGCAGGGGAAAGTTTGAAAGAGAAGACAATGCTTTCAGATGTAGGGTTTGATTTTCAAATGGTCCTGTGTGGAGTCATGAGTTAGACTTCATGATCCTTATGCGTCCCTTCCAACACACAAATGGTTTCTCTGGAAATAAAATGTCTAAGGTCTAGACAGCAAATAATCCAAACTAGACAAAAAAGAATTAACACTTACTCTCTCAACTTTCAGATATATTTTGTCCATATACTGTTTCTATTCTCTTGCATTAAATTGGGTTTGCCTGCCAATTCTGCAGTATGTAACTCAAGATAAGAAAGCAAAATTAAAATTGATCCTTCAGTTTTAGGTTTGAATAAATATTTCTTCCAGCATCTTTAATTATTGTCTGTATAATACTGTCCCATCACTAGATGATCCAAAAGTGGGGCCCTTTGCTACGGCAGACCAAGAATATTTTGAACCATATTACATTTTCCCACAAGAATAGACATGCTGTTATTAGGGAATTTTATATGTTGTATCGTGTCTCAAAAGAAATGAATAGGAAAATTATCCCTTATGACTATTAAGTGTGTATTCACATGTTCTTTTTGTTTTATGCATAAATGATACCTCAAAAATTGAGCTAGTTTTTTTCCTTTCTTCAGGAAACAAAATCTGTTTGCCAGTCATGTCAACAATTTCAATGTGATTTTTAAGCACAAATTCAGATTTGGTGTAAGCAGCTGATCTTCAGGTGAAAGTAATAGATTATGTAAAGGCTGGATGCCACCCTACAATACCTCCTTTAAAAATTATATTTTCTCCCCTCCTCTCCTCTCCTCTCCTCTCCTCTCCTCTCCTCTCCTCTCCTCTCCTCTCCTCTCCTCTCCTCTCCTCTCCTCTCCTCTCCTCTCCTCTCCTCTCCTCTCCTCTCCTCTCCTCTCCTCTCCTCTCCTCTCCTCTCCTCTCCTCTCCTCTCCTCTCCTCTCCTCTCCTCTCCTCTCCTCTCCTCTCCTCTCCTCTCCTCTCCTCTCCTCTCCTCTCCCTTTCCCTTCCCTTCCCTTCCCTTCCCTTCCCTTCCCTTCCCTTCCCTTCCCTTCCCTTCCCTTCCCTTCCCTTCCCTTCCCTTCCCTTCCCTTCCCTTCCCTTCCCTTCCCTTCCCTTCCCTTCCCTTCCCTTCCCTTCCCTTCCCTTCCCTTCCCTTCCCTTCCCTTCCCTTCCCTTCCCTTCCCTTCCCTTCCCTTCCCTTCCCTTCCCTTCCCTTCCCTTCCCTTCCCTCCTCTTCCCTCCTCTTCCCTCCTCTTCCCTCCTCTTCTCTTCCTTAGAAACCATCTGATTACAGTCTTAATTAAAGCTATGAAATAAGAGCATTATTATGCATATTGCTTTTTAAATTAGGGCACATAAATTCTTAAAAATAAAAAGAGGGAGAGAAAGAGTACTAAGATTAAAATAACAGTATCATGGAATTAAAAAATTGTGAATAGGATCACAGTAGAAAGAATTTAACATTATTTTTATATTGGTGTTACAATCCATTAAGCCCCTTATTTGTAAAACAGTGCTTGTTTATAGATAATTAGTCTCTGCAGATTTTTTAAATATCATCAGAATATAAATGATTAATAATAATAGTAATAATAATACTGATAATAATAACAGCAATAATGTAAGAAATAATATAATGTAATTTTTGAAAGTACACATTTGTCATGCAGCAAAGCTCGCTTAGGTAGTGACCTATTAAATAATTCTAATTTACTAGTGTTCATTGTAACTAGTTTGGCACAAGGAGTCAGGAAATCTCCAACTCAGGGAACAGGAATATATATATATGGTTGACATTATTTAATACCCTATTTTCTGCACAGGGTTTCAATTACTGGAAGATATGGGCAGTATTACAAGTTATGATGCCCACAGAGCATAATTCAGAGAAAGATAATTCTCTGCTTTTGCATTTTGTCCAATTGATCCTCTACTTCTTTTTTTTCTTGCTTTCTTTCTTTTTTTTCCCAAGCAGGTGAAGATTTGTAACACATTCAGGCTTCAGGATAATTATTACCTGTCTCTGCACAACATTTGATTAAGCAAATGTTTCCAGGCTTATCATTAAATAGAATTCTTGGTTTAATTAATTCTAGTTTTTCTGATTTGGTTACACTAAGAGATTCTAGATGCATACTAATTTTCTTTGGCTTTCTGAAGAATCCATTGTAATCTAAATTTGATTTTTAAGAAGTATTCATTTAAGTTTTGTTACTGGCACTCTCTAGTCAAAAATACTTTGAAAAAAGAGAATTAGGGCTTTTGCTTACTATTCTTTTTACTTCCTAGCTTTCAAGTGGGGGTAAATAGAAAAATAGAATTGTATAAAGTGTTTCTTTCTTAAATAAATAAATAAATAAATAAATAAATAAATAAATAAATAAATGATCTTTGGGTTAGAGGAAGTGTAGGTTATATGTTATTTAATAGCACATGCATTCTAAGCAATCTAGAGCATTGTTTATTTGTTCATATTTCCTCAGATTATTTCAACTCTTATTCTCATCTAAGTAGGAAATAATTCTGTCTCTTGGAATCCTGTTACACCTACCATGCATACTTTTTAAACATTATCTAATTCTACATTCAATGACAATCAGCTTTATTGCCTGAATATGCAGACTTTCAAAATTTTTATTGGCAGAATATTAGTATACCATAAAAAATTCCACTGGATACATCTATCCATATCACTGAAATTTTATTTCCGTATTTTTGTATTCCAAATAGCATTAATTTTGGAATCACTTGTGAAATTTTGATTATGATGCCCTACTGTAAGCCACAACCTTTGAAAAGACTTAACTGTGCATTTTTATGGGGTTTAGTTCCAGTAGTAGTGACGGAAATTAAGCAAGAGTGTAGTGCCATATCTGCTGATTACAACCTTTATTTTTTAATAACTTCTAGAGCTGAGTCACTCTTCTGACATGACTTTATATTTTTTCAACTTTCTATTGAGATCTGTTACTTTTTTTTCTAATACACCCCTGAACTATCAATATTACCCAGAAATTCTGTTGAAATACAGTACGTTAAACATTAACTCTATTCTTTCATTCACATCTTTCTTCATGTTTTCCTATATAGCACTTTAGTAAATAGAAATCTAATTAAAAATACATTCCTGATGATTTTGTGATTTATAAATAACAAAAATAATTTTGTAAGGAAAACATTACCTATATAACTTTTGAGAGCATTCTTTATTAAGTTTGAGGTTAAAAAAATTTAGATAAAGGTTGTGTTAAATTTGTGTATTTTCTATTATGTTTCAAGATAGAGGTAAGTTTTTAAAAGAGGATAGTAAATACAGAAGTTCTGTGCCTTTAATATGTAGCTCTTTCACCTTTACAAATAATTTTGGGGAAGAATGTTCCTCAGCATCCTATGATGTTTCTCTCTCTTAAAAAAGGATTCATTAATGTTTGGGGAGAGTTGTGTGCTGAAATTCTTTTGTTGATATGGCCCATGGAGAAATCAAATGTAGGAAAGACAGAAACATTCAGTAGATGTTAGTCTGTACTGAGTAAATAAATTCTCTTTTAGTAGATGTCTGGCATATGAAAAATCTCAGGTTATTCTGTAGCTGTGAGAGAACATCTAAAAAAAAACTAAGGAAAGCAATGTGTAAAGACTTAGCTATTCAATGGAAATTTTTGGATAGAATATTTGGGTGGAGTTTAAGTAGTCAGAATATGTCAAAAAAGGAAAGGAAAGGAAAGGAAAGGAAAGGAAAGGAAAGGAAAGGAAAGGAAAGGAAAGGAAAGGAAAGGAAAGGAAAGGAAAGGAAAGGAAAGGAAAGGAAAGGAAAGGAAAGGAAAGGAAAGGAAAGGAAAGGAAAGGAAAGGAAAGGAAAGGAAAGGAAAGGAAAGGAAAGGAAAGGAAAGGAAAGGAAAGGAAAGGAAAGGAAAGGAAAGGAAAGGAAGGGGAGGGGGAGGGGGAAGGGGAAGGGGAAGGGGAAGGGGAAGGGGAAGGGAAAGGGGAAAGGGAAGGGGAAGGGGAAAGGGAAGGGGAAGGGGAAGGGGAAGGGAAGGGAAGGGAAGGGGAAGGGGAAGGGAAGGGGAAGGGAGGAGAAGGGGAAAGGAAAGTGACTGATCTGCTAAAAATAATGGCTAAAAAATATTTAATTTCATTCCAGTGCTCGTCTGCCAGCACTACATGCTCATTGCATGTTGTTCTGAAACTTGTTTCCTCTTACCAAAATGTTTTGATATTAACCAGTTTCAGTTATTAAAACAAATGTGTATGAGGAAATACTACTTTCACCGATCAGAAGCAGACTATATTACAATAAAAATGTATGGTTTGGAATGTAAATATGAATCATTTAATATGCAGAGAGCTAGCACTATTATTTCTCTCAACCATATTAAATATAGTCACATAAGGCTGTAATCCCTCAGACCACTGCATCATTTATCCAATTTCTTCAGGAAACAAAGCTATTTGCTTATGCTGTGTTCAAGGGCACATCAGGTCTCCATGCTTCTTTCTGTATTTTTAGATTTTGGAATATTTATAGACTGATAAATATTAGAGAGAAATTTACCCTCTGTTTTCCATGAATATTTTTGTTTTCTGTGCAATACTGTCTAAAACTTGTAAGTTAATTGAAGAAAGATTTTCCTACAGAACTTTTTTTAGTGCTGTAGTAATTTCAATCTATCATTCTGTTTTCATCTCATTGCTGTGTGAATTTAATACTTCTGTTGTGTGTTGTTCTGTTTTCTTTTTGTTTGCTTTGTTTGTTTGTTTGTTTTTAATTACTCATAATATTTATTTTGTTCTAAATAATGGCTCTGGGATCCTGGGATTAGTTCAGCTAATTCCAAAATTTGATTGCAAATGTAACACTTGAATGATATTTCTTTGTACACTTTTGGAGGTCCAGTATCTTTTTCCTATATGTTTACATCTTTTACTGTTGTATACAAAAATAAAAAAAAGAGACTGAGAGAAAATAATAATCTGTAAAATCAAATTTTGTTTCTATAGCATGTTTTGTAACTTGCATTTTACAACATTAAAATTGAAGAAATATAATATCCTCCATAATTGCTTTGGATGATAGAAAATCTGTATTCTGATACTTTTCAATTTGTAATTATTAGCAATCATTTTCATTATAGCAAGATGTATGTAGAAGTTATTTGCAGATGAAATGCACCAGCAAACACTGGCATGAAAAAAAAAAAAAAAAAAGTAAAAATGCATTGACTGTGCCTCTGAAAATGAGCTTGGGAGGAAACAGCAGGGAAAGTGAGGGAGAGGGTAATTTAGTAGATGAGGAAGACATAAAATAGGATACTCAGAGGCAATAATGTGAGAGTGTCCACCAGAATAGGAAAGAAAAAGTTGAAATATAATAACAAAACAAAATAATAAAGAAGAAACTTGAAAACTGTAGTTTGAAATGTTAAAAGAATTGTATGCTCAAACTACCCATCTCCTGGGGAGGGTTTATCAGTGATTCACTCTTTCAAATTAGTTAGAAGGGAAAAATCAGTTATATTGCTTTAGCTTTTAGCTGATTGTGTTGATTGCCAGAATTGTTTTCAGGTAACAAGAAGGATAAAGTAATAATTATTATGCAAATGTGGTGATAAAAATGTAATGCAGAGCAGTTCACACATCTGCATAACATTCTAGTCTTAGATACATTTATATATATTAAATATTGACAGCTTTGGAAAAAAAAAATAACAGAAAATGAAAAGATACACAACTATTTGCTCTTTGGAACTTATGCCAGGTCAATCCTTACATCCAACAACAATAAAGAAGACAGTGGTCATCAGAAACAGAACATCAGCCATTTCTTTGCAGCTGATCTGAGATACTTGACAATCCTTTTTGTAATATATATCACATTCTACCAGAACAGAGGGCATTCTACCTTCTAATAGTGACTACTGAGTTAAGAGCAGTTACCAGTATAAACAATAGCAGGGGTTCAATTGGGCATTATGTATTTAAGTGTAATCCAGCTACAGACTCTTCTTTGTTTAGTCAACTGGAAATAAGTAAACCTACTCTGCATGTTTTTAATAAATATATCTAAACATATAGGATACAGCAGATATGTCTTCATCTTGAAGCACGTTTTAAGTATGAGAACGATACATTGGTAATATATTGAATATATTTTACAGGTAGTATTGCATTTACCTTTGTAATTCTCTTTAGACACGATCTGGACCATGTCCTTAGCACACCTGTGAGAATATAATGTTTTATATTTTCAAAAGCATTGCTGAAGTAAAGATGTATGTACATCTACTCCCTCTTTCACCTTCAAGACCCCTCACTCTGTCACTGGAAGAAATTACATTGACATGACATGATTTGTTCTTGACAAGCAAAGTGGCTGTTCCTCACTTATTCTTTACTTTTAGTGTTTACAAATAGTTTGATTTTTTTATATTTTTAAATTTTCATTATTTATTTATTTATTTGCTTGTTTCTTTGTTCTGAGTTTGTTTTTTCTTTTGAAGAATTCAAGTTAAATTTACAGGTCTGATGCTGTTTTTCTTCCCAGTCCTTCTTCCTTGAAAGGCAGGCTATATGGAAGAGATTCAAACTGCATTACACATAATTGCAGACATCTCATTTAGATGCCAGAACTAGCTTCATATACAATCAATGGAGGAAAGAAAAAAAATGCTTAGCAGAGTATTACTTAAGGAAGCCTAAAATTATTCTCCATATCTGCCTGGGAAACTATGTTTCTCTGTGGTGGCTAAACCTGGCACCTGAGCAACAAATTACCTGAATATAGATATCTGAATTAAGAGCCTAATATACATTCTTATGCTTTTATATTTGCTGTTTGCCAGTCTTCCAAGACCACAACTATCATCTCTGACTTCTCAAAGGCAATTCTAATTTCTTTGTGAGATCTCTTTGCAATCTCTTTAAGGATATTAAGTAAGATAAAGATCTTCTGCTCATCTTTGATATATTATTCCCCTTTTGTAGTCTATCCTTTGTGTTAATTCTTTTGGATATATATTTGCAGACCATCTTTTCAGTGAAATGGTACGTAACACTGATTTCTTCCCCAATTCTGACTCTAATGTTTTCTTTATTTTTTGTATGTATCTTGAATCAGTTTCCATTTTTTCCATAAGCTCATTCAATATAATGTTAAATCAAAATCTATAGTTTTGTAACGATGCTATTTTACTATTTTCCCTATTCTTTACCCTCCACAATTAAGTAATCCCATTTTCTGCTGCTCTTTGAGAGATCCAAATTTCTAAATGTCTCAGGATAAAAGAAGCAAATATCAGTGGAAGTATGTATGCTTACGTATGTAATTTATATGTACTGTGATGACTTTTAATTCATTTGACAAACAAGAATATTAGATAACATGAAAAGCTATTATCAGAATCACATTCCTTATTGTGTGGTACATTTTCTACATACACATTCAAATGTTTCATTGTTGCCTTGTTGTCTTGTATGTCTTTATCCTAAGTAAAGGGGCAGTTGAAGCAACTCAATCTCTTTTGAAAAGTATTGTATGGGTTTGAAAATGGCATCCTCCAACTATCAATTACCTCGTAACCACAACTGTCTTTAGTTCTGTACATCTCTAATCTTATAGAGGGGAATTGCTTAATTATCTTAAATTTTCTCAAAAAGTTAAATAAATATTACTAGCAAATTTTATAACACTTGTATAAAAAACAATCTATTGACTCATGAAGTTATATGGAGAAAATTACTTTTGATAAGTAATTTTATAACCAGTTTATAACACTTCTTCCAAATACTCCTGATACCCATGAAGCACTGCAGTATTGCAGTCCTTATCAGCTCCCATTATTCACACAGTATCTATTTCATGAATAAACAGAAATCTGCTCCATAATCACCCATTTTCTTAGGATAAAAATTATTATTATAACACTTAGTATAATAACAGTACTAATGTAAAAATCCAACAAAGCCATAAAAACAGTTGTGAAATCACAGAAAAAAAAAAAAAAAATAACATGCTTCTATTGTGTTTTTGTTTGTTTGTTTGTTTGTTGACAAGTTGATTGATAAAATTTCAATTTTCTGTTAGGGGACAAAAAATGTTATTTATTAGAATGCACGGTATATGAATCAATATGTAAGTACATAAATAAGGACATTATATAAGCAAAACAACTTCATAAGGAACAGACCAACAGACCATGTTAAAACAATGACAAAATTCTGATTAACTACTAGTTTGGTGAAGAAATCTAATAGAATCATAGAATCATAGAATCACTCAGGTTGGAAAAGACCTTAAAGATCATCAAGACCAACCATGACCTAACCATGCTGCCCTAACAACCCTCCGCTAAATCATGTCCCTGAGCAATAATAATAAAGTTAATGCAATTTGTCTAGACTTTGCTGAAGGCTTTGTAATAGAGTCCAGTTCAGAATCATAAAATCAGAATGATTCTGTAGAACAACAACAGAAGAAGTTAATCTGATTCATAAAGTGACAACAAAAAGTACAAACCAATTAGAAAGAGGTTAGAAAGAGGTTAAGACAGCATCTTAACACTGATAATTATAAAGATATCTAACACACACTTAACTGATTTAATATCCTATTAAACAGGCAGAAATCAAGATGTATTCAAATAGAAAGAGTAAAGTAACACCAGCATGAAGGCAGGAAAAAGAAATCAGATTTAGTTTCCTGGTCTTTTATGGTGCAAGTTGGTGATTAGAGCAACTAACAAAGGAGCTTGTTAAAGAGCAATAAACAAGTCAGTATGGATGATAATGGCTAGAACACTGAGAAAACAAAACAAAACAAACAAAAACCTCACAGGAATTTTACTTTGGTGATTTCAGCATAATTGCACTGTAAAAATAATTCATGTAATGCAGCATCAACTAAATAGTCTCAAAAACATAAAGCAGTTACATGTTTGTTAATATGAAAAAAAGGTACATACAAGTGAAATGATTCTGGAATTACTCCATATTGTTGAAGTTAGCAATCAAACACTTGAAATACTTGGGTTGTTTTGTTCTTTTTCATTTTGCATGATGACTTGCTCTTCTTTTCTGCCATTAGTTTGTCAGCCATACAACTCACTGGATTCACTTACTTTATCTTATAGATGAATTAAAGACTGATACAACTTTGAATTCAAATTTCTATGATTTGGAAAGAGTACTTATCGTTAGTAATAGCACTGGAACAGGCTGCCAAGGGAAATTATGGACTCTTCTTCTCTGGGGATATTCAACAGCTGCCTGGACACCTACCTGTGCAGCCTACGTAGGGAGCCTGCTCTGCTGGGGGTTGGACTCGATGATCTCTGGAGGTCCATGTGGACCCTACAATTCTGTGATTCTGTATAACAAAGAATTCCTTCAATATGTGTATGGTAGCATCCTTAGAGATCGTGTATTTCTAGAGAAATAGAGACATCTATTTCATTCTATATAGTTTGGTAAATTATTCAAGGTAAAAACAAAGGAGAAATCCTGCTGAGTTTTCTTAGCAAATTTGTCTATATACCGTTTATGAAAATTCTTTACATAAGTAATCTCAGCACCAGTTTGATTCCAAGGGGCTTGCAATTGCCTGTACTTTGCTCCAATGTCCTACTGCGGAATGAAGCACAGGATTAACCTTCATCTGCATGTCTGATAGCAAAAGGAATTAATGGCAGAGGACTGTAGAACTCTCTTTCAGCTTTTCCAGAATGCAGACAAAGCAAAATCTCTCATAACCCAAAAATAATACCTCAGGCACAAATATGGATTTAACTATAATACTGCACTGTTATTTGATTAAAATAACTCCTAATAAATATTTCAGTCCTATATCTTACAGTCAATTAAGGTAAAACTAACTTTAAGAGTATTAATATTGGTGTTTTCACTGTAATAATTTCTCTAAATCTATTCATGAAAGGGCAATACATTTCTCATGACATAGATTTTTAAAAAGGGAGTAGTAAGGCCTAACTGAAAACACAACGGCTCGGAGGCTTTTTTTTTCGGAATTCATACACCAAAATGAATTTCAATTACACAGCAGGTTTATTATTTAGAAGTAAAGGCTGTAAGCCAGGCAAAGCAGACTCATGGTTTCTGATTTATTTTCAGTTCAGAACTTAATTGTTAGAAACTGAAAAAAAGTGAAGTGTACACTTGTCTACTCTCATAATTATGGCTGGTAGCTGCAACACTGTCTACAGCAAGATGCACCTTGCATTATCCATCTTTTTTTAAAAAAATTAGTCACCTAGAACATCTGACCAGAGTTTGAGCCTTGCTAGTTACTGTGAAATATTTACCGCATGCTATATTTCCTCTTAAATATATTTTTTAAAAAGTTCAATTTTAGAATAGTAGCAGGGAAAATAAATTTTAAATAACTATACTACTTCAGACTATACTTGAGACTGAAAATTTAAATCTAGCTGACAGAATATGAATGGTACTATACAAAAAGGTACTTATATATGGCTGAGTTTCAAGTCTCCGAAAATCTCATAATGCTCAAATTTGAACATGCTGAGTACAGAATTCAGCCATCTATTTCTTTGATCTACTGATTGGGTACCCCTGTACTCCCTCAAAGAGAAATTATTCTGTTTAGAATCAATAGGAAAGCAAAAAGCCTAACAAAGTCCAATACAAAACAATGATGCCAGGATTTTCAAAAGACTTTTCAGAATTTTTATGAGACTTTTAAGCCCATATCCAAAAAAATTTCTCCCCTCTCTGTCTCTTACATATATTTCCTAAGAAATATTTAAATACTTTGTAAAATTTGTACAGCTTTACTACTGCAGACTTAGCACCTGTAAACCTGTTTAAATCTGCAAAAAAATGATCTATAACAAGTCTTAAAGATAAGTTAAGTTTCATATGTACAAAATATGCAAGATATATTTAGTGTGATGTATTTATCATATAGTCTATGTATATTATGTATTACATGTTAAGTATTTAGTTTGCTCCAAAAATTATGTTTCTATTTAATTCCATCAAAACTACAACACATACAAGGAGCATGATAGCACTGTTTGATAGAGCAAATGCTCAGCCACAGAATGCTGTTTTTCAAAATACTCTTCACGACACCTCCTCTGGTCCCACACCAATAGCTCTGAATCTTTCTTGTGTTGGAGGCCCTGTACCTGGACACAATAATCCAAGCGGGGCCTCAAGAGGGTAGAATAAAGGGGAAAGTCACTTCCCTGCTCCCCTCTTTTGATGCAGCCCAGGATACTGTTGTCCTTCTGGACTGCAAGAGCACACTGCAGGGTCATGTCATGCTTTTTGTCCACCAGAATCTCCAAGAACTTTCTTCACAGGACTGCTCTTAGTGAGTTGTTCTCCCAGCCTGTACTAATATATGAGATTGTCCAGACTCAAGTGCAACAGCAAGCGCTTGGTTTTGTTGAATACTATTAGGTACACGTGAACCCACTTCTCAAGCTTGTTCATGTCCATTTGGTTGTCAGTTGTGTCAAGTGCACCACTCATCCTAGTGACATGGTCCTTGGCATTCTCTTCTGGATGGCCCTACCTGAGCAGGGGTCGGACCAAAGGTCCCTGCCAACTTCGACCATTCTGTGATCCTATTTATATATAACTATATATAAAGCAAAATTAGAGTGTACACAAATGTACACAGATACTAAATTTGACTGCATTGGCTGTCCATGATATTACTAATGCCACTGATTTTTACATAGCTACTAACAATTTTTTAAAAATTCAATACAAGTACTATATAATCTATAAATTCTAAATCACTACAGAACTACTATATATTACAGTGTTAATTTTATTCATGTGTCTGAAAGAAACATACATAAATACAACAGACAATGAACTGGCATTAATATAAACATAGCCCCAGATCCAACGTTCCACTACCCATTAATAATATGAACTTCTCTCTAAAATAATATGTTTGTTTTAACAGGTTTTATTTGTTGTTTTTTGTTGGAGTTTTATTATTATTAGCATTGTTTCTTTTTTCTTCTTTCTTGTAGAAAGAGGTGTTACTTGCCAGGAGTTGCCTTTTTTAAAAAACGTATTGATAGATATATACTATATATATACATATATAGATAGATAGATAAACAAATAGATAGATAGATAATAATCTTTTCAATACATTTCAAGTTTTTGTTAATCTTTTCAACATTTTCTATGTTTTTGTTATAGCAAATTAACAATCAAAAAATAGTTAGGTATTCTGCTCTATTTGGAAAAAGTAAAAAAAAAAAAAAGAAAATTTTTATTGAAGGAAAATTTTTGGAAGAGCATCAATTTAAGAGAGAAACTAATTTTTATTTTGAAAATATTTTATGACAAGAGCTGATGTTGAACATGTTACAAAACAACAAAGAGAAGCTTATTCTGCTGCTATCTGAGTCTCATTTGCTATAGAGAATCAACCCAGAGAATACTGTTACTCCAGAACTGTAAGCTTCAAACTTCTGCACATTTTAATAATCTAAGAAGAAAACAAGACCATAGGCACTAGCTTTCTACATTCTTGATGAGATTCTGTTATTACACACTTGCTTCATCAATTATGTCTTGGCTCCAAGCCACTTTCAGCCTCCACTTGATGCTTTGATGTCAAAATTGCCAGAGGACCTGATATACAAGAGGATTCAGCAAGTTGCATTTTGTTATTATTGCAACAGCTAAAGTCTGGCAGCATGGCATTTGATAGGTAGATTGCGACATAATAAATTAACTTAATAGATCATGGAATTTAATTGCTTGAATCTCTCTGTAGCATCAGATAGCCTGATGAGTAGCTTACATTTTTGCTGACACAGTCAGCATTTGTGATGACTTTTACATCAGTAATACCACTTTTGGGCCAATAGAGGAGAGCACCTTTGAGGGTTCACATCTATTTCTGGCCCATCTGCCTACATAGACTTCACTGCTCAGATCCCATTTCCTGCACGTGTATTAATTACTGGAAGAAACTGTGACTAATTACTTACCAATAGTAGAGAGAGAAACTACGCTTGGATGTCTGTAATCTGGAAGCTCGGTAGCATTCCTGCTCTTCCAAGACCACAGAAAAATGTTATGGGCTTAAAGGTTACCTCTTTTTACAAAACTTGTAAGAGATCATCCAGTAGCATTACACTTTGATATTTCAGATACTGCTATACATGTATATACCCATATTTAACTTGCATTACACTTTTATTAGCTAGGGTGAAAAGATTAATTTTTTTCATTTGATAGCAAGTCAAATCATTTATGTGTTCTGCAATGAGACCTACACATGCTGAGCGTAGTTTTCCATTGTTGCAGGACTTGAAGCCTAGAGGGGAGAGACAGATAAGTACTGTAATGGACTGTATAAGTATTGTGTAGATGATACAAGAAAATTGTGGGGAACATATATAAGTAAATAAATATAAAGAAGATATCTTTGAATTAAATGTTAAGTTCTGCATATCATAGCTAGAACTAGTTTGTGATGAAGCAATATAGTAATAACCCAGCTTCAAAATAGTGCTGGAAATGATAGAAGAGAAACACTCTAGCAGTGTTTGCATGATACTGGTGTGTGGCAATAGCCAGAATTATTTATGGATTCTATTTTTGCAATATTCTGAAACAAAAGAAAGGAAATGTGTATTTACGTCTCGAAAGAAAATGTAAAATGCTACAAGAATATATGTGAACAGGAGTATTATAGTCACATCAAGTCTTATGTGGAAAGCATATTTTTATATATAAGAACTAATAATAAAAAGAAGACTCCAAGATTTCCTTTTTTTTGTTTAATTTTAATTTTATTTTAATAACAGATAGTATTTACTACTGATAGTATTCACATCTTGAGTATCTGACATTTTTCTAACTTTTAGTCTGGAAAAAAAGGATGAAAACGCTTATGTACTTATGGATTACTACATTTGATCTATCATGGCAGAAGTGCAATTTGAAGTGATCGTAACAATTAGACATAAAAAGCTTTGCAATGAACTACTGATTACTGTATGAATGTACAGAATGTCAGTCTTGCTTAGTTTCATCTTCTTTAATTTTAGCACCTCAAATCCAGTGGAGCAAACCCAACTTTATCTTGAAGACAAAATATGTGTGATCTACCAAGACTTAAATTTGGCAGTGGTATAAGTTATTATTTAGAAGGACTGTATAGATTGCTATAGTGAGAAAGTGATGCCATCCAGTCAACTGATTGTTGAAGGACTAGACAGTTTATTATATTTATCAAAGAAGATACTTGAGTCTAAAATGAAACCTTTCAGCCCTTCTGGAGTTCAGAAGAGGCTACCCAAAATACTCTCTGAAAAATGATGCCCAAATCCTTGTTCAGATGTAGGATACAGCTATGGGTTACATTTATTTCCTTTCTTACATAAGGACTTTCTTAAAGAACATTATGCTTCAGTGCTCCTCTGAAATGAAAAACTAGGAGAAACATCACAATGAATATCATAAGTAACAGAGATTATATCCCTTCTCTGCACAATGGGCACAGTTTGTCCACTAGAATAATGTGAAGAATTCTAGCAAAGCCTCTGAATATCTGCAGTTCTTACTTTGGTCTTCGTGTGAAGCACACCATATGCAAAAGTAGATGTAGTTTTGATCCAAGAGGAATTTTTAAGGTCACCATAAGGAGGGAGATATCCATTCTTTCCCTAATTTCTTTTTTAAAAGGAATTGGAACATCTCAATCAAATAATTGATTTGAATATACCATTTAAAACAAACTAGGTTGTGTCCAAATAAGAACCCACAATATTCTCTTCATTGCAATTCTGTTTTTTGTTTGTTTATTTGTTTGTTTGTTTGTTTGTTTGTTTGTTTCTGTCTGAAGTCTGTCTCACAGTCATCTAATCTTTACAGGTATTGCTCAGATAGGTCATATGTAAACCATTGTTTCTCACATGACTTACCAGAATGTCTGACACAGTTAATTAAATGTACTTTTTAATTATTATTATTATAAGGAAAATTAAACCAAAATTGTGGTAACAATCACAATGTTTTTCCAGGAAGATGATACTTATTATAGCCTTTTTGCAATTTTTTAACGGTCAGTCTATGCTTGAAAACTTCTTTGTTAACTTCTACAGTCATGTTATAATACCTAATAATATAAAAAGTTGCTCTATTTCTTTCATAAGGTCTAGATACACAGATTCAGCCTCAACATATGTCAGAGCAGGGAAGGCATATGAAACTAAGGTAAACTCTATCTCAGAGCTTTTGATAAGAGAATCAGCTGAACAGAACTCTTGAACTTATGCTGTGGTTTCCAAATCCAGCACCCTTACTCATCCTGAAATGGAAGAGTCATGGCTAGTTTATTGGAGCTTGTATATCTGTGCTATCTAATGAAGAGTAGAAATAGCAGGTGAATGAAACAAGCAAGTAAATCTAGCTGAGTACTTAGATACAAAGAAAACTGTACTATGATACTTTAACGCTGACTTGGGAGTGGATTTCCTTATTCCAGGGTTCAGATACACATCCTAATTCTGCTGGTATAAGATCTTATGAGTACATTTCTCTTTGCTCACAATATCCTGTTCAACTGCTATGATTTAGCTTCCAGGAGTAGAATTTCTCAGGCCAACAGTGCATGGGACATGTGACATGCTTCAGCCAGTCTGGTTCGCCATGGAGGTCAAGACTGGAAAAGCCACTGTAACGTCTTCAAAGTCTTAAAACAGCCATGATGTTATCTAGAAGTCCTCCTGACTTACATCTTTAAGCTAAGTCTCCGCTGCTATTAACAGTTATAAATAATGACTAGAACAGCAACTTATAATTTGGTGCCAGGATAACAGTTTGGTTTATTACAGCTTTCTTTGTAGTTTATCAAAAAGTAGCCAGTTGAAGGTACTAATCCACAGCGTATGGGTGGAATATACTTATAAACTGAACTCTCAAATGCAGGAATGGAAACTGATCCACTATTTTTTCTGTCGCATATTATATCTTCAAGTCTTTCCCTGAAGTCAGCTCCCTCAGTGAACAAGCTCCATAACAAGCTTATTTCCCTTGTTAGGGTGTAACTGTGTAACCCTCAATAATGCAGCTACAGGAAAGACTTGTTTGAGGAGTAGCTATGAGAAATCTCTATAGGGTATTACTGTTGACCCAGATCAAAAGTCATATCTTTACCTTTCCCTCCCTTGTAGAGCAGATCAGTCTTGCTTCTTTTTGACACTGTATAAAAATAAATCTAGAAATGTAGTTTTAGTTCCTATACCAGAATATATCACTCTAACTCCAGTGACTGGGAAAATTATGGAGAATATGATTTGGGGAATTATTGAAAAACACCTACAAGACATTATAGTAATTGGTCACAGCCAACACAAGTTCATGATGGGAAAGCCCAACTTAACTTAATCTTATTTTTACTACAAAATTACCCACTTAGTTGACCAAATGAAGCCAGCTGATATTTGTATTCCATAGAACTTTCAATATTGTTTCTCACAATATCCTTGTGGACAAAATGTCTAGCATATAGTTAGACAAAAACTTGATTTGATGGTTGAACAATTGACTGATGGGTTGGGCTCAAATGGTTATAGATGATGGAGATGGCAAGTAGTGGAGTTCTGCAAGGCTCCATTTTAGAACCAGGTATCTTTAGTGTTTCCATAAATGACTTAGATAAAGGACTTAAAAATATACTAAATAGGGCTGAGGGTGAACATTAAATTGGGAGGGACTGTTGACTCCCATAAGTGAAGAAAGGTCTTGCTGAGAGGTCTTAAAATATTGGAGAGCAGGACAATCACCAACCACTTGAAGTTTAACAAGAGCAAGTGACAGATACTGCATGTGGGATGGAACAACCTTAGATATACGTACATACTGTAGGATGAGAGGCTGGAGAGCTGCTCCATGGAAAGAGGTCTGGAGGTTCTCAAGAAAAGATGGAAAGTTAAAGAATAGTCAACAGTGTGAACTGGCAGTCAAAGGACATATAACTATTAGAGAACATCCAAAAGAGGACTATGAGGATAAAGGGTCTACAAATCAAGATGTACAAAGAACGTCTTTGTTGCCTTCTTTTGCTCAGCACAGAGGAGACCAAGGGGAGGCCTCCTGGTGGCCTACAGCTTCCTCATGATACAAACATAGGGGTGGCGTTGATCTCTTCTCTTGATGACAGTGACAGGATCTAAATGAATGGCACGGAATTTCTTTGGGGAAAGGATTAGGTTGGGTATTAGGAAAAGGTTCATCATGGCTCCAAGCCTGATGGAGTTCAAAAATGCTCTCAGAGATATAGTCTGAATTTTGGGTGATCCTTTGGACTAGATGATCTTTGTGGATCCCTACCAAATCAGGATATTCTATGTAGGTCACTCCAAAAGTAATTCCTCCTGTCTTTATTTCCATGGAAACTACAACAGATACAAAGAGCATAATAACACTATTATTGACAGGGCAAATTCTCAGCTACAAAGCAGTAGTTCTCAGTATAGTCACTGCCATTAGCTATGCACTTTTTCTAGTTTACGTGAATGAGCCGATCAAGACACTCTTCATTTTGTGATGTGACAGCTGTTCATGGCCATCCAGACCATGGCTTATCTCTCGCATCACTCCTGCCATTCCTAAAGCGCACCACCCACTGCTTCACTGTGCTCCACTCTTTTGTATTCATAAATTCTCAGAAAGTTTTAATGAATGCCATTTTTTTCTGCATAGAGGATTTCAATTACACACATTTTGCTTCATGTCCACTTCCATTTTAGAGTTCCCTCTTCTGTCATCTGTTACATGGTAAAAGTTTGATGGCTACTGTCATAACAGTCATGCCACCAACAACTTCCTCTGATGTCATGGGTATGTATTTTCTTCAACACTGTTTTTATAAAAATGGAATGATTTCATTGTATATGAAAGTGAATATCCTATTATAATGAATACAGTTGGACATTTTAAATGATTTGTCATGGAAAATAAAGTCGGATAGCCTCTTTTTTTTTTAAATACATTTAAAGATGCTCACATTATTTAAGTCTAAAATATTTTCATAAACCAAGGAGTTCTTTCATTTCTCAGATGTCTGCCTGAGTCTTCTTTCACTAGACTTCTTGTTATCTAAGAAATACAAGAAAACCTCAGAAATAAGGAAAAAAAAATAAAAAATACATAAAGCCCATTCTAATGATATGGGAGAACACTTTTCATTTGATGTCTTTGTGAATCAAACATTTTCCTTAACTGTGTTTTTTCTGTTACATAGAAGAAACAAAAAGGAAATAGACATCTAAAAAAGACTTAAAATCCAGCTGTTGCTCAGCTTGAGACATTGATATAGATGAATTATGTTATCTAACTGTAAAGAATTGTAACAGTAGGCTGAAAAAGAAATCTTATTCAAAACTGAACCTTCTCATAACTCAGGAACACAGAAGAATTTGAATTCCTTTGGCTGTAAAGAGTGCATAAGAGAACTTCTGTTGGAGGGATGAGAATTACATTTAGTGGATCACAAAAGTTTTTTCTGGAAAGCAACTGTAGCTTTGGAGTAAGAATATAGTAGCTTCAATGTTCTGTACCTTGATTTCATGGGTAACAATTTTAAAACAGGATTATGTTCACAGACTAGAAAAGTCTTCAAAAGATGCTCTGCTGGAGATACTCAAAATCCACCTGGGCACTTTGCTGTATAACCTGTTGTAGGGAAGCTGTGTTAGTGGGAGAATTGGACTAGATGATCTCCAGAGGTTCTATCCAGCCTCCATGATTCTGTGATTCTGTTATTTTTTTTTTTCTTATCCTTTCTCTGATTTTCCTCCCTCTTTTTTTTTCCTGAGTTCTCTATGGTTTAGATCAGGCAGAAGGAGTATGATGAAGACCAGGCATAGGCCCATTCTGGGTAGGAAGTTTGTCCTTAGCCATCCTCATTAACATCAGCCAGCAGATATCCTTGTTATCACATGGTCTGGTGGCTTCTGGAGCCCTCATTTGCTTGTTGAGCAAGTATCAAGGAATATGTGGAAAACAGAAAATGTTTGTCCCCAATGCTGAATATGAATTAACAAACATTTAAGCTATTTGTATCTCTGATATAGGGAATAGATTGCAGCTTGTTCAAAAATTTTTGTGCCCGCATCAGGAGCATTGTCTAAGTTGTTCTGCCTCACTGTGCTTTGGTACCTGTTTTTATCTGAGAGTAATATTAATGAAATGACCTGGGCTGTGTCTGAAAATCATTCACTTAAACACATCACCCATGGGAAACATAAAAAAAAAAATTGTCTTATGGCTTGATTAAACACCCTGTTCATGTTTACAAGAACAAGTCCTAAATCAGGACTATATATAAATAATTCTATTAATATAAATAGGAATCCTATAGTATATTACCAGTATTTTTTCACTCAGTAAAACAACATGCTTCGAATTCAGTGGAAAGCTTTCCACAGCAGAGACTAAAAAAGATGAATCTTCATACTATCACAGAAATACATATACAGTGCCTTTACCTTACCTAATAACACAATGGGGAATCTCTCAAAATCCTAAGCACGTTAATGCACAACTTCTTAGAAGCCATATTTTCAGCCAACAAAAATATCATTCTGAGCTACTTCACTGAGACTGAACTCTTTCAAAATCACAAGACAAAACCTATCATTTTCTTTCATTTTCTAAAACTGGAAAAATGTAACATTTTAGCTATGAGATTGTTTCCCCTCCCTAATCACTCTACTTCACAGAGCTGACAACCAAGTAGTGCTATTAATATCAGACCTGCATATGCAGAGCAACTTGGGGGTTGTTTTGATTCAAATTCTGAGAAGACAAATGTGCTGAGAGTAGAAAAAATTAAACTGGAAATAGGACAGAGCTTTTAAATGTTGAGTATGGGTAATCCTTTAGTACAGTATATCAAAATATGCAGTGTGTTTTCAGAACTAGGCATCTTTTGTTTAAAAATAGATTTATTCTTAAAAGTAAATTAATGCTCTGCCATATGTTATTAGGTTTGTTCATTTACAAACAAGGTATGAACAATTATTTTCACCCTACAGACTACTAGGTGAAAATACATTGTCTACATTCTTTCAGTAGTTGGTAAAATTAAGAATCCCAGAATTCCAGGATGACTGATGTTGGAAGAGACCTTTGTAGTTCCAGCAGGGACACTCAGAGCAGGGGGCACAAACCCATGTACAGGCAGCTTCTGAAGGTCTCCAAGAAGGAGACCTCACATCCCTTCTAAATGAAAGTCCCGCTTAGCTGCAATTGAAAAGCTACAGGTGATTAACGATAAATAGCTAACATCTTTTTGTCAATCTTAATAAGGACAGCAGGAAGGATAAACATCTGTTTATCATATCATTAATTATTGTTTCTATTATTATTACTACATACACTTTGAACTTCTGCATTGTGCTTCATACTGCAAAAACAAATAAGGACATAGTTGTTGTCCTTGGGAATTAACGATCTGAAAATAACCCACTAATGGATAAGTTTCTGCCAGGTGGGAGCAGAGAAACTTTGGTACAAGGTAGCAGAGAACTGTTCTGTGCCAGTTCTGGATCAATGAATGGCACATTTATCGAGTCATAAAATCACATGCAGATGATTGTAATAGAAAGAGGGAGGTTAACTTATTTAAAAAAAAAAAAAAAAAAAAAAAACGTATGATGGCTTTTTCTGAAAAGGTATTCTGGAAGCCTTGAAATAGAAAAAAAATTGAGGACTACTGTTGTAATTTTGTTTTATGTCAAGAACAAATAAAAAATTGTAATATTCCTTGTGTTCAGCTTCTTTGCTTTTTTCATGCTACATTATTAAGGGTATGGGATTTTCTTTAGATATTTCATTCATTTTTAGCATTCTCTTTTTTATTCCACTTTAATTTTGTTGACCTCTTCTATGAGTTTTCTATGAACCTTCTTCTAAAAAGGTACAGGTGTAAGTATAAGGGGAATCAATCAACATAAACACAATGGTAATTTTTCCATAAGAAATCTTGAAATGTCACAGAAGACTAACATTTCCATTTAACTTGGCACAGCATCTGCATTTTTGTCTCTTTTGACTTTGTGGCTCTACTACTAAAATTCTTCTAGAATAATAAAAAAAAATATGGATAACAATTGTTATAGATCATGGAGAACTTAAAAGTATGCAAATATAAATATTGAAAATATTCTATATAATGTTCCTTAAATTCATAGGATCACAGAACTGCTCAGGTTGAAAAAAACCTTAAAGACCATCAAGTCCAACCACAACCTAACTATACTACCCTAATTCTAACAACCCTCCGCTAAATCATCTCCCTGAGCACCACATCCAAATAGCTATTAAACATTCAGGGGTGGTGACTCAACCACCTCCCTGGTGGTTTGCTTTTATTCAACAAGTGCTTTCCAGGCACCAAAAAATTTTGATGCTATGTTTGATTTCACAGTAATAAAGATGACCAGTAAAAACTCCAGCCACAATATATCCTAATAATTATTACTATTTTTAAATAAATAAACATAAAATGGAAATTATTTTTTTATTTGCTTTTACCTTTCATCACTTCTCTATTTACTTCATGTAACAATGGCATGAAAATGCAATGAATTTCGTATAGCAGGATTTTACAGCCATCTTTCATAAGCATAAGACAAAAATACGCAGCTTTTTTTTTTTTATTATAAATACCAAAATGACCCAAACAGAGGTATTAATAATAGTTCTGACTGAACTGATGAATTATTAGAACACAATCTTCCTTTTGTCCTTGACACTACTGCCAGAACAAGTCAACAGGATTTCAATATTTAAAAAGCAGAATATGAATGGAAAACTGAACAGTTCTGTCAGTTCAATTATTCATCTATTCACTATAGGGAATGGAAAAACATTTAAACAAGATCTTTTTCCCTTAAATTTTATATGGATTGAAAGTGGGCTCATAAAAGTTCCATTATAGTACAATAAGGCCTTAAAAATAAGGCTGTATTGCTTTACAACATATTGAGTATGACAGATTTGGATGTATAGGGAAAGACCGCATTCCTAGTGGTCCTACTTGATATGATTGTCCCTTTAGTATGAATTCATCATAGTATTTGAGGTTAAGTTCAGGGAGATGAGACAGTGAATTATGCACTCATGTAAAGAGGCTATGCAATGCTTTTATGAGAAGCTGAGAATAAATGTATAGCATCTGTGGATAGGAGAGAGGCAGAACGAATCTGAATGATGCACAGCCCAAAAAGAAATAATGGGGAGATTTTCAGAAGAATGCAGAATTTTGTATGAAAGTACATGAGAATATATGGAGGAATTCAAGGAAGAACTGGGCAGTCCCATAAGCATAAGCAAGGAAAAATGCAATTGCTACCTGCCTCTCTTCCTGAAATTAGTTCAGATAATGCTGCAGTTTTCTCATGAAAGGTTCTATTCTAAGCTTACATCACTCTTTAGAAAAAGTAAGATGTACAGTCAAACCAGGCTGAAACACAGTGGTGTCTTTACATCTCGACGAAAAAGAAAGTGATCAGCTGTAAAGAAATAAAATCCAAGAACTGTCTTTCTCCTCCACAGAAACAAGACATAAGCATATTTTTATCTTTCACAAAGTGTGGGCATTTCAGCATGTCCCACAGTTTGGAAATATTAGGATGTAATTTGTTCATAATGGAAGTGAACGTAAATCAATACACTTGAGTAAAATGACTTTGTAGATGTGGGGTGGGAGAGAGAATCTGCTTTCCTCTAGAAAAAAAAACAAGATGTGGAGCCTGAATTATGGGCCGCTTTTTTCAGGCTGTTCAAGTTTGAAGTTCAAAAGGGATGATGCTGCATCCCACGCTGCCTCTCCTGCAATCTGTTTCTGCAAGGACCATCCATCTGCTAGTTTTAAACAGACTTCCAGTTGCTTATGTGTTTGTTCACAGATGTAGGTAGGAGGTTTGACTGTAGGTTTCTAAAACTCAAATTCAAGATTATGAGACATTTGCAAACATACTTGCATAGAGCAGAGTCTTATCTGTGTGCTGGGAAATGCTCTATTGTTTGACTTGCAGTCAAATCCATTGACTTGCAGTTAGTTCCATTTAAATTGGAACATGGTGGTGATATATATACAAAATTAAATTTGCACAATATCATATCAATTTAGACAAGAACTGTAAAGTATAGAATGAATTAAAACATCACCAACAGTATCCATAAAATCATTACATACAAAGTAGAACTTAAGTGACAGAAGAAAGATCTGTAAGAAGAGTTTGTCACAAAAAAAAACCAACCCTATTTCTAAACTATGGAATGTGAAGCAACTGAAAATAACATTATGATATTAATTGATTCCCAAGAGTTCTCTACAAGAAAATCAATTGGTATATTTTTAACAGTGAATTGAATATAACTCTTTTTAAGAAAATTACTGCAACAGTTTGATTACACTTCATAGTTGTTTATAATTCTTGAAGGCTTTCCTCAGTAATATCCCTTTCCTCTAAAAGTGTGTTCTTGATAGTGGAAAGCATGAAATACACCAGAGACAGTATAGAACAAAATGCACGAACACATGACTATATTGTTTTGGCAGGAAGATACTTTGTAGGAAGATGCTACTATGACATTTAACAAAATATAAAGTGGGATTTTCTCCCTACTCCACCAGATGCAATAGATCATTAGACTATATTTCACAAACAAAATCTGAGTTCACTTGCATAATTGGAAACATTCTGGGACAAGGCTACTGATGTTATGGTTGTGCGTTTTTGTTTTGGTTTTGGTTTGTTTTTTTGTTGTTGTTGTTTTTACTCTTCATTATTTGACACCTTCTATACATAATTTGGCTTGGAAAAATTACTTTATCGGTGAATCATGAGTCCCTCATATGGGACTGAATGTATGGACATATGGATAATTCCTATTTTATCCTAAAGATATGTTTCAATATGTCTAAGTAAAAATTTGTCATTTTATAATGAAAGAAGAGGATCTCAATTATAAGTATAATTTTTCATCATACCCAGAGTGATTCGGCTACAGAGCAAGTCCTACTGACCCCATGTCCCTTGTGTGCAGTCTTGTTCCCAGACAGTTATAGAAGATAAGGCAAATAAAACGAAGAGAGGGGTTTGTCTCATGTGACTCTGAATGTGCCCTACACAGTGATTCCCAAAAGCTATATCCAGCATGCAGAACCTGGCAACCTGGACTGCTTTGGTCAGTGCAATGTAAACATACAAATTAGAGGATAAATATCAGCTTTTGTTTACATTTTGTTATGATTCTTGGTGATGTTGATTGTTCTTTTCTTCTTCATTTTTATCCTGATGAAATTCCCTTTATATGAGTTAAGATAATCTAGAATTTGGATCCCAACCTTGACAGGTACTGAACATATTTTAGAAATGGAGGATCTATCCCATTTGTGGATTAAAGAAGGAAAAGTATACGTGTAACATTTCTTTATAGCTAAATGCTGTTGATAGCTGTCTCTGAGAAGAACCAAGAAGTCTTGCTATTGACATTTCTTTTATGCCAGCACTGAATTTACTTTAGAAACAAAGGGTTGTTGAGTATTCCAGGTTGCTGGGTATTTGTGTACAGGCAGGTGCTGCAATCCATTTTTTTTTTCTTTCCAATTTTCTTAAGTTCACAAAAGTTGCCTATTTTCACACATCGTTTTCTATGCTTAAATGTGTATATTGAACTGAGAGAATTTTAAAAATGAAACAAACAACAGATGATGGATTTAGACAAGCTTTTACCTTGTGTGCAACAAATAAAATTGAGGTATATTCTTGGGATGTAACTCTTTTTCCATATTTTGGACATCTGGATCAAGAAGTCATCTGGATCAATGGAATAGGTCCTTATGTTCAAAAGGGTTGATGGAAGAGATTGTGCTTCTTCAGTGATTCTACGCTTTTAGTGTCAAAGAGCATAGGAATTTTCTTTCTGAGAGCTCTTCTCTTATCTGTTTAATTGGCTTTTTCAGTGACAAGTACAAAACAAAAGTGTATTGTCTTTAACTAATTGGTAGAAGATGATTCCAAACATATTCATAACCTAAATTGTTTCATATTATCAAATGAATTTTACTTGTGCATGATTGCAAAGGCCTTAATTTGCTTTTACAAGAAAAAATAGGCATAATTAGAACAGATCAAAAATAAAATCCTTCGGTAAAAGGCCTGAATAAGTCAGCAGAATAATTATATGATTGCTTTCAGAAGTCAGATTCCCTTCAAAGACCTGTTTGCAAGTATAGAACTGATTTGTACTGGTGCACTAAGAACATATTTGAATCATTTTTGAACCTGCAACTCATCACATCTAAACATAGACACTTGAGACACTGACTGCATGAGCAATGGGTATTCTTCTGCCTCCACAACTGATCGTTTGCAAAAATGCTGATGAAGATTTTCCTGACTTCCATGAAGTTACTACGCACCATAGAAAAGTATTGCTGTAAATCAAAAAATGAAACTGGAAGGGGAAAGTATTTCCAGTATTTTAATGATTTAATGAATAGATTTGCTATTCATTAGAACAGTCAGTATTTTTCAGGGAGCTTTGAGATGGATAGCTCGGAATTTAAAGGGGAATAAAATGCCTCACATGTGTGCACCAAGCATCCTACTTAACATGCAGCTAGGATGTTCATTGTAGAGCAGAACAGCTGTGTAGACCAGCTACTGTGCAGTAAATTCCCACCCTGGCACTCCAATTTTTCTGTGTAGATACATTCAGGCATTTCAATGAAATGCTTGCTTCTATTGCCATTAACATGAGTTACAGCTGTTTTCTATTGCTCCAAGATAGTCTAAATGTAGAAAGCAGACATTGTCAGCATTAAAGGATGATCCCACTATGAAATGTGTCTCTGCAAGAGTATTTGAAGTTCAGTGTCTGTCATGTTTTCTATGCTCCTGGATCAACTATTTTTAGCTCAAAAGTTAAAAAGTTTATTCCATATACCACCCACAAGTATGCAGCTCGTTTTTAAGAGAAGCTACTGTTTTCTGTTTCCAACATAACTCATGGTAAAGACTCCACAAAATAAATTCTCCTTTGAGTTATGTTGATGATACTGCCACTCTGACTGTTCTGCTATGTGAAAAGCAACAATATGGTAGAAAAATAGGAGTGTACCATTGTTGCTTAAGTAGCTAGACATGGTTTCCAGCAAGAGCTAAGCATCTTGTCAGTGTCAGCCATATTTTAAGAACAAAGATGCTAACATTCTCAACTGATTGTAAATTGCCATGATTGTTTCAACTGATCTCTGTCAACATCAAACTCTGAATCACACCAATATGCTATCTGGTGAAACAATCAGCATCCATTCCATCTCAGTTTACTGCTGCAGTACAACAAATAGAAGAATAGTAAAGTTGTAAGGGAGTTGTAAGGGACATTTAAAGATGATCTAGTCCAAAACCCTTTTCACAGGCAGGAATAGCTTCACTGTTCTTCAGACAATCAATATCAGGACTAGGTGTTGCAGAAAAGATGTTATCATTCATAGATGTTTTTGAAAATCAGAGAAATTAGTCACTTTGACAAATAGGATTAAATTATTTTTTATAAGGAAAAACTGTGCCTTCCAGTACAAAAGGAGAAAAGATGTTGACAAAGAATGCTGCATTTTGGAACTTATTATAAGTCTGAATCTTAATGGCATAGAGAGTAGAAATCACTCTGTCATGAGAAAGATTTGGATATGATCACCATGACGTGCATCTGTTCTGAATCACAGAATTGCAGAATCATAGGGGTTTGAAGGGACCTCTAGAGATCAAGTCCAACCCCTCTTCTCAGAGGTAAGCATCCAGACAGGTCGTGAATATCGCCAGAGAAGGACACTCCACAGCTTCTCTATGTATCTTGTTCCAGTGCGATCCCACTCCCACAGTAAAGTTCTTCCTTGTATTAGTATAGAACTTAAAGTGTTTCAATTTGTTCTTTCCCTTGCTCTATTGCTGCATGCCACTGAATAAAGTCCAACCCCACTGACTTGATTCCCACACTTTAGATATTTATAAACAATCATGAAATTCATACTCAGTCTTCTCTTTTACAGACTGAAGAGTCCCAAGTCTCTCAACTTTTCACCATAAGGGAGATGCTCCAGGTCCCTAATCATCTTTGTGTCCTTCTGCTGGACTCTCTTCAGTAGTTTCCTGTCTTTCTTGAACTGAGGAGTCTAGAACAATACTCCAGATGTGACTTCATGCAGAGTAGAGGGGAAGGATCATCTCCCTCGAATATCCGGCCATACTCTTTTTAATGAGCCCTAGGATACCACTGACCTTCTTTGCCACAAGGCTATACTTCTGACTCATGGCCAACAAGACGTCCATCAGGACTTCCAGATCCTCCTCTGCAGAGCTCATCTTCAGCAGGTCACTCTCCAACCTGATGCACACAGTTTATTCCACCCCAGCTGCAAGACTCTACATTTGCTCTTGTTAAACCTCGTCAGGCTTTTCTCTGCCCAACTCTTCAGCCTGTCCGGGACTTGTTGAATGACAGCATAGCCTTCTCGTTGTCAGCAACTATTTCCAGCTTTGTATCATCTACAAACTTGCTGAGAGTGGAGTCTATCCCTTCATCCAGGTCATTGATGAAGATATTGAACAAGATTGGACCCAATACCAACTCCTGGGGAACACTGCTAATTACAGACCTCCAATCAGGCTCTGTGCCTCTGAAGACAACACTCTGAGCTCTGTCAATCAGCCAGATCTCAATCCATCTCACTGTCCATTTCTCTATTCCACACTTCCTAGATTTCATTACAAGGATGCTATGGAAGACAGTTTGAAAGTCAAAGTCAACGTATACAACATCCACTGCTCTCCTAAGAGAAGTTTTAAATCAGGACTTAGGTGACTTCTGCCTCTTGAAGTACACTTTGCTAGCTGTTATCTGAAAAAAAACTAGAGAATTCTAAAAGATTTTCAGGCAGGATTTGGAGGGGCTATGGCATAAACTTTGCAAGTTTCTAATGACTTTGATTGAAATTTTTTAGGGAACATTTTTTAGGGAACATTTAGGTAATGTTATTAAATTAAAGTTTATTAAATTAAAGTTTACCCCCACAAAATGATAACAAATTTATGAAACTGCATTTAGAAAGGAATATTCAGAACCATATTTGTATTTCTATATCAACTTTCTAATCTATTCTTCCTTATATGTCAGTATGCGTCAGTTCACAGGGGAGAAGGGACAGAGGACAGGCTCCTGGTTTTCATATTTGTTCTATTACTTCTATGTGAAGGTTCAGTTCCTGAAATTGTTACTATTTTAATTTAAAAATGAATATTTATTAATTTACTTGTGATTAGACAATAAATCAATTTATAGAATTGGTTATTAAACGCTAAAACTATTTTCTTTCTCCACCATATTTTATGGAATTTGGTGTGCTTATTAGCATTGAAATATGGTAGTGGAATACACATAGTGTTTGATAGATAGCTAGTCTTGTCTGGAAACACTGTCTAAAGTAAAATATAGTTTTCGGTATTTATACATTTACAAAGTGTATATTTATGAATTGTATATTTATAAAATGGCTTTAATTTCAAAATATTCAAGAAGAAATAAAAAATCACAGACCTACCTGCAAAGATTCTTTCTGCAAATTTGTGTACAGCTGAGTGAAAGTACTTAGCTTGTCACTTCAAGGAAACAGAAGCCCTTGTGATTATACTTATATTTCAAATTATTAATAAACATTATCAACAGATACCTTGGCCTACAAAAATGCCTGCATTATTCAATGGAAACTGTGGGATTTTGTGGATATATATAGATGGCATTAAGAAGTCTGAAGTGGTAATTTTAATTATGACATGGTAAATTATGGAGGTTAAATACAGAATACGAGTTGCTCATTTGACAGTGTAAAGAAAAAAAAAACAACATGCAGCATCATGTTTCTTTCACAAGGCTTGGTGACTGATAAGATTCTAAAATCCAGTGGCTGTCTTTCTGCTGTTGAGTAGAAGAATCTGGAAATACATTACCACCTATACCCATTTTATTCTTCATGCCAAAGTTATTCCATCTTTACTAGCAAATGCCTTGTGAAGGCACTCGAAAGCTGTACTAAAAAGCATGGGGCAAATATAAGAAGACATAGACATTTTAAGAATTTCCAAAAATGTTCTTGAATGTCCTGCTTGCAAAGCAATTTCAGGCTTATGATAACCTTCATGACAGAATTGGGCTAAGCAAAGTTGGCTATAGAGATTGCAATCAGATCAAGTTGCGTTTCAAAGAAGGACTGACATAACTCTTACAAAACAATTTGTTGAAGATTCTGAGGATTCTGTTTTCCATGGGAAACATAGTAGTATCTACTGTCCATGGTGGCAGAAGTGACAGGGGCAGGAAACTCCACTTGCACCCCAGCAAGAATGCTGCTTTTGCAGATCAGTGCACAATGGAATCCAAAGCTGAAGGTTGGCAGCATGTTGCACGAGGTCAGCTGGCTGCATACAGTGAAGGGAAGGAAATCAGGACTGCAACTGCTTCAGAGGTGCAAATGTCCTTTGAGTAACACAGTCATGTATGTGGAACTGTGGCCATTTCTTTTGGTTTTTTTTTCTGGTCAGATTCTCAGATTGAAAACTTGGCAGTCTTTTCTATGAAAAAATGGCAAGTGAAAAAGAGATCTATTATGTTTAGTTGTTTCTTACTGTTGATCTAGACAGCTCTGACTCATTCTATTCTCATATGTACTGTGCACACACCCACTGCATATTGTCTGAACACTACCATAACCTTGCAGTCATTGCAGTCATGTCTTTAATCAATTTTTACTGTGCTTACTGCCTTGATATTGAAATGCAAACAAACTTAATATGGGTTATTAAAAAACAATTTCAGTGTAAATTAAACACCTTCTACACTTTAAACACTTTTATGAAATCAGACTACGGCCGTTTTCTTCGAGTGTGTAGACTCATCTCTCAGTGCTCTATCTTCAGGGACTGGTTACTACTTTAAGTAATACTTTTAGTTGAAATTTAGACCTGTTTAAATGTGACTTGCTATGTTCAACATTATTGGTTAGAGATAAATCTCATTTTCTTGGCATCTTTTAATGATGTGTAAATTTTGGGACAAATCCTCAATTGCAATGAGCTAAATAATGAAAGTACATTTTCTTTACAGATATATATCCATATGTAAACATCTGATTTAAACTAATAAAGAATGTGTGATTTTGAAATTCTCTATTAATGTGCTCACAGAACTGTGTGTGTACATTTATCTGTTTATATCCATATAACAGATATTTTATATGCTTCTTGTATATGTATTACATATGTATATATTTGTATGTATGTATAAATATACAAACATATATTCATGTATGTGCACACATATATATCTATATGCACATTTGCATGGTTATCCTGTTCCCCATCCTAGGAAAGAGACTTCATGGATCCTCAGACATTTAATTTAAAAAACTGGAAATGCAACCACATGTTCATCAGAAGAATTAAAGTACAGATGAGAAGAATGATTTGTTGGATTTTAAGATATGTCTTTTTGTCAGTTTTGAGACTACAAATGTTCTGTTTACAATTTGCTTTTAAGCTGGGAAAGTCTGTTCAAACATCTGGTACTTCATGCATCCACAAAGTACTTGGAAGGACTATACAATATGACCTCAGACCATACACAGCTATTACAGATACTCGACTCAATGTTTCAGTGTCTGTTGTAAGATTTCACCAGCAGTGCTGCTTTGGTGCTATTGTTAGGGAGTAAACATTATCTGAATTTGAAAGGGATTGAATTTGTTTCAGATGGCCTTTTGGGCTGGTAACTTATAAGTTAAGTGGTGTTTTTAATTCTAAATAATTTCAGTGGTTCAAATATTCTCTTGATAAACCAGGTTCTATTAACCTTATACAAATCAAATAATCTTTTGTCTACAAGGAACTCAGGTGACATAAGCAAAATCTTCATGCAGCCAGACACAATTTCATTGGTACAGAGACCACAGGCTCTTGTGTAACTTGTAGGTGGATTAAAGAGGGTGAAAGATTCTTGTATTTTCCTAATCTTGTTCTGTAGTCAATCTTGTCCATTGAATCATACCATCATAGCATCATAGAATCTTTTGAGTTGGAAAAGACCTTTAAAGGTCATTTGGTCCAGTTTACCTGCAATGAACAGGAACAGCTACAGCTAAATCAGAGCCTAGTCTGACCTTGAAAGTCTCCAGAAATGGTGCATCCACCATCCTATCACCATCATTCTGGAAAACATCATTTTGGCTTTCTTTAGTCCTGCAATCTATACAGTATCTCTAGTTTCACATGTCTAGATATCCGATTCTTACAGACTTCTGCATAATTCATCTAGCAAACAGTACCATTCTTTCCCCAACCAGAAACCTCCCCAAGGATTCTACTTATAAATGACAAAAATATATTTTTTCATTATCACTACAGCACTTTATTTTACTGATTTCTCCATAATGTTATTGCATAGTTTTGCTGATCACTATTGTGAGTACATTACTTTTCTCCTCAATTTCCTATAGTTCCCACTTTCTTACAGCAAACATGTTTTTGCCTTTGTTTCCAAGTTTCTTTATGATCCTTCTTCACCTTGAGCTTTACTTCTTACAGCTTGAGATCTTGAGAGTCTGATTCTTGTGTCTGTCTAACCCACAGCAGTATCTTCTGCCATTCCTGTGATTTTCAGATCATGCTTTTCTGCTTTGTCTTTCAATGTCCTCCATGCTTTAGAATAGTTCATATAGATATCATGTTACCCTCCCCATGTCCCTGTTATAGAACTTAACACAGCTGGGTGGTTTGCAGAAAATCCTCATGACAACAGCGCTTCAGAGTGCTCTTCCCTATTTCTTATCCCGTTGAACACTATTGTTTAATAGCTCCTTTGTCTTACCTTGTCAGTATCCTTGAGCTTCTTCACAGAAACCAGAAGTAAGCACAATTTTTCTGTTTCATGTACAGCACCAAGCACAGAAATCTCTAATCTTTAACTGGAATTCCAGGAGTATGACATAGTAGAGACTATAAATTTTAAAAACAATTTCTTGAAAGTGAAAGGAAAATTAACTCCTGATGCATGTAGAGAAAATACCATTTTGCTGACATGCTTTATGAATCACACAGCTACTGAGTTTATTTCTGCATCCTGAGCTGCTTAAGTCTTTTCAAACAGATTTGTTCCTGAGGCTAATTGAGCAGATGCTCTTTTTTCACCTAAATTAAAAAATATATTTCATGTACTTGATCTTCTCCATTCACTGTAAGAGCCTCACAATGATCTATTTGTCAAATTTACATTTCACAAACTAATTTCTTAGTTAAAAAATAACATCTTACCAGTTTACTTCATATAATAGCTTGTTAGTTTATTCTTTAAAATTTCTAGAGTACCACACATGATTCTGTAACTCTAGAAGCGAGAGTCTCAAATTATATACTATTACCATCTTCATGTAATTTTTCACTTTATGCAAATTTGTATAAAATTAAAACTTTAAAATTTTCCTTTTGAATTTACTGCTGAGTAACCAAATGTATATATATATATATATATATATATATATATATATATATATATTTCCTATCCCATTACATTTTTTCTTTGCTTATTTTGCTTGTTGGAGGGGCTTTTGAGTGATGTGTGGTAACGTATATTTCAGGAAGATTTATAGCACATGCTACACAAAAAATTGAGCCTGGCTCCCCACACCTCAGACCTGCTTTCTTTCCCATGCCTTTATTTTAGCCTTAATACTTATGAAATTTTAATTCCTCTTTTTTGTTATTAATGCTTACTTCTGGACCTTAATACATGCTCACAACCTTCCAGTGGCTATTGTGCCACTACATTGGTCCACTGGTCCTTCAGTGCACTAATTTTAATCAGTATCTTAAAATACTCTTTTATCTTTTGAAGTCATAGAGGTTACAGTGGCTATATGAATTGTAACTACTTATTCTGTGGCATCTTGAAATAGCAGAACAAAAAAAGGAGTATGGTAATGACAAATGCAAAGTTTGTAAAGAGAAGCAAAATAACTTTTACTTTGGTTTTAGCTGGGAATATGAACAGTCTTTCAAACATCATCTGAAAGAGAAGTAGTAAACTGCCAGCTAGTAATGGAAGGATGAGTTCCAAATTACTTTGGCTTTATTTGTGGTTTCAATACATATATATGTATTTGAAATTGATCTTTCTCCTTTGTTTCTATCATTACACTATTTCAGAGTCCTACTCATGTGGAAACAGTACAGTTGAATAGGAAGCAATATATTTTTGTTGCAATTTCTTCACCTATCTCGTCAGCACTGGTGCTTAGTGAATATTGTGCTGGATAGGATGCATCTTCTGGTTATCCATAGTCATATCTAATTTGTATTCTTCTTGCTTCTCACCCAGCATAGTTAGGGAATGATAAGCAAAGTTAAGACAGCATAAAAGAAATAGTGAAGGCAGTTGCCTAATTCAACCATTTTTCATCCTGCAATAATATGACTAGTATCAATAGCAGAGGTTTTTTTAGTTTGGAAGAGAAATGGTGAAAGGAAGTAAAGGCCCTGAATCAAGGAGGAATGTTCTTCAAGGAAAGTTTGGAACAAAACAGAATGAGTAAACAGGAGTTGGAAGGCAAAGGAATTTAATTAGAGAGAAGAAAGAGGAAGAAGATCACAGCAGTAAAGTATTTGGAGTTGACTCAGACTGGAGGGTAGATAATTTAATTGAAGGGAAAGACATTTGAAGAAAAGAAGTTAAATTAAAAAAAAAAAAGGAAAATGGGAAAAGGAATGGGGAAGAGGAAGAAAAGGATAAGGATAAGGAGAGAAAGAGAGAAAGAGAAAGAGAAAGAGAAAGAGAAAGAGAAAGAGAAAGAGAAAGAGAAAGAGAAAGAGAAAGAGAAAGAGTAAAACGGAAGCTTAGCTGGCAGCCAAGTTAAACTACAACAAATTGACAACAAATTGAAACTATTGATGCAAGAAGACTTGAAAATATTCTGACATCTTTTCTCTTTCCCACTTCATTCCTTCCTTCATCTCTCCTGACTCCTACAAAAACTTTCCTGTACTAGCTTACATCCAGACAGTAGAAAGATTATCAGCATATCTGGATTGTTGTGCCTAATTGGAGCTGTGATTCTGTAGCACATATCTAAGAATTTGCTTTGTTTCTGTTTTTGTTTCAGTTTTTTAAAGGAAGATAGCAATTAATGCCACTGTGCTGTACTTGTCATGCACAATAATATATTTTCAGCTCAGGAGTAGCCATATAATATTTTATATTTAAAAGTAAATTAAAAAAAAAAATAAAACAAAGCTACTTTTAATGTTTAAATTCAACACAGTAGCAGATTTGAATATATTTACACAGAATCACTTTGGTGCTGAATAGGGTTTTTGACAGAGCATATGCAGACTACTGGACTTGCAGATCAAGACTTCTCCCTGTTTTGTGAATTTAAACATTTTCCATCTCTTCTTCCATTCACCAAAGTACATGTCGATGCCATTTTTTCCTCTGGCATGAAAGTAACAGCATTATCCTTACTCTCTTGTTGACATTTATTTCCTATGGCCTTGTGCACCCTGCTATTTGTGCTGTAGCAAGTGAAAGCACTGAAAACAAGTGTAAAGAAAAACATACATCAGAAAACAATTTTTTTTTTCTTTTTGTCTTTAATCTAGTTTATAGCAGGGAAGTTTGAAATATTTCACTGTAAAGTAAAGCAGCACGCTGCCAGTAGTTCAGTCTCCCAAGAATGTCTATCAATAGGAATACAGATTAATTAAAAAAAAAAAAAAAAAAAGAATCTAAATGCAATAGATTTGGGGTTTTAATTTCATTTCTACTCTCACCCATCAGTTTCCAAATAATTTTTCCTTTTTCCCGGTTTCTATTTCTTTCTCTGCTGCCTACACTACATTTCTTATACTTCAAAGTCCTGCAATAGTCCATGACAAGAGGCTTGCTAACAAGACTCTCAGGAAAAAAATATCACAAAAATAAAATCATAGGATCTTTGTTGTTCGTGTTGCTGTTTTCTCACAGAATAGTTTATCTCAGAAAAAAAAAAAAGTTGACTTTACATAGTTGAAATGATGAATATTAATATTAATTGAATGGAAATCTATTTATTTAGGACATAGTCTACCCTTATTACCCATCTCATGATCTGTCTGCGAGGGGCAGGCTCAGTAGTTGTTCTCAAGTTCCACTGCTGCTGTTTTCCTTCATTTTACATCTCAATTTCAAACCAGAGATCCCAGAGCTTCTGAGCATCATGTTCATCATCTGACTAATTTTATCAGCACTTCAGTTCTTCTTTCTGTAATCCGAGGACCTGATGATCAGTTCTTGACATTGCTGACTCTTGAGCTTACTCGCCAGCCAAAGCAATTATCCAGCTTGGATGGCCACAAGATCATAGTTCCATAAGATCAATAGTTTCATTCAGGTGCCATATAAACTCCTTTCTTGAGTCTTGCATTTCAGTCCTTTTCAGGGGTCAACGAATAGTGGTAACAGTGACTCCCTCCTCCTCACTCTCCTCTCCATGTCTCTTACTTTTCTCAGTTGCCTTTCTCAGTGATGGTGGTTTCTGGGAGGGCCCCTCGCCTGGATCTTCCTCTACTTCCTTCACTTCCTCTTTCCATTCTAGATTTGAGGACACCTATTTCCATTTCTGGCCTTCCACAGGGGCAACTGACATTGATACTGGCGATTCCTGTGATCAGTCAGGTTTGACTTGGAGGTTTCCCCCTTTGGTTCGGATCTCTCAGGTTTCTACCTCTTTATTTGTAGGGTTTTGTTTTTTTGGTTTTTTTTTGCTTTTTTTGTTGTTGTTGTTGTTGTTGTTTATTTTTCTCATCTAAAACATTTTAAAGCATTTGCAAAGGATTTAAATCGCTCTTAGATCATGAGTTGAAAGATGACAGTAAGTGTAAGATGTTAGTGATGTCTTGTGCAAGAACAACCAAACATATGCACAAATTGACAGAAAGACAGCTTTGAACAGTGAGCATCTTTTAACATGTGGAGGAAGAAAGCTCTTCAACAAAATACTGAGAGTCTCAAGTGCAGGTAGTTGAAAGATATATTCTTACAAAACCTCTTCTGCATGAGGGAGTTGAGTTATATGTGAGAAGAAGTGTTGTATTGTCCTACAGTCAGGATTTATAAAGTAATTTGTCAAATGCAAGTTCTGTGCACATTTAAGTCGGATTTAATTTGTGCAAGGTGATCTTGTATTTGTTACTACTCACCTTCCTTAGTGATTCCTTACGACTGTAATTCCTAATTGGTAAAAAATAAAATGCCTTTTTACAAGTACATGATGAAAATTATTTCTATGTCTACCTGGCTTTCAGGGAGATTCCTATGATCAGTCATTTTCAACTTTTATATATAATTCACTTAGAAAAGATCACATTTATTCTCTCTCAAAATGGTAATGACTGTAAGAACGACAGCATTTCACCCCCAAATGCACCAAAAGGGACCAATAACTTGAACTTTATTGGTGAACAACAGACTTGTTTAGAAACGCCCATTGATTAGTTGTTTGCAATTGTTATCTTTTTTCTTGCATTCTTGTTAGACTTCCTTATTTCTTCAAGAGAAAGGATTGTTCTTTGAAAACACTGAAGGTTGTATATAGAACCTGAGTTTTGAGGGAAGTGCTAAGGGAAGAACTAGTGTGATTGCACAGGAGATATGTGAAAGGATGAGGAAAAAAATAACAATCCCCTCCAAGATTTATCTAGGTCTGAACTGAAATCGGGAAATTACTAGTGGTATCTAAACTAATAAGGAAAGAAGAGAGAGGATGGGTCAGCATTTCTTTATACTGTTACACTCTTACGTGTGAGTTTAGCTCAGTTCATAAAGGATAGTATCAGTTAGACACATTTATTTCTGTGATTGTCCACAGACAAATTTCCAGGGCTGCATGCTTCCAAGAGCAGGCTAATTCATTCTATCTGAACAAGTACTTTTTCTCATCACAAGGATGCCCTCCTTGAACACAGACATGTCAAAATAATTTTCTTTTTCTACATAATAAACTGCACTCTACACATGTCCTGCTGTTTCAGACATCTACAGGGCATTTGAACTGTATACTGATGAAAATAATCTAGGCAGCTGGGGAATCACTCACAGAAAATTTCAGTGAAGGTATTAAACATGTGGATGTATGCCTTTTCTTAACTGTACCAGAGCACTCAAACTAAGATATTTCTCAGTGGACAAAGACAATTTTTCTGTCAGTTATATACATGATACAAACTCTTACTGGACTAAACATTTCAAAAAATAGCATCACTGTCCATCAGAATATTTCATAAAGTTTTATCTCTCAAATTCTGTATAAAGGCATTACTCTGTTTATTGTAACTTTCTGTCTTAAATCTGTACTATGACTGAAAACTAAAATTGAACTAAAACTTACCTAATTGATGCACAGAATCTTGTTTCTTCTCTAATTGAGGCACTTCTGTAAAGGCATGAATAACTCACATATTAATTTGTTTCATCAGAAATAAAATATTCTGACTCTTCCTATGAAAACTATAAAATTAATGGAAAAAAAATGTGTTCAATCAAAAAACAATTATACATGGAGAAATAGTTTTGACAGAAAATATTGATTAATCTTAATTATCCATTGTTCATGCTGAATGCTAAGTAGGCATATTGCCTCAGAGACCCGGATAATATGGGAAAAAATGCTACGTCCAAATATAGTATTTTTACTAACAACATTACTAATATTACTAACAACTGGCTCTGAAGCTCGGTTATCTTTAGTAATTTCCCAGCTCAACCAATTTCCCGATGGAAGTGAGTTTTGCTGTCCAAAGTTTAATGTGGACTTAGAGTGTTAACTAATGACAAACTACTTTTTGATGTATCTTGTACTTGATGTGTGGCTGATTCTTTGCTTAAAATTCAAATCCTTTCTCACATTTGAAATTGGCCATCTGAACTCAACTAAAAAGGACATTCTAAATACCAGATACTTCTGGAAGAATTTTGCAGGATCAGAATTTCCTTATCTAGATATAGGGAAAATAAAAATGCTTGCCTGAATTCTAATTAAGATTTAGATATGTGTATATATACATTATAAATTTTACATTTCTGTTGAAAATGCTGAAGTCATTCAAGATATGAAATGCTCAAACAAGGCTGTTAGTATTTTTGTAATGTTTCACAGGAGTCTTGCCTCACTTAGAAAGATTGTATCTTTATAATGGCTGAGATTATTGAACAAAGGACTTTTGCTTTGCTAGTTAGAACACTAGAAAAACTGTCATCAACAAACAGGAAGTTTTGTGGTTATAGAAATAGTCTGGGATCCCAGTGCTACACCTCCAGAAATTTCTCAAGCAACTCATGGATGTTTCTTATTTTAAGCAACTCAGACTCTGAAACACATTAAATCATTGGTGGTGTCTTGTAAAAGATAAATATATTGATCTTTATGCAACATTCCTCTAACTGAATCCAGAATGAAGAATTGCAGGTGGAAAATGATATTTCTGTATTTAGTGCAGAAGCCATAATGGTGTGTTGTAAATAATACATGGCAGTACACAATGAATGAGAAGGAAAACCATTTTTTAATACTACAATTTCTCATTCAATTCTACTACTCATTGTGTGCCTTGAGTGAGGCAGGAGCTCTATGGAAAGAGCAATATGCAATCAGAAACTTGAAATCTGTGTTAGTAAACACTGGGAGAACTAAAGTTGACCAGATCATCTAAATGAAGTTGACTCACATCCACCCACCATTCATTACAGGGAAAGCAAACATACGCTTCTTTGATGTATAAATATCTTAAGTATTCTCTTGTATAATTGACTCTGCAATCTGACAGCCACTCTAGTAAGATTTTGTTTCCCTTCTAACAAGTTTAATGAAAGAAGAAACAAGGATTCTCTTCACTGATGAGCAAAATATGTATTCAGAAGTTTGAATGACCTCAATGTCCTTTGAAATGTTATCAATACTTCACTCTATCTACTATAAACGCTTTACATGTGAGTGTCATACTCAGTGGGTTTGGTTGTTTGGGTTTTTTTTTTTTACATTATTTTGACAAATACAACAGGATTTCCTCTTTTGCATCTACCAACAAGTGGATTTAATTTTTAACAGAAATTCTTAATTCTTAAATATGTGCATTTTCAATTTTTATAAGATTTCTTTCCATCTCAGTTACTTCAGTCTCAAAGAACCTTATTCTTTTCTTCTGTGAAGATCCTTATCATCATTCCCTCTCTTGTGCACAGGTCATTCCTGAAAATGAACAAATTAAATAGTTTATTTTTTACCAGTGCAGTTTTAAAACAAAACCTTATATTTTCTATATGAACCAACAATTTCTACATTCTGTTGCAAGCATCTTCATAATATATATATTTCAATCTGCAATCTAAAAATAATCCAGTAATTTTACAAAAAAAAAAAAAAAATACTGGATAAGCCTGAAACAGCATATCATAAGTAAATGCAGACTTTATCTTATTTTTTATCTTTCTTACACTGGGAAAAATCCTCTCCCCCCAAGTCCATATTTTAAAACCTACTAGGATTTTAAATTGAGTTCTAATGCAATTTTGTCACTTTCTCCTACTGCATTTTTTACATGAAGTCAGAAATTCTTTTCAGAAAATTATCCTTTTCTATTGGCTTGTCCTTCCATGCACACCTGATTCTCCTTTCCAAAATTGAAATCCATCCTCCCACTATATATTCTGTATATTCTGTATGCAGCACGTATGGTTGCATTTCATTGAAAATAATCATGACCAAAAAACAAAACAAAACAAAACAAACAAACAAACAAACAAAAAACCCATAACCATAGGTAGGATTCTGGTGTTTTCTATGACTGGCCTCTTTGCTTACTCTGCTATTGGCTTGATTGTTGCATTTTCACTGCATTTCTCTCAGGGTCAGTATGCTGTGGGGACATCCTGAACTTTTAGATTGCATTTAATTTTCAGCCATATAAAAATCTTCTACCTCTTACATAGTGTTATGGAATCCATCCTCAGTGTGTTTTATGGTGAAGCAATGCCTTGCCCCCTTTGTCTTCATTTATTACACAGTAAAATATATGCAGCACGCTCTATCCTCTACATGTATTTTGTGTGGTAATAAATATAGATAAGTTCATTTTATATTCCAGTGTAAGTCAGATTCTAAATCTAATGTTGTCACTGATATTCTGAGATTATATTACCTTGTTTTGTTAATTACTCTCCACTGTTTTATATACCATACATAAACTTCAGTGGTGATTACTTAATATGAAAATTCTGTACAGATAGACCCACAGGCTGGAGATGCAACAGTATAAAAGTTCATTTTGACAAAAACTCTGTAAAACATAACATAACTTTCATTTCTTCATGCAACAAATCACTATGTAGAAGGCCAAACTTGTATCTTTGTTGTCATTTCCAGAAATAGAATGACAATAGCCTTTTAAAATAGCTTTAAAGTGGCTGTGTAAATTATAAAATAATTTCATGGAGAGGATTTATTTTCCTCTACACAAGAAAAAGTGATAGGGAAGAAAGCTCAGTTATACTTTTTGGAAGTTTTTTTCGTTTACTGGAAGTGCTAGAAAATGTGCACTTTGTCTCTTTGTGAAGTCCTGACTCAAAACGAGTCAACTTGAAGTGAAATGCTAAACCCAACTGGTTGTTTCTGATTCTATCTTCAGTAATATTAATTTTATGGTATTGGGAAAAGCTGGATCATTCAGTGTCATTGTAAGTTCAGGCTCATATTGCTGCACAACCTTAAATACTACAGATCTCCAGAATTTTGCCACTGTCGCAGAGCTCACTTGTAGCAAAACTGACATGAAGTACATGAGTGTTCAGAAGCTTCCATGCAAAGTTTACTAACTTAAGTTAGACTATTGCCAGAAGTGAGTTGAGAAATAGGGAAAGGTACTGTTATTAAAAACTCTTCAGGCACTTCCTTCTGCTAATATGGATGCACAAGATGATATATAATGACAGTTGAATCTCTGCAATTGCGTGCATGCTCTGTATTTTTAGCTTATGCCATTTCTGAAGTAATGGTACCTTGGTTTAGATCTCTTTTACTGAAGTTTAAGTAATTATTAAGAAGGACATCGTTTGGCTTACATTATTAGCAGGGATCACAGAATCACAGAATCACCAAGGTTGGGAAAGACCTACAAGATCATCCAGTCCAACCATCCACCTATCACCAAGAGTACTCACTAGACCATGTCCCTCAACACAACATCTAAACGTTCCTTGAACACCTCCAGGGTCGGTGACTCCACCACTTCCCTGGGCAGTCCATTCCAGTGCCTGACCACTCTTTCAGAAAAGTAGAATTTCCTAAAGTCCAGCCTAAATCTCCCCTGGCGCAGCTTGAAGCCATTCCCTGTAGTCCTATCACCAGTTACACGAGAGAAGAGGCCGACCCCCAGCTCACTACAACCTCCCTTCAGGTAGTTATAGAGAGCAATAAGGTCTCCCCTGAGCCTCCTCTTCTCCAGACTGAACAATCCGCTCAGCCGCTCCTCATCAGGCCTGTGCTCCAGACCCCTCACCAGCTTTGTTGCCGTTCTTTGAATCCGCTCCAGGGCCTCAATGTCTTTCTTGCAGTGAGGGGTCCAAAACTGGACACAGTACTTGAGGTTCAGCCTCACCAGCGCTGAGTACAGGGGGACAATCACTTCCCTGTTCCTGCTGGCAACACCATTCCTGATACAAGCCAAGATGCCATTGGCCTTCTTGGCCACCTGAGCACACTGCTGGCTCATGTTCAGCCAAGAATGAATGATTCAGGGAATGAGTAGTAACTTATTGAGCCCCAGCAATTTGGTAGGTGTGTGTGAAAACTTTTTCCCTATTTGAAAAACAGAAACAATATTTCCTTTCAGTTCTTATGAGGACAGTGGGAGGATTAAAGTTTGCACACAGCTTAAAAATGTAAACCACTACATAAAATGAATCAAGCATTAAAACGATGCTACCCTTTGGAAAAGATAAGTGAATATGTGCAGTCTGCCAGAGAAAACAAAGCAGTCATGCACAACATGAATATTTCTTATCCAAGCTGTGAAAGTCTTGTCTGGATCTCTAAATACTAAGAAGTTGACAGAAGGGTCGAATCTGTAAAGTATGTGAGAATAAGCAAGAGAAACAATAGTAATACTTGTTGTCTAATTAGGGTATGTGTCTTTAATAAGTGTATGCATGCATATATATCTAGTTTTATAATGTTTTCTGTGAATTTTAGACAAATTATCTGGCAGACAGATTGATATTACTGTGGAGGTAAACAACTCCACAGTCATTCTGTGAACAGCAAGATTTATTTGTCATTTATCAAAGTTTAATATATTCAGTCTGTCTCAAAAAGAACAATAGCGAGGAAAAGGGAATGAGGAAAAAGAGAAGAGCCTAGAAAACTGAGCCTTTGCTTTTGAAAGTGTCCCAGCTTTACTCTACTTGCTCTGTTAAAAACGAAATGATCAAATGACTGGAAGTGCAACCTCCTTTGAGAGTTGCCTGGCAAGTGCTATGTGATCACTATCTTTTGTGCTGTTAGAGCAGTAGTCTGTTCTCTGCACTATCTGGACTCTCATTATCACTCATATGTCAAACCTGCTGCTGCGAAAAGAGCTGGGGTGGAGGTCAACTTGTAAAGTAGCAAGCAGCAGAAGCTAAGAGATGTGCTCTCCTCTGAGGCAGTTGTCAGCTCTCCTTCTCTAATGCCATTAATCCGCTGCCCAGGACTGAATAAGTCCGAATATTATTTCTTTGTACTCTGGTCTGTCCACATAGATGATAAAGAAAATCTTTTCTTTTGGCCATTTTCCCGTGACTCCTCAGGAATAGTTGAGAACCTGTGACTGAGGGATGACAAATTCAGAAGATTTAGGTCACAGAGTAACTTTCCTATTTTCAAGAATCAAGAAGAAAAAAGAAACTTATGTCTGGCACTTGTCACAGTCTGCCAAGGTAGCTTCACATGCTGGCATTAAACTCATATTTTCAAACTACAGAAAGGAAGAGCTCAATATAGTAATCAGTTCTCCTGTGTAAGGGGAAAATGTTTTTATTTACCACAGAACTTATGTTGACCAAAACACTGTTTAGTCCCAGTGGAGGACACCTAGGAATAAATTTGCCTTAGGAAAACTATTGTCACTTAAATTTTGTCATTACAGCCTTGATCTCTCCCTCTTGGAGTTCCACAGTGGTTAATCTATTTCAAGCCTTCTGTAAATTCTAATCCAAAGACTGAAATATCACCACTATCACTAACTGATTATTATTGTATCATAATCAAATACAAATATCAACAGAAGATTTCATGTATTATGGTTTGCGAGGAAAAAAACTCATAATACCAATCAAAGCCTTGTTATTTTTACTGAAATAAAATTTAATCACAGGAAAACTGAAGAACAATCTGAAGAAGAAATAATTTGCATCTCAAGAGCTGCATCAGAAGCTGAGATCTTTCATCTGAAGAGTGTTTCCAGACTTTGTAAGAGTGTTTTTCTGAAATTCCTCTCACAGACATAATGCTGATTCAATTACTTTTCAAATTCCTTATGATTTAACCAAATTTTTGAAGACAATGTTTTGTAAAAAAAAATGAGGGCCCTTGTATTTTGTCAGGACATTGATTTCGCCTAGGCTAAAGATGCAGCCCTACATGAATTTCATTTGCAATCTACAGATTAAATAGAAAGATTAATAACGGTGGGTTTTGTTAGCATGCTTTTTAGTAAAACACTTAACTGGGAATTAAGCAAACCTGTGTGCAGTTACTTCAGTTGTCTAAATGAAGTCACATTATTAGATGGTCAAGATAACAAACTCTTCCAAAGGTCCTATTTCTAACTTTTGAAAAGATCAGGGAATCATTCTATCTGCCATTTTCTCACACTACTTAACAACCCTCAAGTTTTAGTCCAAAAATCTGTACCATGTTTATCCAAAATTACTGATAAAGTAAAATAAATTTTTACAGATAAATTGAATCTTGTAACAGTGCAATTTGATGAAACTTCATTTGATCATGACATCCTACTGTAAAATGTCTTTTCCTTTTTCTCCTTTTGAACCAAAATAGGTTAAGTTTTCATGTCTTGCTTAGATTAATGATTATTTACATAGCAGATAATGAATAAATAGGAAGGAATTTGTACTGAGAATTAGAGAGGCAGGATGTGATGTGCTTACTCCTTTCACTAATATAAAAGATAACTAGGGACATTGGTGAGACAAAAGTAATAAGTTTACTTCCTATAGCTTGACTCTGGTACTTAATCAGTGCTAGACATCCATTCAAATCACCATTTTTATCTCAACACAGAGAGAAGCCATGGTAGGTATTGAGAGGTACTGAGTGCCTAATGCAGGTAGCATTTAGCCAGCTCCCCTTCTTTCAGTCAATAATGATTTCAGTCTGTAACTCTAAACATAATGTGGGAGAAAGCACTAGTGCTGTTCCCAATGGATTTAGGAAATTTGGTCCCTCATCTTCTGACGAATATTCATACTATTATTATTAGACTAGATATCAGGAAGAAATTCTTTATGCTGAAGGTGGTGAGACACTGGAACAGGTTGTGCAGTGAGGCTGTGGATGCACCCTCCCTGGAAGCATTCAAGACCAGGCTGGATGGGGCTGTGAGCAACCTGGTGTAGAGGGAGGTGTCCCTGCCTATACAGAGGGTTGGAACTAGATGATCTTAAAGGTCCCTTCCAACCCAAACCATTCTATGGTTATATGAGTCTATGATTCTATGATTCTATGATTTCCATGACCGTATGGATATTATTTCATCACCTAAGCCTGGAGACACTCATGGCAGGGTCTGAGACCACACTGCTATTAGGGTTCAGGATTTGTGGTTGAAGTAAAATACTCTTGATTGGAAGTTTTTCATCATAAAACAGATTTCTTCACACAAATTTCACAAACTTACGGTGATGTCAGCAACAATTTATCTGAGATTTTTTGGATACAGAATAGATTTTGTGAGAAAAACTCCATAGATTAATTGCCCCAGAGGAAATTGATGCTTAGTGCTTTCACTTTTGATATAGTAGCTAAGTCTTTAAGTCCTTTTTTCCCAAGAAACAGATTTGAACCAACAATTTCCATATGTAATGTGAGTATTGGCTCCTCTGAAATTGACCCTGCTTTTTTTTCTTCCCACAAACACTTGAAAGCCTGTTTTGTTCATGTCAGGATCGGAAAACAAATGCCAGAACTCTGACATTTATCATAAGATGGAAATCTTGTTTTCTATCCAGCAGTACTCAATACTTCACGGAGAACAGACAACAGACATTCATCTTTATTTTTTGTGTATAAATTGAGAATGAGACACATTAAAGAATCTTTTTTCTGGACTTCTGTGAAACTTCGTGTTGCCAACAGAGATAGTTAATGTTGTCCACAAGAATCATTCTCCACAGAAAAGAAGTGAGACAGGTAATAAACTGACTTTATTCTGTATCATTTATTTTATGTAAGTAAAGACCTGTGTTAGAACAGCTATCTCTGAAGTACTCAAGTATATAGCATATCCTGATAAATTATTCAGCAGAAATAAGTGAATGTGTCTCCTTAAGTTGTATCATTTTGTACCCAGTTGACAACTGTCCCCTGTGCCTTACTGATCTTCCTGGTTTAGTTTAGATACTCAGTATATCACTAAATTCAGGTGTGATGGGCAATCTTAAGACTCACAGAGAATGATGGTAGCAAACTTAGACTGAAAGAAATAGCTGATTGTTAGAACTTCAAAGGGCAGCTTCCCAGTTTCACCAGCCTGAAAACAGTCTTTATACAGATGTAGAAACTTGGGTTTTTGTGAAACAAGCATATAAATTAATTCAATCAAACATTTTTGTATTTCTTTTTCATTTCTCTAAATTAATGGGTCTTTTACTTATTTTAATATTATCTTTTAAATGTTTCTCTTACTCAAAAAAAAAAAAATCATAACTATAAATCTGTTAGATCTGCCTCAGCAAAAGGATCAAAGATTAATAAAGACTACTGAGACATCTGAAAATTGAACCTTTGCAATAGTATACTTTCTGAATAACAAAAGCCATCTTTGAGGTAATCTAAGTACACTGTTCCTCTGCCTATGAAAGACCAGTTAATGAACAATAGGAAGAACTAGAGATATTTCACACTAAAGTGGTAATTGACAGCTGGCATCATTATTTTTCTGAGTGAGAGCTCTTCTGACATTCCCTTGTGTTTTCCTCTATGATAAAGTTTTGATAGGAGGAATGTTAATTAAAGATCATAAATCATACTCTAGAGTTAAAATTGAATTAAATTCCTATATCCTTGATCTTAGAAATACTGAAAAAATTTGCACTGCCTCTAAAAAACCTTTCTCTTTTAGGTATTTGCATTTATTTACCATCAATAGGGTTTTAATTTCTGCAGGATTGATGGGAAAACCTGAATTTAATTATAAAATAAATCTTAAAATGAATGTGTTAGGTGTGATGTGTTAATATTCACAGCCTAAAATATATAATAAGAGACAGCTGATCTTCCATAGTCAACCTTAACACCATGTTGCTCTCTTATCTCCAAGAATACATTTTGCATCTGAAGAAAAAAACTACGGGTGTGGATCTGGTGAATCATTCTACCACACTGTTGTAATACTTGTTTTGTTTTGTTTTGTTTTCACTGTATTTGAAAATATCAAAGGCAAAATAGTCAAACAAAAAATTGTAATTATTGATGTTTCTGGTTAAAGACAACTTTCAAGAAGTTTGTGTCTAGCAGCCACTGAGATCCCAGCAAATGATGTGCTTCAGCACAAACTCACTATTGAGAATGTCTATTAAAAATGAAGATAACATTAAAATAATAGACTCCAATGTAGTGACTGTAGTTAAGCAATTATTTTTAATGATTGAATTTGTGGATTTACCTCAGCTCACTGGTATAAATTACTTCAGTTATCTCCGTTGCTCTCTACTATCTAAATGTTCTCCGAATACTTCTCTAGTTATGGTGCAGTTCTGTTGCTTTCTGTAGTATTACAAATTTCTTCTGCAGATTCTGAATCATCCATAAGAAAAACATAACCGAGTCTCAAGGGTTTTGATATTTTGATTTTTTATTGAAACAATTAATGAAACTACAAACTAACCTAATGGGAAAATTTCACTGGGTTTCTTCTGTCTACTCTACTTGGTAAAGAAAACTGCTCTTGATCAAACATGAATGAGTCACCAGAATTTAAATTTTGGAGGACAGTTATGAGTAAAAAAATTAATAATGAACAGGAAAAGGAAAATGTTCCTATTGATATTATTTTATTAATTGTTGACATTTCATGGCTTTGTATCCTCTTGCAAAGGAACAAATACGTGGTATTTTCAGGAAAAAAAAAAAAAAAAAGACTAGTGTAATATTTTCTCAATATAGCTCTTTTGTAACTCTTATGTACTTCAAATATGAAACATTCACAGGACCACTTCTGCAGTTTTAAATTGCTGCTGTATTATTGCAAGAAGAGTCCATTTTCTGTGAAGGAGTAAAAGTAGCTTTTGAAATTCTTGATGTTACAAAACTTTTAGACTATAATTTTCCACCTCTGCTAGTCACAGATTGTCATGAAAAGTAAGGGAATCAGAGAAAAAATTCCTTTCTTTTTTTTTTTGTTATGACCAGTGCTAGTGATACGCTGTCTCTAAGGAACTTCTAATGATCTGAAAGCTTTTCTTTGGATAGTGCATTTGATTGTATAACCGTGTGCGCACAAAAAAATGAATCACACTAACTTCAGGTCATCGTTTGCCAAATGGAGGTAGATTTTACCAGGAATTGTTGATTGGTACTTGGAATTATTGGTTCATGAGGAGACCTGGGGTACTCATGGGCTCACTGACTAACGGGAATGTGCACTGTCAAATAAAGGATATTTGATGATGACTGTTCAAAGAGTTGTGTGAATAATGATTTTTGGGATGTTATGAGGTCAAGAAAAAACACTTACTTTAAGAATGAAGTGAAACAGTAAAGGGGAAAAAGCACCTTTTTCTGGACCAAAACTGTTTCTCATATGAAATACAGGTCTGTGATTTGTCAGTGTCCCATTTCTCCTTCCACTCAAATTCAGATTTGCTGATAGAAAAAAGCATAGATTTGGTAACTAACACTCAGTACTGCTCCAGTCAGGACAGTCTTTATTTATTAGCAATCCCCACAAATTAGTAATAGGTACAGCTACATGTAGTTCTTTTTAAGTTAGTAAAGATTCCAGATTTTACATTTAGATGTTTCTGAGGATGTTTTTGCTAACTCGATGTTGTATGGTAATTTACCTTTTTAATAATAGTCTCCACATTTCTCTGTAATGAAAATATGCACTCAACTAGAAGTTCATAAAAAAGTAGCTCAGTAGGTCTACTTAGTCACAAAATAAAAATGTATTCAGTAAAGCCACTCATGTTTGCAATAAGTCATTTGAAAGTAGTTTATTGAAAATAGTTTTGATGTGTTTATCGTGTTCTTCATGGCAACTATGAGGTCTGCAGGAGAAACCTATAACAAACAGTGCTTTAGAGAGTGCCATCTGTCTCCAAGAGGCCCTGTTAAGTTTTAGGCTTATGTAGACAGCTCTTGATTAGATGCCTTGATGATCTCTTTGTGATTACTTAGCAGTATGAATTCAGTTTTCTCATCCCTTGTTTTAATAATTTGCGGCCTGAATCTGAAAAGAACAGCAAACCATTTTCACAGTTGATCTCTTCTCTTAAACTTACTTCTAACTCCAAAGGCATTTCCAGATTGTCCCTCCACTTTTACTTGTGTTTGCAAGTCTCTACCATTCATTTTCAGTCAGGGAAATGCATTTCTCTCTCTCTTTCTAAAATACTGAGTCACATCTTCCTTTCAGATTTTTACTTTAAGACATTCGCTTTTTTTGTTTTATGACTTACATTGGATGGAATATTGTTATATTTCATTTCAATTATGCTATATAAGAATAAATGGCACTGCAGATACGGAATTTGCAAGGTGATGCAAACACTGATGCCTTTTTCAGCTTTCAGTAGGGAGGAATCTAAATTCAATTTTTTTTTATTATCTTTATTATTTTTTTTAAGTGCTCTGAATGCTTCTATCAGGATGTTAATGGAAGTGTGATCATACTAATAACTTCAACTGAACTTTGATTATTTAAATCTCTTTGTGAATATGAAATTGTAAACGTAAATAAACATAAAATGGTTATCCTGAATTTTTATCAGATCCTTTTTGGCATTTATTAAAACATTAACAGCATATGGCCATCAGTCATAAGTGTAAGTGAGTGTGGAAGGTCAAGTATGATAATTTTTATGATTATATAAATTATCATAAAAATATAAAGTAAATAGATACTTAAATAAATAATAAATGCATAGAAGTATTTTTATGACAGGAAAGGGCTTATTTAACATTTAAAATGTGCTCTTTAAAAATACCGTATTTTTTTTCAACTATCACATAAACAAGCTGATCTAAAATAGTTCTCTTTTCAGGTGCCATTTGCCACATGAAATGAGTGCTTTATAGATTAGCTTTTCTAAAGATAGAATCATTTGTCTTTAGCATGCATTAAAGGACTTTCACTGGCTGCAATTGACGGAGAAGGTGCTTTAGAAAAACTAGAATACGAAGACTCATTGCCTCCAAATATCTCCATCTTTTATGAAATCTCTTATTTCATATCTAATTTGATGTCAGTGTAGTACTTCAGGTGAACTCCAGTGGTTCAGCTGATGTTTACTCTTATTTGTGTTTAGCCAATTGAGTATCTTGCACACCACTATGTACTTTGGAGACTTTTTTCAGGCTGAATTCTCTCAGTGACTTGTTACACCACTTTTCAAGACCAAGAATTTCTTTGGCTGCTACAAGAAACCTTCAGCTATGCACAGCCCTGGACAATGTATAAAATAGCAATTTAAGACTATTCCAATGCTGTGAAAGCAAACTATTCTGGATGATCTCCAGCTGACCAGGGACTGAGTTCTCTAGCAATGGAAACAATTGTTGCTTAGTCTACAGATGGTGAACTACAGGAAACGCTGTTCATTTCCAGTTCTCCACAGGAGTCACCAGTGAGCAACAACAAAATAAAGCTTTAGAATTTTGGATCTAATGTAATGTTAGTGCATGCATACTGTGTGTGCATATTTAACTGAAATGTAATGCACAAGTGTTCCTGCTAGTCCTCTGCAGGATCTAGAGTATAACATTGGAGCAAAACAAATTTTGGAGTTTGGCAAGACAGAAAGCTTTAATGGTTGGTAAAAATGTATTCTAAAGAAAATATCAGTTGTTGATGACTCGTAAGATAGATTGACTAGGAATTTCCTCAGTTCAGGAATAAGAAAAAAAGACTACTTTGTAGCAATATATTAAAAAGTCAAATAGGCTCACAGAAATGGTACCATACATCTTCCTAAATCTTCCTTTTCCTCTATGCCCCCTCCCCCTTCAACAGCTTGGTCAGTTTGAGCTCTTGTTTCATTTTGAAATCTTCACAGTTATCATTTTTACCTAAATTATGCTTGCAGGTCATGAGAGTTCTATGATTTCCATAAACACAATATATTATGTTCCACCAGGCTGAATGACCTTCCACTCAGATTAAAGAAAAACAAGGAAATAAGACAGAAATAAGTAAACTCCACATGACAGAGAAAGCACAGTGTTTGTCAGTCATTTTGACAGCAGCTGTCATAAGCCAAACAGTCTGCCCTAAATAAGAAGGATAACACTGCTTCCAAAGAAAATGAGCAGAGAACAGCATGAGTATTTCTCTTCAAAATTCTATTGTTATAATTAAAAAAATAAAATAAAATAAAAACAAGAAAAAAATAACAATACAAGGTTGATATAGAAAAGGTCATCTATTGCAGAGAAATGCCTAGTGGAATACAAGGAATCACTCGGTGTGAAAGTTGTAATGGCCCAGTAGCTCCAGACAGTAAGCCTAGGGTGCTGTGACGTGAGAGAAAAGAAAGGCAAGACAGAGGAAATTTTTAAGATTACAAATGTATGATGGAGATGTGTCAAACAGAGCAATGTTTATATCACTTCATCATAGCTATCTAGGGATTAAAAAAGGAATTTGATCTGTACTTTCTGCTTTGAGACATTAGAAAGAGCCCTTAAATTTCTTTTGGCATGGCATATCTTCACATTTTTACAATCACAGTATCAAAGTTTGTTGTTTTGTTTTATTTTCTGCAGGACCCATGAAATCTCCCTATATTCACTGATCTTAATTTTCCTACTCCTGAGGTTAGAATCTAAGTGTAATTTAGTCACAACAAACTCTTAAAATCATGGTAATCATTTGCAGACACTCATTACAAAACCAGGACCATCTTATTGATTGTGGAATGAGTATATATGAGTCTGTTTCAGATTTTATCCTGATAATAACTAGTCTGTAAGGTTAGAAAAACTGAAACTCAAAAAATTTAGAAGATTGAGAAATCACTCAAATCCAAAGTTTAAATCATGCAGAATTAGCATTCAAAATGAACACAAAACAACAAAAAAGGATAGTTTGGATGGAAAATTCAGTACTGATTAGTGAAGAAAGTTAGACTTTTTTATTTGAAAAATACAGAGCTAAAATGAAATTACCGGACTTTCATCTGAGTCAGACCTTGAAAAGGAAATAAAAACATGTAGAAAAGATCAAGGAAAAATTTCATTGCAAAGAGATTCATTGTCCATAGGATAGTTATAAAGAAAATTGAAGATAATCTGAATCTGGGCCCAAAGATAAATGAACATTTTCCCTCAATGCAAAAGGTCTTAGGTGATCATAATAGAGGCAAGTAGCTGCTACTTTGGTATAGTGAGAAAATTTCCAGTCCACTTCACATAGTTTTCTAGTTTGTTAAATATTATCAATACCATGTGACTATACAAAAGGGAATGTGATGTTTACATTTAAGAGGAAATCATGTTCCACTAAACTACAGGCTCATTTCATAGAATCATAGAATGACAGAATCATAGGTACATAGAATGGTTTGGGTTGGAAGGAATTTAAGATCACCTAGTTCCAACCCTCCTTGCTATCTGCAGGGACACCTTCCTCTAGACCAGGTTGCTCAAAACCCCATGCAGCCTGGCCTTGAATGCTTCCAGGTCGGGGGCACCCACAACCTTGCCGGGCAACACTGGCAATGTTGTTCCAGTGTCTCACTGCCCTCACAGTAAAGAATTTCATCCTAATATCTAGTCTAAATCTACCCTCCTCCACTTTAAAACCATTTTCTCTCATCCTGTCACTACATGCCCTTATGAAAAATCCCTCCCCACTTTTTCTGTAGGCCCCTTCAAGTATTGGAAGGCTGTTGTAAGGTCTCCTCAGAGCCTTCTCCTTCCTAGGCTGAGTAATCTCAGGTTTTCAGGTGCTTCTGCCATCTGATCATTTTTGTGGCAGTGACAGGACAGTGTCAAAGGCTTTGCTAAATTCCAGGTAGATGACATCTGCTGCTCATTCTTTTTCACTGAGGCTATAACTGCTATGATCACAATAATAAATATGGATTTACAAAGTGCTTTATGGGTGATAATAAAGATAGGATTAAAAGTCCACAGGATTATGCTGAAACATGAATTTTTGCTTTGTGAGAAATAATGGATTGCCTGTTTTTAGAGAATAATGTTGCAGTAAGACTAATCTGCTTCAAGGGAGTCTTTGATGTAGCACTGTATGGACATTTATTTATTATGTTCTAGCAGACAGGTAGGATGGGCAAGAAATTGGTTAAAGTGGAAAAGAGACACTTGGTTACATTGAAAGAGTAATTATCAGGCTAGAGAAAGATTACTATAGGAGTTCCTCATGGATCAACCTTGAGATTGGTCTGATTTAATATTTTCATTTATTATCTTGGCACACACAAACATTCTAACACATTTTCTGATGACTCAAAGTTATTAGATTTTGTCAATGCAAAGGTGAGTTGGATGAATTTAGGAGACTCAAAGGATTTGGATGACCCTGAAAGCTCAAGCAACAGTAACGGGATAAAGATAGTAGTACACAGTGCAAAGTCATGAACTTGCAGACTAATGATAAAGGACTTCTCTATGAACTGGAAGATTATCAGTGGAGAATGACAGCAAAAAAAAAAAAAAAAAAAAAAAAAGTAACTTGGTTAATCAAGGAGAGAAAAATTATCCCACTGTACAGTCTGTGAGAAAAATGGATGTAATCTTTAGCAGTAGCGTGGAAGTTTCTAACAGAAGTATGAAGAACTCTACCAGAACATATAACTATGTCACGAATATTAAAGAAAGCTCAGTTTAAGGTTAATCTTCAGATCTAAAGAAGGGAATATCTGTACGTTGATAGCAAACCTGCCTTATCAAAAGACCAAACTAATTTAACAAGTTCACTTTAGTGAGACTAAGAAGGCATGGCACTCACCTCCAGCAGTAAAAATATGTTTGAGCTGATGCTTGATATCAACCAAAATCTACTACCACTATAAGCCAGCAGGGTGCGCTTGCAGCCCAGAAGGGCAGCTGTATCCTGGGCTGCATCAACAAAGGGGTGGCCAGCAGGGAGGGGGAGGTGATTGTCCTCTTCTACTCTTCTCTCTAGAGGTCCAATCTGGAGTACTGCGTCCAGGCCTGGGCCACTCAGTATAGAAAGGATGCTGTTAGAGTGAGACCAGAGGAGGCCACAGAGATGATCCAAAGGCTGGAACACCTCTCCTACAAAGACAAGCTGGGGGAGCTGCGGTTGTTGAGCCTGCAGAAGAAAAGGCTCCTGGAAAACTTCCCTGTGACCTTCTAATACTGAAATGGAACTTATAATCAGGAGGGAGATAATGATAGTGCAAGGGGGAACAGCTTTGAACTATAAGAGAGGAGAAAGATTAGACATTAGGGGGAAACTTTCCACTGAGAGAGTGATGAAGCACTGGCACAGGCTGTCCAGAGAAGTCGTGAATGCCCCATCCCTGGAGGTGTTCAAGATCAGGTTGGATGATACCTTGGGCATCCTGATCAAGTGCCCGATTTAGTGGCTGGCAAACCTGCCATTGACAGTGGGTTCAAAATAGATAATCTTTAGGGTCCTTTTCAACTCGAGTCAATCTATGATACCGTGTATCTATGATCAGAGGAAAGGTTTTCTATATTATTCTTGCAAATTCAATTGTTTTTTTAAATTTAACTATGTAGTTTAAAGATGCCACTGAATAAGTGGTTGAAAAAAAACCCTTTATTACATATAACAATAGTGGACTGGATGCAGCAAAAAGGTCTTCGGTTTTGTGTTTGTCATATGATCAGGAACTATTGCAAAATCAATCTACACAGGGGGTACTTCAAAAGAAACTGTACTGATAAATATACAGCACTGACAGTCTATTTGTAAAATTACCCTAATGAAATGCTTCTCAACATTTGTAACATCTTTTCTGTATGAAATGAATAGATTTTGATTGCTTACTCTGTAATTTTCTGCACAAGTGCATCTGAAGTTTCTGAGAGCAAGATATAGTGAAACAGACACAGAGAAACTGCCAACTGTTTGTTTTGTGTTAAGGAAGCATTCAGGACAGTGGATGGATGGGGTTTCATTGCTGAAATCTGGATTCACAATTTGCTCTTCCAAGCTGAACTTATTTTTCTCACTCCCTAAAGTGTAACACACCTGTGCTAGGGTATCAGTGTCTGAAAAATGTAAGAGCTACCCAGGATAAACACAGTGAGTTCTGGTGATAAGATTGATGCAATTCTAACTTAGAAAAAATCCGGTTTTCTTTTCTTAGTGAGACTCAACAAGAAGTGAGTAAGTGCATTGACTGACTTACTGAATGTTTCATTTTCCTGGGTATGCTTTCACAGACAAAATAAACTATGCCTGACATTTAAAAAATGTCATGTAGGTTGATAATTGCTGCCTTTAATACATCAAAGTACGCTTAAAAAAAAAAAAAAACATGGATAACTGTAATAGAGTGGCAAATAAGATTAAGTTGAATATTGAAAGAAATATTTTGATTTATCATTAAACAAGACAAAAAATACTTGTCAAGACTTACTTCACAACTTTCATTCCCAGATGCAAATCATATTAGACAATAAAAAAAGCATTCTCAAAACTTTCTGGCCATCGAAGTTTCAGAAAAGATCTTGAAAATGTAAGATTTTGGAACTGCAATTTTAATGTAAGCAATACCAAAGTAATTGTATCTTCTTCTTTTCCAAACAAATGTTATGATTTTATAACTTTAAACTGTAATGCTAATATTTCTTAATCTACGATTTTTTGCTATTTGATTAATAATGTTCCATATTCTTCTTCCAGAAGACATTATGGCAAATGCTTTCCCATCACAAATGACTCCTGGTTTAATTTGTCTGATTGGACACTGCAAAAGAGCAGACATAATGTACTTGCACGAACATCTTAGAGAGATTTCCCAAAATGAACTAAATGTAAATTCTACAACATTATTTGCTATCCTTTCTGAAAACAAATCATAATGATAATATTTTAATCATAATCACTATTCATTGGCCCTACTGCAGTATCATATGTTTTAAAAGGAGTAACAATTTACTTTCAAACAATATTTCTGTTCAAATGCGCCTATGCTATCTTCAAAATCTTATCCAGAGCTGTGGGGAAAAAAATCATTTTATATCATTAGAATCTGCACTCTCATCTTGTAGAGACTCAGAACATTCCGCTTCTCGAAGAGATTAATATTTAAAGGTTTTAAAGTCTTGAGTGGTTACATAAAATTATTTTAAGTCATTTAAATCTACAAAAAAGTTCGACTTACGGCAAGTAAAATAACAAAGATGAAAATTCAGGAAAATTTGTCCACGTATAAAGAAAAGAGAGGTATGTATTCAGTGTGCACAGAAAACAAGTGCAAAGTTATAAAGCTTTTATTGGCAGTTCTTTTTTTAAGACTTACATAGCTTGTAGCTTATCCACCCTAAAACTTCTGTTTGTAAGATTTTGCAAAATATACTGCTATCTTGTATTCTCTAGCTATGAATCATAAAAGGCAGTGAGATAGAAGTGACAAATTGCTAAGTCACATGGAAACTATATTTCTCATTTCTTTTTGCTCACCTCATTTTCATTCTGCTAGTTTGTCTATCTCAGGTTAAACTTTGAACATTTCACAGTTCTGAAAAGCTTCAAACAACTCCTTTTTTTTTTTTTTTCTTTTAAAGCAGGATGCTGTAAAAAGCAATGTTCCTCCTGAACAAATGCAGAATTTCTTTGCTTATATTTAAAGCCAAAATTGAGTCTTCTGAAAGTCTAAGGTTTTGCTTTCTCCAAGAAATATAAGTTATGTGCATGGAAATATCAATACTAACTGTGGTTTTCAGTTGTATCTATATTATCTTTGCCTTCTGACGCAGCTATTAGACTCAGTGTGTATGAGTTATATCATGATGCTACTTTGCAAGAAACTCTCCAAACACTAATTTTGCTCTCCGTTCGTCAAGTCATGAATTTTACAAAGGATCCAGAATGACTGATTTTACAACCTAAAGGTAGAAGATAACACACTTTTTTGGCAGGAAAACATCTACAATGAGATGTTTTACAAATCTTTGGTTCTGCTTTCGTTGAAGCTGTTGCATTTGCTGTTTGTTCAAATGCTTTTGCTGTTCAACTATCACTGTATATTCATTTAAGTGCCACGTATATCAACTCATAAATGGTTTCCTACAATTATTTGAGAGCAAGCTGTCAAGATTACAGAACAATGACTTCTGTCCTTCCTTGATGGTAATACAAATAAGGTGATAAAACTTCAGCCATTATTCCTACATTGAACTTCATAAATGGCACTTAAGTATTTAAGCTTGTTCTAAGTCTGGTATGTGATTAAAGTGAAAATCTGCTTGAAAAAAATCTAGAAGTAGATTTTCTTCAGTTTAATCTATTTTTCTTTGTGGAAAAAGATGTGACCAGATCTAGAGACTCCACATAAAACTTGTGAAGTTATGTGGGTTTAAAATGGTATACAGAAGTAATTAAGTAATAGAGTCTCCTGTGTCAGTTTGGAATATGTCTAGCACAGCAAGGACTTGACCCTGATTAAAGATCTCAATATTAGTGACCTTGATACTATTTATTTTGTTAGTACTCCTAATTAAATTATAAAAATACCTTTTACTGTTCTCTTCTGAACAGACCACTGAAGATGATCTGCATCAAATAATGTATGCTTTATTCTCATAAACATTATTTCAAAATGAATGGCAAAATCTTAAGTATTGATGATTAATAGATATTCAAGCTATTAATGTAAACAAAAAATCATAGAATTGTAGAATCCTAGAATTGTTTGGGTTGGAAGGGACCTTAAAGATCATCTAGTTCCAACCTTCCTGCTATAGGAAGAGATATCTCCCTCTAGATAAATATTTGGCTTCATTTCCAAAATGTGTTTATGAATCCATATACTCTAAGGTCTAGTGAATGAAAGAATATTTCAGTAAATTTTATCTCTTCTCTAGGATATTCAGACCTACTCGCACATCTATATTTGTAATATTCTTCCATTTTATAACATACAAGGTATTATCATTTCAATTATTGTATCTCAAAGAAAAAAAAATCATGTGAAAATCAATAAGATAGATGAGTTAGAACAGTGATTTTCACTTTGCCTCTGCTGGAAAAAGTGCAGTCCTCTTCACAGACCGCATATGATCTTAGCAGAGAGCACCTGGTCAGCTCATGAAACCTACAGAGAGTCCATAGGGAACAGGCTTTGCTGGCGTAGGGTGCCCACCCTGGAGTACTGCATCCAGTTCTGGAGCCCCCAACACAAGAAGGATATGGCACTGCTTATAAATGCTTTACTGCTCTGCAGTTATTCAAGAATTTCTCTCTTGAAGCTTATACTCCTATCAATTTTCACTTTCCAGCTTAAAAGCCAATGTTACAGCTCTTCTGGAAGAGCTCACCAAAAAGAAAAGTTCTAGGACATCCACTTCAAAGATTTGGCCAAATCAGTGCTCCATCACATCCAGCTTAGATATGAATTTCATACATATTCACATAGGGGAAACTGTCCAGGTTCATTAGAGAACTACATTGCTTAGGAGAGGAACAGGCAATATAGTCAAGGACAGAGTTCAGCAAAATAGTTTTTCTATGGGATCCAGGCTAACTCTGATATGGTGGTCTTGGATACATCTGTTCAGTTCTTCACTGTCTTATACAGAAAAAAGTTCACTCAACAGGAAAATTATGCAGGCTATGCAGTTAGAAAAGCCATACAGCAAATCAAAGCAGGCTGTGAAGTACAACATGAGAAAATTATGTTTTTACCCTTAGTATAAAAATGCATGAGTCATTTTTCATCTGTTGTCTTCAAGGTATTTAAATGTTCCCCATCTAGACCTATTGAGGGTTAAATACCTGACTTCATTTGAGAATCAAAAGATACCAGGTTTAAACAAAATCACTGGGCTCAGTATAAAGTTGAACTCTGTGGAGCTGTGTAAGAACTTTATCCCATTTCCTATATCTGTATCCTCCACATGAATGAAAACATCTATCATTTCCTTCAGTCTAGAGTACAGCAGAACATTCTCTATCCTATTTCTAGCCAGAGAGAATCGAAACTCAAGGGCAAACAGAGCCCAGTTGGAAACATCTGAATAAGTTCCTAATGGATGGTTGTTATCAAAGCACTCCCATTTTGCCATCCTCCGACAACTTTATGTTTTGTAGATGGATGACAGCATTTTTCTTTCATTTCCCAGCTTCTATAATTAGCATTTAATCTTTTTGGTGTTTCCAAGTGCTCTCTCTAGGGTCATGGTACTTGTAATATTAGCTCTGTGGAAAAAATAAGTTTACTTATCAGAAAAGTATTCAGGTAGTGATAAAAATTCTGTGCAGCTGAAGGAAGAAGTGAGATAGTTGAAAGCTGGAGAGTCTTGGATTTGGGACAAAAAAGTGAAGGAGATGAATACTATCAGGCTTTTTTTACCTTGTCCCAAAACACAAAGTATATAGAGCATATTCCCTTACAGGGTTACACAGAGAAAATCTCCAAGAATCTACCAGGTAGGATGAATCTACAGTGCTGCTGGGGAGGCTTGTAGTCAGACACTCTCCCAATTTGTGGCATTAGCCTTCTTTCCAGTCTCCCTTGTCTTTCCTCTCAGCACATCATTTGTACTTCCAAGGCTTAATTTTTCTACAGTTTATGCAACAGTTGACTATTGTTTCTTTATATATCTTCCAAAATTTTATTAACCTTCAATTTATTCAACAGCTTTCATTTTGCTGATAGTTAGCGAATGTAATAAATACCTGGTGAAAAACAGATGAAAAACAAGTCTTTTAATGTATTCCTTCTTTTAAACACAAGTAGAACTGTCAAGTGAAGTAAGCTCTTAATATCTTAAATTGTACTGTTTTCTAGACAAAGGTAAATACCCAAATTCCTGCATCATTTTTGAAATAGAATTTCAGTGTCACAACCATCAAATTATTAAAAAAAATAAATAAATTGCATTACGTCTTTACAATCACTTTCTCTGTAATTATATTCTTTAGTTTCTTTAAAGAGGTACAGTGAAGTCTGACTAAATTAGTAGAACCAAGACTCTGAATTTCTGCTCTTGGCTTTTTAGAATTACACATGAGGAACCAGAAAATATACTATGAAAAAAAAAAAAACAAAAGAAATTGAAAAATATAAACATTAAAGTGTATTTGAGGAAATATTACAGGACTCTTCTCAGAAAATTCAGTTACAGTCTATACAAAATGTTGTTAGGGGAAAAACAAAACAAAGCAGAAACAAAAACAAAAACTGTCATTGTGCCTAGAGCAAAATTGGAAATATGTAAAAAACAAAGTTTTTATTTGGATTTCAGCAAGAATTGCAATGAACTAATGCATATGCTTGGCAAATCAAGCTCAGTAGAGGTTTTTTCATGCTTAATGTCTCCTTGATAGCAGCACTAGCAAATTCTACTTTCATGCATTCACAGTATTTTTGTATATCAAGATGAAAAGCATGAACAGAAATCTCAACTCACACATTGTGTTTTGAGAAATATATCCAATGCTCAAGCTTCCCCGTGTATTTCATTAAATCTTAATGAATAATGCTACTTGCTGCTTCATAAAATTCTGGAAAAAATATAATTGTCTAAGCGATTTCACAAAGAAATCTAATTCTCAGCTCGGGAGAAGCAATTTTTGTCCTTCAAAAATTTTTCATATTTTATTATTTTTATCTTAGAACATAGGGCTAATCGTTTTTCACAGAAGGTTAGTGCTCATCCAATTTCATGGGGTTATTGGTTCATATCACAGATGTAAAAAATGCAAGTGTTGGTTATTTCATCTTTTCTAAAAATACAGACTACTGCAGGACAGAGTAATGGTATTTGGCTTATCTCTCAAGCACAAATATAACTAGGAGACCACTGGTGCATTTTAGGAAAATAGTACCAATTTCTCTTGTAAAACGCCAATCTCATTACAGCATTCTCTCAGCTGCAGTCCTCCTCAAAGGAGTATTAATATCAAGTGCTTATATTCTTTCAATAAGTAAAATATATATGCAACATTACTGAACTTTTTCTACCTATTGATAGGTCACCTGAGGGCAGTTCTCCATCTCTCCAAGTCCAGAGGAGGTAAGATTTTACCCCAGGAGGGGCAGAGTCTAGGGATTGAAACAGATGAGACAATGTCTGTCCTGTCCTATGGATCACCCTTTTGTCTTTCATTAGATACTCAGGAAGTGAATGATGGAGAAATTAACCTTTCCTACACTTAACTGTCTGAAAATGAGGTGCAGAGTCTGAAAAAGCACATTTCCTTCACTTGGGAATTTCAGTTTAGTGTTACAACAGTGGAGTCAATTTTAACATGAATCTTACTTATTTTAAAGCTGAATGGAAAACTAATTGGCATGTCCAGCTGGAAAATGACTCTTTTATTAGTGTTTAAATTTCGGTCACACTTCAATGATCATAGTATGCAGATAAAAATTCACACGGTTAAAGATACTGTCTCACTCCAAGTTATGGGAGGGAGAGGAGGTTATTTGAATATCTGTATACCCGGCATGAGATTAAGAAACAACGGTTCAAATGTTGGTCCGACCAGTTTATTACAGATCTTAACCAGAGAGATGGGGAAGAGGAGGACGGACACTGTTATGAATTAGCGTAATGGGGAAGGGAAGGAGAGAGATAGAAAAGATAGGAAAGAAGAAGCAAGGAGTCTTTGTAGGAAGCAAGAGGGAGATAGTCACCACCATGGATACAGCATGGTTCATAGTTCAGCCATTGATCTTCAGCAGTGGTGGGTCGTCGGGCATTATTGTTCTGTTGAGCACGATGACGACAACGGTGACCATGGCGATGATGGCCCCTTTTCAATGGTTTCAAAGTGGTCGAGTCAGCTGTTTTTGGAGTGACAGCTCAAATCCAAAGTGGTTGAGTCAGCTCTCCTTGGAGATTCTGGCTCTGAGATCTCAGCAGAAACTCCTTTGTTCCTATCTTCCGGGCCTTGCCAGCAGAGAAGAGGGAGCAGGGATGCCTATCTGCATCCTGTTTTTCACAGGACACGATGGTATAATTCCCCAGTTTTCCCATACCAAGCTGGAGCTATTTTGTCACAGGCCAGATCTTCTGCCAGGAGTTTTTACTCCTAAGCACTCTCTTCCAGAGGCAAGCAGCTTTGGAGGAAGGGGCTTTCAAATGTCCACAAAGTGATGCCGTTTGTCACACGGTAGCACCCATCACTTGCCTCCTCAACACATCAATCAGAGTCTTACCACAAGAAATACCTCAGGAAGCAAGCTTTGAGCCAAAAAAACAAAGAAAAATTCTCACAGGTATCTGCAAATGAGAGCAAAGAATTTCAGATCTGCCAATATAAAATGCTCTAAAAAAGAACCAATGGAGAAATTCTATAATCTTCAGACCAAAAAAGAATGCAATAATTCTGTATATGATAAATGTGTAGTATATATAATGCATACTAATTAGTTTGCGAGTAACAGGAATAGAGTACATGTTTCTCTGCTTATAATGGCCTCAGTAAATAATATTTTTTATATTAATTGCAGAATGTTTCTTTCATCTCAGAAAGATAATGAGGCCAGTATATAACAGCAGCCATTACACTGCTTTCTGCCAGCCCCTGTCAGGCTGAATGTAGGCCAAAGAGTTTGTGGATGTCAGCAATGAACATACGTCCCTGGGTGCTGGTCTTGACTAAGTGCGAAGCAGCATTAGCTCGAGTTCCAAACAAACAAAAAACAAACAATCCTCTAAGACATTATGCAAATGCTTCTCAGAAAGTCCAAATTCATTTGAAAATAAAGTTTATTTACAGAAGTCTATGTTTTGTAATAATAACACAATTAATCCTGATCTAGAGATTTGTACCCATAGGCCATTTGAATCCATTTCTATGGCATCAGTTGCAGAGAAATCTGCTGATATTAATTCAGCTAAGTCCAAAAATGCCAGTTATTTCTGTCACCAATAGGAAATGACTAGAGATAAGGTTTTCTTGGTTTTGTTGTTGTCTGTTTCATAAGTTAACTGCTTCATGAGTTACCAGGTGATTCATTACTGGGAGTGGAGCAAAACTGAGATCTTCCAGATAGCTCACCCAGATAAAGATCACCTTTTAGTCTGATCACCTACACTGAAACCAAACAGAGGAGAAATGACTGTGGCACTCTGAACTCTGTAACAAAAAACCACAATTTAAAGGAGCAGAAATATAGTTATTTCTTTCACATTGAATGGCCAGTAAAAATCTATGAACCTGTGATTTATTTTGGTTAGGATAAAAAAAGTAGTGACTTTGTTACTTTGAAATAAGCCTATTCTCATGTGTGTGAGGCACTGAAAGAAATACTTTGCACTTGAATACTTGAAGGAATCAGACAACAACAAATGATCAACACTAACCTTTAAATTCTTTCAGCTCAGTTGTGTTTTGTCTCATCTTTCTCTTTTTTTTTTTTTTTTACTTTTTCTTTATTCTCTGTGTCTGATGCTATGATTTGTCTCACTCCTTTTGTTTTCTCACATTTATCTATGCAAAAATAATAGGTTGCCCCCAAAGGGCACTGCTTATGACTTCTTGATTAGCGATGTGATTTACAACAAGAATCACACTCAATAATGCAAGGTTCTAGTCAGGTCACACTGCAAATTATACTACATTATTAGCAACACACTATTATGTCAACTTGTATGCATATATTTGGAACTGAACTTGGCGAGAGATGTTAAAAACAAGAAGGAATTCTATAGATACATAGGTCAGAAGAGACAGTCCAAAGAGAGCGTACCTCCTCTGCTAAATGAGAAAGGAGCACTGGCTAAAATGGACATGGAGAAGTCTGAGGTACACAATGAGTTCTTTGCCTCAGCCTCCTCTGACAGCTAGGATTCTCACATCCATGAACATCACATCCCTGAACCTCTAGTTGGGAACTGGGGGAGCAAACTTCCCCCCACTCTAAAAGCAGAGCAAGTCCAAGACAAACTCATGAGACTGAATGTGCACAAGTCCATGGGGCTGGATGACATGAAATCCAGAGTCCTAAAGGAGTTTGCTGATGTGGTTGCCAAGCCACTCTCCACTATATTTGAAAAGTTGTGACCGTCAGGGAAGTCTCCGGGAACTGGAGAAAGGGAAACATTACTCTTATTTACAAGAAATGGAGGAAGAAGGACCCAGGGAACTACAGGGTCATGAGCCTCACCTCTGTGCCTGAGAAGATCATGGAACAGATCCTCCTGGAAAGCATGTTAAGGCACATGAGGGATGAACAGGTGATCTGGAACAGTCAGAATGACTTCACCAAGGGAAGGTGGTACCTAAGCAACCCGGCGGTCTTCTATGATAGAGTGATAGCATCAGTGGACAAAAGGAAGGCAAATAATGTCATCTACCTGGACTTCTGCAAGGGCTTTGACATGGTTCCCCACCACAACCATATCTCTAAATTGGAGAGATATGGACTTGAAGGGTGGACTATTCAGTGAGTAGGGAATTGGTGGGAAGTCAGAGGGTTGCGGTCAATGGCTCAATATCCAGGTGGAGGCCAGGAAAGTGCAATGTCACCCAGGGATCTGTCTTGTGTCCATTACACTTCAAAATCTTTATCAGTGGCATAGATGATGGGATTAAGTGTACCCTCAGCAAGTATTCCAATGACACCAAGCTGAGTGGTTGATACAGCAGGAGGAAGGAATGCCATCCTAAGAAGTCTTGACAGACTCAACAGATGAGCCCTTGTGAATTTAATGAGATTTAACAAAGCAAAGTGAAAGGTTTTGCACTTGGGTTGAGGTAATTCCAGATACGTATGCAAGCTGGGAGAAGAAATCCTTGAGAATACCCCTACTGTGAAGGACTTAGGGGTCCTGATAGATGAAAAGCGAGCCAGCAGTGTGAACTTGCAGCCCAAAAAGCCAATAGTATCCTGGGTTCCATCAGAAGAGGGGTTGTTATTAGTGCAAGGGATGTGACTGTCTCCCTCTAATCTGCTCCCGTGAGGCCTCATCTGGAATACTGTGTCCAAGACTGGAGCCCCCAAAACAGGAAATATGTGGATTTTTTGGAGAGAGTTCAGAGGAAGTCCACGAAGATAAACAGGGGCTGGAGCACCTCTCTGATGTGGATAGGCTGAAGGAACTGGGCTTGTTCAGCCTGGATAACAGAAGACTGCAAGAGACCTCATTGCAGCTTTTCCATATTGGAAGCAAGTTTATAAGCATGAGGGAAATAAACTTTTTACATGGGTTGATACTGATAGGAGAAGGGGGAATGGCTGTAAACTAAAGGAGGGGAGATTTAGATTAGATGTCAGTAGAAAGTTTTTCTACTGAAAATGTGGTGAGGTGCTGGAACAGACTGCCCAGAGAGGGTGTGAATGCCCCATCCCTGGAGATATTTAAGGTCAGGTTGGATGTGACCCTGGGCAGTCTGATTTACTACTTGATCTAGTGACTCTTCCTGTGGCAGGGGATTTGGAACTTGGTGATCCTTGGGATCTGTTACAATACAAGCCATTCTATGATTATACAATACCGAACCTATCATTGTAAACCCTGTATGTACAAAATAGAAGGTAGCTCATTGGTCAGTATTTGTAATACCTTGAACTGTCTTACTAGGTAAATTCATGTTTGCCTTTCATCAGATGCTTATATGAAGAAAATCAATCATAGTCTATATAATCAAATAATCAGCACAAAAATTAAGAAAATATTAATTCTTAGCACATGTATAGCCACATCCAGAATGAAGATCTCAGGATTTCCAACAAACTCAGTTGCTGAAATAGTAGAAGTATTTGATAATGAATGTAAAATTTGTTGCAAATAGAAATATTACCAACATAGTATGGCATCTGTATACATTCAAATTCAGTGAACAGTGATTATCAATTCATATGAAAGAAAGGAGAAAATACCTGATATAGGAAGGAAGTTAACAGTGAGTATTACAGCAACCGGAGAACAAGCATTCTTGTCATTTGTTAAACAGATTCAATGACTCATTTCAGTGTTATAAATGATTGATCTAATGCCCATATTATTAGATATGTATTAATTTCCAAAGCACCTAGCAGGCAAGAACAGTGCAGATCATTGTTATTTGACAGCATAGTGATAATACACAACAATAACAACAGTAACAATAACAACAACACAATGCTTATATGGAGCATATTCTATATTGAAATAACTGTACAAATATTAACTAATTAACGCAAACTAATGATATTCCTTTACTATCTCACAATACTAATAAAAGCAAATTACTTCTCTGTCTACACTTTCATGTTCTTAGCTATTTGCTTTGAGCATATTATGGTAAACTTTAGAAATCAGTTTGTAAGGCTAAGAAAGATGCATGCAGACTGTCTCGCTCCAATTTATAGGAGAGAGATGGGGTTCTTTTAATATCTGTATACCCGGCGTGAGATTAAGAAACAGCAGTTCAAATGTTGGTCCAACCAGTTTATTATAAATCCTAATCAGTGAGACGGGGAAGGGAAAGGAAGGGAAGGGAAGGGAAGGAGGGCGATAGAAAAGATAGGAAAGAAGCAAGAATCACGTAAAGTGGGGACAGTCGCCACCAGGATCCAGCAGCAGTCCCATTGCACGATATTTCAAAGGTCCGAGGCAAAAGCAGGGAGAGCAGCAGCATGGCGAGCCTTGGGCAGCAAGCAGGCAGTCGCAGAGCCAATCCAGGGGTAAGCAGCAGGACTCAGGTAGCGGGCCCAGGAGAGTCCGTAGTGAGGAATTCCATGTGAAGTGAGGAATTCTGTAGTGAGGAATCTGATGGCAGACACCTTTGTTCCTCTTCAGCATGCTGGTAGAGTGCAGAGCAAATCCAGGAGGGAGAGAGGCAGGTGGTGAGGCTTCTCATGGCAGAAACCTCTTCTTCTTCATGAGGAATCTGTTGCCAGAAAACCTAAACCTCATGATTGTAGGTCCAATTTTTATCCTCCTTCTTCTGCCAGCATGGCATTCCTGGGTGCTTGGATAAGAGTCATGTGCAGCACCTCCTGAGATGGCCATCTTCCTTGAGATAAGTCCACACAAAAGACCGCTTCACGGCCATTAAGCTGCGGGTTATCTGTCTCTCTCGTTGCCCCTGGCCTTGTCCACCTGTGTCCCTCAGACAAAGAATTTCACAACCTTTGCCCAGGACTTGTCCATCAGTGTTCTCCAGACAAAGGATTTCTCAACCCTTGCCCAGGACTTGCTTGGACTTGTTCATCTGTGTCCCCAGCAAGCTTTGAAACAATGATGTAAAAGAATAATCTCTTACACAGACACATTTTAAAAATTCCTCCTTAAACACTGTCTGATGCAGAAAGTAGACAATTGTCCTTAGAATCAGGTATGTCATAAAGTTTACACCTGTGTGTTATTGTGAGTTAAACATTAATGGAACCAAAAGAAATTCTGGTAAAATTAGAGCTGGTCAGAATTCTTCTGAGAGTAGTTTACTGTCAGAGAATGACAGTCTCTCAAAAATCTTTCAACATGCAGTCCAGTTCACATGCTGGGATTTTCTGAGGAGGAAAAGCCTGGAGATGAGGTTCAAGAACATCCAGAGACCTTAACTCTGAGTAGCCCAGTAGTTTTAAGATTCCAGAGCTTTATAAAATAGCGTAGCAATTTCTCTTTGTGCCTAGGGCTGAAAAATTATGAATCCTTCAGAATTTTATGCTTTTATTTTAGCTTCTGACAGTACCCTTGAGCCATTGTCCCTGACTGCTCACACTGCCTGTTCACATGAGCTTGCTGACTCATGATCTGGCTTCTGAATCCAGGGTAAGGCAGCTAGATCTGCTGATGGGGATATTTGGAGATAAAAGAAATGGAAGAGTTGCTTGTTCCCTAGCAGTGCACTGTAGTCAAAGCCAGCTGGTGCAGGGAGTTCCAGCTGAGTTGAGTTTCAACAGAGTTACTAAGAGCAATGGTGAATGACATTTGGACTTTGGTGTCAGTGAGGACAGCCAAAAGTTGTCCAATTCTATATTTCAGAAATCCTTAGTCTAAAACGAAGTTGTGCATTCCCTAACCTTATGCCTGGAATTCAGATAAAACCCTTCAAGGATTTTTGCTTTACTTTCTTTTTAAACTTTTGAAATAACATCTTATTTACTAGGTGGATGGGAACTTAATTAAGCAGGCACTGTAGAACACTTCTTAAAAGTTCAGATACAACTGCCAAGATTTATTTCCTATAATTTCAGTTTCATTACCAGCTCTAGTTTGCTAGTAAGCTTCTTGGACATGTCTCACAACTTAGTGCTACTCTTGCTATACTTTCACTGCCACCTTGTGTAACCCCAGTTTGTCCCATATTTTGCAAGAGAAAATATGGCAAGGGGCTATTATTTCTATGTTCATATAATATTGAGCAAAATAGGACCCAGTTGGCTTCTTTGAAACATGCTCTATAAATACTAAGTATCAATATTACAATTATTGTTGCTATACTGTGATAATTATTATATTTATTACTATTATTAGTATTATATAATGACATACTTAACACTTGTAAGTCATTACATGTGCCTTGAACTTCTGTTATACTGTAATATAATATCTCAAGATTGCATCATACACATGTTGATTATTCTATCCATGTGCTTATGGGTGTTTAAAGATGTATTTAAATTATACATCTGCTGTACCAGAACTAAATAGTATATATTAGTAGAAAATAATTAAATGCCCATATACATCTATATGTTTGCCTAAATTCTCTAGATATTATTGACTTTCTGGAAACAACCTTACTTTAATCAAGCTGGTTGATCCTGTTGCAAAACTTCAAGAGTCCAGTTGGCTGATCTTATAGGGATAGGAGCCAGGCTGGCAGATCAGTGCCCTCACCAACATGGACACACTCCCGCTGTGTACAAACCAGAATAATGTAAGTCCAGTGAGGATAGCCTGGGGCAGCCAGGACCCCAGATGTTCCCATATACATCTGCAGTAACTATACAGGATTGAGAAGGCAGCAGAAGAATCCAGCAAGGCATGGTCAGAGCCATGAAGGCTGTGGCCAGGTACAGTTACACCTGCAGTGTATCAGAGGCAGAGCTGGGATAGGTAAGAGCTAGGATGGGCTCTTGAGAGTTACTCCCAGGTGAGGCTCTCCAGCTTGGAGGAGGCCCACTTCCCAGGGCTCCATGCATATCTATGTGCCCAATGACTGTGCTGCTCCAGCACTCACAACAGGCACTTCCAGCTAAACCCTACATGGGAGCACAAACTTTGTGTTTTCAGGCTTAATACTTGTACCTGGAAGGTTTCCGTGGGATTATCTGGATTTAGCCCATGTGTGCTCTGACTTGCTAGACAGCTCCTGCTGAAAATGTGAACTCATTCCCAAGTAGTCCCAAGAAAAAATAAAACCCAAAATGTTGCTTGAAATATTTGGGAAAGAGTAATGAAAAAAAAAAATTAACTCAAACACTGACGTAGTGGCAAGTCACTACAGCAACCTGAGGACATAATGACATGAACATAAGTGTTCATGAGTTCATAATATTGCTTTCCTTGCTCCTTGTCCTGTTTGTTAACCAAATAACAAGCATCCAGAAGAAATTACTTCCAACATTAGAGTACCCAATTAGTCTTCTCTGTTACTTTCTGATCCCACCAGTACCCCTCACTGACCTCCCCAGCTCTGACGCCACTGTGTTGAGCCATCCTAAGAGCTTCTAAATATGATATTTTCTCCTCTTTAATTGTCCCCAAAATCCTTAATAACAGTATCAAACCTCTTCCCGTTGAATTTAATTTCTATCTTCACTTGTTCTTGCCCCCCTCCCTTCTAAGCAATTGAAAGGATCAGATGAAAAACCCTGATTTTTGCAATGTTTTACAAATCTTTAGGGGTTTGATAGACTCAATTCTGAGTTAGATGATAAAGTTTGTTTGATTTGAGCCCAATTATACTATCAGCTGCCTTAGGAAATCCTAATTCAGAAGGTAAACTGGAAGGAAAAAATAGCTCAGAGAAAGGGAAAGCTTGTACACTCCTACACATGTGCAAGAGCCCAGATGTACAAACCTTATTTGTAACTACTGAAATTTGGCAGCTTTAGGTCCTTGGGAGTTTATTGTGAATGTAAAGTGGGTATTATCCTCAGATGCTTGTGTTTGCTATTCATATCACCTTTCTAAACATGGGTGAACATGGGAATAAATATTTTCATTGAAAAGTGAGAAGAATATGCATATATATATAGGTTAGTAAACAGATGGTGGCCCTGAACTCTTGGCTTTAGAGATAAATTCGTAGTTCACCTTTTGATTAAAATAAGAAATCACAGGAAGCAAGAAGGACCAGGATATCACAGCTGCTGTTTCTGGTATCACATTTAGTCTTCTCTTATTGTAGTATCTTGGAATTATGTTCAATTTATGCTGTGCTCCATCATCTCTTTTGTGAACTTGGGCCTTCATAAACTGATTTTTTAATGGCATGACATAAGATGCTGAGGAGTATATACTTGCAATATTTCAGCTGTAAAGCCGGATAGGGATTTTTAATGTAATATTGTATTTTTTGACCTGTGCTGGCATACATTTAACTGATTTTAAGCTAGTGGGAAATGGATAAATGACTAGAAGTTGCATGAACAAATTCTGCTGGTTATCCCTCATCTGGACTGGACTCAGTGACTTAAAAAAATGTGCAGTTAAGTTAAATTGCATACTTTCTACTCTCAATTTGTTTTTGTATGTATAAAGTTTAAAAGTTTCTACTTTAACAAACTGACAAAATGCCTTTATAATATAAACATCTCTCAGCTCATAAATATATTTTTAACAGTTCTTTGATAACTCTTTACTTGAAGGATGTAATCATTAGTTCAACTGATTTTTTTTATTATTATTATTATCTCATATTACATCTTTGTATTGCTTATTTTTTACTATTTATTGTACAGGAAGTAACCTTGATGAGAATTCCAGAAACTCCTCATTCTTAAGTAGATTTATTGATTTTCAAGTTTTAACTCTCTAGAAACTGTAGCTCTTCGATAGCATATACAGGATTAATACATTAGTTGCCAAAAAAAAAAAAAAAAAAAAAAAAAGTGTACTTTAAAAGGAAACAATATAAGCATCTAATAGAAACATTCCAGATACCCATAGAAATACCAGACAACTTCTGGATGCTATCTATGGTAGAAGTCTCTTCTGCAAATTAAATCTAAGTGTAAAACCATTAAGGAAATGAAAAAACTTTCTGTAATGAACTTGTTTCAGAAGACATTAAAACATTTTACAGTAAAATAAAAGTATTATATTACTCACAAACCAGGCATTACAGCAACCTTAATATTTTTATTCATATGCGAGTGTTTTTATGTGGTAACATGATCTATATAATCCTTTTTAAAATAAGAATATTTAAAATTTAATCATTTAATATATATATTTAGGATTTACTTCTTGTTTTAGTGTTCCTCTAAAGCTGGGTCTTATCATGCTAAAGCCCTTTCAATTTCTTACAGCCTTGACATTTCTTCTGCATCTGTTGATATCATCAGCCTGTAACACTTAGAAGAAGGAAGTTCCATTTCCAAGTCCAGAGAAGAATGATTATGAATTCAATATGCCAACAGAGAAATTCAGACAGAGGTCAAGTATCCGGTATCCTATTAGTATGTAGGACTAATGTAAGTCTTCCAGAATTTTTTAAGTCATCTCAGTTCAGCTTAGGAGAACTTCTGGACACATCTGTTTTTAGGTTTAAATTTTAAAAAGACAGCTTCCAAAAAATATGTTGTTTTTTTTTTACAAATCACACACTGTAGCAACCAGCTTTAAAGGAAAATCATTTTTTTTCCAGAAGTAAACCAGTCTAGCAAAATTCTGTTCATACTGAAATGAGCTGCAAATCTCCAGGTATCTTCATAGGAGTGAAAGTTTTACCAGATCATAGAAAACTGAGTTGGAAGCTGGAGAAAACTGCATTCCAACTTGGCAATCAATGAAAAACCACTGTTTCAAACATATTGAAACTGGTGAAAAACTAATTGATTATGACGGAAAGGAGGCATTGACTTTTCTCCATATGATAACCTTTATTTAAAAAGTCAGTTAGGTTCAGACAAGGGATGAGCAGAGAATGGGAAATCTTCTGTACAAGCAGAGAATGGAAAATCTTCTATAGAGTTGCCACGTTAAGTTTCCAATGAGCTGAATGCTATCAAATTTGTTTCTTTATATAGACATTACTCTAGTGTGCAACTAACCAAAGAATTGACTTTAATGTTTAGATTCAGATTTCATATCAGCATAAAAATCTGGAAATTTAAGACAATCAATGATCAGAGGTTTTTTTTTTTTTTTTTTCCCTGAATGTTCTACAGGTGTACTATAAAATTGGACAATATAATTAAAAAATATTTTGTCTGTAGATTTCCTAGGACTGAACACAACATTGTTCCATTGATCCATTGTTCCAACATTCTTGGCATAACCTAAAGCCGATACATTAGCTATAGGTTTCTTTCAGTAGATAATGACTGAAAAATATATTTTCTGGAGACATTTAAATCAGAAAAAGACACTAAAGGTGATTCACAGGCAGCATATCTCTGTATGCTTTGTAGATACTTCCATCATTTGAAGTTTGTAGATGAAAATAAGTTGCAGTGAAGACTAAGTAAAGATGACTACAAGCCATCGTTTCTACTGTGTGATGTATTTTACTTTACTGTCAATAACACTGCGATTCTATCAAACCAATCAGGCTCCCTATATGATCTGGTTGAAACAAAATACAAGAGAGGAGAAAAAGGGAGGTCAATAATGGGAAGAAAAAGATGACATCTTCTGATATGCTGAGTGGTGGTTGATCCTCTAATTGTAGTTTGGCAGGTAGATAAAGATGAGAACTGACATTATCCTAGCACAGAGAGACACAGCATAAGGAATGCAAAAAGAGTAAAGCACTTTAAATGAGCTTCAAATTCTATTCAAACTAATAAGAGTTCTCTGATTGAATTCATGAGGGTGTAGCTGAGATTTTGATTGAAGCATACACTCCAAATGCATATTGCCCTTTTAAAAAAAAAAAAGTTACTGATAGGCCTTGATTGCTATCTGTTTTCCATATGACTACTCTTCCACTGTTTGATAAATAATGGAAAGGATTTTAACCTTGAAAGGAGCTGGAAAAACTTCTGAGAGATAAAGCTCCATCAGAGAACAGTGTCTATTAGGAAGTCTGTACTATGGCAATGACTGATTCCCAGATGAATCACCTTCACATATACTTTTGAAACCTATTTGCCTGATAGAAATCTTGGTGACCTCAGCAAGGCAATATTTCTGACATATTTTTGTTTACATCCTCTTTAAACACAGCTCAATGTATCACTTTTCTTGGAGCATTACTAACTTTTTTTCCTATAAGCGTATGTACGGGCTTATGAATTTTTAATACCACAAGCAACATTCATATTAAGAAAAGTTTTTTTTTATATGGATATAGATATGATTCGACATGATAACCTTAGGAAGAAAAGAAAATGATGTAACTTTCATAATGATATCAGGTTATAATGCCACTCCCAACTTATCTTTGTATGGATTAAAACGCAGAAGCTTTACTTTAGCAAATGGTGAAATAGAAAAAAAACAATACACGAATGTTCGTCATTTAAAATTCTGCTCTATACTTCCCTCTACACAATGGTATTTCACTACAGAGCTGTTTTTTATCTATGACGTGAAATAGAAATATTGTAATACATGCCATGCTTTCAAAGCAAGTTACTGTAATAATTTCCATACTAACTGGGTGTTTTCTGTTTCTCCATCACCTCATCAGGTTTGCAAATTACAAATTGTCCCATAACCTCACAAACTCAGCTCATGTTCCACTTGAATATACTATGTTTATGCAAAGTTGTCTAATTTAGCCCTTTTTCCTGTAAGAAAAGTTTTCCTAGTATGTAACAGAAATAATCACCTACAATGTTGCACACAAACAGAATTTAATCATCTAAATGCTGCAAGAATAAGACACACAAATTTCAGATCTTGAAAAGTTTATTTAAGTTGCTTCCAGTTCCTTAAGGAGACACCTATGTTTTTGACATTACTCCCATCCAGACAGCTGCAGTTGAGCTCTGGGCCTCTTAAGAAAGACAATCTTTGCAGTTTTTACTATTCTGAGCAGCCTTGTCTTTCTTTGTGATTCAGTGTCTGTGCTCCACACATCTTGCCTGCATGTAGGATTTACTTACCCAGTATTTATTAACTATTTGGATTTGTAGACTTCTCACTCATGACACGTGGTAAGTTGCTCTAGTGAATGCTTACCATACCCCACAGAATAAACCTGTACACATGATTCTATCTCTGTAAACAAAGCACATAATATTATCAAGTGTGGAAATGAAAGTAACTGTACACTTCAACACTATTTTATTCGCATTTAAATGAAAACCACTGCTGGTGCTGAAATACTCTTTAGGTACCTTGGGAAATGGGGGTCAAAAATATATGTGTAAGTATTTCACAGTGTTATAGCAGTGACTTTTTCTTCCTTCAGAATGCAATACCCTGCTGGGAGCTGACTCCCAGGTCTATTGCTTTTGTGCAGGGTTTGTACCTGTCCAACACAGCAGGATGCTGAGCACTGCCACATCCCAGAACAGGCTTCAAAAGACTGAAATCTGTGTCATTCACATTAAATACTTTTCATATTTATTTTTAATCCAATGCCTCAGAGATCAGGAATTGTAGCTCCCTTCCTTTCGATTCAAGGTTGGTTGGGGATCCTACCTTCCAGAATAAGAGCTCTATTAAAAGTACTTCTACAACAGTAAACTCTTATCCACTTTTCTGCCATCAAAAGTGTAAAAAAAAAATTATTAAAATACTTAATAAACATACATTATTTTAGTGACAGAGGAAGACACCAACAGCCTTTGAGTTATTTGTTAGAACATTTGGTGAGGGATCCAACAGAAGAAAAAAACCAAGAGTGCTAATTGAGCACATTTTTGAAAACAGGGCTTTCCTTTCTATAATGGAACAAAACAAAATGAAAAGATGGAGATAACTTGTTTCTGAATAAGTATTCTCATTCTCAAAATGCTGATTGATGCCCTTCATTTAAAGCGAATACATAGTATAATTTTTAAGGATAAGTGTGACTTTTTTTTTTTTTTTAAATCAAAAATAATTGATAATTCTACATAAAAATGAAAAAAAAATGTTTTATGACTCCAAAAACAACTTCAGTATTTACATTGCCTTCTAGTGTACTCCAGATGAATATTTTCAGCCATTGTACTGTTTTACCTTTTTCTATTAGTAAATTTCAGTAAGTTCTATAGATAGTCTCAACTGTGTTATTCATGTGATTTCAAAATTAAAATTTTCTGTTTGCTTGACGGAGCATTAGAGTATTTAAAAATCAAATTTAGTTCTAAATGCCTGTTTTTACAACCAGCAAAAATTTGTTTTGGGAATCAAGTTTTTACCATACTCAGTAAAAGTACGTGCTTTTATGAAGTGTTAATCAAAAAGCATGTCAGATCTGTCTGGAATGCAATCTGGATCAAAGGACTAGGAAGAAAAATAACTATTTTTTTTTTGTCAGCTGTACTTCCTACTTGTTCTTAATATAAATAACTTTGTTCCTGTTTTATATTTAAAACAAAGTTGCAAAGTTTTGACTTGTCATTTCAATTGACTTCAATATATAAAAGCACACAGTGATTTAATAAGACAGAGATCAGGCCCAGAATGTTCAATTCTTTGTTAGCTTACATTGGATGCAGCTTGAACATAGATCACTTTGTCATAAACTGTATTTAAGTCTGGCTTTCTGCTTCAAGACACTAAGGAGAAAAATCCAACACTGACTGCATTTTACAAATACACACTGGGATGAAACCTGCCACAATTAGGGATGAACAGGTTTTAAAGTGAGTTGCACTGAACCATCAGAAGGTAATAAAAGTTACTTATTCTCTAGGACAATCAATCCTTCTACTGCTCACCAAAACTTGGACCTGGATGTCAGCTATCCAATAAAGTATCTGCTATTTGTCAGGAAACCCTGCCAGGAGCATTTCTTTTACTTTGCAGATATAAATATGAAAAACAGACTTCAGACATTTAGGAGTGTCATTTCTTTTCATGTCTGCAAAATGAATTTCTGTGTCTGAAAGGTCCCTTCTGCAAATGGTTTGTGCTCTGGGAAGGAGATTTCAGAAAGTTTTTAATAGCTCTGAAGGTGGATAATGAGAGAGAAACTCTCCTTTTCCAGAGTTATATTATATTTTCATGGATTGTGGCCACATGCCAGAGGTCTTGGTAATCACTGTTCTGAGCCTTCAAATGGTTTCTAGGGGTTAAATGCAAAATAATTGCTTTGAAAGATCTTTTCACCCTGTAGTTAATTTTCCCATGAGATTTGTGAAATTGGACACACAAAAATCTTACCTTCTGATTCTTACGGAATATGATTTGAGTAGTTCAACTCATCGTTTGAAACAGTTCTATGAAACCACAGTGATTTATCAAAATCCTCCTATAATTTCCTATAATTTTTGTTTTTATTATTGTTTAGAACTAAAACAACTATTTCCTCTATTCCATGTTTTTTTGTGCTCAAAGATACTGTTGAAACCCTGAGGGCAAAGTTTTGGGTGAGCTGGAAATGGTCCACTAACTATATCTGAGTTTAACTTGAAAGTCTGCATATGATTACCAGTTGATCTGAAGTTCATTGGCTTTAGGACTATGCAGTAAGCGTGAACATGACAGTCACCTCCACATGCTGAAAAACAAGGGTAAGTCTAGAGTCCTTAAGAGACAACGATCTCCAGAATTGAATATGCCCACAGAGAGGAAGCATTTAGCTGTGGAGGATGTGCCAGTTGTCTCAAGAAATGTGTTTGTCACCTAGCACAGAGGCTTTTGTCACCTACAAGCAGCCAAGGAGAGGTCCAACATCCCATCTATTCTACCCACACCATGAAACATATGCTCTTCCTCACATCCAGAGGTAGACCAATAAAATGCTGGGGAAGTTCTTCTAGTGAAGAAGAACTTTTTTGTTCTGTCAGGTTAGAACAGAATTTCTATCAGAGTAGGAATGTATCTCTGAATTTTGATCACTGAGACTCTTATGTTACTCATATTTTAATGCGATACACGAGTGTTTACACTGGTGCTATTTGCATGTGTATCTGACTCTTGTACCAAATTTTTGGCTGTTTTACGGATGCGGACATTTTTAAGCCTTTGTTTCCTTTTTTTGTGTGTGTGAAAAGATCTGATACAAGTCTATTGTAAGGCAAAATATTTGATACACTCATAGAAGTCAATGATTATTAAAATTTATATAGCAAGTAATAATACAAGGACGAAGATTATAACTTTTGGAAATTATTGAGTCTTTTTTTTTTTTTTAACTTTTCTGGAACAGTGCATTAAATTGTTATCTCCACTTCACATTTTTTTTTTTTTTTAACATTTTCTATTTTGATAGCTTAATGGTACCAGCAGTTGTTATAGGACAAATACTTTCTCTCGTGTAATTGGACAACACACTGCAGTATTGTGTTCTGGTAATACAGTTGTTTTAGACAACCTATTTTGAATATCAGCAACTAACTGAATCTCCATCTTGGCTAATTTATCTTCTTAGGAATTCAGCTTCACAAAGTGATCTATAGATAACAACACTAATTTAATAGTGGCTTCTAAATTTCTATAGCATAGTGTGGAATTTGTAAGATGTACTTTATTTTTAATCATTTAGAAAACCAGATAAAAATTGTTTTCTTTAGGAAATATTCTTTTTTTCCCTGCAAAATATTTTAGTTTCTTATCTGAAATTCCAAATATATATACGTATATATATTAAAATTAAACAAAATTAATTCTACTCTTAAATGGAAATAAGCCATTTTCTTTATGTCCTCAGGTGACCTCTAGGTTAGTTACCAACAAAACAATTGTTGAAGATTAAAATAATTGAAAATATAATCTACCAATTCAAACTGGCAAAAGAGCAAACATGGAAGGCAAATGTGAACATGAAAATAACAAACGAACTAACAAACATGGTTTTACTGGTTATAAATCAACATTTCTGGTCATGGCAGCATTCTAAAAAGAAGTTGTCAGATATTTTACAGAAAGATTAAGTGGCCCTTGATTTTATAATGCTTGTGAAAAACTTCTTGTAGAGATGTACTATTGGGATTATAAAGATCCTTTAGCAGTGATTAATTGATATCTTTCAAAATATAACTATGGCTGGTTTGGAAGCTGAATTTCGCAGAGATATCAAGTACAATTTCATTTCAGGTTGAAATCCCTTTCAGCAATTTTAATATTTTGTGAAAGTTATTACCTAAGGGCAGGTCTCTGCAAACTCTCACTTGCACAGGGAAGGTTGAAAAGAACAAACATTTTTTGAAGACAACAATTATATGATATACTTCTTCTGGAAAGCTAACTTGAGCATCAATTTCTATGTCAGAGTTGACAGAATTTTTTTGAGTTTGGGAAGTAGGATGAAAACCCCACATTCCCTGCTTCCCTTAAAAAAAGGGAGGGGGTAGGGGTAGCAGGAGGGGGAATGCTTTGTCAGCTAATGATGAATAACTCCAAAGTATTGCTCAAGTCCAAAGTCAGTCAAGTCAGCGTACAGATTTAGCAGAAGCTTTCAGAAAGGATCTCATCTGAAGGGCCAGAATAAGCAGCCTACTTGACTTTGCACTGCAAGCTGGAAAAGACACTGATTCATTTTGCTAATTCTAATTTGTTGTGTGGTTAAAATTGATGATTCTAATATTAATTTTCATTTTAAAGAAGATGAGACAATTGTATCAATTGCCATCAAAAAGTCATAGTGGAAACACTTATTAAATCATAGTGTTGGAGATACTATAGTGTTTTGTCACCCTTAGAATAAGAAATGTCACAGAAATAGGATATTTCAATAGGAAGCATCATAAATATGGTGGTAGTTGATAAATGCTGATTTATTTTTAAAAAGTAATCACAATGATCACTAATTATAGATCGGAAAATAATGGAATTGCCATACTGAGTGTGTTATTTGTTTCATGATATATAAATGTTAATTATATATTGTCATTTACAATATATGAAGATATATTAACGCTACCATCAACAACTGATTAAAAAGGAGTCGTATTGCCCATCCTTTTCAAGAACTGAGAGCTAATATAATTATTTAACAATTCCACTTCTTGATGCGGTGAATGTAGAAAAGTTTTCTATTTAAATTATTCATTTCCTGAGAGACAGCCCCTAGCATTTTGCAAGTGTGTGTGGGTAGGACCTTCTCAGCCCTGAAGCTTGCAGTGGAATCTGCCTTTAAAAGGATCTTCATTTGCCCCTCACTTATTTTGTGTATCAGAAAGAACTTGAATTACCATTTTTATCAAAAATGTCTGATCCTGAGCACCTCTGAGACTTTGGCAGCATCTTATCTGAGCTAATCCAATGCAGTACGTCTGCCATCAGTCTTGCTAATGTTATCGCTAAAGCCTTTTCCCTTAAAAACAGGGCTCTCCAGATATCTTTCTTGTCCTTCATTTAAGTTATTCAAACGTAAGGTTTGAGTATATGAAAGATGAATCAGGCCTCTTACATTTGTCATTTGTAGTGGATACTAATACAAATATTCTATTGCTTCTTTATTAATTCCAATTACTCAACACAACAGGTTTTTAAAAATCTGTGTTTTTATTTGAAAAAGGTACCAGGAGAACATTGTTGCTGATTTTAGGGGTAAAACTAAACTAGAAGAGTAACACCTTAAATTAATCTTAAAGATATTAAAGAAATCCAAAGGAGCAGTTCATAAAAGAATTTACTGAACTCAAAGCATCTGTTTTATACCAAATGATCATACATCAATATTTTACACTCTTCAAAAACTAAGTTTTTTATTATAAGAGAAAAAGATTGCCATAATGAGCAAATTCATTATTTTTTCTGAAAAATGTTGTCAATTATTTCTCTATAGTGTCGGACCTATTCTTCAGGGTTGTGAAGAATGAAGTCTGGTTGTGGGGTAAACAGAACAAAGGCACACTAAGAAGCATTGTGTCTGAATTATTTTACATAAGAATAGTTGAAAGATCAAGATCTGTGCATTGGATACTGGACTACAGTCTAAGGCCTTTACTAGTATTTGTGTTTTATAGGTTTGGCTTGAATAAGACAAATTCTATTATTATCAGCTGTTTAAACAAGTGAATGGAATATATACTGAACCAATACACCTTGAGTTAAACCATTTATTGCTTTCATAGTACTGTACTGACTTCATATGTTGGGCCCTATGGACACAATGTGGATTTGTGACCATTCAGTGGAGTATTTTTAATAAAATGTAGAGTACAGACTCAAATCATGGTAGACACTAATGGGTTTTATGCATAGCTCACACAGAAAATTTTAAGAGATCGTTCCTATAAAGACCATGGGATCTAGTTTGATAGATGCAACAAGGCAAGTAGCTTTAATTCTCCACAGTGTTCAAGTTTCTAAATCTCACCTGAGAATTCGGAGAGGCCTGTTGCATGAGAATGTTTGATGTTTTGTGTGCTGTTTTTTATTAAAATTTATTATTAAAAAAGATTTACTCTTGTTTATTTCCCACAGCAGTGATAATATAACCTCCTATTCACCTACCTCATCTTGGATGAATCAGGATTTAACACAATAAAATTCTGCACCAGCTTCAGGCTGAACACAGCCGAGAAAGACTTTTTCTTCAGCTGCCCATTTGCCACAGTCTGGCAAGACCAACAATAATGAAAAGTCACTTTCCATTTCACTCTACTTTTCTCCAATTCTGTCCTCACACCACTACCACACAAAATGGAGTGTGAAGGGAAGGAAATTGCCTACATCGAGGGCTTTCCAGACAGAAGGGCATTTTCAGTGGTTCAGCCCTGATGCAGTTCCACATGAAGCATTGTCAGTTGAGGTTAGAGAATTTCTTGTATGACAACACTTGTGTTTATTTTCAGATGGAGGAGCTCAGAAACAGAAGATGATAAACAAATAAATTTATTCTCCAGTTGTTTTACTACCCAGTATTGACAGGGAACTAAAATTACAGCCTCTAATCCCCAAGCATGTCTTTCTGGAGTTCAGTCTTAATCTACTGACAGAAACAGAAGCAACCATTCACTTCTTTTCTTCTTCTGCTCAGTGCCATTTCTCCTCACTTCCACGTGTTTAATTTCTTTTTATTGTATGCTGCTTCTTTTATTTTAGAAACCTGTCTAACACATCCTCATAGGTTTTACAACAGTCTTTGCTATACTTCTTATTACATTTGGTTGTAGCCTCATGAGCTGATTGATTTTAGTGGTGACTGGAATTATTTCAGATTAGATAAGAGAGAACTGTGGGATAGCAAAGCGAGTAAAGAGAGCTGTAATAAAGGGAACAGAAAATACATTCTTCTGAGGAGTTAGTTAACATCTGTTAAGAGGAACACTTTTGAAAATGGACAGTTCAAGTTTTTGTTGTTTTCTTTTTTTCTCTTTTAACATACAACTGCTTCAAATAATTTTGTTATCATAAAAACACTGTTGACCAATTTCATAATCTTTAAATAGTTTTTTTAAAAAGATGAAAAATTAGCATTAATACCTTCCAAAGAAAAGAGTTTTATTTTCCTTACAATACCATGTTCCTCTTATCTTTTTTTCTCGAAAAAATTATTTAAGCAACCAAATGAGAAAAACTTATTTTTCACATCAATAGACAAAAGCCCAACTCAAAACCAATAATAATAATAATAATAATGATAATGATAATAATAATAATAATAAATCTCTGCTGAAGATTCCTTCTTTAACTGCTTGAAAATTAAAATTCTGAAAACTAATAGTAGCCCACTTGTGACCTGCAGCTGAGATGATAATGGTATTTGAAGCATTGTTTTCATGAGCAGAGCCTGCCTAGACAATGCGTCATTAGTTCATTGCAATTTCATCATGTGTTAGAAACTTAACTCCTGGGTGAGCCTGAGGCACAGCATGGTCTCACGAAACAAATCAAATTTTTGTGTGCACATGTACTACAAAGGGATGTAGAATAAGCTACAAACACACCTGTTTTAAAAAAGAAATTGGCTAAGCCATTTTAAGCTACCATTCCAAACTCTTACCCTGCACACCTATGCTTTAAAGTGGCCTTCGTGTCTCACTTAAGGTTGCAGGAAGAAGAGGGTAGGAAGAGAGGGAGAGGGGGACGGACAGGAATAAAAAGCAAAAATATTGTAAAAAGCATTGTCATTGTCCTACTGCAGTTTTTCACTGTGAGTCCTTGGACTGTGAGGCCAGGATTCGGCATCCCTGGGGAAAATAACTGTGGGCAAGGTATTAAAATTGTGGTTTTACTGCTTTTTGCATTGTGCTTTATTTGGCTTTTAATTCAAACAACATTGTGCAGGAGTAACAAAGGTGCAGAGACATGCAAATGACTGCTCTCTCTGATTTCTGTGTTTTTCTGTAAAGAATTAAAAATCTCAGGTCCCCACCTCCCATAGAGTTTTAAATGGTGAAATAACTGTTCTTTCTAAGCAAGAGGCACATCTTTGCTTCCAGTGTAAAGGAAGATATTCATCACTGAGAAATCAAGGAAGTAGTTTTGTTCTTATGCAGAGAAACTTCATAAATGTAATGTAATAAAACTCATGCTCAGTCTGCAGGAACAGATAATCTGGCTGCAATGAACCTTAAAACAAAGGTGTCACGCCAAGATAACAAGTACCTTCTGGGTATGGACAAGCCAGATACAAAAATTTTTCCACATTTGATAAAGATATAATTGGGAGATATTTAAATTCTGCAGATGAATTCACTATGAGCCCTTTAGGAATGAGTGCTTTGCCAAATCACAGAAAGGTTAAGATTGGAAAGGACTGTGTAAGTTATCTTGCCCAGTGCCTCTGCTCAATTGGGGCCATCTAAAACTGGCTGTCCAGGTCCAGGTCAACAAATGACTTTTGAGTATCTCTAATATTAACATGTATGTTAACAGATGTCTGACAATTTTGAATTTTGGTTGCAGATGACATTCTGGAAGAGAATCCAGAATGCAGCCCATGGTAGATTACATGGCTGAGCATCTGCAGATATTGAGATGAGATATCTGCAAGAAAACCTAGTCAGTATTGCTATAGAAAAGCTTAGAGAATAGTACTCTATAGATTAGAAAGAAAAAAAGCTGGGATAGTAAGATTTAACCCAAGCTGAATTGCTGACTGAAGCAATCTGTATTACATTCTTCATCTGCAGCACTCCTCATAAAAGTACCCACAGCTTCAGAGTTCATCTGATTTCATGACCTGCCACTCACTGCTGTTCGATTTCTAGCATGGGCAAAGCTAGGGTAGCAAATGAAGGTGTATCAGAGCTGGATGTTAGTTTGGCTACATGAGAGCTTAATACAAATCTCTGCAGACTGACACATTCTAAATTTTCAAATGATATTTTCAAAATAAATTACAGAAAAAAAATAGCCACGTAACAATGTATACTGACATGCATATAATAAAATAGGATCAATGAATGCACTAGAATAATGAGTGTGACATATTCTAGCTTAGCCCGAAATTGTTCTGCATCATACCTTCTATTTTGAAGGTATTTTTTTGAAATTATAACATGAAACAGAAGTTGCAATAAAACTATATTCTCAGATAAATGACAAGATATTCTGTTTTCAGATTTTTTTTCTGTTTTTATTTTGTAATACATTATGTAAGACAAAGAAGAAGGAAATATTAAGCTGATGATAAAAAGGATCTTGTACATGTAGGACAAGGCAGATTCAGATATTATAAAGTCAAAAAGAACAGTTATTTTGACTTCCTGCATAATGCAAACCATACTGCATTTTTGAATTGTTTGTCACTTGATATGAGATGCACTTCTAAAAAACACTGAATTTTGTTTAAAAGTTGTCACTATTTAGTTATCTGATGCATTTCTTCTGAAAGATGCTCCAGTGGTTAACTATGTGGATGTAAATAAATAAATAATCCAGTCTCCTGTTTCTGCATTTATTTTTCTTCAATTTCAAGCCACCTCAGCCTGTGTTTTCTCTGATTGCAGAAATTGCAGCTGTCAAATATTTCTTCCCTAAGCAAGTACTTGCAAACTCTAAGTTTTCTTTCTCTTTGCTAAACTAGTGCATTTATCTAGAATTATTTCTATATCAAAACAAAATAAGTAGTTCCAAATGGGTCTGCGGTTATAAATATGTGTGAGCAATATTTGGTGAAACTTGCTCCAGGTGCATCTAACCTCCCTTCTTGCTCAGAGCTATACGTTGAGATGTACAACCCCCTCCCTGAGATCACTCATATGTACAAATGAACTGCAGAGTCCATGAGCTTTTCTTAGCAAACCATAGTTTCTCAGTATGTTCAACTGCAGTTCTGCTTACCCCTATTCTTTCTATAATTTGCATGTTATGTTGAACAAGTGTAATCATTCAGATGTACCTTAAAATGTTTCATGTCATCCATACCTCCGTTTGATGCCTGGCTTGGTTCTTACTACTGCCATTTTAAATTCCTGTCCAAAGAACGACTCTTTCTTACTGATACTGTGTTTTTTCTCCTTTTCAAGACTGAGTCTGAAATTTAGCAAGCCACTGTCAAACACATTTACTATGGTCTTTTTATGTACTATTTATTTCTCAAAGTTGCTTTCAGTCTTGTGAAAACAGTGCTTTTAAACAGTAAATGTGCACAGGTGTGTGAGCATGTTTGTGTAAAGAAAATACACACGTTTTCTCTAGTCCTTGATATGAAGTGTGAACAAGTCATAATCACTTGACACTGTGGCTCTGGGCAGCCCGGTCTAGTGGTTGGTGACCCTGCACATAGCAGGTGAGTCAAAACTAGATGATCATTGCGGTCCTTCTCAACACAGGCCATTCTATGATTCTATGACTTTAATCACTTTACAGATCTCTGATCCCTTCTTTTATCTCTGTCATGATCGGAACAAATACTGTTTGTTCTCTTGTTGGAGGTCATGTCCCTTGTAATGTTTAGGAATAGTGCTGTCAGTTTGTCCTCTTCAACGGATGTAAGTGTGACTTAACAATGAAACAAACACTTCTGCTTTTAATAATCCTCCCAATTTCATCTTACATGAATAATATCTTTGTACAAGTACATAGAATATGTTATCAGTGAGTGGTTAAGGAGCTCACAGCTTGGGACAAGATACCTTCAGACTACTAGCTGTCTATATTGTTATGCATTGGTAAATCATCCTCTGCCAGCTGCTCTCTTTCCGTCTATGATAAAGCATTCTATTTTGTTGGATGAATAGTCATACAAGGAATACAAAATGCCTCCTGAATTCAATTCAGAACAAACATATTCTTCACAAACATAAGACTTAGTTCATTAAAATATCACTGTAAAGGAAAACAAACATTTTTCTTTTTTTTTTTTTCAGACAGTGAAATATTAGTTTTCCCTTCAGTCATATCTCACAGCTTTTTCAACTAAATCGTTTTGTAGAAATATGTCACTGCTACTGTAAAAATTGAAGTCAGTTTTAAAACAAAACAACGCTAATCACTACCATATTGTGAAACTGTTGTTAGCTTCAAGCAAATTCCTAATGATTAATACTCCTGATCATTAGTAAGATGTTATATGTATTTCCATTTAATTGTCTCTCCATTTCAAACCTTGCAGTGCCTTAATTTTCCAATTAATTTCAAGACATGCTGCATTAACAGATTTCTCTTACAGGTTCACAGTGGTCAGACTACTCCAAAAAGAGCATCAGGACAAGTCTGCACTTGTGTAAATTTCTCCTTACAGATTGATGTAAATTTGCACCAGCCAAGCTTCTTTCCTTATATATTGTCATCAGTCTCAACACTTCCCATAATTTATAAAAAAAATATTCCTCCTTATAGGAGGCATCTTTAAGATGTGGCACTTACATATGAATGTTTCATGCAGTTAAGTTTGGTCCAACTGAATAGGAGGGATCTGTATTGCTCATGGGTGAAACTATGGCCTAACAGACGTTTTATTTACATCTTGGGACTCATAGTTTGTCGGGTAAGAAAAAAGGGGGTATGTGACTACTCCTTAAATACTGAAGTATCAGGGAAGTGAAATTCTAACAGGTATCTGGAGTTGCAGGAATGCTATTTACAGAATGGATCGCAATGAAAAGACTGTCCAGCTCTGAATTTCTTTTTTCATATTATCTACAGAGAGACATGTGAAATAGAAGATATTTTTTTCCAAACCACATTCATTCTCTGCATCCTTAATCCCATACTATGTTGCGGATTTGCAAGAATGAATGAGCACAATTTTGTTCAACGGTGAGATGTATGGGATCAATAAAATGTATTCTTTGTAAATCTAGGCAGTGTATTGTAGACTTCAGATGTAAACTTTACTGTCTGATTGTACAATCAAGTGTGTGAATCCCATAGCTCTTACACTTGAGTTGATGATAATTCACTGTTTCGTGTGAATGCAGAAACAAAAATATAAGTGACAAGCAAGAAGCAATTATTTCAGTACTAAAACAAAGAAATCATTTTACAAATTACGATACTCTGAATTAGAGAATCTGTATTTTCTGACAATGAATTGACTGCTTTGGAAGAGAATAATAATTCAGAACAGTGCTTAGAAGATTAACTTGAAACCAAGCTCAAAGCTTTTTCAAATTCACAATATGCCAAATTGAAAACAGACCAAAAAAAAGAAAAAAGAAAACAACACAAAATAGTAGAGTTATGAAACACTTTCTTTTTATTTAGATTTGCTTTGTTTTGTGCTACTTCTAAAAGCCAAAAATCAAGAACCTTTTAAAATCTCAGAGAAAAATAACAAAAAAAAAATTTATTTTTTTAATTACTTGTAAGAGGTTCAAGCGCAAAGTTGTTTAGATGACTAGTCAAACTAGACTAAATCTTAGGTTACACAAAGTTTGGATACTAGTATTTATGGCAATATTTTCAATTAGAATATGTAAAACTTCTAAGTTTGGGAGAAGTCAGTATTGAATTCCTCTTTTCTTTTTTCTTTCAGCATCAGTAATTTTAAAATCTCCATGTAAAATACATTGAATTCTTATATTTTTGCATTTGTTTTCATTGTAGATTGTGTTGAAAAGTGTGGACATTTCCAAAAATTAGGCTCTAAAACACATTACTCTGTGGCTTCCAGAATAAGTTGTCTCTTTCATTGCACTTAAACTGAACATTTCTGAACTAAAATGAACAATTTGTTTTTTAAGTTGGCTCATTTAAACTTAAGAAAAATATGATTCTGAAACCAGGTTTCAGTGATGATAACTATATTGTCGTTTTCGAACAGCACAGTAGCTTCCAGATTGTCTTTTTCCCAGTATCTTCTCTCCCATGAAGTCTATAACACGTAATGCTGCCCTTGGAATAGGCTTCTCAGACAAACCCATAGAATCATAGAACAGCTTGGATTGGAAGAGACCCCAAGGATCATCAAGCGACCACAGGCAGGGCCACCAACCTCCAAATCCTGTATTAGCCTAGGTTGCCCACATCTCCATCCAACCTGGCCTTGAACATCCCATCACTTGTGATGCATCATGTCAGTCTCATACATGGTAAGAAACAAAACACATGCCACATCGCAAGAATGTGATCAGCAAAACCTTAGAGAAGCCTATTTTATTATGCAAGTATAATATAATCTTTAAAACACTTAAACAAACAAAATGGCAAATAAACAACGAATCACACCACCATAACAAAATGGTTTCACAGCTGCAGGAAAGGTGCTGATCATGGGATCTCAGGATGAAAAGCATATCACTGAAATGTTGAAATAAGATATTTTTAGATGTTTAACATGCATCTCTGTATGCATGTGGGAGGAGGGACACTGTAATAGCAAGTGTGGATGATGGTAATACAAAGAAAAAAATGACACAAATTTCTACTTACTATCCTCAGGCTTATGTACTATACCATAGAAGCAGATTGCATGAGTTAGGCAGAAGAAAGATTAGTGTGAATGAAGGGAAAATTGAAAGCTATAATCATGTGAGCATATTGTTTTTAATTATTCAAGCACAGAAAATCTGTAGATAAAACACACCCTCTCATCCTTAATCTGACAGACTCAGGCCCATAAGAGCTGTGGGGATGTAAAGAGGATTAATGAAGAGTAGAGAGAATCAAGAAGGATACAAAAGTTGTTCTCAGTGTTCATTAATAGTATAAATTGTGCAGAGACTTCATAAATTAGACTACATAATTCAGCTTTGTTTAGCTGCTGCTGCAGCATATTTTAATGCGATAGAAGATTGCCATAGCAGCTATTTACAACTATAAAAAGGTGTCAATGATTGCTCCTGTCCTCTTTAGTAAGTTGTAGTAAATGAGCAAGTATAAACGAAAAACAAACAATACAGCAAGAAAAAAATACAAGCTTTGATTTCCTAAATATTTTGGTACATTTGGGTGAAACATTTTTTTCCTCTCAGCTCAAAAATTTTTCATTCTTCATATGACAAAACACATATGAATTATCCCTTCCTGATATTTTGTTCAATTTGAAGTTGATGTATGGAAGTATCTATAGCTCCTTATGCTACAAGTAGGTCATTTATTAGACATGAAATGGATATAGTATGAAAATTGAAATGTGACTCATTTGGATCAAGTAGTAGTAGATAAGAAAAGATCTGCTATCATCTGAACACCCTGCCTGATTCCTCCAAGAGTCTTTGTATTACCCATTATATTGTGACTCTCCTTCATAACAGCCAGAGGATCTGAGGGTATCTGGATAAATCAGTTCATAGGATCATGAAATTGTTTGAGTTGGATGGGACCCTCAACCTCCATACAATGACCAGGGACATCTACAGCTAGATCAGGTTGCTCAGAGCCATGTCCAGTGTGATGTTGAGTGTCTCCAAGGATGTGGCTTCCACCACAGTCTGTTCCAGTGCCTCACTATCCTTATCTTAAAAACCTTGTATCCTTACTGTATAATCAAAGAATATTAAGATGCCGTAATAATGAAATAAACAAGAGAGTTAGGCAAAGCAAGACAAAGAGAATAAATAGGATACTTACCTGTATCTTGGCCTCACTCAGGAAACTCCAGCAGAGTGGATCCCCAGAAGAGATCCTTCCCCACTAGGTAGTCAGCTCTTAAGTGGGTCACCTTTCTGCAGCACAGGTGAATTGCCTTCACCTGTGCTCCCATGGCTGACTCATTGTTTGCCTCAAGTGATCAATCAGAGGTTCAGGCCATGACTCATCAGTTCCCATACACCTTGCACATATTTCCTTATGTCCAATTGTCATGGTTTTGTGATTTTTTGGTTTTCGATATTCTACATCATAACATCATGTGGGGCACTGGGAGTTTAGCTGTTAATGCTCAAGCTCTGGGTACCTGCCTGGAAGAGAAGAAGAACTACATTCCCTAGGGGACTTTGCAGTTACAGAGAGTCTCGAGATATAACTCCTGGCAAGGTCACCTGATGCGATCTTCTTTGCCTGCTCTTCGTCGGCTCTCCTCCCTTTTTCTCCCTGCTGCTCAGCTGGACTGCGCATCTCATCTCAGCGTTGTGGTGAGGCCTATCCACCTTTCGGACATTCTCTCTCTCATTATATTTAACTTATTAGCTTCGATTTTAATTATATTGTATGATAGTGTGTTATCTTGCATTCTGATAATATATTTAGTAAATTAGTTTGTTTCTCCTCAGATCGTTGCCGTTTCTAATTATTTTGGGGTGCCCTGTTCCCTTTTTCCGGAGGCGTGGATCTGCGGATCCCTCCACCCCGCTAGTCACGGAACTGGGCCGAACCAGCCCGTAAACCATTGACACCAATCTAAATATCTCCTCTTTTAGTTTTAAACCATTTCCCCTAAATTCCTTTAAAGTCTTCTCAAACTAGCAATCATTAACATACAAATCATTAGAGAGCCAATATCATCTTAGGCTTTAAAACTCCTTTGACCTTTTCTGTCATGCGTATTTAGGTTTATCAAATGTATTCATTGGAGCTAGTACAAGGTATGACTGAGATGACTTATATTGTCACTCTGCAGTGTAAAGATTAGCAAAGCAGATGTGCAGAGCCTTGGACAAAACTGGTTGTGCTGAATTTTACAAAGAGCAGAAAGAAATCTGCATCTCACTGTGATTAAAGTCAGCAGGAAGAGTTACAATAAATTGTGTTAAATCAAGCATGACGTTGCAAATTCTTTATGCAAATCAAACAATTTAGAAATGATTTTTCATGAGTAGGCATATAAAATACAGAATGGACAGAAATGCAAGAAGACAAAAAGAACATTGCAATTACCCATATAAGGCATCAACATTTTTATTATTCGTGACATTAAAGAAGAAATACATTACACTGGTTTTGTTTGTTTATATAAGTGATTTTAGAGACCTTCCCTGATGAGTTAATGACAGTGGAAGCAGCACTGTTTGTTAGGGTGGCAACATTACTGTTGTCTGCTGAATGTTCCTGACAGATTACTACTATTACTGCTGTAGGTATAGAAGATAAAGAACTGTGTAGTTTGTGCATCCCAGCACATTTTACCTGTGATGTGAATATTCAGGTATCCAGTGCAGCAAAGGAAGAAAATAGATGGGGGAAAAACAAACAAACAAACAAAGAACAACAAAAAACTTGATTTCTTAACCTTAGTGGGTACAAAGATTTATTTATATAAGGCAAAAACTGAAATTAATAAGTAGATGCAAAAAAAAAAAAAAAAAGACAATTAAATATCAGGGACAGAAAAAAAACTAGGTACACGCCTGCAAAGCATCTTGTATACTTTATTGATCCGAGGTATTAGGTGCCTAAAATTCTATGGAAGAGAATCCAGAGGGTAACATTTTGTCTGGACCTTGTGAACACATACATTTCTGCTGTTGATAGTCCTGCTCGCATTGCTGGACTCAATATTTATCACAAATTACATGTGTACTGCTTAATATTAACTATGCTGTTAAAGAGACATGACTTTTCAGATGTGGAAATGCATTTCTTTGCATTTTTTAGTGTGTAGGCTTTTCTGTCTTGGTATCAGCAATTTCTTTTTCTTAATTCACATTTGATACTTCAGATACTTATATATCAATTATTATTTTGGTTTGGATAAAGAGCTCCCTACTATTGTACATCTGTATGTACTTTCTTGCAATTCTTTAAGCTATGTTTAAATTCACTGGATATTTGCCCTACTCCCTGCTGAGAAATCTCACTTTTCTGAGTGACCAACAATAAACAGAGAAAAGAAGAGACAATATACTCCAGATCACTTCTGAAAATACTTCATAATCTTGTATCTCAGTATTTTTTAAAAATGCCATGGCATTAAAGCCCTGTTCGAAATCATGAATGTAAATTACTTCATATAAAAAAAAAAAACCCAATATATTATTTAGTATACTTTCAAATAACTTACTTCAAAGCAGAAAACATTAATAAACATCAAGGAATTTAATATGTTGGTGATGGTGGAAAGCAGGAAAGAATTATGCCTTCAGCTGAAATACCGTTTTATTTTTCCCTAGCTAACTCATCTGCCAATGAAGTGCCACGGCATTGCTGTCTCCCAGTCAGCAGCAAATGTGCAAGGCTTGATTGAATTGCAATACAGAAGTGTAGGGAACACAGTCCTGAAGCAAAAAAGACAAACAACAGGAACATGTCTGCCCTGACCCTTCATTTCCTCAGTTGTTCAGTGAAGTCAGACTATTGCAGCGCATGTTCCTCAGATTACATCAAAATATGAATTAATAATGAAGGGCCAAGTGTCTAGCTCCTAAATTAGCAATGCAAACCACACTGCAGTTTGTACAAGAATTTATTTTGAAATTTGTTAGGAAATATATTGCTGATATTTTATAATGCATGTCTTTGAGAATGCGCATATATCAATAGACAAGTGCTGGTTAGACTGACACTCTATCTGCTATAGGTCGATATATGTTATTTTTTCTCTCTTTTGCAGCATCCCGTTTCTTCACCTTGTCATTTCTCAGTTCTGAACAGATTTGACTTACCTCAGTGACATCACAACCAAAACCCTGACCTTTCCCATCTGCGTCTCTTCCTCTGTGGTACTTGGGCTTTTCAAGCTGTCTCCCACCACAGCATGACACTTTAAAATTGATCTTTTTCAATCAGCTTTCCAAATGGGTCTGATGTCCCACTTGCAGCCCCAGTTCACTTAAATTTCTGCTCTAGCGGAATCTACCTTCCTCTCCTTCTCAAGGTTTTAAATGCTCTCATGCTGCTGTTTATTATTTTCAGAAATAACATGAAATTTCAGCAGGATCCATCAGAGTCAGATTGAGATAATCATCCAAAAGCTGTTCCAGACGGGGATCTTGAGAAAGCTCATGTCTGTGCAGTGTGATTCCACCATAACAGAAATATTTTTCTTATAAATGTAAGATACCAGAAGAAAGAACCTCTATTATTTTACAGTTCCTTCTCAGCCAGATCATTTTCTATTGTGCTGTTTTGTTTTTTTATTTTTTCTTTAATAATTCTCCTCTTGTCAGGTGAGTCTTCTTGCACAGTTACCACCCTACTGCTATGTAATTGCAGTCAGCGTAAGTGCAGATGGCCAAGCCAAAGTTACACACAGCCTTGCACACGCGCAGTGGGGCAGTCCCAAAAAGTTCATGTCTTCCTGAGGAAGATCACTGGTGCCTGTTGGCTGTGCACTAGCTATGACCACCGTGGTAAGTAAGAGGATGCTGTTCATCATTGTGACAGGTCTGTTTCCTCTGCCAGCACTGTCACCTGGCCCAGGAAGGGAAATTGAGGGATTGTCAAGAGCAGCGGTATTGGAGGTATCCAGATCTAGCAGATCTGGTAAATACATTACCTCGACTAGAAATTTTGTAAAAGTGCTTTCCTAATGAGAATAAAAAAGAGCAATGTCATTTGGCCAGCTCACAGCTTGCAGCTGTCCTCAGCCAGATTTCATTTTAAAACACAACTATAACTGCAAAAAGGAAGTATACAATTACACTTTTTTTTTCTTTTTTTTTTTCTTTTCTTTTTTTTCACGAAGATAAAGGGAGAAAATATTCCTAAGAAAAATATGTCATTGTTGAGCAGCTTCCTCATCTCTTGAGGCAGCTGCTCTTGATTCCTCTTTTCAAACTGGTCATTGCCCTGGCATTGCCCTGTGTGGGACGTAGCTTACAGGTTTTAAACCATGCATGAGAGAGAGCTAGATCTGCATAGCACTTGGGGAAACCACAGTCCTCCTACAAGGAGGTCCTCGTGCATCGGATTGCAGGATTTGGTGCTTTTTCATAGACAAAAGCGTCTTCAACAGTAATAATTCTCCAGGAGAAGTTTCCTTAGTGCTAACTACCAGCACTTGTGGCAAAGGGCAAAGAAGCCCTTAGGATCACTTCTGCTTCAAAGAGGTTGCCATTCTTGGACACTCCTGGAAAAAAAAAAAGTCTGATAGGAAGACCAATTCCTTGAATAACCAAGTATCAGTTATGAATAACTCAGTATCTGAATATTGCCTTGCCCCTTGCCTGGGAAGACTTGGAGAACTGTTGCTGGATTTATACTAATAACATACAAATTTATTGGAAGCACATGTTTTTTTGTGTATTTCAGAGCTTATCAAATTTCAAAGATACAAATTCACTTTCAAGCAGGAAATACAACTTTTCAGCCTTTCTCAGGATAACCAAGATTTTCCTGAACAGAGTATGAAATACACATCCACTCAAATAACAATCACAGATTTATTTTTATTTTTTTCTTTCCATTTCCACAATTTCATAGGGCAAAACACTGACAGAAGAAGGCTTCCATAATTAGAGGCAAATTATATTTTAGTCCAAGCACCGGTAGCCTTATGTGAAAGATAACTTTGTGTTGGGAAGTTCTATAATAATGCTCTAAATTACTGTTGGCCCTAAAATGAGATGTCCCACTTTCTCTTTGGTCTCCTGTAAACTCATTACAACAACAAAATTGTTTTTAGAGAACAATTTCAACAACTTGTAGAATAGGTTGGCCTTCATGTACTCACTGTCCAGGAGGGAAAAATAAAGCAAAACAATTATGTTGCAGTGCAAATTAGGCACAATGCAATGCTTTCTTCTGTTTATTCTTCCAAATTCTTACAGTGATATTTTCATTTCCAACTGAAATGAGATCTCATTTATGGTTATTTTTATTTTGGTGTAACTTGGTATTACTTTGTCAACTAAACACTGTGACAGGGAAGGTATTGTTGTAACAGGTAATTTTTAAAAAGCAAGTGAAAAAAAAATCAAGGAAAATAATTTATTTGGAGAATCATTAGGAAAAGTTGTATAAGTCTACAGAAGAATATTTTAAACAATGTGTTATTTACACAAAAAAATATTATTTAAAATATTTTTCTATATATGATCTTCCATCTTTTTTTGTCCAAATAAAATCCAATGCAAATCTGGTTGCCTAAATGAAATAATGCAGATGGTAAATATTTTCACTGTTTCCTCTTCAGCTGTGGTTCCTGTTCTTCTGATTCATAAAATAATGATTTCATGATTGAACTAGATTTTCTTGTGTTGAGAAATATAATGATAAAACTAATGTAGAGTTCTGCCAGAAGATCTGGGGGAAAATTCAACACGAGAATTATCTGAGACTTATCCTCAGACATTACCCTATGCAGAAATACACAGGCCCTGGGAGACCTGCTTGTTCTCAGAGCCATGTCCCCTCGATTTCCCTTCCTAAATTTGAGATGCAGCTTGGCAGAGCAGTAGTCCAGTTTCTCTTGAAAAATTATTTTTCCAGGCTTCCTGGGAATAAAATTGCTTATTAAATTTCAGTGAATGAGAGTATGCGGGCAATTTCTGAAAAAGACAGTAGGCTTACTCTCTGTGTAACCAAATCCTGTTGCCAAAACAGCAAACAGAAAGCAAAGTGGTTTCTTTTTTACTTTTCTTTTCCTTCTGCTAGATAGATCTCAGGTGTTTTTAATTTTGTTTGTTTGTTTGATTGATTGATTAACACCTGGGAACTGCCTGGAACATTAGTCATAAGTAAAGAGTTATAGAAAAAAAACTGTTAAAACTATAATCCAGCATTTGTCTTTCAAAATTATGTGATAATGAAATGGAAATAGTTCTTATCAAGGCTGTGGTGAAGGAATACTGGCAGTTGCAAAATGATGAAATCATTAGAAGATGTGCTGTTGTCCTCATTTCAGCTGGGACAGAATTGACTTTTTCTGCATATTACCTGTTATGATGCTATGCCTTGGCTGTAGGAGATAAACAATGTTGATAATGCACCAATGTTTCAGTTGTTGTTGAAGAGTGGCTGGCTCAGAGCTTCTTACACTGCTCTGCCAGTGAGGTGAGCCCAAGGAGCTGGGACAGAACCAGGACAGCTGACCTAAACTGACCAAAGAGATATATCATACAATAAGACTGCATGAGAAAAAAAGAAGAAAAAAAACTTTAAAAGCTGTGGGGAGTTGGCTAGCAGAGCAGCCACTGGGCATTTGTCAGTAAGTGTTGATGGTATGGCAGTAGAGATTGAACCCTTCCACCATTATTCCATACATTTTGTTACGATGTGACTGATGTCAGCAGAGGGGCAGTCTTACAAAATGATGTCTGACATGGAAGTAAGTATGAGGCAAAGGTGTGGAAATGAATTCCTCCATGCAGAAAAAAATGGCACCCACTGACATTCAGTGACACTTGTTGAACACTTATGGACACCAAACAGTGAATGTGAGCACAGCAAAGCAGTGAGTGACGGTTTTCTGCAATGGTTACAGCAACAATTGGTCACCTCTGCTGATGGAGATTTTAACAAGTATGGCATGCAGGTTCCTGTTCATTACTGGTGAAAATGCATAACTAAAGGTGGTAACTCTGTTGAAAAATAACGTTTTGTAGCTGAGAATTTGCTCTATAAAATAGTGCAGTTTTCACATACAATATAATTCCAGATCCTTACGCTGTGGCTGGTGGTGTTTAGTTTGTTAGGCAAAGTTTCAATGATGAGCTGTCTTCCTTGCATTTTAGGTGTGAATAGCTTTATGCACAACTGTTCTGAAAAGTTGGATAGTGAAAAACTGGTCTGGAGCTGGATACAGACAATTGTCTCTGCTGTGGAGAGATCCAAATTTTCACTTTTGCATCTGTTCAGATTTCGGGAACAGATTTATGTAGCCATGCTGGAAATGATGGTTACTTCTCAAAGTTGACTCTAGAATGTGACTCATAACATTTACAAACTTTTTAATCTTTCATGATTCCCTAGACTTCTTTAAAAATCTTTTGAGACATTACTAGATCAACTGAAAAGAGATTTTATTTGAGGGATTTAACCAAAAAGAAGTAACTTTTGAACTTCTATTCATTTATCTGTGCTAAATGAATAAAACAGATTATATTTGAATGACCTAGTAATTATAAATGTCTGCAGCAATTCTATTATAAGCGTTGAGAACTGTACATAAACTAGGTTTACAATTCCTATTTCACGCTTTAATGATTGAACTGGGACATTAAATTTCATGCAGTGATTTTTCAGAGGACATGTGTTTGTTCATAATAAACTTACTGAAGAGGAAACAGCAAAGGGCTACAACTTTTTTAAGAGTTTTACTATAAGATAATTTTGAGTTCTTCAGTGTGAGTACATCATAAAGACTATGCTACATATTTGTGTAAATTCATTTTTACACATATATGTTAAAAATATATTTTTATTTGAAGCCAAGTTTTAAAACACTTTTCCTGAACAACACTGATTTACATCAGTTTGTTTCTATTTTAGTCCGTCAAAATTGCATCAATGGAACTAATAACCTGCACCTGTGTTTTTGAGATTTTTTCTGCATTGATTCTTTGTATTTTGACTCCACCCTATTACCTTGATGCCAAAAGAAGGACCATACAACATCCTGCCTGGTCCAATCAGCTCCATATGTCACAGTATTCAAGTTTCATTGGAAAAAAAAAAAGATAATGCAGACCCACATCCATAGAAAAAATACCTATGCTCTTATCAGCCAAGGTAGATGATATATTTATGGTGGATATACCTTTACACCCTCTGGTTCTTGGACAATATTAAAAACAAATTGTGATACAATTCTCTCTCTATCAAGAAGAAGCAAATAGATTATTTTTGTTGGTGAACAAAAGAGAATGTTGCAAACAAAAATTGAGAAGTACATTATATTGATATTCCATTACAAAGACAGCTGCGTCTTCTAATTTAGTTTGTGGTTTACCAGAAAGTAACCTGAGTCAAGGGATCCTCAGAAAATTTTACAGGCTGAACTATGCCTGCTGAATTGTTGTTTATGAAAGGGAATGTCTGGATATGTTGAGAGCCAGTAATAAGGGATCTCTCTGACAATTACCATAGCCTTACAGGAAACTCCCCCTCAGTCTGCAGTCCAGCCAGCTTCCTGGGACTTTGACATCACTATTCTGTTTTCCCTTTATATTCTCTTTTATCTTCCCACATACTCAAGTTTTCACAGAATTACAGAGTAGTTGAGATTGTAAAGGACATCTGAGGGTCATTTGGTCCAAGCACTGCTCAACTGGCACATGAAAATCTGATGAAGTTCAATAAGGTCAAGTACACAGTACTGTGTTCGGATCGGGGCAAAGCCAGGTATTTATACAAACAGGGGGAAGATCTCCTTGACAGCAGCCCTGCAGAGAAGGACTTGGGGGTCCTGGTGGATGAGAAGCTGGACATGAGCCAGCAGTGTACCCTTGCGGCTCAGAAGGCCAACTGTGTTCTGGGCTGCATTAAAAAAGGGGTGGCCAGCAGGAACAGGGAGGTGATTGTCCCCCTCTACTCTACTCTTGTGAGGCCTCATCTGGAGTACTGCATCCAGGCCTGGGGCCCCCAGTACAGGAAGGACGTGGAGCTCTTGGAGTGGGTCCAGAGCAGGGCCACGAAGATGATCAGAGAGCTGGAGCACCTCTCCTCTGAGGAAAGGTTGAGGGCACTGGGCTTATTTAGCTTGTAGAAAAGAAGACTCCAGGGACACCTAATTGTGGTCTTCCAATATTTGAATCACAGAATCACAGAATGGCATGGGTTGGAAGGGACCTCAAGGATCATGAATCTCCAATCTCCCTGTCACATGCAGGGGACCTCCCCATTTAATACCAGACCAGGCTGCCCAGGGTCCCATCCAATCTGGCCTTGAACACATCTAGGGACGGGGCATCCACAGCCTCTCTTGGCAGCCTGTTCCAGCACCTCACCACTCTCTCTGTAAAGAACTTCCCCCTGACATCCAACTGAAATCTTCCCTCCCTCAACTTCAAACCATTTCCCCTTGTCCTGCAGTTATCTACCCTTTCAAAGAGTTGATTCCCTCCTGTTTGTAGGTTCCCTTTAGGTACTGAAATGCTGCAATGAGGTCACCCCGCAGCCTTCTTTTCTCCAGGCTGAACAAGTCCAGCTCCCCCAGCATGGCCTCATAGGGGAGGTGCTCCAGTCCCCTGATCATCTTTATGGCCCTAACCTCTGGACCCTCTCCAACAGCTCTCTCTCTTTCTTGTACTGGGGGCTCCACACCTGGACACAGTACTCCAGAAGGGGCCTCACAAGAGCAGAGTAGAAGGGAACAATCACCTTCCTGTCCCTGCTGGCCACCCCTCTGCTGATGGAGCCCAGCATACCATTTCCTTTCCAAGCTGCAAGGGCAAACTGCTGGCTCATGTTAAGCTTTTCATCTATTGCAGTGTCTGATGCACAGACTCAGATGTGAATGATCCAAATCATTTATTACAAGTTCTCACATCACTTATATACCTTCACAAGTTTTCTTTTTCTAGCTTTCCCATCCACCCCTACAACTTTCCCATCCACCTTTACATGTCAGCAGAGCATTCTACAAAACACTCCTCAACCGTTCACACAGGCGCTTATCCAATCAGAGCATGAGACGTTCTCTCTTCTTCTAGAGTTTTTATTGTATTCCCACAATCTATCAAGACCCTCAGGTCCTTCTCTGCAGAGCTGCTCTCAAGGACTGCTCCTTCCAGTCTGTATGGATGCCTGGGATTCCTCCAGCCCAACTGCAAAACCTTGCACTTTGCTGTGTTGAACCTCATTACGTTCACCCAGACCCACCTCTCGAGCCTGTTGAGGTCCCTCTGAATGGCATCCCTTCCTTCCACAATTTTTTATTTGAAGGGAGTGTATAAACAGGAAGAGGAAAGGATGTTTATGAGGGTAGATAGTGATAGGACAAAGAAGAATTGTTTTAAAATGACACGGGGGAGGTTTAGGTTAGATATTAGGAGGAAGTTTTTCACTCAGAGGCACTGGAACAGGTTGCCTGAGGAGGTTGTGGATGCCCCATCCCTGGAGGCATTCAAGGCCAGGCTGGATGTGGCTCTGGGCAGCCTGGTCTGGTGATTGGTGACCCTGCACATAGCAGGGGGTTGAAACTAGGTGATCATTGTGGTCCTTTTCAACCCAAGCCATTCTACGATTCTATGATTCTAAGTGGGGCCACATGGAGCAGGTTTCCCAGGCTCATTTTCAGGCAGTTCTGAAGGACTCCAAGGAGAGTCCACCACCTCTGGGCAACTTCTGTCAGTGTTCTGGTACCCACACAGTGCATAAGTCCTTCATGGTGTTCAGATGAAGACTCCTGTGCTCCAGTTTGTGCATATTTTCTCTTGTCCTGGCATTGGGCAAGGCTCAAAGCTACCTGGTTCTGTCCTCTTTTGCAGCCACCCTTCGGGTTTTTTTAGACATCAATGAGATCCTGAGCCTTCTTTCTCCAGGATGAACATCCCAACTCTCGCAGCCTTTCCTTATAGGAGAGATTCTCCAATTGCTTTACCATCTTTATGGTTCTTTGTTAGACTCTCTTCACTATGTTCACATCTCCCATGAACTGGGAAGTCCAAAACTGGGCACAGCATTCCAGGTGTGACCTTACCAGGACTAGTAGAAGGGATCACTTCCCTCCCTCAGCCTGTTGACAATACTTTGTCTAATGTAGCCCAGGAGAGCTGTTGCTGTGTTATACTAAGCCTTGTTATACAAATGATTTCCTTTGTACAAGAGAACAGTACCGTTTTAACTGTATTCTCTTAAAATACTTTTACTTTAGGTCTGACATATTCTGTGCATAACCAGTGCTTAGGAAATAGGGTTTCAAGGACCCGTGAAACTAGTGAGCAATTCATCTGTGTGATGGAAGAAAGCTGTGGATGTAGTATTGTATAACTCCATGGAGATATGAGGTGCTCTGTGAAGCTGCCACAAGTGAGATCCAGCCACTGGTTTGGCATGGATGAGCAACAGAGATGACTGAGTTTATCCTAGCACTAGAGGCCTTGGTGTTTTTCTGTTTTGAGATTTTATCAATAAGAAATTTTGAGTTAAAATCACACAGGAAATGAGACTTTTTCCTCCATGTGTCTTTTTCTTTTGTGACAAAAACTAAATGTCACAGTCAATATAATCACTCATTTTAATTTGTATGATCTATCATTATATGGATACTGGTCTAGAGAGGCTAGTTCCCGGTGTTCTTTTGCAAATGACCTTTTAGAATCTCAACAGTAAACCAGCCATGAGGAGGAACCAGTTCTATATCCTCCCATTGGGTCAATCATTCAAAAATACTGACATTTGTTCCCTTCCTGGGTAAAATTCACTTATGTCATTACACAACGAGACAAAAGCATCCAGCCTTATCTCAAACTAAACTTAAATTCATATTCTCCTTCAACTACATTTAGCAGAACATATACTGTTGAACGCGAATGAATGAGCATACTTTATTTCTTAAAGTGATCCAGGCAACTGCAGAGTCATTCTTTCTAATGCTACTCTGTAATAGATTCTAAAATCACCAAAATAAGGGGGGTCATATAGTACAGCCATCTACATGCCATCCATAAGTATAACCCAAAATTTTTCAGTCTTCAGGAAATGAATTCAGTCAAATCCATATCTAATAAAATTGTTGTAACAGTTCCCATGTGGCACTTCAGAAGATAATTTTTAAGGAGGAGTCTAATCAACCACAATAAAAAACTAAATAAATTTGCCCAGTTGGTGATTTTGGGACCTTTTGACAACTGATCAATTTATGAATAATAAATTCATAATGAGAAATCAGGTCATGTGACAAATCAATTACTGTCTCCATGTTACTTGTTCCTGAGGGTCCTCAGATAAAGTTACTCTTCCCATGGAATGTATTTCATTGACAGAAGTGACACAGTGCACCCCAGAATTCCCAGGGACATGCTATGTTCAGCTGTTAATTAAAGAAATCAGAATGCTTATGTATTTCCAACTGGACCATTTTTAAAAGATATCTGTCTTGTGTATTAAAAAAACATGCATGTGTGCAATCTACTTGCATTCTTAAAAATGAGTTATACATTTTGAAATCTAGGTAGAAGACAACATTTGGAAAAATCCTACTGATCAAATTTCTCAGGTTGAAACTGGTGTTAATTACAATTAGGTATCATTTTTTATCACTTGAAGTAGCTGGAAAACACCACACAATTTTAGCTACAAGTGATTAAATTGTCATAGAATAATATATGAACAATGTTTCTCAAACTGACTCGAACTGACCTCTGTATTTCTTTAGATGAAATAGAAAGTTCTCATGTAAAGAAAACCCAATTAAGTGAATTTAAGCTTTGCAGACCATTGAACTTTTGATACAATGGCATTTGGAGATTGCTCTGAAACAAAATTTCCCTTTGTGTGTTGTTTGCATTTAATTTAATCAACCCTGGATATTCAGATTAAGAGAAAGTGGGGTGGGCATTGCTATTTCCATTATTTTCAAGAGTGTTTCTGAGAGTGTTTCCTTTTGTTCCTCAAGCCCGAGGGCACAAAAATTAGATCTTGATACATGTAAAATTTCCATGGCAAATCTTCATACACTGCAGTGTGTTATGAAAAGATTTGTAGAAGTTATAGAAAAGTGGGTATTTTTAGTTACTATCAATGTGTATTTTAAGATAATTTCATAGATAAAATGTTAATTTAATTTTGATAAATATGAGTGCAAGTTATTTCCTAACCGGTGATAATGAGCTTCTTGCTTTGGGAAATAACATGTCGGCACCAACTGTAAGAGTTCCCGGGAATTCAAACTCATACATTTACTCATAAATAAAATATATATATATATATTGCTATAAGACTGTTTCTTTTTACATTACCTTTGTCTAAATATTTTTTGTTGTCGTTGTTCAAATATATTGAAAACATTTCTGGTCTGTTTATTCACATGTGTTCTACCTGTGGAATATTTATTGCCCAAATATTTCCTTCTTAAAACTTGAACATAAATTTCATGGGAAAATAGTATTTTTGTATCTTTTGTATATTTTTTTGTATCTTGTCTTTTTTTTTTTTTTTTTTTTTTTGTGATTACTGAAAATACATATATGGATTTTTACGACCTGTTCTTAGTATGTAAAAATCCATGACAAAAGAAAAATAAGCTCAAGAAAATATGCAAATTAAAAATACCAAAAATCTCTCTGAGATATCTTACTTTACAACTGGTAAAATAGTAAGGAAGAAAGCTAAAATTTATTTTAGTTTTAAAAAAAAAAATCATTTTACAGTTCTTATTTTACAGATGAAGGCATAGAAATAACTTATCTCCTCCTGTGTTCAACTCCAGACTAAGTTAAAACTCCCGCTACCAGAGGCAGTAGAAACTTTCATGTCTGAAAACTTTCCAGACATATAATTTTGCTGTGTTACCACATAGAATGTAGGCACTGGGAAGCTTTGAACAAGTGACATGTAATGAGATTTAGTTAATCCCACAGTGTTATCTAATGTTGTAATTATATTTTCTATTATTTAGCTTTATATAAAGTTTAAAAGGGTTACATAAGTTATTGTAGGGAGAAGTATTCATATTTTTAATAATCCTTAGATTCTTTTGTCCTTCACAAGCAACAAGCTCTGAATTCTTGCATCATATTTTTGATTCCCCAGGCATTAGGTGTTTCAAAAATTTTACACATATTTCTGAATAGCATCAACACTTTCGGTGAATGGAAGTGGAAAAATCTATCATTTGTTGTTTGTTTCGAAGAACTCCTTATCTGTTTATGTGTGTTTTTTTTCCCTTCCCTTTCCTTTATAAAAAGAAATAAACAAATGGGAACACATTTTCACACTGATTTAAAAAACAAGTTTTGATATTCATTCACGTTTGCAAGCCATTAGGCTTACCATGGGGCAATACTCACTGCATGGTTTCAATCAAGAATATATATACTGTGTAAAGAGGCAATTTTCCTTTTTCTCTAGGTACCTCATTTCTCTTTCAGATGAAAACAAAAACATACCAAATGTCTGTCTCAGAAGATAGTTCTGAAGTTGTCCTTTAATGTAGTCTGAGATCTTCTGGGGGAAGATACATTATATTCGTATGTACTATTTTTGTATTTTGTTGATTACTTTATCACTGATAACTTCTGGAAATTGGTTAACACCGTCAAAATCTGTATTTCATGTACAGAAATATAATCTCCATCAGTACAACTAAGATGATGGCTTTTCTGGAAAACATGATAAGTGCAAGGAATAACTTTTAGCATTTACGCAGGAGTGAGTATCATGGAATGACAAATAACAGAGTAATAGCAGCCTCAGAGTTGTCAGTTACCCCAAAGTTCAAAGTTCTCTAAACATTTGCAAATACTTTCAGCAGAATGACATGAATATCTCCATCATGAATAAGTCACAATATATGTCACTTAATGATAAAAGTGAAAGTCATGACTGAGTGCCTGAAAAAAAAGCAGCCTTCAAAGAGCTGTGCGTACATTTGTAGAGCATATCAACACATTCTCAAGTCAGCTGTTCACACTGATGTCATCTTTTTGAGTACCAAACCAATGTTGTCATTCCTTGTCACCAGTTCTGGATGAAGCAGTAAACAACAAAATATTGAAAATGTTGGAAACTTTTCCATTTTTAACAATCATTTAAATTATTCTTCTAGATTTAAATAGAAAGTTTCTTTATGTTTGATATAATGATTTTACCATGTCACTGGTGCTGACAGCTTAAACAACCTTGTTCAGAGACTCCCTGACAGACACAAGTAACAAGTCACTTATCTGAAAATGAAGGACAGAATCTTATTGGTGAATACATATAATTTTACAATGTAATTATATCAGAAATATCTTTCATAAAAATAAAATCTTCAGCTACAAGACTTATGTAACTGGCTAGCCAATGAGAAAGTTATTAGTAACATATGCTTCTTCATGGTTTGATTCTTGAGTTCTGCTTAACTATATGCTATATAACAACGTATACCCAAACATTCACAACTCAAATTGTAATTTAAACCTCCATCTTGCTAAAAAGGAAAATTCAGAAAAGATAAGTAGTTTACAATGCTTTTTTTTTTCTGAACAGAACATCTGTAGGACTGAGTACATACTTAACACATTATATAGACATATATTTGTCCAAATGTCTCTAGTATAAGTGAGATAATTTTTTCACATTTGTAGATTTAACACAATTCACCTATCTGAAAAGAACACTGTAATACTTAGAAATGCCTAGGTACCACCAAGGTATTTCTTTGTTAGTGAAATAAAGTTTTTCATCCATAAATGTAAAAACACATTGCATTTTGGCCAAAATATCCCTTCACTTCACGAGAAGTGAACTGCTGAGAGTATAAACTGCTTCTCAAAGACCTTATGACCTTATAGTACTGATCACAAAAGAAATTTTGTTTTCTTAAATTCTGTAAAGTTCATTATTTGTATGATTTCTTGTACAATTTTCAGACACAATGTAACTCACATTACTTTTAGACTGTGAGCTGACCACAGACTTTCATCATTAATAGTTAATTATGCCTGGAAACTGTTACTTGATTAAAGAAACATTTAAAAAACTCCTTAGTTTAAAATTGTTATTGGCATTTGTCTGCACTCTTTGTTTTCCATGAAAATAAGTTTTGTTCATTTTCAGATTCAAGTAATATGGCCAGATGTTTGCTCCTTTTTTTTTGCTTGCTGATTGTTACTAAAGTCAAAAGGATATAATGGATGTGGACAAAACTGAGTTTGTTTTGCTTTTATTTATTCTGCATGTTTTGTCATCATGGAGAGTTCATCTGAGAGATCAATATATGATTTTCTACGTATTTCCTTTTTTTATTCCTAGTTAAACATTATTAAGATATTTATGTTCTATAAACATTCAAATAATTAGAGCTACAATTATCTGATTTGATACTGCAACATTACTTTTGTGCTGATAGGTTCCAGGAGAGGCTATATCCACATTGCCATCTCCTTTGAAATCCTTACACTGTAGAACTCCAGTGGGTTACAGAAATCTACAGTTACTCCAAGCCCAATCTGAATCCTGGCATTCACAGTAAGAAAAGGATGAGGGTGGATGTATGTGAAGTTGAGTCATTTCTTCTATAGCTCCAAAGCCCTTGGCTTCCTGTCATTTACGCAGTGTGCCAGTTAGATCAAATGCAGAGTCTGGTCTCAGATGAATCAGAGAAATCCTTTATCAAGAAAACTGGGTAGAAAAGAGTGACTTACTTCAAGAACCACTTCTAGGAGTAAGTAGAGAAAACAGTTTTGTACCAATTTCTACACATTCTCTAAGAATTACTTGCTTGCAGGGCAGCGAGGTAATCTAGGCTTAAACAGATCACAACATTGACAGTCTTGCCATTGAGTCAATGAGAAATGGTCTTCCTGAGCAGAAAAATATAATAGAAAATCCAAATAGTAACTTTTTTCAAACAGAAAATATCAGATGAATATGGAATTTCTATTAGATCAGCTAAAATGCCTTATCTTTGTAATTTAAAATCACATATTTCACTTATGATTTTCATTTTTTTTTTTCAAATACAATTTCAATTCATTAATTACTTCTGAGGATAAAAAAAACCGTTGTAAATAATATTTCCTTTAGAACATATAGATGGAGATACTTTGCTACCATCTTCACGTAAGGATTTTTTAGTACAAAATACAGCATTTCTTAAAAGGGACACTCTTCTATATGCAAGCACACAAAATGCTTAAACACATTTCAAGTAACAAAGATTTGGTTTTCATTTGTATATTTGGAATGCATTGTGCATTGTTTAAGTTTATACATCCCATAAATACACATGCAGTACTCTTTAGTTTTTACTCTTTTCGTTTCAAGTGAAAGTCTTGCTCATGTAGAGGTACCTGATGGATTTCACTGTATTTTCTTCTGTGAAGAGTTAGAATGGCAGCTTTTGGTTAACAATTTGCAGCAAAGTTAGGCATACTCACATTTTCAAATATTAATTTTTTCATGTGTGTTTTTATATTTTTAGTGCTATTATCCAGCAGTTATGCCAAAACACCGAATCACACTACATTGATTTCTTTTTTTTTGTTCTGTTTTGCTATTTAATTTTTGAAACACTGAAAATCTTTCGGTCTCATTTTCTTTATTTTCAAGATCTAAACAGTGCTAATGGAGCATTTGGAAAGTCAGCTCTAGGGAAAATCAAGTTCAATTTAAAATAAATATTATTTTTATCTCCTTTGGAAACCTTTAAAGAGTCTGCAAACAGCACAACCCGGAAGCTGTTTCTTAGTCTTTCTTTACCATGTTTGTAAAAGATCCACAAGGTGGCATTATGTAATACTGTTTTTCAGGATTCTCTGATAAACTTCCATGCCATGGAAGTTAAGGATTAATTTCTTTGGATTTCAATGTTACATGAATTTTGCCTACTGGAAAGCTTATTAGTTTAGTCATTAAATATTTTTGTTGTTTGAGTAAATAACTGTATGTTAAGAAACAGTACCCAATTCTAGAAATACTGCAGTGACTTGCAGCAATATATCTGAATACATTTATTTATTTTTTAAGGCAGTGTGTTATATTCCGAATTGTCCTGAATGAATTACTTTTGTCATCTGTGGAAATATCTTCATGGGTTTGAAATAGTATTGGATAAGATCATAAAGAAGTTCTAGATATGTGTATGCAGTATACAACCAAAGTAAAATTCATTGCTTTAGAAGGTCAGAAAAATGTGATAACTCCTTATAAAACTGTACAGAAAGATTTGAAATATCATTGTGCTCCAGACTCAACAGCATGCTTGTTTTATGTTCTTTCCTTCAAGTTGCACTGAGCAGCACTAATTACTGAGCTCATGTATCACCTGCTTTGTGTTTTCTGGCAGAAAAGAATATAGAATTATTTTCAGGGGACTGCTAGGTCAAAATGAGGAACAATCCTTGCCCTTGCCTCTCAGAGACTGTTGACTGTCAGAGCGCTTTCAGCTCTGTGTTCAATTTGTATTAAGACAAAAGAGAGGAATGATCTGATCCAGTCCAGGATTCTCATGTGATATGAGCAAACTTCAATAACTTCAGTCACTGCTGTGGAAAATTACGTAGCACTACTCTGATAAATAAAGCCAACTAATGTCTTTTCAGACAGTATAAGAAAGTTCAAAGAGTTCTGAAAATAAAAATAATGTTTACAAATTTCCAGTTACAAAGAGGTTCCAGACCTTTTTGGACTGAAAAATTAATGCTCGGTAGGTTTTCATTTAACTGAGAGTTGCTATTGCAAAGCAAGCTTTTCTTGCAATGCTCCTGACTTCCAGTCCTTTAGCTCCCCTTCCCAACACCCCCCCAAAAAAGATTAAAAAAAACAAAAGAGAACCCACAAAATTCACTACCACTTCATATTTTCATACTTAACCAGAGTAAGAATGCACTATTTCTCTGCAATCTGTGACATCTCACTGTAAATGCCAAGCATTTAATGAAAAATATATTAAAAATATATGTATAAAATGACGTTTATCAAAATATGAATTTATTTTCCACTTACTCAGTAGGATTTTGACAATGAGATACATTCCAGAACCAAAAAGCAAAAATAAAATAAAGATATTTTTGCATAATCTCATCATTTCAAGAATGACGCACTGAAGAACAATTTCTAATACTGGAAAGCAACAGTAAAAGTGTTATCAGTGGTGGCAGATTCTGTTCCTGGTTTCAGCTGAGACAGTGTTAGTAGCACACCAATATTTTGGTCATTGCAGATCAATGCATGTGCACTATGGGCCAGGGCAGACTGTTTTGTGGCAAAGCTGCTGCCTTTATGGTGTGGCATCAGGAACATGGTGGAACCAGAACAGACAACTTGAATTAAGTAGTGGGTTACTGCCTACCATGTGACATCATGCAGATGCTGTCTGTTATGAAGCTGTAGGGAGATGGCCAGGGAGCAGCCATTTCTCAGGGACTGGCTAGATGTTTGTTGGTGGGTGGCGAGATATTGTGTTGTTGATAGGGTACCAGTTGGAGGCAACTGTATTGTTAGCTGGGCACCAGTTGGCAGGTGGTAAGTGATTGCATCATAGACATGCATATATGTACGTATGTATAGTTATCATCACATTTTTGTTTCTGTTTTCTTTTTCTGTCTCAGTAAATAGTTTTTATCTCAACCTATGAGTTCTATTTTGTTTCTAATTCTTTTTCTTATCCCACTTTCACGGGGGAATTAAAAGAACAGCTGTGTGGTGTTTTGTTGCCTGCTGGGTTAAACTGAAACGTTCTGTAAGTGTGCATTATGCCAGATAAGTGAAATCTAATTCTAAACTTCTCTTTCTATATGTGTAAGTATATACTATACCTATGTACTAAGTGTATTGTATACACTTAGTATACATATTAGTATAGATAGTATATACTTAGTAAATATGTATATACTTATATTTACTTATTATTTCTTCATTAAGATGATGCAGTATCCCTCAAAATTTAAAGATAAGAGGATAAGAGCATTCAAACTGATCTCTGCAAATAATCAAAAATTGGAGTGTCTATTTCTATGTCATGGAGAGGAATACCAAGCATTAAATGATTACATACAGCTTGTTCAACTGTGGGGACGGAAAAAAAAAAAAAAAAAAAAAGGATTTAGATGTTAAGATAAGAATATATACATGTAACTACACAATACAGTAATTTGCTAAAGTTTGCAATGAAAACTAAATGCTGAAAATGTATTTTTAATTTAGGCTATGTACAGTGAACTAATCTCAACAAATAAATAAAAACGTAGCTTCAATAAGTAATTGTAAATTTTGGCTTGCAAAACAGTCCTTTCCTACAGGTAGTTTCATGAATGCAATAAACCATGTTGCTGAAATTGGATTATTGCCATTAAATAATGTCTTCCTAATATTTGAGTAAAACTGGTAGCCTGCAAATCACCTGTGAACCCCGAGAATGTACAGACATCACTTAAACTATACAGCTCCCATCTTGGTGCATTTTTATCCATACACCGTGTTTCTGGAATTAGCTGCCACCAGAGCCATTCCTGGAGTTTGTTTGAGAGGGAGATGAGTGGTTCAAAACACTTCCAATGAGCATTTTGGGAAACTAATGTGGGACATGAAGATTTCAGTACTTAGACATTTTTACTCTCCTATCATTGTAAGGCAAAGGCCTTGGTAATCAAGAGTCAGTTCATCAAAGAAGTGACTTCTGAAGGGAGTCTAGAAGAAAGATATATAAACAGCATGGGTCAGTAAGTGGATATGATGGTAGTTCCCCTCCAGGATTCTTGGCCTTTAAAAATAATTTAGGTAGACTTCATTCTTCTGGAATAAAAACACGTCAATACCTTAGCATACTGAACAGAAAGTTGATACATTACAAGTGATATGCAGTCCCTCACAGCAATGAAATCATTTTCATGACTGTATTTTAGGTGTTCTATAATAAAAAAAGTAAAAAAATAAAAATAAAAAAGTGTCATTCTAGCACTGTTGCTCTAATTGGCAACATGTTTCAGGAGGATGGGCAATACCAGTGCATGCACATTTTTTTTCAGAAAATTGAGTACTGTAACTGTACATTGATTTTACAGTTGTAAAAGACTGAACAAAGAAGCAGTGCATGAAACAAGATATTGTACACCCCCTTAGGGGTCAATTGGACAATGAAATGTAAAGCAGCTGAGTGTTAAAGACTGTAAAATTTACTGGTACTGGATAGTAAGTACCATATGAGAAGATTTATTAGAAATTAGATAATGAATATTTATCACATGGAAAAAAAGTAAACCTACAGCTAAGGCCTACTAGGGTCAGAAACAGACTTGAGCTGACGAGTGAGGTTCAGGCTTTGAGAGAATATTACAGGTCATTTAGAGGAAAGAAAGACCTTTCATTTATCGTTTGCAATGCAATACTGTAATTTAGAATCTAAGAGCTTTTGTGTTTCTGCATGTTAATTTTTTATGTTGCTTAAAATAACAAAATGTGAAGTATATTTTAGAAAACTACTTTGCAATGTTCTTCCAAAGCACATAAAAGCATTCTTCATGGATTAATGATAACTTGTTATGATATCTGTTTTATGTGTTCCATATATATTTCAGTTCAATATCTCCTTCCTCTTTTTTTCAGAAATGTATCTTTCAAACACAAATGGGATTAAGAAGTAATGATATTTTGTGGGAGTTCCTCAAAAGGCAGAAGTGAATCAGTGTGTGAGTGGATGTCTCAAGCCCCAGAAATTTGAACAAGTTGAATTGAAGGCTTCACAGTGATTTTAGCACCCTGGGTGACCGGCTGGAAAGCAGGTCAACAGAAAAGAGTCAGAAATGCATGCTTGTACTGACTGTGCTAACTCTATAGTACATTAGCAAAAACATCAAGGAAAGTGGTTATTGCTCCTAGCTCAGCTCTTGTGGGGCCACACCTGGAATAAAGCATCCAATTTCATCCCCAAGTGCAAGACTTGCACCAATAAACTGGAGAGAATTCAGTGGTGGACAATAAAATCAGCTGGAGAAAATGGCAAGATGAAGCCAGGGGAACTGGGTTCATTTGGCCTACAGATGAGAAAGCAATGGAGAAATTTAATTGAAATCTTTTATTCAGAGACAGTTCATAGGGAATGAAGCCAGATATTTGCTGGAGGTGCAGAGCAATAGAACAAGAATCAAAAGACATAGGTTTCAGAATGGAGAATTCCAGATGAATCTAAGGGTACAGCACTTGCCATGAGTGTGTCAAATATGAGTTTGCCTAAAGAGATTCTGAAGTCTCCATCCCAAGAGATTTTCAGAAGTTATCTGTACATGACCCTGAGCAGCCAGATAGGGCAAAAGCTATCTCAGCTTTGAGAGGAAGGCTGGACTACAGAGATCCTTTCAAACTGAATTATTCCATGATTTAATGATTTTAATTGTCTGTAATCTTTTATTTGCAAAATAAATTTCAGGCAGAACACATCCCCATGATGTTTGTCTATCCAGCCTAATTTTCGTGATTATCACTCTACCTCTGAACTTTTGGCAAAGTGTAATTTTGATAGGTATTATTGATTTACCTTATGTAGTATGTCCCACAGGCACAACAAAGTTAGGTTAACTGTCAGAATTCTGGGGTAGTACCATGCCCACTAACAGGCAAATACACATAATGGCTCTGCAGATCTTGATCGCTTTTCCACTGCATTGGGATAAATCTGGAAGATAAAGTTTTATAGCAATAAGTAAGGAAAGTACATAGGAAATTGAGATCCCATCAGTTTTAGTATATAGAATTGAATCATAGGATCATAAAATTTGTCAGATTAGAAAAGACCTTAAAGATCATTGAGTCCAACCACAATAATTCCCACTGTTTTTCATAACTTTTCCAGCAAAATATGAAGTTCTTTTCAGTTTTGCAGTGTGTGAATCAGTGGGATTTTTTAAAAAAAATAGCAGAAATTCTCAAGTACTATGTTTAGTTTTGAGCCCCTCATTATAGGAAAGACATTGAGGCCCTGGAGCATTTCCAAAGGACAACAAAGCTGTGAATGGTCTGGAGCACAAGTTACATGAGGAGATGCTGAGGGAGCTGGGATTGTTCATTCTGAAGAAGAGGCCCTGAGGAGAATTTATCACTCTCTACAAGTGCCTGAAAGAGGGTTGTGGTGACGCGAGGTGTCAGCCTCTTCTCTCGGAATTAGAAACAGAATGAGAGGTGATGATTTCAAGTTGCACCAAGGGAGGTTCTAGCTGCACATTAGGAAAAATCTCTGAAATAATATTGGTGAGGTTTTGGAATGGGCTACCCAGGGAGTGGTGGAGTTACCTTCCCTGGCAGTTTTCAAGAAGTATGTAGATGTGGCACTAAGGATTTAATGGGCATGGTGGTAATGGGTCAACTCTTGAACTAGATGATCGTAGTGTTCTTTTCCAGCCTTAACAGTTCTATGAATGTATGATTATAAAGCAGAATTCATCTGTTTATTTATACACAATAGTGATTTTAAAAACTTTTCTCAGAGATAGAACAGGGAAATTCTGATATAATGGCTTTAAGCATTTAGAGAGTTTATTTTTGTTAAAGTAAGATTGGATTCCACTGTTAAATTCACAGGAATATGAAAGCACTGGCAATATAAAATTAAACAAGAGTTGGTTTTCTATATAATGAATATATTTACCTCCTCAACATTACAAGCAACAAAAGCAGCAGTTATTGCTTTGCCCAATATTCTGTTTTAATTATGGTTGAGGATTTCTGGTATAAAAACAATAAAACTATCCTTTATAAGAATAATTGTCTCGTTTATGTGTTGGATTTTGATCTCAGTGTGCAATCCTTGATTCTACCACTGGATTTATGATTTGTCAGACAATTACTCTGTCTCTGTGCTTCTGTGTATCTAAATGCAAACAATAATAGTGATTTATTAACAAAATGTAAAGGATCTATATGCAAAATTCATCATTTAGAGTTTGGCTTTCTTTTCCAGGTTTTTTGTTTGTTTGTTTTGGTTGTTTTTATCATAATTTATTTTACATGTATGAACTCATTCTCACCATCCTCAGGGGAGGTATATTTTTTCATGCTGATCTTCCTAATGGAAAAACTCTGATGTACAAAGATGTTAATGCTGGCCTTTCCACAAACCCATGCAGACACAGCAACCTGCCCTGAGAAGACATAGAGTATGCATGGTCCCAGTGCGTGTTTTGAGATCATCTTGCTCTAAAATATCGAATCATTGCACATTAATGTTTTTCGCAGATAAGCAGGTAAAAATTACATCAAAGATGATTTAAAACGATCCTTCAAGAGTTGATTTTTTTCTGGTGACATAAACTTAGCATGCATGTTAGTTAATTTGGAAATGAGAAATGAGAATCTTGTTTTCCAACACTGCGAATATTTCTACTCAAATGCTCATATTAGGCCTACTAGCTGACAATGAGCTCCTCTTAGAAGCTATGTTAAGGCACATATGAGACAAAGAGGTGATAGGGGACAATCAGCATGGCTTCACCAAGGGCAGATCATGCCTGGCCAATCTGGTGGCCTTCTATGGTGGAGTGACGGCATTGGTGGATGGGGGAAGGGTGATGAATTTCATCTACCTGGACTTCTGCAAAGCCTTTGACATGGTCCCTCACCACATCCTTCTCTGTAAATTGGAGAGGTATGGATTTGAAGGACGGACTGTTTGATTGATTAAGAACTGGTTGGCTGGACACAGCCAAAGGGTTGTGATCAATGATTCTGTATCAGGATGGAGGCCAGTCACAAGCAGTGTCCCTCAGGAGTCAGTCTTGGGACCAGTGCTCTTTAACATCTTCATCAATGGCATAGACAATGGCATCAAGTGAACCCTCAGCAAGTTTGCAGATGACCAAGCTGAGCGGTGGAATTGATACACTGGAGGGAAGGGAAGCCATCCAGAGGGACTGGAAGGCCGGAGAAGAGGGCCCATGAATACCTAATAATGTTCACTGAGGCCAAGTGCAGGGTGCTGCACTTGGGTCGGGGCAATCCCAGGTATTTTTACAAACAGGGGGAAGATCTCCTTGACAGCAGCCCTGCAGAGAAGGACTTGGGGGTCCTGGTGGATGAGAAGCTGGACATGAGCCAGCAGTGTGTCCTTGCAGCTCAGAAGGCCAACTGTGTTCTGGGCTGCATTAAAAAAGGGGTGGCCAGCAGGGAGAGGGAGGTGATTGTCCCCCTTTACTCTGCTCTTGTGAAGCCCCATCTGGAGTACTGCATCCAGGCCTGGGGCCCCCAGTACAGGAAGGACGTGGAGCTCTTGGAGTGGGTCCAGAGCAGGGCCACGAAGATGATCAGTTTAGTTTGGATATTAGGAGGAAGTTTTTCACTCAGAGGGTGGTGGCACAATGGAACAGGTTCCCAAGGATGTTGTGGATGGCTCATCCCTGGAGGCACTCAAGGCCAGGCTGAATGTGGCTCTGGGCAGCCTGGTCTATTTGTTGGCACATAGCAAGGTGGTTGAAACTAGATGATCATGGTGGTCCTTTTCAACCCAGGCTATTTTATGATTCTATGATATAAACAAGGAGAAGGGAATTAAGGAATTGTATATACACTGGGCATGGGGAAAAGGATGGGAGTGGAGCTGTACAGGCTAAGATCCTTTTCCACAAGTTTAACTTCACCATTTCATTGATATCAATACCTTCACTTCTAACCAGTTTTTCGTTTGGCAAATATAAACAGCAAAGCTGGCATAACTGATATGAACAATTGGTTCTTTAAGGTGAATCTGTTGCTTTTCAGTGTCTGAAATATCTGAAATACCATTAACAGATTATGAATTCAGTCTATTGACTTCTTCTCTGAAGGTCTTTTACTACCATAAATAACTCTTGCATACTGGAAGTATTTTCACCATGTAAAAGATGTGTTACTGCAAAATCACAGAATCACAGAATCACAGAATTGTAGGGGTTGGAAGGGACCTCCAGAGATCATCGAGTCCAACCCCCCTGCCAAAGCAGGTTCCCCACACCAGGTTGCACAAGTAGGCATCCAAGCGGAAGGAAAAGTCAATGAGCATTCCTTAGAAATACTGTAGTAGTCATAATGCAGATGTTGAATAAAGATGCTTGTTTTAAGATAATACAAAATGGTTTTTACCATACTGATGGTAAGAATGCATTGTGGTAAACATTTACTTGTACATCAGCAGTTCGGCATTTCCTCCTAAGACTTACCTTTTTTTTTTTTGTCCTGATTTTTAGTCATGGCGTTATGGGTAGATTTTGGAATACTAATTCCTTCACATATCCCTGGAAAGCCAGCCATACTATAACATATGTGCAAAGCAGTTGTGTGTTAGGAAAGGACAACTGTGATTGCCTGCCAGTAAATTTTTGGAAGCTTTGAGATGATCAGGATAATTATTTCTGAATGGCAGACAAATATGTAAATGTGTTAGGTGAATGATGTTACCAGCCTGAAACTTTCCAATTTTTTAAGAGCCCCAGGGAAACCTACTCCTATAAGCATGGAGGAATGATAAAGGTTCAGTGAATAGGTACCACAGTAGTAACAAAGAGTGGGAAGTTTCCAAACACCTTGTGGGCCAAAGAATCGATACAATCCATGTAGGAAAGCAATCCATACAATCAATATCCCTCTTGAGAAGAGGAGACATTCATACTTGACCTTGCCTGTATTACAAGATAGTTGAGATGAAAAGTATATTCTCTGCTGCATGCTAGTATTCTGTAAGTATATTTTTGATCTGCAGCTGGAGAAATAACTTGATTCATTCTGGAAAAAAACACTGTAACCTCTGCAATGGAGTAGGAAATCTTGCTCTTGCAAAGAGTGTCCACATAGGAGTATAGGCTTGAATAGCCTGTAGAATAGCTTGTGAGATGTAAGTTCATATCTCCTCCTACTTCAGACACTTTCTATAATGAAAACTGTATTGTGTTGTGGATATATTCTGGAAGCCATATCTCAGAAAAAGAGAACACTTACTTATGTTCTTCAGAACACTCATGACTTTTTAAATTGAGACTTACAGAGTGAATAATTTTAAGTGAATAATTTACTAAATATAGTTGATCTCTTTTTCTGTTCTTGGTACATTCCTAAGCAGGCTAATATGTATTTTAAGTATTCATTTGAATTGATTCAGTGATTTCTATTCTGTTTTTGCTCTGTGGTTGAACACAGGATCCTTCTGCAAATAGGTGAGCTAACTAATTGACATCAAATATGTTACATGTTTTTGATTGTTCACAAGTGCCATGCTGACACAGACATGCCCAAACATCTTTATGTTCTTAATCTTCTTTTCTAGAAAGAAACAGGTTATATAAATACAAATATAAGTTATGCCATTGTTTTTCAGAGACTGTTGGAGCAGCTAAAATTTATCATCAGGAAGAAAATAAGAAAACAGTTCTAGACTCATGAATTAGTCAGCAAGATGTAGCATTTATGAAAAAGTAGGAGACAGACAAGTTTAAGTAATATTAGACTGAAAAACAAAAGCAACAAATTTTCTTTTCTTTCAGGGTTACCTGACCATAGCAAGTGGAATAAATTGTCAAAAAAGTAGTCTATTTCAAGATGTACTGGACTACCACAGACTACATTTAATTTCCTGATCCAAAATTCACGCAAATTCTGTGTACCTTTATTATTCTGGAGTACAGTATGCCCATAAATCCATCTTGGGCTCCAGAATATTCATTGAATCAGTGCTTTGTGAGGACTTCGAGAACTTGGACCTGCAGAGACAAACCATACCCCGAGTTGCATCAGCATGAAGGACTAAGCAGCAGATAAAGAATTGAATTATTTCACCTTAATCAATAATTATTAAGCTACAGCTTGAATTTTGCGTCCACATTTGATTTCACATTAGAAGAGAAAAAAAATAAAAGGTCATATAGAGGTGAGCATAGGGCCACCAAGATGATGAGGAGGCTGGAGAGCCTGTCACATGAAGGAAGGTTGAGGCAACCCGATTTGTTGAGAATGGAAAAGACAGGTCTTAAGGGAGATCTCATATCAGTCTTTTTACACATTAAAATTACAAATAGAGAAGATTGTCTGATTGTCTTTACAAGACTGCACATTGATAGAATGAGGCAACAATCAAAAATTTTTCAGAGGAATTCTTATCTTGATGATAAAAAAAAAACCTCTTCACCATGAGAATGAGTTTTAGAATAGGTGTTCCAAAAAAGGGATTCAATTTCCCTCAGTAGATATTTTCAGGGCTTGGCTTGACAGAGACCTGGGTAACCTCACTTGGACCTTCACAGAACTGTAGAATGGCTTGGGTTAGAAAGGACCTCAAAGAACATCTCACCCTAGCGGTGGACAGGATTGTAAACCACCAAATCAGGCCCCAGATCAGGCTGCCCATGGCCCCATTCAACCTAGCCTCGAACACCTCCAGAGATGTTCTAGCACCTCACTACTCTCACAAAAAACTCTCCCCTTACATCTTAACTAAGTCTCCCCTCTCTTAGCTTAAAAACATTTCTCCTTGTACTGTCACTATCTATCCAGGTAAAAAGTTGATTTTGACCCTGCTTATAACTTCCCTTTAAGTAAGAGTAAGGGTACAATCAGGTCTCCCTGCGACATTCTCTTCTCCATTCTGAACAAGCCCAGCTGCCTTAGCCTGTCTTCATAGGAGACGTTCTCCAGCCCTCTGTTCATCTTCATGGTCATGCTCTGGATCTGTTCAAAAAGGTCCACATCTTTCCTGAATTGGGAGCCCCAAGTCTGGATACGAGGGTAGAACAGCAAGGGAAACAAAAGGTTTGACCGGAAGATCTCCAGGGGTACTTCCAACCTAGACACTTCTACGGTACCATGGACTTTATAATGTTATGACTTCAATATGTAATATTCTGGCCAACAACTGAGTCTTCATAAATAATGAAGTGTTACTGTAGGTAGATGGAGGTATCATGATATAAACAAAAAAAAAAAAAAAAAAAAAAAAAAAAAGAAAAAAATACCAAGCAATTTTGCAGTAAAACAAATATATTCAAGAATATAATTCAAAATTTTAAACAATTCAGCTGTTCTTTTCTCTGCACTCAGGAGTCAAATCCCTGATGGAAATGCAGATTTTTTTTTTTAGTCTTAATTACTCTACAGTATATTTACACAAACTCTTTAGACCACCATTTTAAATGCTTACATTAACTTCACCAGAATTTCTGAAAGAAAAACCATTTTTCTTCTGTAGCTATTATCATCCAACACTGGAGAAAGTGGTAGTGAAGAACATGTTTGCAGCAGTACAAAACCATTACTGTCTTACTGTATTTTAATACCTGACACACATACACTGTATACTTCTAAGCACTATATGCCCAGTTCCATAAAACAAAGATGTGGAGAAAATTTATTTCTAGCACTTCTAAATCACTTTTTTTCCCTGTTAATATGAACTCCGCAAAGGTTTCACAATGTGATATATATATATAGGTTTAACAGAGATTTAGAACTTGTAATATCATATGCTTTGTTGTATTAGGAAAAGCTTCAATTAGCTGAACTCATAGATTCATAAACTTTAAAGACAGGCATCAGAGCAGTGTGTTAATCTGATCTCTTTGCAATAGAATTTTGTTCCCTTGAGCAGAGATCAGCAGAGTTGTGGTTCTCCTGAACTGCAATACAGACGAATATAGCATGCTGGACTTCAACAAACTGTTTCACACTTTGTTTCTACTGGTGTATATATGAAGGAAATTTGTTAAGTTTAGGAATGACAGTGCTATAAAATTACACAGATGAGATCCACATCTGGTCTGCAAACAACTGAGGATTAGTTGCCAAATCCAATAAACACTAAAATTAATGATGCCATTTTTTCCCCAAAGTATAGACCAAACACTAGTTGTGTTCTCCTTCTGTACAACAGGAAGTGGGAATAAAAGAGAGGACTTGTCTGTTATGGTAGTGTCATAGTGTACAAAGGAAGGTTTCTTTATGATAAAATGACTTTTTGAAAATCCTAGCAATAACATCAATATTATCCCAGTCCCCTTCATAGAGTATCAGAGAAGGGAATAGGTCCTACAGAACTCCCCTGTATGTGGTTTCAGTAGATTTACATTCAGATTTACTTTTTTCAATCACTAACCTGAAGGGGGTTTTCCTTAGACTATTAAAAAATAAAAATAAAAGATAAGAATAAATTTGTTGGTAAATGTATTTCATCTAAGAGTGGCATATTCTTTTTCCTCTTCAATACTCAGAAGTTATTTTTGTAATGTGTTTTTATATACATGAGGCTCTCAGGGATGTTTTGACAGTTATGGAGAGAAAATTCACTTGGGAAAATCATTTTCTTTGAGGAATATCCTATTGAGACATCCTGGGGCCACTTATTACACTGTGTTGATCAGAATCACAAAGGCCTACTGGAAAGGCCTACTTCATCTACAAGAGGGGCTGTAAGGAGGATCCGGGGAACTATATGCCTGTTAGCCTGACCTCAGTAGCGGGGAAAATAATGCAGCAAGTCATCTTGGGTGAGATCGCACGGCATGTGCGTGGTGTCCAGGGGATCAGCCCCAGCCAGCACAGGTTCATGAAAGGCAGGTTGTGCTTGAACAACCTCATCTCTGTCTACGACTGGGTGACCAGACTGGTAGATGAGGGAAGGGCTGTTGATGTAGTCTACCTAAACTTCAGCAAAGCCTTTGACATGGTCTCTCACAGTGTCCTGCGAAAACTGGCTGCCCATGGCTTGGACAGTTTTACCCTCCGTTGGATAAGGAACTGGCTGGAGGGCCGTGCTCAGCGGATTGTGGTCAATGGAGTGAAGTCCAGCTGGCGACCCATTTCAAGTGGTGTCCCCCAGGGGTCAGTACTGGGGCCTATCTTGTTTAATATCTTTATTGATGACCTAGACGAGGGGATTGAGTGTACCCTCAGTAAGTTTGCAGATGACACCAAGCTGGGAGGTGGTGTGGATCTGCCTGAGGGTAGGGAGGCCATGCAGAGGGATGTAGATAAGCTGGATAGCTGGGCTGAGGTGAATGGAATGAGGTTCAACAAGGCCAAGTGCTGGGTCCTGCATTTTGGCCACAACAACCCCATGCAGCGCTATAGGCTTGGGGAGGAGTGGCTGGATGACTGTGAGGAGGAAAGGGACCTGGGGGTGTTGGTTGATGCTCGGCTGAACATGAGCCAACAGTGTGCCCAGGTGGCCAAGAGGGCCAATGGCATTCTGGCTTGTATTAGAAATAGTGTGGCCAGCAGGAGCAGGGAGGTGATCATCCGCCTGTACTCAGCACTGGTGAGGCCACACCTCAAGTACTGTGTTCAGTTCAGTTTTGGGCCCCTCACTACAGGAAAGACATTGAGGCCCTGGAGCGTGTCCAGAGAAGGGCAACGAAACTGGTGAGGGGTCTGGAGCACAAGTCTTATGAGGAGCGGCTGACGGAGCTGGGATTGTTTAGTCTGGAGAAAAGAGGAGGCCCAGGGGAGACCTCATCGCACTCTACAACTTCCTGAAGGGAGGCTGTGATGAAAAAGGGTCTGGCCTCTTCTCCCAGGCGAATAGTAGGACTCGATGAAATGGCCAGAAGTTGTACCAGAGGAGGTTTAGGTTGGACATTAGGAGAAACTTTTTCTCTCAGAGGGTGGTCAGGCACTGGAATGGCCTGCCAGGGAGGTGGTGGAGTCACCATCCCTGGCAGTGTTCAAGAGGCGCCTGAATGAGGAGCTACGAGATATGGTTTAGTAGCTTGTGGTACTAATAGGAATGGGAAGGTGGTTGGACTAGATGATCTTGTAGGTCGTTTCCAACCTTGTGATTCTATGATTCTATGAAAACTGGAATCTGGATTGGGACCAAACTTTTACAGAGAGCAAATTAAAAAAATGTTATTCACTTTCTAAAGGCCAGTTACAAGTTCAGCTATCAAAACAAAGACTTTGGAGTTCTGCTTGAAAATATTTGTAATTTGAACACACCTGCTTATTGTAATTTGGTCAGCCAAATGATTTGATTCTATGAACAGAATTCATCAGACAAAAATTCTCAGAAAAAAAAAAAAAAAAAAACATAGAGCCATGCAGGATGTCAATTATTATTTATCTTTTTAGAGAAAGCTGTGGGTCAGTTCTGGCATTTCACTTATAAATTAACTTATAAGAGGGTTTCTCACTTTCTTCTTGGTGCAACCATGAGTAGAAACTAAAACAGAAGTTAAATATTTGTTTTTTCAGATGACTGAATAAAGAGTCCTTTATTAACTGTCAATTTACAAAGCTATTGCAGTGGAACGTTCAAAGAGACTGTATTAAGACAGAAAATGCCCCTCTGAGATTTTCTTCTAGTTTAAAATTGTTTGTTCCCCTCCAGTTTCTCCATTGGCTGTTTAATACACCTGGATTTATTAGCAGTGCCAGGGACATAATTTCACATCTGTTCTCATCCACTTCCAAAACACATATTTCCCAGCCGCACTACTGACAGAAAGCTGTATTAGAACTGTGGATGGATGGCATTGGCCAATTCTCTCTACAGCCACATTATCTGCAAAATCATATGGCCACAAATGGGTTTGCACAGGGCTGGAGAAGTACTGCTGGGCAAAGACCCCAGGACAAAACTGCTATTCCCAGTATGTCCAATCTTTTAGGAGTACTTTATGCCCGTGGTCACTGGATTAGACTGAAAGAAGGAGCATGAGGTTGATTTGACCTTCCCTTATCTGCACTTTTTTTTTTTTTTATTTGGGTCCAGCTCAGTAACCAGCAATTAGACCTTGTAGATTAACTGGTTCTTCATTAAGCAGCCTTACATTTAAACAAACAAACAAAACAAAACAAAACAAAACAAAATTCCCACTGTTTTTGTCATGGAATTATTGGCTTGAATTTGAGAAAAAATAATAGATCACAGGATGGTGAACTAGCAAGTAGCATATGCATATACAGTTTGATGAAACTTTCTCAATATAAACCTTTTTCTAGAATCTTCTTGTATTCGTGCTATTCATGACAGGGTCCACGTATGACTGAATTTTGAATTCTTTGTTGCTTGTAATCAGTGGTAGGCTTTTGACATAGAAATAGTTGTGTTTTTATAAAATGTCATGAGATACCTCTAATGCTTAAAAAATTCAGTTCCATTTTAAATATAGTGCACTGGTTGAAAAGTGTCACCCAACAACTGATCAAAATAATTTCCAATAGCATCTGATGTAATATATCAAGTTCCTGCCTAACTGTCACCAAAAATCATGTGTCTTGCTTTAAAAAAATCTTGGTTAAAATATACAAAAAAAAAATGTTCATCTCGACTGGTTAAACTCTTCTATCAAAACATGAAAGCCAGCAGCTTCCTTTTTAATTTCAGATGAAGGCTAAGATTCTTAAGCAATCAAATAAAAATTGGAGCTGGAGCTTTACAGTACCACGAAATACAAAGATCTGTGACAATGCAGCAAAGATTGGCAAGAATGCAGTTAGAGAAGCTACTTTGTCCAAGTGCTTAAATTACAGCCATTTGTAAGTACTTACTTGAATTTGAGTTTACAGAGGTAAATCTGATGCTCTTCCTTGATCTACTACAACTACTTGTACTTCATAGAAGGGAATAAAATTTTAAATATGTTATCTCAGTTCTGGCTTCCTTATCTTAAAGAACTGAATGCATTTTTAGTTAAAATAAAATGTATCATTTCCACATAGTGACTATATGATTTCTGGATGTATTTATAATTGTATTATAAATCATCTTATTTGATATGCTTAGGTTTTTTTTCTCTCTTTTATCTGTCACCTGTAATGCTCACGAAGCATCTTGTAATTCAATAATTTGCATTTCATAGACACGTAAAATTATTGTTTAAGTGAAGTCTAAATAGCACATTTAAACAACAACAACAACAAAAATACAAAGCAAAAAAGAACAGCCCAATAACATATGAACACTATTGTATTAATAATGATAGATATAACTGGTGTGGTAGATCTCTTTACTGAATTCCTTTTACATTTCATCACAGCACTGTAAAAAAGATTATTCCCTCTCATTCATGTTTTTGTATCTATATAGCATGCATCTACTAAACATATCAGTCAAAATTTATCCCTACCATAAAGCTTAATGAAGGCAGTGGAGTTTTACCCAAGATTCATTTTTCGCATTCAAACTCATTACTTAGAATTCAATTTGAGGATGCTACACTTATATAAGATAGTGTTTTGAACAGAAATATTTAATTTACATGAAAGGTATTTCCATAAGATCAAATGGAAATAATCAGTCTGCCCACTTTACTAATAGATTATGTTTCATGATCTCTTTCAGTTTGAGAAAGCACTTTATTAGTACATATCTTTCTTATACTAAATATAATTTAACATGCAAATAAACCTTGAGGATGATTGTTTAAACAGTTTTCAACGACACTGCCTTAGACAACCTTTTATAAACATTTATAGCTAAAAATGCAGAATGAAATACCTCCGTAATTCTGTTTCTTTTAAATAGTAATCTTATTTTACTTTCACAGGCTCCTGTGAAGCTGAACTCATTTTTACTGTTTATCACACAAATAAATAAAACAATAATGAATAGTAAATAGTGATGTTTTTTCTGTCTATTAAAAAACTCTACTTTTTGTTCCAAAGATGCAAGGTGTTTTTGGACACAAAACTTAAGTAGTTTGACCTGATCAGGTACACAATAAGGGCTGAAGATGTTTTTTACAAATTTTAATCTCAGCATTCACTTCAGACAGGTAAGGCAGTGCAATTATTGTGCCATTGGTAACTTCAAAATCCTTAACAGCTCATTGAAAATAGTATCATTTAATGTTTTCTCAGCATAGGTTCCATCCTGAAGTAGACACTTTCCAGACGTTCAAAAAGAAATGAAGCCAAGTTCCACAGGAGGATAAACAAGCAGGGATTACTCATGTATTTACTGCCTTCATTAGAGGAAGCACTGGAACTGTCAGTTTTGAAGGGGAATATGGATTTTTGTTACTGACCTTGCAAGCAAATAGGAACAGAAGAGCCGTAAGAAGATGACATCCTTGTGAAGCACCATAAGTATCATCTTCTGGGGTACCTCAATGGAAGCTGTAAAATCTTGGGATATATTCAGCCTCAAGAAGGGCTCCAAGAAGCATTGACACTGATATCACAGGGAAAATATCTGAGACATTATGTCCCTCTACTTCTCTAGAAAAAAAATTATGAGAGTAATATTCAAGAATGCCTCCCCAAAAGTGCACTTTCCACAAGCTTTCTCTTTTTCTTCTCCTTCTGTGTCAATGAAGTGCTTTCCCACAAACTTGTGTTCTTTCACTTTTCATTGCACCATTGGTTACCTTCAAAGAAGTGAAATCAATCCTGCATGAATATCTGACTATTCATCTTTGAACCTGTGTTACAGCCATAACAGCAAGTCACCGCTGAACTAGGCCAAGACCTACCAGTGTCCCACTGTACGAGCTTGCAATGATGTGCAGAAGCTGCAGTGATGTACATTTTGTTCCTTTCATTCTTTGGCAATAGTCTGGCAGCAGTTCAAGATGAAAAAGAGTCACTGAAGACTACAATAAGTCGGTTCCACATACTTAGTGAGGAGGTGGAGGAAGACTGACCAAAAACTCAGTTTCACTTTTTAGCAGACACAAGCAGCTTGGCCTCATTGGCAGGCTGGCAAAGGGTTCACCCTTACATTAGAGGAAAAGCAGGAAGAAGCTGTACTTCTTGGAACTGAAATTTTCTTCCCTGCCTGTGCCTGGCAGCTCAGCTGTGTGCCACCAAAAGGCTTATGACAAAGCCACTTATAACTGTCCAATTAGCTGTGCTGGCAGCAAGCTCAGCTAAAAGCCTTTGCTCTTGTTTTATAGAGCTACCCTGTGCATAGACACAAAAGCAAAAAAAATCTGTCTTGGCTGTGTAAACTGAAACCCTGAGACCTCTGCAGAAAGCAAGGACTTTCCATCACAGGTAGCCTAAGACAGCATCTCCTCTTTTGAGCTGCTTTGTTATCTGGTGAATTTACGATTCCTTTACACTGTGCATTACTTTCAGCAGTAATTAGAGCCCTTGTTATCCCTTCTTTTGCCCCTTCAAAAAATTGTCTACCCACAAATTTAATAAAAAGCCTGTTCTGTAAAATAGACGTGAATGAATATTAAATGCTTACTCTTGGGAAATATGTTTGCTCATTAAATGTGACAGCCAGTGCTTATGTGGTAAATGCTGTAAGTGCCAAGAACCCTTTGGCAGATTCTGCCAGCTACAGGTCCATTATTTTAATTGCCTTTAACCAATAATCAATATTTGCTGCTTTCAGTACAGCTACATGCACAGCTAAATGATACAGAGAAGTGGTTTATAGTCTATTGCACCCCATATTCTTCTTTAATATGTAGGAGACACAGCAAAATGCATTATTACAATAATCTTTCCAACATCACAGTCTTTCCAGCTTCTTCGGCAACCATTCAAAGCAGAAACCAAAGCACCTGACTCTTTTATAAAGCAAAACTGATACCTATTTTTAGACTAAATACAGTTGCCTCATTGTAATCTTAGAAAGAATAATTAGTAGCTAGTGAGAGTTAACTTTAAGTCAGTGCAAATGAGAAAGTGATTCTACTTAAAGAACTGGGCCATTTTCGTTGGAAGTTTTAAAAATGTATATGAATGTAACCGTCATTCCAGAGAGATCAGTCCAAATTGTAGCACCTGTAAACGACAGCTTTGCTCTGGGTGTTGGCTGTTAGATAGAGGATGTGTCTGGCAACTGGGGAAAATGAAGAATTGAGGAGCACCACACTTCTGGAGAACAGCACAACTTGTTGGAGTCATTCTGGTTGCATCAAAGAAGCTATAACTTCACTTAGATAATTTTGCATTTCCAGAGGTTTTATGTTTTGTTCTAAAAGCAAAAGGACTCTGCATGTGCGTGGGAAATATGTGGATAGCTTTGGTTTAAAACCAACGTTTGTGCGTATGATATTTGGAAGGTATAACTCCAAATTATAAAAAACCTCCTTGTCATTAGCTGAGTACAACTTTCTTCACTTTCCATAGGAATTTTGTATAACCATGACTTTTAAACCAGGCCCATACATCTCCTGAATTATGATCTATGAATACCGTTTCAAAAACTGGAAAAGTTTTTGAAATAAGAAAATAATTCCTATTAAATTCTCAGCTTTAACACAGTTAGAACAACTAATCCAATTGACTTCAGTGGGGGAAGAATTTCATTCTTAAAGTTTAGGATAAACTGCCTGAGGAGAGTATGCTTAGGCTTGTTTCATAAATAGAACAAAGTAAAAGCCAAAGAAAATACATTTATCATTGTTTCTAATTGCATTAAAAAAAAAAAAAAGAAAAAGAAAAAGAAAAAGAAAAAGAAAAAGAAAAAGAAAAAGAAAAAGAAAAAGAAAAAGAAAAAGAAAAAGAAAAAGAAAAAGAAAAAGAAAAAGAAAAAGAAAAAGAAAAAGAAAAAGAAAAAGAAAAAGAAAAGAAGAAGAAGAAGAAAAGAAAAAAAAAGAAAAAAAAAGAGCATGGCTAATTTAAGTAGATAATATAAAAATATTTAGAAGGAGTGAGGAGAAAGAGATGAATGGGACCCCCAAAAAAGATAGAGACATAGAGACACAGACACGGGAAATACTGTTTTATGCCTAATCTGTTTCTGTTAAAAAGGAGTTACTATCACTGGGTTGTCTTCCACTTTCCCAAGAATAAGCATAATCTTTTCTGTTTGCACATCATGTATTTGCAAGCAGACTCCATCCACCACCTCCTGCTCCCTCTTCTGCAGTGCCGATTTTTGCAGCTGACGCAACGTTCTGCCTTGCCAGCTGGCAAAGCTCACTTTTACACAGGACCACAGGCTCTCAAGGGACCACAAGTCCAACTGTAGCTGCACTACTGAGCCAAGTCAATAATTTATGCTTATTAATAATGCATCTCGGTGAATCATTACTCCTTTAAATTTTAAAACAATTGTTTTAGCATTTTTAATGTTGATGCACCATCAATGAATGACTCTCTTATTTATTTCAACTACAGACATACTGGATTACAATAACAAAGTTACTGGCTCTCTCTAGACAAAAACAACAAGGCTCCATGAGGAGGTCAGACTGGCAATTAGTTAAAAGAAAGGAGGATGAAGTAGGAATACACAGAACTATTGTAAAGCTGGAATTTGAAAAACATAAAGGGATACTTCCACCTGTTGATACCTTCTCCCTACTCAAAATCTATGCAATGCCCCAAGCTATGAAGAACTAAGATATCTGTGAGACAAAAATACTCTTTGTGTATTTTGTACCTTTATGCCAAAGGTAATGACCATAGTATATCAGGTCAGCAGCTCACTGAACTCACTGAACCACATTACTTTTGAACTCTCCTTACAAGCACAACACATGTTCCAGAACCAGATCTATTGAAACACATCATAAGGCACTGTGGATCTTAGACAGTGGAACTCATAAATTAGCCATATGACAACTCTGAACACTTAGCTGCTACACAGTGGCTAATACAAGCATTTGCTTCTTCTGATACAATATTAATGCTTTTAAATATTGCACCTTGGTGACAGTTTTGGAGCCTAGTAAAAATATGCAAGCATAGTGTGCAACAACAAAAGAGCACCTCATGCAGAACAGCAGCATAAACAAAAAATTTAAGTAGCAAACTCACAGTCTTACAGTAGGTTAATTGTCCAGAGAGACGCACAGAGATTAGTACATACATCCCAAAAGTAAAATCTCAGCACCTTCAGACAAAGGCAGAACAAGATAAGATTGCACCCTGATTTCAATATTTATTACTTCAGGAAATTGAAGTTTAGTCTTCCAGAAGGAAGAGAAACAAGCAAAAATACACGAAAGTATCTTAGCTATCCATGGCTTTATATGAACTATATATCAATATATAAAGGACAAATTGTGTAAATACTTAAGGAAAAAGTTGGACCTAGTATAAATGCTTTTAGTATCTGAACAGGCTTTATCACTGGAATACTCAAGTGCACCCTCAGCAAGTTTGTGATGAACAAGCTGAGAGTGCAGTTGATACACTGGAGGGAAGGGAAGCCATCCAGAGGGACATGGACAGGCTGGAGAAGAGGGTCCATGAATACCTAATAATGTTCACTGAGGCCAAGTGCAAGGTGCTGCACTTGGGTCGGGGCAATCCCAGGTATTTTTACAAACAGGGGGAAGATCTCCTTGACAGCAGCCCTGCAGAGAAGGACTTGGGAGTCCTGGTGGATGAGAAGCTGGACATGAGCCAGCAGTGTGTCCTTGCAGCTCAGAAGGCCAACTGTGTTCTGGGCTGCATTAAAAAAGGGGTGGCCAGCAGGGAGAGGGAGGTGATTGTCCCCCTTTACTCTGCTCTTGTGAAGCCCCATCTGGAGTACTGCATCCAGGCCTGGGGCCCCCAGTACAGGAAGGACGTGGAGCTCTTGGAGTGGGTCCAGAGCAGGGCCATGAAGGTGATCAGAGGGCTGGAGCACCTCTCCTCTGAGGAAAGGTTGAGGGCACTGGGCTTATTTAGCTTGGAGAAGAGAAGATTCCAGGGAGAACTCATTGTGCCCTTCCAATATTTGAAGGGAGCATATAAACAGGAGGGGAAACGACTGTTTACATGGGTTGATAGTGATAAGACAAGGGGGAGCGATTTTAAGCTGAGGCAGGGGAGGTTTAGTTTGGATATTAGGAGGAAGTTTTTCACTCAGAGGGTGGTGGCACAATGGAACAGGTTCCCAAGGATGTTGTGGATGGCTCATCCCTGGAGGCATTCAAGGCCAGGCTGGATGTGGCTCTGGGCAGCCTGGTCTAGTGGTGACCCTGCACATAGCAGGGAGGTTGAAACTAGATGATCATGGTGGTCCTTTTCAACCCAGCCTATTCTACGATTCTATTGTTCTATGAATACTGAGCTGAGGCCAGTGGAATGAAGTTCAACAAGACCAAGAGCTGGGTCCTGCACTTTGGCCACAATAACCCCAGGCAATGCTTCAGGATTGGAGCAGAGTGGCTAGAAGACTTCGTGGAAGAAATGGACCTGGGGTTATGTGCTGATGCTTAGCTAAACATGAGCCAGCAGTGTTCCCAGGCAGCCAAGAAGGCCAAGGGTATCCTGGCTTGTATCAGAAATAGTGTAGCGAGTGCTGGTGAGTACTGTGTTCAGTTTTTGGCCCCGCAATGCAAGAAAGGTACTGACACTCTGGAAAGTCCAGAGAAAGGCAGTGAAGCTGGTGGGGATGTCTTGAGCACAAGATGGGGAGCAGCTGAGGGAACTGGAATTGTCTGGTGTGAAGAAGAGGATGCTCAGGGGTGGCATTCTTTCTCTCTACAACCACCTGGAAGAAAGGTGTTACGAGGTGGGGGTTAGCTTCTTCTCCCATATAACTAGTGATAGGACTAGAGGGAATGGCCTCAAGTTGCACCAGGGGAGATTCAGGTTAGATGTAATGAAAAATTTCTTCTACAAAAGAGTGGTCAGCCACTGAAATGGGCTGCCCACAGGGGGGCTTGAGTCACCATCCTTGAAGGTGTTCAAGAAATGTTTAGATGTTGTACTAAGGGACATGATTTAGTGATGAAATATTTGTAGTAGGTGGACAATTGAAGTGGATCATCTTGTAAAACTTTTCCAAACTTGGTGATTCTATGGTTCTATGAAAAAAGAAAAGAAAACAAAACAAAACAAAAAACAAAAACCTGCACCTTCTGAGTGCCCAAAAGCCTCCCTGTAATGATTTCTGCCACATTTTTCTTGTTGAGCCATACTTTCCACTGTATGTACATTTATTTGTATGTAAATGCAAATGTTATTTGAAACACAGATTTTGATATATATTTGTGTATGTAATTGGATATATAAATGGATATATACTCAGAAAGCTTTTTGTTATCTGTCAGGAATAATGACCATTGTTTTACTTTGTACATAGATCTCACTGGAATAAGAGATTTTAAGTTAGATTAATGACTGAACAGATATCATAAACCACAGAACTCCAAGACTGCTAATTACAAAATCACTGCAGAGTGTGGATTTCAAATTAAATTAAAGTTCTGTTATCTGATCTTCCTGTGCTAATAGATTTTACATGGCTGACTGTAAGTATGTTTGTTTCTTTACTGTTTTTTTTCTAAGGAGTTGCTATAAACTGCTGTAGTTTATTCTGTATTTTTAAGCTGCAAATATGTCATCAACTAAGTCTCAGTGAGTACTGGATAAACAAAGCATGTGTACTTGGTAAGTACTGTTAAGAGTTTAAAATCTAAAAAAAAAAATCATATTTGCTCAATAAATAAGGGTGGACAAACAAAATTTTGTCTGAATCACAAAAGATATACTATTTAAGATTCTTTAGGAACTCTGTGGAAGGAGAATCTCCATTAGTTTGAAAAACTTCTGTCCTCTGTGTTATTAAATAATCTAGCACAGATTCAGAAAACTAACTGCTGAACCACAAGCTGGCTGAATTCTAAATTTCTTGAGAGTCAGTTTTTGATATCAGGTTTTGGTCTCTGCTAGACATATGTCTATACCTCTGACAGTTATTTGCAGACAGAGATTTTTCAGAGGCAACAAGGGAACTCAGAAACTCTGTCTCCATGTGTATTATAATTATGTGCATTTGGAAGCATCAAACTTGCAAAATCATCAGCACACATTTAATGAAGATAAAAGAAGGAAAAAGAAAGGTAGTATTGCATGACACATTAATTAATGATAGTCAAACCCTTGAATGGGAAAAGTGAATTCCTGATGGTTACATGAAAATTGTGCTTCAGGGTTAGCCCACAGATATGTAGTGCCCCTCAGTGGGCTGTGACTCAGCCCACTCCACCCACAGTGTTTTCTCCTCTCTCACTGCCTCTGTGGATTAGTCCTATTGTTTATATTGCCTATCTCTTCTAAAAATAGCCTTCACAGAGTCCAGTATCTATCTAAAGCCATCAGGTAATGCTGAAAACCACACACAGTGACAATGGTTTGATTGTTCCCATTTGGATTTTGGAAGCTTTGAACACCTCAGAAATGTAACTTCCTGCTTAACACCATAGAGTGGAGCATGGCAGTGCTTATTCTTTCTTTAAAATCCAAACATTCTTCATTTCAGTTCTAAAATGAACACTCTAAGTAATGTCATAAGGCTGGGAATCCTTCCATAATCATGCCAGAATCTTTTCAGTTTCCTTCTTCTGGTTGTCCTGATTCACTTCAGGACATCATTCCTGAATTCACCAGCTTTTGTGCTCTTTAGGTAAAACCAATAGGATTCAACCAAGCAGTGCATTCATATTCTTCAGCAGAATTCTGAATGTTATGGTATTTGAAACATCTGTTTTTCGTATTCATTCACTCAGGTTTTTTTATGGACCCTAAAGAATCTATTTACATTACAACAGCTCCTGTAATAAGTATCCAGCTCAAAAGACCAAATGTCTCATGGCTGTTGCTTGCATATAGAATATCACTGCAACATGGAATTTCTGAAACATGTCCATTAATTAACACTAAATTGCAATGCAGCACGTATATAAAAGATGATGAATCCCACATAAATTCATTTTGATTACTGTTATTACACAGAATACTAAGTGAGGCTGCGAAGATAGGACCTTTTAAGCATCAGCAGATGTATTTGATCAGTGTTTATCCTTTTTGGTGTAATTTATTGAGAGATCATATGTTCATATGCAGCTGGAGTAAACCACCATTCAGCCTCAACATGCCTGAGAAGAGTTTCCAGATTTCATTGCATCTACCAGAGCTGTATTTACTGATGTAAATACAGACTAAATTTAAAGAAACAAAACACCCAACCTAGATTATGGGCAAAGTGGCTATAGACTTTTAAACTTTACACAAGCTGGGTCTATTCTTATTTAATTCCAACTGAAATCCTGTATTTAGTTTATTACTACCCAAAGGTATCTTCCTCAGTTTGCATGCTCATGCTTTCCATCAGTATTTTTAGAAAATATTTTTTTCCCCTCTGAGTCCCAAATTTGTCATTCTTAAAAATCTTTCTTAAAGACAAAAAAATGCTTAAGTTCCCAAAATCAGTCAGTCTTTCATTATCTCAATTAAAAAAAGACTGATGTTATTACCATAGAATCATAGTATCATTTGCATGGTAAAAGACCTTCAAGACCATCAGTCTAACCATCAATTTGACCTACTAAGTCAATTGTAAAATCATATCTATTAGTGCCTCATCTACAACTCTGTTAAATTCCTCCAGGGATGAGGACTCCCGCACTTCTCTGGCCAGCCCCTTCCAGTACTTAATCATCTTCTTCATGATGGAATATCCAATTTAAATCTCCTCTGGTACAACTTGAGAACACTGACAGAATCATAGAATCGTAGACCATTCACAACATTATACAATCATATCTGTTGATAATATTAAACACATATACAGGTAGACTCCAAAATTGAGAGACCTAAACAGTTTACATTATCAGCTCAATATTCATAAATCCAGGAGGCCTCTCACCAATTTACCAAAGGTCATCAGAATCTGAAAATATTCCTGCTGACTGTAAGCTAGCTAAAGATACACCAATCTACGAAAAAGAACATGAAAGAAGAACCAAGAAATTACAGACCTGTTAGACTGACCGCAACCCTTGGAAAAATTATGGAGATAATTGTACCAGTAGCTATTGAAAGGCACTTAAAGAACTACTATCAGGCTTAGTCACCATGAGTTTATCAAGGGGAAGCCCTGCCTTATTTGATCTCCTTCTGTGATAAGATCACCTGTTTGGTGCATGAAGGGAAGGCAGTGGACATAATATTTATGGATTTCAGTAAGGCCTTTGATACTGACCCTCATGGCATCCTTCTGGAAAAACTGTCCTACTGATAAACAGGTTCACATTTAGTCAGGAGATGAACTGCATGACAGTAGAGCTCAAAGTGTTACAGTTAATGGATCTATATCTGGCTGCTGGATGATCTCCAGTCATGTTCCCCAGGGCTCAATTCTAGAACCACTCATTTTCAACATTTATATAAATGACCTGGACGCGGTGCTGGAGTGAACCTTCAGCAAAGTTTGGTGGTGATACTACACTGGGAGGTGCTGTTGATTTTGGAGGGGGTTCTAGGTAAACCGGAGCATCAGGCCACCAGCAAGATCACGAAATTCAACAAAGAAAAATGCTAGCTTCTGCACCTGGGACAGAATAGTGACAGGCATAGGACAGACTCAGAGACAGGTAGCTGGAGGGATCTGAGAGTGCTGGTCAATAGTGGACTAAATATCAGCTAGCAGTGTGCCTTAGTAGCCAAGATAGCAAACTGAATTTTAGAATCTGGGAATCCGTGAAAATGTCTGGAGGAAAGCAACAAAGCTGGTAGCCTTGTAGAGCTGAAAATCACATCCTATGAGGATTGGGTGAGGACACTCAGGTGGTCCAATCCGGAGAAGAGGAGGCTGAGAGACTACTTCATTGCTCTTTGCAACTCCCTGAGGAGGGGAAACAGAGAGGGAGGTGTTAGACTATGCTTCCTGGGAATCAATAGCAGGTCAGGCATGGAGCAAAACCAAAAGAGAAGATGTTCAGACTGGACATTCAGAAAGACTTATTTACTATGAGAGTCGTCAAACACTGTAACAGGCTTCCTAGAGAGTTGCTTGATACCCCATGCCTGTCAGTGTTCAAGAGATGTTTGGACAACACCCTCAAGAATATGCTTTATATTTTGATTATCCTGCAAGTAGTCAGAGAACATTACTAGTGCATAGCCAGTGGTGGTGACTGTGTTGAAAAACAATATTTTGCAGCTGAGATTTTGGAGAAGGAAAGGATTTGGGATTGGCCAGGATCTTCTCCAGGCTATTTCAGATCCTTATTAGAATGAAATAAGAGCTGAATCTGTGAGGAAACAATTTTTCTTCTAGACTGGAAATCTGGACATACAGACAAATTTCATACAGTACTTCAATTATTTTCTCCAAAGACTTATTCTGGGAATAAACCTTATCAACCAAGCTTAATCTATTGCTAGAGCACCTTGAACTGCACTTTAATATACTGGGATAGTGAACACCAAACTGTGTTTCTTCTTACACCAAACTACAACAGGGAGTCATAGCTAAATATGCTGATGTTTCTTTGGAACTGATAGTCAAAAGAGTATCTGTAGGATAATCTTAGATTGTCAACCCTGGAGAAGGAGGACTACTTCTAGAGTCAGTGAAAGGTAACCCTCTTTTTATTCAGTAATCCACATTTTTCTATATAAAAATCCCATATCTTCACTGTAAAATAAGTCTATGGAAAAAAAAAAAAAAAGATGAAGATAATAAATATTTTAGATGATTGATACAAAATATTCTCTGGGCACACAAAAATATGATCTTTGGTGGATTTCAAAATTAAGATCAAATTAAGCAGAAAGAAGTAGGAATGCAAAATCAGCAAGCTATGGTTTCAGAGATATGTCTGATGTAGAAGTAGAAAGAAGGAACTTACGGAATCACAACTAGAACAAAAAGGATAGCAAATATCAGAGAAGGATGGAGATGAGATTTTTAGCTTCGCTCTTTACCAGAAAGGTTAACTGTGATAAGAATTAAAAATAATAATGATATTAATAATGGTAATTTTAGTGAAGGGACAGACATTCAAGCTAGAAAATGAAAAGGACAATCTAAATAGGCTTAGATAAGATTAATTTTGGTTGTTCCAAAACAACTAAAATATTTATCTCCAGAGAAAATATAACAGGTGCAAAGAGTACAATAGCACTGTTTTATAGAACAAATTCTCAGCTGCAAAACACTGTTTTTCATCATAGTCACCACCACTAGATATGCATTTTCACCAGCAATCTGTAAGAGCCTGCATGTTACACTCATAAACATTTGCACCAGCAGAGGTGACCCACTGTTTCATAGCTTCTATAATGGTGTTCTCACTGAAACACAACACCTACCACCTCAGTTTGCTTATATCTGATTGTCTACGTAAAAGTTCAGCAAGCATTGATGGATATCAATGGATGCAATTCCTTTCTCACAGTGCAATTCAATTACACTTTGCTTCATACTCACTTCCACTTCAGATGCCATTTTGTCAGGCTGCTCCACTGCTGCCATCTGCAACAACTCAACAAAATTTAACAGAACATTTGTGGGAAGATACAACATTTACTGCCATACTGCCAACATCTACCTCTGACATTATGGGTCAACATAATAAAATAGGAGGCCTTATTTTTGGAACAGCCTTTGTGGATGTGCTCAAGTAAGAATGATCTAAAGAAAACCATTTAGCTAAAGCTATTTCTGAACCATAATCACTTGTATGAGAAAAGTCATGGAAGACCAGAAAGTTTGCAAAGGAGCTGGATGAATGTAGAATCTATCTTTTAAAAAAGAAAAGGAAGACTTGGTGAATTACAGATCAGTCAACTTAACTTTATTCCACAGACATATTTCTCAACAGATATTTAAAAGCAGATACGGAGAAGATAGTACAGCTATACTGAAAGTTAACAGGGCTTTGTGATATCAAACTGATCTGAATTCCTTCTTTGACAGGATAAATAGCCTAATGTATAGGGAGAATTGGTTAATGTTTAAGCAGGGCTTTTAGTATGCAATTATATATATTATATTATATTATATTATATTATATTATATTATATTATAATTTTCTAATCAAGATGAAAAATTTAGTTTTAGGTGTTATTACCATTAATGGGAACACAGCTAGTTGGAGGATTACTCTCAAAAGTACTATTGGTATTTGACTATCAGACTAGAAGCATCTCAAAGTAAACTCTTCCAGGAATTTATCCAGAACTCAACTTCTACCTAGAACCCAGGGGCCCTATCTTCAGTAGTAATTTGGAGGAAAAACTGGGAAATATTCTTGAAAATATACAAGTTGTATTAAAAATGGGAGAGACTGGAATGACATTCTAAGAATAATGGAGAATCTTGTTAAACTGGAAAGTATAAAAGTTGTATACGCTTGCTGAAACAGAGATTAAACAAAATGGACAGTGTATTCACCTACTCAAGCAGGAGTGCTGCAGGAAATGATATGACAGAGGGGAATCTCATCAATGCTTATAAATATTTAAGGATGGGAGTCAAGTGGACAGATGTAGGTTTTTTTTCAGTGGTGCCCAGTGACAGAACAAAGGACAACAGGCACAAACTTTAACACAGGAAGTTCTGTCTGAACCAAAGGAAAAACTTATTTACTTTGACAGTTAAAGATTACTGGAACAAACTGCCCAGAGTGGTTGTGGAGTCCTTCTCTGAAGATATTCAAAATTAGCCTGAGTATTTTCCTGTAAGGAACCTGCTTTAGCAAGGGGGTTGGACTGCATGATCTCCAGAGGTCCTTTCCAACTTCTACAGTTCTGCAATTCTGTGATGTCATCATTTTAGTCTTTCTGGGAGAATAAAAAAAGAAAAAAAAACAAAGGAGTCTTTAAGGGTTAGCTAATCCTTTGTGAGTTACCACGTATTAGGTAATTGAAAAGCATCCACATGTTTTTTGAATATTCTTTGACATAACTAGCTTCCACTGGGGTTTCTAGAAAGAGTGAGATAAATGTGTTGTCTCAATTAAGCTGTCTCCTGTTTCAAGTGACCTAAGTGTTTTTCAAATTATTGAGCATGATTTTCCTTTATTGTTATTAATAGACAAAGATCCATTGCAGATGCTTTCCCCCTCAATTTGTTCTCATTCATTAGACAAGTTTCACTCTAAATGTTTCATAATTCATCAAAGGTGAATTTGTGTCTGATTGTGAGTATATTTTATTCTGTGACAGAGAAAGCAAATTACAGTTCATGTGTCTAACCCCAATTAAGGTAATCAGGATAACTTCAAAAGATGGAAGATTCTAGTCTGAGAATCAATTTTGCCCTATTTCCCATACCAAATGCCAATATCTGCCAGGTGCTTACTGCTTCTAGGACTTAATTTTTTACTGGATGTTGTGGTTTAACCCACCAGTCACACAGCTGTTTGCTCACTCCTGCTTACAATCATAGAATCATAGAATGGCCTGGGTTGGAAAGGACCACAAAGATCACCTTGTGTCAACCACCCTGCTATTTGCAGGGTCGCCAAGCATTAGACCAGGCTACCCAGAGCCACATCCAGCCTGACTTTGAATGCATCCAGGGATGGCACAACTTCTCTGGGTAATCTGTTGCAATGCATCACCATCCTCTGAGTAAAAAACTTCCTCCTAATATCTAACCTAAACCTCCCCAGTCTCAGTTTAAAACCATTCCCCCTTGTCCTATCACTATCCACCCTCATAAACAGCCATTCTTCCTCCTGTTTATACGCTCCTTTCAAATACCAGAAAGCCACAATTAGGTCTCCCTGGATCTTCTCCAAGCTAAACCTTCTCTTCTCCAAGCTAAAATGGGATGGAGGAGAGAATTGGTAACAAATTGTTTCACTGAAAACGAGGACAATATCCACTTTATATTCCATGTCATTTACATCATGTTTTTGCATACATCCAAATTATTCAACACAAATATTATTTCCATAGCCTATGGGCCATCACACTTAATTGTCCAGGTAGTTCATAGTTAATGACTTTGGGCTCCATCTGTCATAGCAGTCCTCCAGGTCAGGAGGAATGATGCTTAGTGTTGGGTTGTTGCTTGCTGAAGCCAGTTCTGGTTCCATCAGAATTCATTCTTCTTTAATCTGGGTGATTCTTACTGTAATACCATTAATAAGGCATATAGTTGTGATGACATGTAGTACTGTGTAGCAATTAACATCATACAATTCAAATTATTGGCTATTCTCACTCAACATCAAATCCTCTTGAGATACACATTAGATTTCCCCATCGTTCTGCATTACCCAACAAGTGCAACTTTTGAGCAAAAATAATCCCATGATTGGGTTCACCTTTGCCTGAGGTAGGAATAACTCAAATTGTCTTGCACAGCATGTTTTTCATGTGAAGTACAGAGACTTTATCTAATTCTACAGGACATAGGAATTCTGGCTGGGTAGGGTCATCTCAATTGGCAGATGCCCCAGATCAACATCTAACCAGGTGGCTTTTGCTAAATGTGTTTCCCAGTGTTTGAATGTCCCAGCATATTATCTTTAATGATTCGTTGTATCATTCAATTATCACTGAGGCTGCTGCACAGTAGGATATATGATATACCCACTCAATGCTATGCTCTTTGGCCCAGGTGTTTATGAAGTTGTTCCAGAAATGACTCAATTCTTTCTGGATTGTCAAGTCACCATAAAACTTGCTTTTCAAAGCCCAGCATAGTATTTTGGGAAGTGGTATGTGGGCTGGGATCTTTTTCCAGCCACACAATGGTTGCTTCCACTACTGTAAGCACATGGTATTTGCAGCAGCAGGTGTGTGGGAGTATAGTAAAATCAACCTGCCAGTCTTCCCCATATTTATGTTTCTGCCATCGTCCTCCATACCAAAGAGGTACTTGGCTTATTTGATTGCAGTGTATGTTTCATATTCATAGATAACCTATGCAATAGAATCTATGGTCAAGTTCACCCCTCAGTCCTGAGTCCATCTACATATTGAATCTCTTCCTTGATAACCTTGTTGTCATGGGCCCATTGAGCTATGAATAACTCAGCCAATCCAGATCTACCTGAGCCACTTCAATCCTAGTGATCTGATCCACCTGCTGGTTGGTTTTATGTTTTTTGGTGGCCCAACTCTTCAGATTGTGGACATTTACATCACATATTGGGGTTTCCTATTAAAACTTGTGTGATCAGTGTGGCCTGCTTACTGCGTGTAGCATCAGTTTCACGATGTGTAGAGGGGGCCTCCCTTTGAACATCCAGCCCAGCACAGGCAGTTGAGGTGCTGAAAGGAGCTGTGTTTCAGTACAAACCACTTTTGAAGGAGTTCAAACTGCTTCATATGCTGCCTATATCTCTTTTCCAGTTGTAGTACAGTGGACCTAGGATCCTCTGTATCCCTGACTCCAAAACTCCAGGGATGGACTTCAAGTCTCCCTTTTCTACCAGAGGCTCCAAATGGGGCCATTCTCCCCGACTGTGCAGTAGGGCACAATTTTTACATCTCTTTCCTTCAGGGACTGGTCCCAGAGCTACTGCATGAACTGTCTCCCATTTAATTTGTCCAAGGGTTTGCTGTTGCTCAAAACACCACTGAAATCATTTTTCTTTCAAGTCACTTGATAGAAAGGGTTATGGGCATTTGACATCATGTGGATCTTGGAATAACTGCTCATTGACCAGGTCAATATTACATATCGCTTCCTGCACAGCTAATTCCCTTGGGTACTGAATACACTTTTCATGGTGTTCCACTTGCCTGGATAACATACCAAACCTTCCTTGAAGGGATATTTTTCTTTCACATCCTATAAGAGTCACCTTCTCTGGGTGAAGGCTCGTGTTCCATTTCCAACTTCTTTGTCAATGCCTCCTTCTGCAGAAAGCAATTCCAGCTGCCTGAATTTGCTGTCCCCATTATCACAGCATCAGAGAAGCCAGATGTTCGTGTGCTCACCTAGATGACAGCTAAAGGCTGTTTGCATATTTGCATATTTGCATATCTTGCAGCTCACTCATATAGTTAGGAATCAGATTGTTACTGCCTCCTTTACTTCCTCCTCCATTCTCGTGATGGCCCTGCCTCATTCTCATCCTCTTTTTCCATTCTCATCTTTGTAGGAGTTTCCTTTCTTACTAAACAAGCTGACAATTGCAGCCTTTGTTTTTTTTTCTTCATCTTGTATATGCTGCTGACTATACTGGCATGGCTAGTTCGCTGACTGAACTGCAAGGCCTGCCTCAGGAACTGAAGGAGCAGCAGGGTCAGTCATGGGAGCAATCAGAGACCCTGTACCTGGGTCTGGGTTAACTGTGGGGCCCACTGCATTGTCATCAGATCGAGAGACCTCGTTCCATTTAGGATGCTAAATAGTACTAAACAGGGCAGGGGCTGGTAGGCATGGGCCAGGCAGCAGCATATTTGTGCCTCTCTACAGTTATTAGGGCTATAGTACACCTTTTCCAAATATTTGACTAGTTTTTCAGAATTCTGCAGTTATTCAGGGGCAAAGATTAAAAAAAATGGTGGCGCCCATCACTCTAGATGCTTGCCATGTGTGTTTCAACAAACTCTTGTCAGATCTGCTGTTATTACAACTCTTTCAGCCCCACACTAGTCATCAAAAAGGCTTAATCTACCAGAGGGCTCAGCACCACACAGCCATTCATCCATTTCCCTCCTTCTCTCATGGGATGAGGGAAAGAATTGGAAACAAATTAGAACTCATGGCTGGAGACAAAAAATGTTTACTAAGACAAAAAATGAAATAAGAAAAGAACGAAAAGTAGCTGTGCTAACTAACTGACCAACACTCAACTAACCCCTGGCCAGCTGCCAGGCCAACTCCCCACATAATAACTTTCTGCATGATGTCATGTGGTGTAGAATAACCCATTGGCCAATTCAGACCAGCTGTCCTGGCTTCACACCCAACCCCTGCTGCCATGCCATAAAGGCAGAGGTTTTTCCTCATCGTGTGGCCCAGCCTAATCCTGAGCATGCTTTCATCAATCAGCAACAACCACATATCAGTTTGCTATTAACAATGCCTCTGCTGAAACCAGTTTTTGTCTTTTTTCCACTATCTGATGCTATGAGCTACTATCACAATTATAAATAAAACAGCATAAATGCTAAATCACTTCTTTGACTTCTGTTGCGCTGTGAATTGGCAATTACAGACACCGAAAGTTTCCAATGAAAGCATAACAAAGGTGCTGTGCAGTAGGGTGGGAAGGAAACAGTGACTGGTTGAGAGAAATGCTGATGTAAAAGCCATGATAGATTTTAAATATATTTAAAAGTTTATTTATGTCTCCTTTAAGTTTCATTAGAAGCTACAGATTGGAAAAATTGCAATAATGAAGATTTTCTTAGTCCAAACAGTAGTAAACTATCTGCTTAGTGCTTGCAGCTGGAAAATTGAACAGAGAACAAAAGAGTCTGGGGATAAAATTTTGTAGGTACATTTACTTATTAACTCTCTGTTAGATCTGATGTCATACCACCTGTTGCAGGATTCACAATTCCTACAAGTCTCTGCAGTCCTAGAAGTGCCCTCTCCATTTTTCTCTTTACCTTCACCCCTCGCAACCCCCTTGCCCTTCCCCCTCCCCCCCCCCCCCCCCCAAAAAAAAAAAAACAGAATAGAAATCTCACTGCTTGTAGCCTTTTCCAAGACCCCAAGGTATCACTGAGATATCTACCAAATATTTATACAAATCTCTATTAAAGGTAGTATGTTTCCAATGAAGTTTTCCAGTAGTTATACCTCAACCTGCAGCCACCATCCAGCATGACACAAAATAGGATTCTTTCTCTGCTGGAGAATCAATATTTCCTGCTAATGATTATTGCACATGCTCTTGTTTTGACAGAACAAAATCACCTGTTTCTGACAAGTAAACTGAAACGTCAATGTACAATTTCCTATGCTAAGCTCTTGACTGCACACAATTCATAATAGCTATAACCTGACGAAGAAACAAGGAGGATCAGTACAAACTGCCAGCAGAGTCCTACAGCTGTTCTTGTCTGATTATGCTACTTTGGCACAAGTCCATTATTAAAGATTTTTAGCTGATGGTGATGGGCAGGCCATTGTGCAGAACAGGATGTTCTCAAATAGCCAGTTTGAGCAGAACATGACCAGCTTACAGCTCACATGGTTCTCAAGAGCTGTGGGAGTCAGCCCATGCCAAGCATTTATTTTGGATGCCACTGTATTTCAAGGCATGCAGTAACAGCTTTTCTAGCAGAAATACAGTACATCCCTTATGAATCCCACAGTGCTGATCTCACAATAAGAGGGCACAACACTCAGTTATCTGATCAGCATAACCCATGCACAATAGTTAATTCTGAGGAAAAGAAAGAAAAAACAGAGAGGAACATTCAATTTTCTTAACTCTATTGCAAGATAGCACATTTGAATAATAGCTTTAATTAAATTGAGTTTAATTAAGACTGGTTGGATTCAGGGAAGACAAAGCACTATTTAAGGCTTTTAAAATGCTCTTTTACTTTCTTTACACTTTCTGAAGAATATGTGTAGCTGTACAACATTCTGAAGTAATCTGTTTCATGACTGTTAATCTAATAAACTTCAGTATTTTTCAACAGATAATAATATGGAGCAGTTGAGAGAGGAAGGTTGTAATCAAATGGTTAATGAAAAGTACAATTCCACATTTTAGTGCATAAAAATGAAAATCTAGTAGTATCTGGTTATATATTATGCATTTGTGGAAGATACTGCTGTTAATATTATTTTATGCAAATAGTTGTCTATGTTTTGAGGGTTTCATTACAAGCTTAAAAGAGCAACAACAATAAAAGTATTAAGAAGCCAACTATAGGAAAAAAAAAAAAGTCTATATGTTTGTATTGGTTTTGATTTTGTTTTAAAAAGTAAAAAAGGCAGAGGAGTTCTATGAGGCCAAGGTTCTAACTGTTAACAAGAAACTTGGAAAAAGTCCATAAAGATGGTTAAAAGACTGAAGAACTGCTCACCCTGAGGAAGAGAATGGTCATGGAGAGCTTATGCAAAGATGATGCAGACTCTTCTCAGTACTGCCCAGTAATTAACAAAAGAAAATGGCAACAAATTAAAGGACATTAAACTCCACCTGAGCAAAAGAAGACACTTTCTTTTTCCTGCTAGTGTGCTCAAATGCTGGAACTGATTGTCCAAGAATGTTGTGGAACCTCTGTTAATAGAGATGCTCAAAGTCCAACCGGACATCATAGTATTATAGAATCACAGCTTAGGTTGGAATAGACCTTAAAGATCATCTAGTTCCAACATCCACACTGTGGGCAGGGTTTCCCCTGGCTAACTTAGGCTGCAAAGGGCCCTATCCAACTATACTTATGTATCTGTATATATAATAATAACCATATCCAGTCTAGCCTGCTCTGTGTGACCCTGCTCGAGCAACTAGGTATTGGAATATATCTCAAGAGGTCATTTAAAACTTAAATAGTTCTGACATTCTGTCTTCCATATTTCAAGTAAAAGTAAGAATAACATAGGAAGAGTGGGAAGACTGTCTTGCGGCAATTCTCTATGAATGCTGGACCACTGCTGCAGAAGCCATCTCATGAAGATACTGAAGGAAATGATTAAGCAGAAATGTGAAAGAGGCAAGAAACAAAAGTATTTGTTTCAAAGATCTCGAGGAATCTATCTGTCAGTGTGAGAATTTCCAAAAAAACAAGCTGTCTTTTGTTGATGCAGTCATCACTTTGGTTAAGTCAAAGAACATGCTTCAGATTACATTGCTTCTACATTAGATCAGTAAAAATGCTTGATATGAAGAGATGAAAAGATATTAGGAAAAATCATCAATATTTCATTAAGTAAAAATGTTAAAGGATTTTTATTGGCTACAGATACTTGCCTAATTTAAAGTCAATGAGCAGTGGAATATTTGAGTATACTTGCAAGCAGAAACAGTAAACTAATACATGCAGTATTCACTAGGGCTTAATATCACACAGAGTATCTTATGCATGAAATTCATATCTTTGCAATTTGCATTTGGTTTCATAGACCATCCAAGTAAGAGTGAGAAAGGACACTACATTTTTTAAGTGTGCACCAGCTGAGCTAAAGACAGATCAGTAACAATCTAAACAGAAAGAATTATTTTCATGGGAATGACAGCAATCATTTTAAATCTAAAAGACTTTATAATTTTACAAAATTTTAATTTTTGTTTTATATTTTGGCCAAAGAGACTCACTTCAGTCCCATTTGTAGCACAGAAAAAATAGATAAATATTTGATTTAAACCAGGAAATTCTGCTGCTGAAACACAAATCAAGATAGTTAAAAACGCAAAAGAATGCAAACTGCCTTGATAAATTCATTTTTATGGATTGCAAAAAAATAAATTTAAAATATTCTACTCCACTGAAAACCAAGAAAACCAAGATCTTCTCTATCATTGCCAGTAATGTTCATACCTTGGAGCTGTGAAAAGGACAAGGAAAAAGGATGAAGAAATTATTTGAAGAAAATGAGTCCATTGGCAGGGGCACTAAGAAAACAGTTAGTTTTCCAGTAGCAAACCACTCTGGAAAGTCAACTGAAAATGCACAAAAGTACTCAAAGGAAAAAAAAAATAGAGAAAGTTTATGTTGGGAGCAAATGCTAGCTCAGTAAATAAGAATTCTTTGCCTTGATACTGCTCTACTTATTTGCCTTTTATCTCATTTTAATACAACTAAGTGTCTAGGAATGGGCATAGATTCAAAAGTAATAACGCAGCTCCAGAGGCATGGAGAAAGTGCCTGATAAAGAGCTTAGCATGTAGTTCAACGATTCTCTCAAACAGATTTTTATTTAAGCCTGAGAAGAGAACAGACTTCCAGCAGGAAGATAAATCAGAAAATATTTAATACTTATTAATCATTGATTTTTTTTTTTCCCATGTTATTTGCTGTCTGATTCCTGCATGTGGAAAAGTAATATTTTGTAGAATGCCTGCTGCCACAGCATCACACTGTGAACTGAGCTGCAGGTATCTTCTTCTTGCCCAGAGCTGCTTGGCCCTTAAAATCAGCATCACAGGAGTTCCCAAAGGCTCTCATTTCAAGCCGAACTTCAAGAACATCAGGTGAAATATGTATAGGTGCTGAAATTGTGAAAAGTGTTTATGTAGATATCATCAGCCCAGAGTTGTGTGTTGGCTGGGACCTCCTTTGTGTAGTAGGGCCAGGGGAACAGGGCAGAAGGGGGCAGCCCCAGCTCTGGATTCTCAGTCACCTCCATGCAGACAGGGATGAGCTCTTTGGTGCACTATGTGGGATAACGTGAAATTAGTAATTTCACTATAGCCTGATGAATTAAGACAAAAAAAAAAAAAAATCAGTTCTACAGAAAATGATTTTTTTTCATGTTTGTATTATGTAGAGTGGCTGGTCAATGTTTCTGCTTTGTAATTGTGCCAATGAAAAAGGGAAATATCTGTCATAAACAACAGGATTGTTAAGTGAAAGCTGCTTTTTCCACTGTTGAAGAGGAAAAAGCAGAACAGGAATTCTGTGCCCTGTATCTATTCAAATTTTTAAAAAATCACCATGAAACAACAAAAATAATAAAAATAGCAAGTGGATCCCTTCTTAAACTCAAAATGGAGTTTCTCGGATGACCTATTACAACTGTTTAATGTTCTTGGTTTAATTTGAACTGCTTATTCAAATTTATGTTATGATAACTCACAGTAATCTAGTCAAGTATCAATCCTTTAGTACTGTTGATTATATAAAGACAATTAATAACCAGCATATATCTGGTTCTAGAGATGTAAGTACATAGATCCTATAACCTAGGGCCTCATTTACATGAAAATGTTAATTTCAAATTAAATTAATATGTTTCAGCTTTACATGCATAATGTTTTTATTCACATTTAGATCTTGTGCTTTAATTTCTACTCTAAATACTCCACACTCATATTTCAAATTCCATAATCCACTAAAAGAATCATGATAATGCATCTCTATTTTAAATAAAAATTTCAAAACTTTTCTCGTTGTACTCCCAATCTCTGTTGCTGGTTGCTAACTCCATATTCTCTACTTTTTTGCTTCAATCTCAAAAAATAACTCTGTCCTACTTATATGGTAGTGCATGATCTACTTGCAATTTCACCTAGACAGCAAGTACATAGACTCAGTTCTTTTCGGCATCTATACTGTGTTTACATGTAGGTTCATCAAGAGATCCTGAAGTATCCTGCCTCAGAAGGGGGAGCAAGCTTAAGCTCACCTTGCCACTTTTCAGTGAAAGCTCAGTTGTCTTCCAAATAATGATGCTCATTCATCCAGCTGAGGGAGCTGGGCTTGTTCAGCCTGGAGAAAAGAAGGCTGCGGGGTGACTTCATTGCAGCCTTTCAGTACCTAAAGGGAGCCTACAAACAGGAGGGGAATCAACTCTTTGAAAGGGTAGATAACTCCAGGACAAGGGGAAATGGTTTTAAGTTGAGGGAGGGAAGATTTAGGTTGGATGTCAGAGGGAAGTTCTTTCCAGAGAGAGTGGTGAGGTGCTGGAACAGGCTGCCCAGAGAGGTTGTGGATGCTCCATCCCTAGAGGTGTTCAAGGCCAGATTGGATGAGATCCTGGGCAGTATGGTTTAGTATTAAATGTGGAGGTTGATGGCCCTCATGTAGCAGGGGGGATGGAAATTCATGATCTTTGAGGTCCCTTGCAACCCCGGCCATTCTGTGATTCTGTGATTCTGTGATTCTGTGATTCTGTGATCCTTTCATACATTCATACATACAGAAATAAACCTTTTTTGGTCAATACTAACTGCTTCAGAAAGTGATTTCTATAATTTCTCAACGTTGAAGAAACTTGAAAAAGGGAGTTCAAGAGGAAACAGAAAGATTTGCCCAGTCCTTTTTTTTCTGCCTCCAAGAACAGCTATAATAGTAGGAGAGTTCAATTTGATTCTAAAGCAGATAGCCTGAACAATTGCCAAAAATTGCAAAAAAATTGCCAGTTTGATAGCAGATTAAAAATGTTTCTGAAATACAAAAAATTGAAAATAGCATTGCAACCAGGTAACTATGCAACAGAATGGAAGGAGTGGTGGAATTGACTCCAGGGTCCACAGTTCCAGCTGATTTTGCAATGTTTCCTATAATCCACCATGACAAAGAGCCACTAATCCCCACTGCTTAGCAACAAACCATTGATCTCAGATATCTGTTGAGAGCATGGTGTCTTGATTGTGAAGAAAAATCAAATAGAAAAAAGAAATTATTTTGATCACTATGGTTCAGAAAATAAACTAAGTCTCATAAGAGCAAACAGCATCAAAATATAACTTATTTTTGTTTAACATTTCTTTGTTTGTGCAAGAATTACGTGTAAGATGGACTGCCAGGGTAGATGAAGCACATAGAGTTGCCTTGAGGTCTGGAGGATGAGGTAATTTAAAACATAAAGCTCAGCAGAAAATCATTTGTTTTAACCTGCCTTTCTTTAATTTCTGCCAGATGGCATTGTTGTCATGACTGCAATGGGATTTAAATAAGAAGATGGCAGATTCACAATTCTACATGGAAAGTATGGTACCTATTCAGATAGAGTCTTAAGTACAAGGTGCTAATTTTAATGTATAAAATTATGAATGGCTTCAGATTCAGTTAAATGAAGAGCAGTCACCTTGCTAAGCTATTCAGTGTTAACAGTGCAAGTTTCTATCCTACTGTGGAAGAGAACAAACTACCAGCAGATTAATTTTAGCCTTGCATTCTTGAGCAGCCAAACCCATTCTCTTTACTGAAGGATAAATAATTATCATCAGTTTATCAGTTTTAATGAAGTCAGTATGTTTCTTTGATATTCTGAGTGTCTATAGACTGGAAAAAAATCTTGTTTTTCCTTGAAAACCTTACAGTGTGTGTGTAGTGTGTATCAATGAATGCCATATTGACAAGACAGTACAGCTGATGGTTAGCCATACTTTGAGGCAGGCAAAGTCAGCTAGCTTCTTTAAGAGCCTACAAAAAGCATTTTCACATAGGGAAAATAGGACCTCAAATCAGGTTTTCCAAAACATATTCCATGAAAAAGAAGATAGAGGTAGTAACAATATTCATATGCTAGAATTGAAGATATGCTTAGGAAGTTCCCATCTCTCATCTAATCCACTTTGTCAACCAGAGCATGGGCAAGGGGAAAACACTGGAAAAGAAATATCACATCACACCCTATCCCTGTTCCTTTTAAGTATTGAGAACATCACAGAAAACCTTCCAGACAGAGCATCTGCTGGGACTACAGTTTATCTGGTCCTTGTAAGGAGCTCACATAAGGGAATATTTGTACCTTTCCCCCCACACCAGTCCTTTCACTACACAAATTCAATTGCCAGGGACAATCTGAACCTTAATTGTAGAGTCTGTCAACAGTTTGTCATTTTAAGTCTTATATAACTTGTCAGTTTTCCCTGAAACATGTCAGTTTTCTTTTTGAGTGTTTACATTTGGGCATAATAAATATTACAGATAACTGTGGCTGGATTTAAAACGATATGACCTGTAGTTTGAAATCCACAGCAAGCCACGGAGAGCTGTATGTGATTCAAGAAAAAATTCCTCATTTGTCTTCATTCTTTTTTTCTCTTAAATATAATCCCCTTGTATGTATATATTATATATATATATTGTTTTAATTCTGCCCTCAGATCTTGAATAGAAAATGTCAAATTTCATATCAGCTTATTTGATCAGTTATTTGATGCATACAACAGATCAAAAAATTCCATATCAGATTACTTTCCCTAACTTATTTAGGGAGAATTAGTGCTTAAACTGGAGGTAGAAGTTCAGTCTTGGCAGCGCTCCACACACAAGAGGAGTGACTTGCACTTCTAAAGTCACACCTTAAAAGTCTGGAGAACATTTCCCCTGAGTTTATAAATTTTACATCCTCTTTTCAATATTTCTAGAATGAGACAAAATCAAATTTCATTTGAGAAATATACACATTTACAGATACAGAGTCAAAAATAAATTGTGTACATTCTTTATCCTAAGACATGCATTTTAGTTCTGTTGCTGTTTGTGAAATCTGTGGATTGCAGGTTTTCATTCTTGCAATTGTGATCTAACACCAGGAGTAACCATATTTCAGCACAAGGTTTTGCCATCAAGTATCTTTTAATATAATGTATGTCCAGAACAGTAAGACATGCTGTATTTGAAATGAAAGCGCTTAACAAGGAATAAAACTAAGTTGTCATTTCTTTATAGGATAATGAAAGACATATTCATCAGGAATAGAAATAGATGATGAAGGTATGTTGAGTATAATTCCATCTCTAATTGTAAGAGACATTACAGTAGCACTTAGATCACAAGTGCTTTATATTTCGGAGGTAAAGTTATGAACTAACTGATGGTCACAGTTCCAGTAGCAAGCTAAATCCTATTGTGTGTGTAGATCAAAGACTAATGGTCTTTCTCTAACATAATGGTGCATACTTGTTAGTTTTACTTATTCTTCTAGTTTCAAACAGCCTACATCCTCCAGATTCACTCTAAAATTCATGTTCCTAAGTGTGCCTAAAATAACTTTTTGAACAAATGCAGATAAAATGCTGATGAGAGTTAAACATAAATTTGGTGCTTATACACAATGAAAAATAGTTTTTCTCTATTTATACCCAAATTAAATGTTAATATTAATTTTGATTCTAACTTATCCACTGGTAACTTAGAACAACTGGAGTGTTGTAATACATTACTCATGAATTACAATGTTGTATTTTAATAAGTAGTGAGTTGTACAAAATATGATAAAACTTTAAAGCACAAAATAATGACAATAAATCAACAAATGCTATGAAAATGTAGATATATATCTAGCTGCTGCACCAGAAGTAAAGAATCAGGAAAAAATGTCAAGAACAAAGACACAAAATTATTGTCTAAATTTATTACATACTTTTCTTCTTAAAGTTTCAAGCTAACATATTCCAGTTAAGTCAATCACACATTGAATTTTTAGACCGGAAGTCTTTCAACTTTTGCCAGACTTGCAAAGCACAGGTGAAAGGGAGTGGCTCTAGGAAACTCCAAACAGACCGATTTTTGCTTCATTCTCTTCAGAGGCCCAAAGGCACTGTATGCAAAATTATGCTGAAACATAAACGTTCATTCTTCACTTCTACAATTCCATTACATGTCAATTAAAATTATATGTTCTGCATGATTAAGGGAACCACTTGCTTATCCCAGTGATATCTAAGTCTTAAAGATGGAAAAAAATACCTCTGGAATGTAATTGAGAAATGGATTTGAAAGAGAAAGAAGAATTTAATTGACATTGTCCTACCAGTCTCTTGTCTGAGACGGAAACATCTTACTTAAAAGTTATGTCATTTATGATGTTAATAGCACAGTCTAATTAGGGATCCTGAAAACTAGGTTGGAACAGAAAAGCAGAAGTGCACACAAAATGACACAAAAGTTGCTGCAGTAGGATTCCAACATGCCCTGACGAAGGACAAGCTTATGGTCTACAACAATCACTTCTAAAATAATAATAATTAGTAACAATAATAAAGTATTTGCTTAACACAACTGATCCTTTGTCTACATCTATGCTAGAAAGATGAGTAGAGCCAGGGAACTTTCCTGGGCACTATGTCTGTCTGTGTGCTTGGACTGTGAGAACAGCTTTTGGCATGCTTTGGGGTCTGATAGAAATGGCAGCAATCCAGACAATCTCTGGGAATTATTAAAGAGTTCGGATAGACTGGAGGCTATTCTCAGAAAGTAGTTTACAGGCCATGCTGTTCTGGAAGACAGGTGGGTTTAATGTTACAAACAGCTCACGCCAGTTGGTCTTAGTGCCAGAGATCATGTTCTGGACCCATTTAATTTCTTAATACAGACATAGACCTCATGTTCATTAGATATACCAATTAGTTACAATAGTTCTTCTATGATGTGTTCTGACTTAGAACACTAATGGTCCAAATAAAAATGCAGAAAATGAAAGTATTTTTTATTATTAATTAACTAGAAAATAGAAGTATATTTGTCTATTATTTCCATTTTCAAAATGAAACAGACATGGCTTTGTCTTAACTTATTAAATTAGCCTTTTTTGGACAATTTTTTGATATGTCTACTGCTTTCCCTAATTGGTCAGGAAATGTTATGAATTTTTCACATTTAGCTAAGTGTTTCTGGAACATTTTAAGGAACTGTACAGTATTTTAAAATGTAAACAAGAAAGTAAACAACATAGTTATAATTATTTTAAAATGTGTCAAGTAATTTCAGTTAGATTTATTTGGAGCACTTACTGTAAACATGTGAAGGATCTGTTCTTTGAAATTCAGATATCAAGCTACATAACAAAAAAAAAACACTGTACAAAAAATACTAGTAATACTGATGATGATGATAAGCATCATCATCCTCATCATATCAATTAGAACATGATGGTCATAATTAGGGACTGAAGTCACCTAAATCTAAACTGCCGGCAGCTAATCTTCCCTAATATGAAAACATTATCATAGAGCCATAGAGGCTTACCACTTAGTGTAGCACAGCTCCCTCTGCATAGATTCAGACGTTACAAATGCATTTAAAAAAAAAAAAAAAAGTAAACTTTCAATGTGAAATTTGAATCTTTCTGGTCATGATGAACTAGTAGTTATTATGCTGAACAAACATACTATCTTCTCATGGAGGATGATTTATAGAATAGGAATGAATGAGTTTGTTCTTTTGCTGAAGACATATTTGTCCTAGATAGTTGCTCTCCATTTGATCCTGTTGAACTCAGAAGGAAACTGCAAGAGTATGAGTTTGAATCATGATATACATTGTGATTTGAGGTAACACTTAATACTGTTCATCATGCTAATTATAAATTTGGTACTTTTCATTTTCTATAGAAGAAAAGAATTCTTTAGCAGCCTTCATAATACAATTAATTTGAAAAAAAGGATGCTTGCTACTTTACACTGCAAAAATGTTTCACTGCACTCAGCAAACATTTAAAATAAGTGCCAAACATTCCGTACCACACTAAGAATTGGAATATTCATAGCTATATGGAGGGAAGAAGAAAAATCCCATAGAAAGAATTTGTTTGATGACTTCACCACCATTTTCTGAGGCTTCCTATACACTGCAGCCCTGATGTCAGGGGGACATTCTAGAAGCTGACAGTAGATTTGGGAGATATCATTTTTCTGATCATAAAATCATACAGTCATAGAATCCTTAGAGATGGAAGTGGCCACTGAAGGTCATCTAGTCCAACTCCCCTGCAATGAACAGGGATACCACAGCTAGATCAGGTTGCCCAGGGCCTTATCCAGCCTCGCCTTGAAAGTCTCCAGGGACAAGGCATCAGCCCACATCACTGGGCAATGTGTTCCAGTGCCTCACCACCCTTACCGTAAAATACTTTTTCCTTGTATCTAGTCTTAATCTACCCTCTTTAATCTTGAAATCATTTGATCTTGCATTTGGATTTGTTGACTTTCATGAGGTTCACCTGGGCCAACTGCTCAAGTCTTCTAGGTCTTTCTGGATGACATCCCATCCCTCTGATGTGTCGACCGCACCCCACAGCTTGGTGGCATCAGCGAACTTGCTGAGGGTGCACTCAATCCCAATGTCAATGTTGGGATGGAGATATTAAAGAGTACCGGCCCTGGCACAGACCCCTGGGGGATCCACCAATCTCCATCCAGACACCTAGACATTGACCACCACTCTCTGAACTCGATCCTGCAGCCAGTTCTTTGTTCATTGAACAGTCCACACATCAAATCCATTATCTTTCCAATTTGGAGAGAAGAATGTTGTGGGGTTCCATGTCAAAAGCCTTACTAAAGTCAAGATAAACAACATCAGTGTCTCTTCCCTTGTCCATTGATGCACTGACACCATCATAGAAGATCATTACATCGGTCAAGCAGAATTTGCCCTCAGGGAAGCCATGCTGGTTCTCCCGTAACACCTTCCTGCCTTTCATGTTTCCTAGCTTCCAGGAGGACCTGTTCCATCATCTTCCCCAGCACAGAGATGAGACTGACAGATTGGTAGATCCTAAGGTCATCCTTCTTACACTTTTCAAAAATTGGTATGATGTTGTATTTTTTTTTCCAGTTACCAGAGACTTCACCTGATTGCTAGAACTTTTCAAATATCATAGAGAGTGGCTTGGCATCAGCCAGTTCCTTTAGACTCTGGGATGCATCTCATCAGAACCCATAGACTTGCGGATGTTCAGGTTCCTCAGGTGGTCACAGACCTGATCTTCACTTACAATGGGAGAGACACTGCTTCTCCGATTCCCTCCTACCAAGCCAAATGTTTGAGGGCTGTGTGGTGAGCAGTTATCAGAGAAGACTGAGGCAAAAAGGTTGTAAAGTACATATCACCTTTCTCCTTGTCTGTTGTTACCAGCTTACCAGTGTCACTCACTAGTGAGGATACACCCTCCTGGACTTTCCTTTTCTAGTTGAGGTCTTGTTCTTTTTGGCATCCCTAGCCAAGTTCAGTTCAAGATGGGCTTGGCTTTCCTGGCCACATCCCTACACAAAACAGCAGCTTCCTTATACTCTTCCCAGGTACCTGTCCTTGTTTCCACTGCCTATGCATTTTCTTCTTAGTCTTCAGTGTGACCAGTAGATCCTGGTTCAGCCGTGCTGGTTTCTTGTCTTCTTTTCCTTACTTGCTACACCTGGGGATGAAGAGCTCTCATGCCCTGAAGAAAGCCTCCTTAATGATCTGCCAGCTCTGCTCCATTCCCTTGTCCATGAGAACAGTTTCCCAGTGTTTTGTTCTCTAACTCCCTGAAGTTAGCTTTCCTAAAGTTTAGCTTCCTGATTTTACTCTTGACCTGTCTTATGTCCCTCTGGAGTGTGAACTCAACCATAGCAAAGTCACTACAGCACAGGCAACCTCCAATCCTGATCAATCAGTTCATTTACATTGGTGAGTAGAGTATTGCATCCCCCCTAGTGGGGTTATCAATTACTTGACTCAGAAAGTTATCCTCAGTGCATTCCAGGAGCCTCCTGGATTACCTACAACTCACTATGCTACTTTTCCAGTAGTTGAAGTCCCCCAGCAGGACAAGCACTTGCGATCGTGACACTTCCTGCAGCTGCAGGTAGAAGGCTCATTGACAGGCTCTGACTGATCTGGTAGCCTGCAGCAGACACCAATCACAAGGCTCCCTTTGATGCCTTGTTCTCTAACTGTCACCCATAGGCTTTTGACCTGCTCATCACTGTTCTTTGAGGACAGGTCTTCACATTCTTTTCTTTTCCTGGTGTAGATAGCAACACTCCTTCCCCATCTGTCTCTTCTGAACAGTTTGTAGCTGTCGATAGCCACACTCCAGTCATGGGAATCATCCCATCAGGTTTCAGTGGTGCCAACGGTATCATGGTTTTCAAGTAGCACAGTAGCTTCCAATTCCTCCTGTTTGTTTCCCAAGCTGTGTGCGCTGGTGTAGAGGCACTTCAGCTGGGCAGCTGGTGTTGTCACTTCCTTAAAGGAACTCCTTAATTACTTTCCCATATTTTCCTTGATTGCCTTCTCCTGTTGCCTCAGCATTCACTGCCTTACTATCATAGAATATTGTATGGGCTGCAGTGTTGACAGCATCTCTCAAGGCTGTGGATCTTTCACTGCCCTTGCCAGTACCCTGTCTTTCTAACATAGTTATGCTTTCCCACACCTTATCATGAGAAGGCTCTCTATCCTCCCCTGTCCCCCTTTCACATCTAGTTTAAACCCTCCCCCATGAGCCCCGCTAGCTTTTCCCCAGGGACCCTTCTCTCCCTTTGAGAAAGGCAAGCTCCATTCAGTGCCCACAAACCTGGTACCATGTAGGCTAATTGGTTGTTAAAAAACCCAGTTATCTGACAATGACACCAGCAATGAAGCCACGTATTTAAAGATATGATCCTTTGGTTTGTTTCTCTCCCAATACAGGAGGCAGAGAAGAAAAGATGATCTGTGCATTCAGTTCCTTGAGTTATCATCCCCAGGCTCTGAAGTCCCTTTTGGTGGCTTTTGACCCACATGTAGCTATATCATTTCTCCCTATATGAAAAAGCAGTAAGGATTTGTGGTCTGTTGGCTGTATCAGGGTAGGCTGTTCCCCAGTGACATCACTCATGTGATCCCCAGGAAGACAGCAGATTTCTCTGAGAAGAGGGTCTACTTGGCATACTGGACTGAATGTTCCCTGCTGGGAGGAATCACCTACAATCAATACTTACATCTTCTTTCTCAGCCTTGGTGTTGGGTGAAAGTTTTTCCTGGTTTGATTTTGTTAGCATACCTAGCCTGAATGGGATGGCTGTTACCACCCTCAGATGGGCCTTCCACACCCAGGGCCTCATACTTGTTGTACAGAGGCATCTGGGCAGGGTGTGGGGGGGAAGCAGGCAAGGAGAATGGTGCTCCTACCCATGCATATTTTCATATTTTATATTATACTGCCATAATTTAACTTTCACGCTACTGACAAAGTCAACTTCACCCTGTTTTGGACATGAAAGCTTCTACTCTTAGGTTGCCAGTTTTGTCTTGTCATACGCTGCATAGCATTCCCTTGTTAAGCATAAATAAAGAACAGTTGTACTCAAAGAAGTCCAATTTCTCACACAGTTCTTTTGAAAATATCTTTGAAAGTAGCAAGGGAAAAGCTGCAAGAATTCACAAAGACCCCTCATTCAAGAAAGAAATGTAACTTTTATCTTTTATATCTGATAACTGTGGCCAGCAAATGGGGAACACAAAAGTGTTCCTGAAGTCTTCCCTTCATTCAGGTCACTTAAGCATACAGTCACAGGAGTTATCTGCAGGAGCTTTATAATTAAAAGTTACAATTTAAAATCATTATTGACACAACTGCTGAGGTCAATCCTGTAAATCACTGTTCATCGTGCATAATAACCTTAAATTTCCTTGCAGTTGCTCTATTTTCCATACATCCTACTCTTCTGCTGCTTTTGCCACAGAAAATGAAGTATCATGAAAACCCCTACAGTTAATTTTATATGTTCCTTCTGAAGAGTAAGATATTATTTTAAAATACTTGAAGGTCATAACTTTTGTAATTCCTACTGCAGGTTACATCTATAAGGACAATACATCACAGGTGGAAGGTTGTAGTCTGATTGTCTTATTTTTGGCTGAGATAGAGTTAATTTTCTTTGTAGAGGCTTATAAAGGTGCTGTGCTTGGGATCTTTTATTATAGCACACCATGGTTTACTTGTTGCCTAGCAGTGCCAAAAAATTGTCTGTTTCTTCATGGAATCATAGAATCATTAAGATTGAAAAGACATACAAGATCATCTAGTCTGACCATCAACCCATGCTTTCGACCACTCTAGACCATGGCACTCAGAGCAATATCTACCCTTTTCCTGAACACCTCCAGGGATGATGACACCACCCCTTACCTGAGCAGCTTGTTCCAATACCTTACCACTCTTTCTGAGAAGATATTTCTCCTAATATCCAATCTGAACATCCCCTGGTGCAACTTAAGGCCATTACCTCTCATCCCATCACAGCTTCCTGGGAGAAGAGACCAACCCCCACCTCACCACAACAGACCACACCAGAGACGATATCCTTATGATATCCCTGGCACAGTGCTCAGGTAGACAGCAGACATCCCTGTGAGTAGTGTCTAGTAGGCATATCAGGTCCAGTTCTCATACCATACTCAGTTCTCCTCAGCAGGGAGTCTCCTATGACAATCACCTTTATTTTGTTCTAGATAGAGAAGGTCTTGAGGCGTAGGAATAACCATCTTGAGGTATGTGCTGCCAGCAGGGAGATGGGCGTGCACAAAGAGCTGGGAGAGGACAGCTGAACAGCTGACCCAGACTGATCAATGAGATATTCCATATTATATGCTGTCATGCTCATCAGTAATAACTGGGGCAAAGAGGAATGAAGTGGAGGACTTTTGAACTGATGACATTTGTTTCCTCAAGAAATTGTGACCTGTGGTGAGCCCTGCTTTGTCTGAACATGACAATAGGAAGTAGTGAATGAATTCCTTGTTTAGCTTTGCTTTTGCTTTGTTCATGCAGCTTTTGCTCTAACCAAAAAACTGTCTTTACCTCAACCCATAACTTCTTGCACTTTTACCTTTCTGATTCTCTCCACCTTCGCACTGTGGGGAGAGTGAGTGAGCAGCCACATGGTGCTGAGCTGCCTGCCGGTGATAATCCACAACACTGTTACTCAGGGGTCCCCCTAATGCAAGGAAATTGTAAAAGGTAGACAGAGAGAAATAAAACACATCTGCATTAACCCTTTTTTTTTCATTTTATTTCCCCAGTTGAGACACCCTGAAAGCAAGGCAAAAATCTGGTATTTTCACTTCATTGATCCACAGCTTCTGAAACAAATCTCTCTGCCAGCTACCTTGCTGACAGATACAACTGGAAGACTGTTTGAAGTTAATCTTACTTTGTATTGTGAGTCTTACACCTATGTAAGTGTGTCATTTTACCACATTCCTCTCTTTCTTAGCTCTCTGAAGTCTAAATGTCATGTAAATTTATAGTGGCAAAAACCTGTAAGTGCCACTCAGAAGAAGCTGATTACTCCTCATTTCATTTCTCTGAATTAAAAACTGTTTACTATTAACAATTTATCCTTTGGAAATGCGCATATTAAGAGATTTTCTTGCCTGAAAGAAAAGGTGCTTCTTTACTTCGAACATAGAAAATACACCATGCACCTACTGTGATATTTTTCTTGGCAAAGAAATGGAAGGATACAGTGATAATTTTGCCATAGACTGAATGTTCAGTGTCTGAGAGAAAAAGTTCCATCCTTTGTGGTGGAGTGAAACCAGGAATATAGATATACTGAAAGGTGGATAGACAGATGATGGAGGATATTTGTAAACAATCTATCTCTTGTTCCCAAAACTTTCACCTTCTATGATATTCATGTTGTCAGTGCTCTTCCCTAAGAATCCTTCCCTTCATCCATTCCAAACCTATGTTAGAATCATAGAATGATTTAAGTTGGAAGGGACTTTTAAGATCATCTAGTTCCAAACCCTTGCTATAGGCAGGGACATCTTGCACTAGATCAGGTTGACTCAAAGCCCCATACATCCTGGCGTTGAATGCTTCCAGAGAGTGGGCATCCACAATCTCGCTGGGCAACATGTTCCAGTGTCCCATCACCCTCACAGTAAAGAATTTCTTCCTAATATCTAGTCTAAATCTACCCTCCTCCATTTTAAAACCATATCTACTTGTCCTGCCACTACATATCCTTATAAAAAGTCCCTCCCCAGCTTTCCTATAGGCTCCCTTCAGGTACTGGAAGGCTGCTATAAGGTCCTCCCGAAGCATTCTCTTCTCTAGGCTAAATTGCCTCAACTCTCTCAGCCTGTCCTCATAGGAGAGGTGCTCCAGCCCACTGATCATCTTCACCTTTGGATGAGCTCCAACAGCTCAATGCCCTTTTTGTGTTGGGGCCCACAGAACTGGAGGCAATACTCCATGTGGAATCTCATAAGAACAGAGTAGAGGGGAAGAATCACCTCCCTTGATCTGCTGGTAACACTTCTTTTTATGCAACTCAGGATACAGTTGACTTTCTGGGCTGCAAGCACACGCTACTAACTCATGTTGAATCTGTCATCAACCAGCACTCCCAAATCCTTCTCCTCAGGGCTGCTTTTTAACCATTCTCTGACCAACCTATATCTGTGCTTGGGATTGCCTTGACCCAGATGTAGGACCTTGCACTTGGCCTTGTTGAACATCATGAGGTTGGCATGGGCTGAACTCTCAAGCCTTTCCCAGTCCCTCTAGATAGCATCCCTTCCCTTTAGGGTGTCGATTGAACCACTCAGCTTGGTGTCATCTGCAAACTTGCCGAGAGTGCACTCAATCCCACTGTCCATGTCGCCTATAAAGACACTAAGTAACAACAGTCCCAGCACTGATTCTTGAGGAGCACCACTGGTCACCAGTCTCCATTTGAACATTGAGACATTGACCACAACTCTCTGAGAGCAACCGTCCAGCCAATTTCTTATCCAGTGAGTGTCCAACCATCAAATACATATTTCTTCAATTTGGCGACCAGGATGTCACGTGGGAAAGTGTTAAATGCTTTGCACAAGTCCAGGTGGATGAGGTCAGTTGCTCTTCCTTTATTCACTGATGCTGGAATTCCATCGTAAAATACCACCAAGTTAGTCAGGCATTACTTGCTTTTGCTGAAGCCATGTTGGTTACCACTACCACCTCGTCTTTATTTTCTATGGGCCTTAGTAGGACCTTCAGGAGGATTTGCTCCATGATCTTACCAGGCACAGAGGTGAGACTGACTGGCCTGTAGTTCCCTAGTTCCTTCACTTACAGCAGGCAGATCTTCCTTCTCCAAGTTCTTAACTTTGCTATTTTATCTTCCATCAGGCAGTGTTTTGTTCCGTTTCCCCAGTCCCAATTACAGATGATGACATTGTCTGTTGAGAACATTTAGAAGAAATCTCACTGTGCTGTTTTCTTGTAAATTTTTTATTTTTCTTCTAGCTGGCTCTGTTGTTGGCCAGGAATTTTTTCCATACCCTCATTTATGACTCCAGTCTGTGCTGGATCTGTCATCTTTGAATCACCTGTGAAACATTACATTTTCTTCTCTGTCACTTTTTTTTGATTTTCACTTATTAGTTTTTGATAACGCATTGCACATTTACCACGCACTTTCTTTTGAGAGCTCCCAGATTCTCTGGATGTTGTCCTGTCAGCTAGTTTGGCTAACAACTGACTGGATATGAGTGTTTGAAATACTGATGTTTACATCAAGGGAATAATTCTCACGCTTACCAGAATTTCTTGTCAACAGCACACAGTTCATCTCAGCATAAAGTAGACACCTACATTTTGTGACATGAATCATATCCTGGACTCTATTGACTGCTAACTGAAGTTCTGTTGACTAGGATGGAAGCCTACACAACCAACTCAAATGTAGAAATCAGACCTGTAGTCCTTAACGTTAGCTATGACAACTGTCAGTCTCATACATGTTCTTTTTTTCTCTTTTACAATAAAGAACTTTTTAATGTAAGGGAAAGTTATGACAAGATTTGATGATGGACTCTTCTAGGCTGATATCCTGTGCTAAAGGCAACATAAATGTAGGGAATCTTAATGTAGCTGCTATATTATCACCCATGCTTGTCTATCCTTGAAGCAGTGTGAAATGCAGCTCTTTCAACTAGCATAACTACTTTATCAAAAGTAGCATGTGGGTCATGAATTCCAATAGCTCCACTGGAAAAGAATAATTGCTCTTTCTTTTTTGTGCTGAATGTTTCCTTCCAGGATATATATCTCATGTTCCACAAGTGACCTACAATATGTATTAAGCCATTAAAATGGCAGTCTTATGATTCTCCACAGTTTTGTGACCCTGTCCTGCTTCATCACCTCAGTACTGGTGTTAAGTTGACATAGTTGTCTCCCAGGGGCAATTTTGGAAGTCTTACTCCAGGGCTGAAGTTGCTAGACATTTTTTCTTAAATATTGTGGAGGTCAGCTTTCCATTGGCAGGCCTAATAAGTCCCATTAAACTCAAGATTTTCAGGCTTACAGATGTGACCCACTGACTTAAGAAAATTTGATTTTCAAGATATAACATTCATTTTTTCTAAATACACAAATAAATAAATCTAAAGGTCTGATGCAAAATTTCCCAAGATTTCTAGAAACTTCATTTCAATAGTTTACTCTTTAGCCTAATTTTATGTCTTAAAACATAAAGTCTGCATGTCTTGTGAAAAAATGGAAATGAGATGGAAATATTCAAAAACATGATGAGCAAATGAACATATGAAGCAGTAGAGCATTTATAGAATAGCAACCTTCCAGAAATTCCTGGGGCGGCCTAAGTGTAAGTTTATCATGCAATTTGGTCGTAAAATAAAAAATAACTCACCATGGGTAAAAGAGCTTGTTTCAATGGAAGTATTCTTCATCTCTTGCATGTAGTATGACCCCTAAGTACTTAAATCCTTTACTACTTCATTAAAAAGAAATGTACCAGCAAGGAGCAGAAAAGACGGAAGAACAACTGACTGCAACAAGAGCAGTACTGAAATTCTTCAATAGTTCCCTTAAAAAGTGAGGGCAGTAGCCAGAGCAGTATGAAGCTGAGCAGATGCAGCAGTATGAGCAAAGAGAAGGCATTTACAATGCAGCATAAATAGTAAGAGGAACCAGCTAACAGTGATGATCACTAGATCAAAGAATGCTGATGTCAGAAACACAGCAGCAAGTAAAGTAAAGAAATTGGAGGATTTGATATGATTTGATATGTACTTACCCTAGAGAAAAATTCAGACAGAGTTAATTGAAAGCAACTAATCTCCAATGAGAGGAAGTAGGAAGAGACTGAAAAGAAATGGGCAAAGATTTGGCCAACAGGTGAGAAAACAGAATGTACGGTAATCTACTGCAGCAGAATATTTAAACATATGCTTACATTTTAATGTACAAGTAATCCCATTGACTTCAACATATGCTTAAATGCCTTGCTGGATCAAGCATTATTGTACATTTGAATTAAACTGTAACATGATGATTTAGAAGTGAGCTCATTTCAGGTTTCATTGGCTAACCGGAGTTTTGCTTAAATAACATTTGGAATGAGGATTTTTAATGAATAACTAGGTGCTTCAGGAAGTAATTAGACTGTTATTCAGTGGTGGCATTTTTTCTCTCTAAAAATAATTCTTCTTTTCAGATTAATATGTTTCAGTTTAAGCTTGGATGGCATCATGCTACTAGTGCATAATTATAGTTAATATATACATACATGCATGTATTATACACATATTATATACCTACATATGTTCTACATAAATGTATGTCTACTATCTCTATATATATGCATATACATTGCTTACTTCCAGCTACATCATCAGCCTTCAAGATGTTTCCCAAGAAGATCTGAAAGTTTATGTAACAGCTGATACCTCTGTTTAGTTCTTTATATTGGTACACATGCAACAGAGCTAAAGGAAATTATGAAGGAAAGAATCATCAAGAAATAAAACTAATGACATAATAAAACTAAAGGCTACAGAGATTGCGAATGGTTTAAAAAGCAAGACATATGAGGAGAACTTCCTTCAACATGGGATATTCTAAGATTCTATAATAAGACAAAACAACTGAAATAATAGCAGTAGGGTCATTGCTTAGGAGATTCAAAACTCATGAGAAGTGTGGTTCACCAGCTGGCATTAATGGCATCAGCCACGTAGAGGCACTCTTTTTTAGCATTTTGGGTGCAGTGTTTTTATTGATCTCTATCCCCTCTGTCCTACTTTGATAGATTTTTGTTTCTCCGAGCAACTGTTATAATTACATCAGGGGGAAAAAAAAAAAAAAAGAAAAAAAAAAAGAGGATACTAAATGAGTGAAAATAACCAGCTGGGATTTACCCATGGAAAGCTGGAATTATTGTATGTGTTTCCATGTTGCTCTGTTTAATATTAAGTGTGCTAGCCTTGAGAACGAAAAAATAGGCATAGGAATGTACTGTCTGAACAAAGTCTAAAACACAACCAGCATGCATATTGGGATAGCAGCAAACTGGCCTAGCTCTTCAGCTCCTAAGTGAAAATAAACAGAAACAAATTAAATAAATAAATTTTGGGGCAGATGTAGGCAAACACAAAGATAAGCAACCAACCAACACTGAAAAATAATTTCTATCTATCTCATGTTTATATTATATCTCGTGCTGAAAGGTTAATGCTGGTCTTCTGGAGTCACAGGAACTGTCCTTAGAGCACAGTCTGATTTCTGAAAGCAAGTTTTCTCTTTCTCAGAAGTGCTGGAGGTTGCCACAGCTACGCATGTTAGGGAGATTGTGCTGATACAGCTAACAGCATTATATTCAGTAATTTCAGTGAACATGTCCTGTTGTCATTTCCAGAATTAAGTCAAACTGCAGACTTCAGGTAGAGGGGAGATTTTTTTCTGATTCAAATTGCCAGGCATCAAAAGGAGTTTCTTTTTCTCTGTATCCTGACCATTCATATGTTGAATTTGTTATAGGCTGCTGGTCAGTGTTATTTAGTGGTATTATTTGGAGTAGAAGTTTTGTGTACCGCTCAAAAGTAGGTATCTCTTTCATCACTGTTTGTAGTTTTATACATCTTGACAGGATAACAAGGTGTTGCCTATAAGTCGCACATTTATGCAGCCCGAGATTCAGGAGAAATATCTGTCAGATTATCTTATGTTGAGATATCTTTTCTGAAACAAGGCTGCTCCACATATGTCTTTCTGCAAGATTAGTAAAAGAAGAGGTGTTGTGTTTTACCAAGCAAATCTTTTCAGTGGAACACTAATTTATTCTCAATCATTGGAGATTAAGACAAACTAAAAGTGTAGGAGAGTTTCCTTACTTGAAAAAAAAAAATCTATCTCCTTCAATTTCTTGTTTCTGGTTATATAAAAGAGAGAGAAATCTACTTTCTCAGCTGTGATTATTAGCTGTGGCTTGAACAGCGTTATGGGCAGAATGGATAATTTACACTATCACTGCATGGACCATATGGTGCAGAAGTACAGATTGCATAGAGCATTCCATACAGCATCCAAAGTGATGTGAAGACGAGGGACACCTCCCTGGGGACATAGCTCATTGAAAAACCTTTCCCCACTGAAAAAGCCAGCCCCAACCCTTAACTACAAAAAACACAATAGCATTGCAGTAAGCAAGAAACTATAAGCAATAGGTATTTCCCACATCTTAAAGAAGTTTTCAGCATGTCATCTAAGACTTTTTCTTTTACTCCTGTTCTACCATAGTCAGACTAAAGTTTTGATCATCTTTTTTTTTTATTTTTTATTTTTTCCAGAATCTGTTCTTTATTGGTTGCTGTAATGACACACTGCCTTTCCTGTGTTGGAAATTTCTTTTTCAGGTTGCGTATCCTGAGTTTATAGATAATTCAAGTAGAATGAGAAGTAGATAAGTTACCTCTTTTTTAATAGCTGTCCACACCTACTAATAATAAAAGATAAAGGCCACATGATGATTTAGCTTTCCTTAACTCCCACTTAAATCTTTTGATTGATGATTAAAGTCTTTTGCAAGTAAGTATTTTTCATGGCACAATACTCAAAAACATTGGATGTGGATAGGAACTTGCAAACAATTTTTTATAAAAGGTGTAAAAATGATTCTTTCCCTGAAGTGCTCACAAATATCACAGTAAAACATGTTGACAAGTTTGGCAGGACAATATTTATACTGATGTGATAAAAGTAAAGCTTATCAAGTGCAATAAAGCTAGGTGCACAGTTCTTCGGGGAAGACAGTCTGAGCATAACAGATCAATGAGGATTTTGATCGGAATCAGCTCAAAAGAAAAGTGTACAGGCTTTTATTCTCCAAGTTTGGTAACTGCTAAAATAGCATTTTTCTCCCCTAATGTTGTCAGCAACAACACAGCCAATTTAAATTACTTCAAATCATTGTTAGAGCTCTATGAAGATGTCCAAAATAAGTTTCATCAAACAGCTTTCAGCTGCTCATTTGAAATCATAATGCCACTATACAGGTGAAAAGTTCTAAATCTTGTTTGTGTTTGCTCCTATGAGTCATGAAATGCTTCAAGGTGCTTTTCTGAGAAAGCATTGCAGTTTGCTATTTGCAGTTAAGACACATTTACCACCAAATTATTGAAGTCGGAACTGAATTTCTTTAACAGTTAATGATCTTAGCAATCTAATCTTGAATTTAAAACTGGCACAAATATAGATTTTTGTCGCACTAAAGATTGCTTTGTAGCATTTGCCATTAAAACATTCCTGGACCACTCAATGTTTTATTGAAATTCTTGAAAAATGACATCAAACACAGAAAAAGACTTAATTTTTAAAACTAGCAATTTTAGCCCTTGATTGCTAAAAATATTTTGAGGAGCACCAAGCATCTCAATAAAAACAACATGTGGGTCAGAAACAGCTTCATATATTTGCTTGAAAATGTGTGTGTGGTCAAAAAATTTGTACTGAATGTTAATGGAGATGAAAGTTAACAGCAGTATTTTCTTTAAATGTAGCTGCCTAAAAATGTAGAGACTAAGCTAACATAGCTTTTTTTATATATACTTTTAGGAGACAAGTCACATAAATTGTAAAAGGAAGCAAATGATGATCAGTGGCCAGATCTTAGGTCACTAATGTTAGGTGGGTGACTTTGCCAGCAGCACACTAGCTTGTCCATGTTCTAATAACAAACAAAAAAACAAAGTTATACTCCTCTAGCAGCAAACACACATTTTAAACGTTCGTCATAACACAACCAGTTGCTCCCACCTGGATCAGTATAGATGTCTCCAATGAACTATGAATGAAATAGGGAAATTAGTTTTGCATGACAGATTAATGTAAAATGTCCACAGTGACAAAGGCATTCGCTGTAATCATGAGATTTTCATTGTCTGCATCTCTTGAGGGTGAAGATATTCAGCCTCTGAGCAGTTATACATTAAAAAGGAAGCTGCTGAAGTGTTCTGAAATCTCCATTCCCTCCTTACCAGAATTTTCCTGTTCCAAACATTCTATTGCCAGCTCTGTTAGTCAAAAGCAAATATTTCTGCCACTGTTTTATTTTTCTAAGTCAACAGGAGAAAGAAAAATCAACTCCAATAAATATATTTCTTCACTTATATGTTCACTTATATGGGAGCTTTTAAGGTCACGTCTGCTCTCATAGCTTTCTACTGTGTTCTGAGAGTCAACCATCTGGGAGATACTGAGGAAGATAGCCACAGAGGAATTCTCATAAAGGAATATCATAAAGCAGTAATGAGCCAATATGATAAGAGAGATATGAAGTACACTGATGCGAGTGCCATTGAATCAGATAATGGACCTGAGGGTGGAAGGGTGCAGAAATTGCTGTTTGGAGTCCCCTGAAATTAATTACACTGACTTACAGGCATGGGGGACATGGTTTCTAATTATTCCTTGTGCTGGTGTCTTTCTTTTCATAGCCAACATAGCTATGAAACAACAAATGCACTTTTTACATTCAATAGTACTGCTTAATTCCCAGGACTTATTGGTGACATCAGGTTTGGAGGATGCCTGGATTGTAGTGATCATGCAGTGGTGGAGTTCACACTCCTGAGGGATATGGGACAGACAGAGAGTAAAATTATGCTAAATTTTAGAAAAGCCAAATTCCAGCTTTCAGTCAACAAAACCTCTTCTGAAACTATCCTAAACAACAAGGGAGAAGAACAGAGTTGGCAGATCTTTAAGGAAGCTTTCCTTGGCACACAAGAGCTCTTCCTCCTCAGGTGCAGAAGTCAGGAAAGGATGGCAAGAGACTGGCATGGCTGAACCAAGACCTGCTGGTCAAACAGGAAAGCAAGAAGAAAAGGCACAGGTAGTGGAAGAAGGGACAGGTAACCTGGGAGGAGTATAGGGATGCTTCTAGGCTGTATGGAGATGGAGTCAGAAAGGTCAAGGTCTAACAGAATCTGGACTTGGCAAGACACGTAAAGATGTACAGGAGCAACAACCAGGAAAGCAAAGTCCCAGACGGAGTACCTCCCCTGTAAGCAATATAGGCAATGGACAAGGAGAAGGCTGGGTTACTCAACAGCTTTTTGCCTCAGTCTTCACTGGCAACTGATCTTCACAACATCTCGAGTATGTGGTTGAGAAGGTGGGAACTGGGGAAGCAATGTTCCACCTGCTGTAAGCGAAGATTTTGTTTGTGACCGCCTGAGGAACCTGAACCTTCGTAAGTTTATGAGACCCAATGAGATGCATCCCAGAGTCCAGAAGGATTTGGCTGATGTGGCTGCCAAGACACTCTCAATTACATTTGAAAAGTCATTGCAGCCAAGTGAAGTCTCTGGTAGCTGGAAAAAAGGCAGTGTCACACTCATTTTTAAGGTTAGAAAAGACAACCCAGGGAACTACCAACTTGTCACCCTCATCTCTGTGTCAGGGAACACTGTGGAACTGACCCTCCTGGAATCTATACTAAGGCACATGGAAGAGAGAAAAGTGATATAGGAAAATCAGGATGGCTTCACCAAAAGGACGTCCTGCCTAGTGAATGAACAAGGGAAGAGCCACTTGTGTCATCTTTTTTTAATTCAATAAGGATTTTGACACAGCCCCCCAAAACATCCTTTATTCCAAATTAGAAAGATAAAGATTTGCAGGGTAAATTGTAAAATGGATTGTTAAACTGTTAAATGGATGAGAAACTGGTTGTAAGACCATACTCAGAGAGTGGTGGTCAGTGGTTTAATGTCCAAACAGAGATTGATAGTGAGTGGTGTTCTTCAACAGTCACTACTGGGATCAAATCTTTAATTTCTTCATCAATGACATCAATAATGGAATTGAGTCCATCTCAGCAAGTTTGCAGATGACACCAAGCTGTGTGGTATGGGCAATTTATTTGAGGGACAGGATGTCATGCAGAGAGACCTAGACAAGCTCAAGCAGTAGGCCCAAGAGTACATCATGGGGTTCAAAAAAGCCAAGTACAAGATTTTGCACCTGAATGTTGGCAATCTTCAATATCAATACAAGTGAAGGAAATGAAAGATAGAACATAGCCCTGCTGTAAAGGACTTGGGGGTGCTGATGAATGGTAAGCTGGGCATGAGCCAGCAATAAGCCCTTGCAGCCCAGAAAGCCAACTTTATCCTGGACTGCACCTCAAGAATTGCAGTCAGCAGGTCAAGGGAGGTGATCCTGCTCTTCTGCTCTACACTGGTGAGATCTCACCTGAAGTACTGAGTCCAGATGTAGAGTCCTCAGTACAGGAGAGATATAGACCTGTTGGAGCACATCCAGTGGAGTGCGACAAAATTGATTCAAGGCATGGAACATTTCTCCTACTGGGGCTCTTCAGCCTGGAGAAGAGAAGGCTTGGGGGAGACCTGAGAGGGCCCTTTTAGTATCTGAAGAAGGGTTGTAAGAAAGAAGACGACAGGCTCATTAGCAGACTCTGTGGTGATAGGACAAGATGAAATATTTTCAAACTTAAAAGAGAGGAGATTTAGACTGGATATAAGGAAAATGTTTTTTACAATAAAGATTACAAAGCACTGGCACAGGATGCCTAGAGGGCTGGTGGATGCTGTGTCCCAGGAGACATTAAAAACTAGGCTGGAGCAATCTCTAAGCAACCTGATCTTGGTGTATAAATCCCTGTTTGTTACAGGGAACTTGCACAAATTTACTTTTAAATGTCCCTTCCAACTCAAATGATTCTATGATTCTATGCTTCTATGACCAAGACTATTTAAAATACAAAAGAACAGAGAGTGTTGCAAGACATGCTTGTAAAGATTTGAAATTAAGAAAAAAATAAGAGACAAATTTACTTTGTTAACTCATTCCGTATTTTCAACAGAGGTCAGTCTGAAATGCCAGGATGCCGTATCAAACAACATAAAGACATAAAGACAGGGAACATAAAATTTTGAATGTATTAGGACTTCAATTAAAATTCTTTTTGCAATTCAAATCTCATATTAATCCTTATTTATCACACATCTTCAATAATAAGAAATGAAACAAGTATGTCATTATACTACACACCAAATATATCAATAAATGTTATCTTATCCTGATGTTTCTTTTAATTTAAAAAAAGAAATGTCTTTAATCTTAAAAAAAAAAAAAAAAAAAAAAAAAAAAACAGTCTTGAGAGAGGGCTAGAGAAAGATGGCAAATAAAGTTACTTTATTAATAACAGAATTTTGTTGTGGATAAGGTGGGAGCACTGCCACCAAGTGGAAGTCAGAGCTGTGTTAGTTCACATCAGAGGTCCATCTCATTCTCTAGCACTACAAACCGTAGCATCCCATATTCAGCAAGCTTCAAAAGCACATCCAAGTTTCAGTCAACTGAAAACAGCTTGTGCCTTGTGGTATCATTGTGAGATATGGGTTTTCCCAATATTTTGTCAAGGGAGTTCATTTTCTTTAGCATTACAGTGCACATACATTTTGAATTCTGCAAAGTATAACTGTCTTTCTTTATCCACATAATTAGTTTTAAAATCTTGCTCAGTTTCTGGTCTTTATTTCTTGCAACAGTGAGATGCTCTGACTGAGAATTAAAAATACAAAAAAAAAAAATAATCTGAATGATTTTACACTGCTTGTCCTTTGAACTTCTTTGGCTCCCTCTTTTTTATTGCAATTACAAAAAAATGTTTCATTCTTATTTGTATTAATTGCTGATTAGGCCAGAATCCATTTGCATTTACTAACACACTGTCCATTCTCATTTTTATAAATATATTTGTTCATGTTTGTAGTCTTTTTAGGTTCTATTACTGTATATCTATTACTGTACATTCAGCTTTCTTATGGACAGTGTGCAAGCTCTTATAAATAACAAACAAATTTCACTTCATATGTCAGCATGATTGCTCCCTAAAATAACAATGATATTCTCAGAAATTGTATGAATTCCTCCATGAGGAAAAAAGAGCACCCACTGACATTCTTTGATGCTTGCTGAACGTTTATGCACACCAAACAATGGATGTGAGCACAGTGAGGAGGTGGGTGGTGCATATCAGAAGTGATGAAGATGACATGAAAGGCAAGCCATATTCCGGTTGGCCATAAGGATTTTTAGGAGTATGACATGCAGGTTCTTGCTCATTGCTGGTAAAATTGCAGAGATAATGGTGGTGACTATATTAAAAAATAGCATTTTGTACCTGATAATGTGCTTCATCATACAGTGTTATTGTGCTCTTTGTAGCTGTTGTAGTTTCCATGAAAATAAATAGGAAGCGCTACTTTTGGAGCAACCTACATGGGATTAATTTTCCCTTACTTTTGTTCAGACATTCTGTCTAACTAGAGTGTTTTTTGGAAAATAATTTCACTGCTCAAAGTGGATCAATTGAAAGAATGCAAAAGGAATTTTGTTTTCAAACTGTGGCATGTGCAGCAATTTTCCATCTCACGCTTATTGACAAATACTTAGGATTTTATCACAGTTCATACAGTGCTTTTCCCCTGCATTTTCAGGGCATCTGTAATCACTTGCAAATTTCTAAGGGAGTGGGGAAATATAAAAATGAAAGATGTAGGTACATAAGATTTTTTTATATTTTAGCTTGACTTTTAAGCTAGTCTCATAATGTTTGTGTTGGTAATTTATTCCTAACAGTTTCAAATAAGTGCAAAACTGGAAGTGGAAGTGACTCCAAGGGGTCCATTCTTTTAATTCAGGACAGAACCAGCTATGCTTACAAGAATTTTGATGAAAGTTCTTAAAAATAGAAAATATTCCCAAAAATCTCAGTCAGCCTGGCCTTCATTTATCTTGACATTAGAAAGCTTTTAACACTTTTTAAGACTGATTAGTATCCTTTATACCTTGTTCTTCAATGCTGGACACTGTAAACAAATTGCTTCCTTTCCTCTAACAATTTATATGCTTGTATCATGTTTCTATTTTCTTTGTAGAAGAAAGTAGAACTGTAATCTTTTCTCTGGATTACAAGCCCTTTTACTTCTTCCTTTGAGGCAGTGTTTGTTATATCTCAACTTACCATTTATCCAGTTGTTGGACTATTCTGATTCCTAAGAAACTCTTTTATAAATATATCAACAGTAAGAGGAGGACCAAGGAGAATCTCCATTCTTTACTGGATGAGGCTGGGAATGTGATTACCAAGAATAGGTAGAGGTTTTGAATGCCTTCTTTACATCTGTCTTTAAAAGTCAGACCAATTATCCCCAGGGTACTCCTCTCTCTGACCTGGTAGTCTTAGCTGGGGAGCAGACTAAACTCCAATGATTCAGGAGGACAGAGTCATAGACCTACTACTCCAACTGAACTTCCACAAGTCTATGGCGCTGGGTGAGATTCACTTGAAAGTGCTGAGAGAACTGGTGGAGGTGATAGCTGAGCCGCTTTCTATCATCTATCAGCGCTCCTTGTTGACTGGTGAGGTCCCAGAAGACTGGAGGTTTGCCATCTACATCTACAAGAAGGGTTGTAAGGAGGATCTGGGGAACTACAGGCCTGTTAGCCTGAGCTCAGTGCCAGGGAAGATTGTCTTGAGGAGCACATTGTCTTGAGGGAGATCATGCGGCATGCGCAGGACAACCAGGGGATCAAGCCTAGCCAGCATGGGTTCATGAAGGGCAGTTTCTGCTTGACCAACCTGATCTCCTTCTATGATCTAGTGACCCACCTGGCGGATGAAGGAAAGGCTTTTGATGTAGTCTACATAGACTTCAGCAAAGCCTTTGACACTGTGTCTCCTACAGTATTCTCCTGCAGAAGCTGGCAGTCCATGGCTTGGATAGGTACACTCTTGGCTGGATAAGGAACTGTCTGGAGGGCCAGGCCCAGAGAGTGGTAGTGAATGGAGCTAAATCCAGCTGGTGACCAGTCATGAGTGGTGTTCCCCAGGGATGGGTGCTGAGGCCTGTCCTCTTCAATATCTTTATTGATGAGGGCATTGAGTGCACCCTCAGTAAGTTTACAGGTGACACCAAGTTGGCTGGAAGTGTCAATCTGCCTGGGGGTAGCGACAGGCTGGATAGCTGGGCTGAAGCCAGTGAGATGAGGTTCAACAAGGCCAACTGCTGAGTCCTGCACTTTGGCCACAACAGCCCAAGGCAACGCTGCAGGCTTGGGGAGGAGTGGCTGGAAGACTGCATAGAGGAAATGGACCTGGGGGTACTGATTGATGCTCAGCTGAACATGAGCCAGCAGTGTGCCCGGGTGGCCAAGAAGGCCAATGGCATCCTGACTTGCATCAGAAACAGGGACTTGCCAGCAGGAACAGGGAAGTGATTGTCCCCCTGTACTCAGCTCTGGTGAGGCTGAACCTCGAGTACTGTGTCCAGTTTTGGGCCCCTCACTGCAAGAAAGACATTGAGGCCCTGGAGTGGGTTCAAAGAAGGGCAACAAAGCTGGTGAGGGGTCTGGAGCCCAGGCCTTATGAGCAGCGGCTGAAGGAGCTGGGATTGTTCAGTCTGGAGAAGAAGAGGCTCAGGGGAGATGTTATATTGTTCTCTATAACTACCTGAAGGGAGGTTGTAGTGAGCTGGGGGTCAGCCTCTTCTCTCGTGTGACTAGTGATAGGACTAGAGGAAATGGCTTCAAGCTGTGCCAGGGGAGATTCAGGCTGGATGTTAGGAAATACTACCTTTCTGAAAGAGTGGTCGGGCACTGGAATGGGCTTGCCCAGGGAGGTGATGGAGTCACCGACCCTGGAGGTGTTCAAGGAATGTTTGGACATTCTATTGAGGGACATGTTCTAGTGAGTACTCTTGGTGATAGGTGGATGGTTGGACTGGGTGATCCTGTGGGTCTTTTCCAACCTTAGTGATTCTATGATTCTATGATTCTATGATTCTAATTCTGTGAAGGTCTCACATCTGTTCCAGATTATGGTCAAGGCAGATTTCATACAAGTTCTTTTCATTCTGTCTTCCAAGATACTAATGAAAACATCAAGGACAGGTGTCTCTGGATCCTTCTGTACCTAGCTTTTCTTCTTTATAAAGCTTGCATACATTCTGTGGACCCACAGTCTTCAGTTGCTTGAAAGGAAAGACAAACAAGAGATATGTGTTTCATCTCAAAACCATTCTATTTCTGATGATCAATCTGTCATGAACTTCTCTGGTCTAAAAATGATGCTGATTAAGCAGAAAATGTGCACTCTATATTGTTATAAAGTAAAGTATGCTTTTTCAGCTTGCACATGTTTCTCATCTTACTCAGGAGTATTACAGTATCAGGGACAGAACTATGTTCTTTCATATATACAAATATATATATAAATATATTCCCATTTTAAATATTATCAAATTTTCCAGTTTTTAGATTTACTGTAAATGGATTTCTGCTTTTCATATAGCAATAATTTCAGAAAACGTAGTAGCTTTATGAAAATGCACATGTTAATATGCAAACCATAGAATTGTAGAATCCTTAGAGTTTGAATAGACCACTGAAGGCAATCTAGTCCAACTCCCCTGCAATGAACAGGGACACCACAGTTAGATCAGGTTGCCCAGGGCCTGGTCCAGCCCCACCTTGAAAGTCTCCAGGGACAGGGTATCAACCACATCACTAGGCAACCTGTTCCAGTGCCTCATCCCCCTCACTGTAAAAGACTTCTTCCTTATATCTAACCTAAATCTACACTCTTTGAGCTTGAAACCATTTCCCTTTTTCTATCACAACAGACGATACTTAAGAGTCCATCCCTTTCATTCCTGTAGCTCTCATTTATATACTGAAAGACCGCTATGAGGTCATTGAGGTAATCTCTGAGCCTACTCTGAAATGCAGCTGAAATTCTACACAATGAGATGTGGGATTTTTTTAAATGTACACGGATGTATTACTATACTGTGTTTTAGGATTACAAATTTCATTTTTAGTGGTAACAATCCCTCAACTGTAGTACTTTTACTTTATGCTAAATCCAAATTAGATTATTGTCATGAAAATTTAACAACTCTGAACTGCACAGTTTTTACAATGCTCTTGTATTCACCACCCTACATGCACATTTTAATGTTTAATCTTTTAGGAGACCATAACTATCCTTTTAATATTACATTAAATGTGTATTTTACAAGCTTTTAGAAAGACATTACTGTTTACTGTATTTGGGCAATGGACTCCAGAGACATGAAGAAAATAAGCAAGTCTCCAATATGGTTTTGTTGTTCTCTGCCATCAGTCACTATTTCTATTTCTATTTCTAAAGAAATAGTGCTAGAACTCATTCAGAACTCCTAAGAAGCCTCAGTTCTGCTCCTCTACGGAAAGAAGTTAAGTTTGTAGTTCACAACAAATGGGTATTCATGCTGTTTAAAGTAGAAAAATAATGTTTTCAGAAAATGAACTTGTACCTTTATAGAAAGCCAGAGGACAGAGTAGAAGGTGGGAACCTCTATAGCCATCACCAATGCTAATGAAAGAAAGAAAAAAAAATGTATTTTCTCCAGTGAGGTTGATCCTATCTCAAGCATTCAGCTGACTTTTATGATGATTGTGTTGGACCACAGCAGACTGGTGAACAAAATCATAGAGTACAATGTGGAGAAAAGTGTTTATGTATGTTATTAGTGTCCAAACTTTTGGCTTGCCCGAACCACACCAAGAGAATAGGAATGGTTGTGGGTAGCACAGGTTGCTCCAAAAGTAATGCCTCCTATTTATTTCCATGAAAATGGCAGCAGATACAAAGAGCGCAATAACATAGTTTGATAGAGCAAATCCTCAACTACAAAATACTATTTTATTATTATTATTATTATAGTCACCACCATTAGCTATCCATTTTTGCCAGCAATGAACAAGATCCTGCACACCATGATCATCTAAATTTGCACCAGCAAAGGTGACCCACTGTCACTGTTCCCATTGCTGAAATGTACCACCCACTGCCTCACTGTGCTCACATCCACTGTTTGATCTCCTTAAACATTCAGGAAGCATCAATGAATATCACTGGGTGCCATTTTTTCTGCATGGAGAATTCAATTACACACCTTTGCTTCATATTAACTTCCACATAAGACAGCATTTTGTCAGACAGCCCCTCTGCTGTCATCTGTCACACAGCAACAAAATGTAACAGAATATTGGTGGGAATGTTTATCCTCTACTGACATACTACCAACATCTGCCTCAGTTATCATGGGCCCACAGAAAAAAATAGTAGGCATTAGCTTAAGAGCAGCCCTCACAAAACATACAATATTATTAATAAATAAGTAACAAAACATTTTAATTTTTAATATTTTTTATTAAAACATTAAAAAAGAGAAAGCAATGAAAACACAGAACTAGTGAGATATTTGACCTTGTTTTTGTGAAACTCACACAGCAGTCCTGTTCAGTGTCAATGGCTGCAATTATAAGTGAGCTCTCAAGTTGTCCATCAGAGATTTTTGATGAAATGTTACCCTTCCGTGCTTTATCTTTGAAAATAGTTTTTCACAAATATGCGTACTGTCAAAAAAAACAGTGAATGGATAAAGCGTGATTGTGAAGCAAGGGATATTTTTCTTTGGTAGGAGAGATCTAATGAAAGTGTGGTAGAAAGACATGATCAAATTTTTGAGTCGAATGTCTGACTGCAACTCTATATATTCCATTTGAAAATTGGCAGATAATGTATTTATATCAACTGAAAATGGAGATATAAATATAAATTGAAGATTGTTTTGGCAGTATTCAAACCTATTCTCAAATTCCAATATCAAAGCAGAAAGCGTGGGTGCAAATTTTTCACTGTTCACAGGATTGCATTTAGCCAATGTATCAAAATGCATAAAATTGCCATAACGTAATACTGCAATGTTCCCCCTCTGTGCTCTGGTTTCAGCCCAGACAGCGCTGATCTCACATGAATGTTTAGTTGTTGCTGAGTGATGGGGGACAGTTTGGGGCCAGGCCAGGCCAGTTGGTGGGGCAGAGCCAACACCATGATGGCTCAGGGCAGGAGGTGGCTGCACAATGGGCTGGTCTACAGGCAGCCCATGGACTGCAGGTTGAACGTGCCTTTGAACATGTAAGCTACTATAACGCTTGCACCTTTATCAGAATGGTCAAATGTTAGAGCATCTTAGCTCTAAGCCATGTGAGTTTTTATAGGTCATATAAGACAAATATACACACAGGAGTCCTAACCTGCCTTAGATATTATTTGCAGTTTTGTCTATCACTGTTATATTTTCTAAGAACATTTGTGGCTACAAAATCTCAAGTAAAGAATATTTAGCAAGCAATTCTTTTCTCCTTAAGCTTTTTTCTCATGTTTTCTTTCTGACCCCTGATGCCATGGACCTATACCCAACAAGCTAAAATAAGCAATGGTACATATATCAGGGTTAGCTATCAAAGCATTCCAAGTGTAGATATCCTCTCTTCTGCTCCAGCCAAGTGGATCTGAGCAAAACAGCCTGTACATTTGGTCACTGAAATGTCTGTCTTGAAGTCTAGTCTCTAAATAATACTTTGGGAGATTTGGCAGCAGTTCTATCTCAACAACAAGATTCAATATGGAGTTAAGTCTGCTGGTAGTTTAACTCCTTTCTGGATGCAGACACCATTTGGTTGGGCAATTTGCAATCAGCCATTGTGATAACGAACTCATATGAAAATGTCATATGAAAAACTCATCATCATAGAAAAAATGTAAATCTGAAGCAAATCACAGGATTCAATCACTCTTTGCAGAACAATCTGTGTAACAGCTATGCAGACACGTTCAGGACACCACCACTGGCTGGTCAGAACTTTTTGAAATCTAAGTGTTAGGTTAAAACAAGTTTTCACTGGTAACCTCCTTCCCCCATTTTTAACAAGCATATAACTACTGCAAGGTGCAGGATACTGATTCCTCTCGCAGTTCTAAATTTCACGTTACTCAGGTGGATGCTCTCACTGCTGCCAATATTTTATTTTTCACTGAGTGGAATCCAGGTTTCCCATCTTGACTGACTACTCCCACACCCATCTGGAAAGCCATGTTCACTTGCTCATTCTGTCGCTGTATTACCAGGAGACACTCACTGGAAGAAACTAAATCGTATCTCAGAAGTCACCTAGGAAATTGGTGATGAAATTCAAATGGGAGAGGAAGGAATTGAAGCCAAATCTCACACATCCTGAGTCAATTCTCTGCCAGTGAGCTCCTATAAGGCCCTTTTACAAGCTCTAACATTCCTACTTCTTGGCTGGTACAGCCATTTCCAGGAAAGGAATTAAGGCTCTAGTTGCTATGTCAGATCTCCTTCAGTTGTCTGATTTTTTTTCTTAACTTTCTGGGAGTAAATAGACCATCTTCTTTTCTGACTGATGAATCTGTGTCTCAGTTTTCTGGAATTTTTAATGTAGATTTAGACGGCAAGTTTACATGCATTCATAGGGGACCACAGAATTCTATATGTAGGTTTATAAGACCTATAAGATTTATAAGATTTGGTCTCAACATTTCCATCCATTTTGATAAGAATTATATATTCAAACTGCTTCAGAATTTAAAAGCTGTTATCGTAAGTGTTGAGAGCTGCAGTGTTCTATAATGCACTCTATTTGCTGACTAGTCCTTGGTGCTTTTCCATTCCATAAACTGTCTTTTTCGATTTGCATAACTACTACAGCTGGTTAGCTGCTTTCAGATTAGGACAGTTTCATGGGAACATGTTACCGAGTCGAATATGCTTTCTCAGAAACATCTTGAGTTTGACAAATGCTGATAAAGGGCAAGGTAGTTTTTTCATGGATTCCTGGGATTCCTCAAAATCCCAGCTTTTGAGTCAGACCTGTCAGGTAAAATGAACCAGGATAAAGGCAGTACTTCTAGTTGGCCCATTTCAAAGCCACATTTCCAAGCTTCTGTCAGACACAGCTTCCAGTAGAGCTTCTGTGCTGTGTTCAGTTCAGAGACCTGGAAGTCTTGATTTCCCTTCCGCTCCCTCATTTCTGTGATGTTTTTCAGCACACAGAAAGATTTCCATACAGACTGCTTCAGGATCAGGATCCAGAGATCTGCTCAGGACAGATCTGCCTCTCCGAGTTCTCTCAGGGTCATGTTGCCCAAGTCCTAGCATCACTGGTATGGGTGCAAATGCTATAGATCTCTGGTGATTTTCCATGGAGCTGAGCTTTAACCAGAGCTACAAACCTCATGGTCCCAGGCTATTGCATAGCAATGTCACTGTTCATGTCAAGTTTAGCTCTACAAATAGCAGAAACATAGAACTGACAGGAATTTCAATTTCAGTCAGCAAATATACCTTCCAAGCAACATAGCCATTTCCCAAACTGTGTGTCTTACACAAGACATCTTCAAAATTTCTGGCTTCCAGGGTATTTAGGAAAGTATTTTGTTTAGATCATTTGTTTGGTTGTTTTCCTTATCTCTTCAGTTTAGACTGGAATAAATTAAGTGCAAGAGAAAATTTTTCCTGCTTCTAGCATCAGCTCCCTGAGGCTCATCTGAAACCCAGACTCACACAGTATCACAAAAACTATAAACAGCATTAACTGGTAAATGTATTTTTAAGAATATACATCATATTCTTAAATGAATATGTTACCGTGTTACTCAGGAAATGATAGCAGCATTTTAAACAGATATATATTAGAAAGTTGTGTTACTTTGAATGACAAGTGGCAATGCAATTAAAACTAGTTTTAAAATCACTTTTTCTTATGTTTAAAGAAATCAAAAAAGATGAACCTTTCTTATCTGAGGAAAATTATTTTCTGTCCCTGTACACATACTATTTTAAAATACTGAAGGTAAGCAATTGCACAGAAATGAAAGTATTTTTCTACATGTAGGTTGATTGCAGTCATTTCAAAGCATATGAGATGGTACTGTGTTCTGAAAACAAAAAATCAGATATAGCATATGGAATGATTTGTCTGAGCCGAAGGAAAAATGCATTTAAATGTGCTGTTATTTTCTTTTCTATTAAAAATATGGTGAATTTGAAATCTGTTTGCATTAACTAAAAATAAACTAGTTAGAAGTTTTGCTAAAAAGTGTTACTTTTCCTTTTCTCATACATATTTGATATTTTTATTTCTTGAATCACAAGATAGGCTTTTTAATGTAATAAAATCAAAACAGAAGATCTTATCAGTTAATAAATGTATTTTTTAAGGAAAAAAAAACGAATGTTCTCTATGATGTTAGGTGTCGTCATTTGGTGGCCAAGATTTGCAGCTTCATCTGACAAAAAATATACACTCCAATTCTCCTCCATACATGCTTTTCATGTTGGTATTGGGGGAGGGGGAATTATCCAGTCCTCTTATTAGAGCATACATACTTTGGGATGAAAAACAAAAATGATCACAATATTATCATTGAATATCTGATCCTAAAATACATATATGTATATGTTACGGTAGTAGAGTCAACTAATTCGATGCAATCTTTCCCAAAAGTCAGCAGATGTATTAATTTAGGATGGCTTGTTTTATACTACTCTTTTCAGGCACTCTTATAAATCTTCCGTAATCCAAACAGAATATGAGTACCCATCCTTGTGGCATAGATAATCTAAAGGAAAATCTTTCAGATTTAAGAATTTATCAGAGAAACCAACAACTGTTGTGTTTAATCTTAAACCAAACTATTCATTTGATTTCATAACTAATGTAATATTTTTCCTAAATGGTGTTTTTCTCCTGAAATTTAGGCAATTATCAGTATATTTAGTGTTAGACCATTAGCGGACTGGAGCAATGTTTATTATGTGGAACTACAATAGATTCAGTTTTTTTTCTTTTTACTTCAAGTTCTGTCCAGTATATCTACCTCTGTTTTATGTTTTATGTGACAGCTTACTTTGAAGGAGAGATCATCTTCTTCTCCAGCATTAGTACTGGCCCCTAATACTTGGGGTCGTATTCAAATGGACCATTATAGAGAACCTATTTCTGGAACTGTTCCTCGCCCAAATTCTGTCAAGCTGAAATACTAGGAAGTCTGACGTGTAGCACTCTCTTGAACCTAGATGCCATAGCAGACACAATTGCAGATGAGCTTAATACAGCCATTTGAAAAGGAATTTACTGGTGAATATAATGATGAATAATCTAAGAGAAATGCACAAGCTTATAACTGCTTCTTGAGAGAATAATGATTAAAAAAAATGAAAAATTCCTTCTTTATGTAGTATAAAATCTGTAGAATTGTATTTATTTCTAAGGAAATGCATATATTTCAATGTTGCTGATTAGTATAAAGATAGTTATATTGATTTACAAAATTGTTTAAAGAGTGCAAAACAACAACTAAAAAAAGAGGGAATATCTTCTTATGTTCTCTTTTGAGGATGCAGCGTGTCAATACATATTTATTGCTCTCTTTTTTTCTCCTGCAAGGAAACAAAAATGCCAGAAAGTACGTTGAGTACTGAGGCAGCATCATAGATACAAATCTTTCCAACAGTGGACACTGTGAGGGTGATACAGACTTCTTCAGACCTTTCTTTCCTTTCTCAGTATAATGTCTGTCAAATTTCAAGATTCTCAAACATGTATTATCCCATTTCCATTGAGGGAGAAGTAGCCATATTATTTCAGCATCACTGTTTCTTGTCAGATAACAATCTCACTGCAGACTTTTATGAAACTCTGCCCTACAACATACTAGAAGAGCTTTTTTCTCCCTTTGCACCATTTTGTCTTTCTGATGGTGGGCTGTAAGAGCATGTTACTATGTTTGATTGCAGGGAAAACAATAATGACTTTATAGAGTTGCATAACTAGGCAGAGTGTGGAGGGACGGTACACCTGACTGCACCTCCAGTTCTTCTGTAATTATGTCAGAGAGGATATACCTGAGATGCTTTATCAGATGGGAATATATCGTCCTCTCCCTTCTTCCAACTTGTCTGGCAAATGTGAAGGAACTAGAGTCACTTCCTTTCGCTGCCTGTGTGTACATGCATACTCTGTAGCTCAGTCATAAGACACAGTAAATCTAATTTACACATGCTGAAAGTATATATGTATAAATGTAAGTATACAGAACCATACTGAAAACTCAGAAAGTAGGAATGTCCCTGACTTGAGTCAGAAAGATCAGAAAGGCTTTTCCAGCATGCTTTTCTCTTCTGATTCATTCCATACTTCTTTCCTTACCTTAGGTTGCTTAAAAGCAGTGAGCTAAAAGTAGTGTAGCCTTCATGTTTGGTGGCAGAAAGGTGTTTTCTCAACAATTTTTGCTGTTATATCACAATTGCCAGACTCAGTCTAAATTCCACTGAAATGTCACCAACAAATGATCTGGAGTACATAACTTCAGTCACTGCTGAAACCCCCAGGAGAGATAATAGAGGCTGACAATCATCCAGCATTTGTGTGTATTCATCAGTGTGTATTCCTTTCCCTCAAGACACTTCTAGGACAAAGTAAAACCTACAGCTCCTAGACCAGAAGATGGAGAGCTCATATTCGTATACAGATAACACAGAATCTGAGTTGCACATGTAAGCTTTCAGAACTTGCTATTCTCTTCTAGGAATGTGTTATTGAGTTGTTTGTTCATTTCTGGCCCAGAAAACTTGTCTAGTTAGGCACAAATGAAAATTTCATAAATACAGCATATATGCCATGTAGCTTTATACAGAAGATTACAATATATTTAATTTCAAAGCTTTTAAGACTGCCTGTTATTCATTAGCAAATACACATTGGTACGCGTCCCAGCTTGAAATGCTTAAAACTCCCTGCTGGGTACTGGATTTTTTGCCGACCATCAGCATAGAAGTGCCATTTGTCTTTTTCTGCAGTGCATTCTCCTATAATCAATTTTACGAGTGAAATACTGTATGTACATATCCAAATTAATTCTTCCTCAAGATTGGTCTTCAGATTCCACCACCATACGATTGCCAAAACTGTTCTACTCACTATCGTTTTCTACTTGCTAATTAATTAGAGAAAGTCACAAGAAATACCAGCTAAGTATTTTTGGGGGGCTTAATGAATGAGTCTATTAATTTAAGAAGATTTAGCAATTATGCATTCTCTAATATTGATTTCCACTAAATCCTATCTGGAAATTAAGGAGATTGATAATAAAACCTTTTATTCAGTTCCACTACAATAGATCTAATGAATAAATTGGCTGCATGCACATCCTTAGAACTAGATTCATTTAGTAATAAATGGTGTAACACAAAGGAGCACATTATAATTGAAATTAAGGAGGGAGAATAAGTAGGTATAGACTGAACTCAGGAATATGCTAATCAAGCACAATGCAGAACTAAGTTTTATGTAGTATTGGTTTACTTTTTATGGCATTCATAGGATTTCCTTTTGAATTTTTTTCTCACATTTGTGTAGTCAGCTCCTGTTTGCTGGGTTACTAAGTGTGTTGTTTCAGGATAAAAGGAATCATATTTACACAGCAGTACACTGTTAGATAAGTCCTATTTGGTTAAAAGGACCATATAATTAATTTTGGGAAAAGACTTCAGTTGCTGACAACACTTTTTTTCTATTCCAGATTGTTCATTTCTTTTACAGAGGCTGAAAAGAGAGGAACAATTCCTAAATAACATAGAATATCCATCAGAGTTCTAAAAGAAGGGAGAAGTGGAGAGTATATGAAAAAAGATCTGTAAATAGAAATGTTCAGATAGTCATCCTCCTTCATTTTCCTGAATAAAAGTCATAGCTTGTGGAAGGCTCATATATGAAATTATTTAACTTCAAGTATGACAATCCAGTCAATTTAGGCCTTTAGGGAGTACTCAGCACTGAGCATCTCTCATAGTCGAATAGTAAATAATTTTTTTACCCCTCTCTAAACTATATTTCACCACATATGTTGGAGAAATTTTTGAGGAAAGAGAAAAAACACTAAATCTTTTTAATGTTTTCTCTCCTCAGGTACAGAAAAGAGCTTAGTTCTCTTTTGAGTTCTTTCTGAGTTTTCAGTCAACAGCATCTTTTCCTCTGCATTTCTTTTCTTTTGACTCTCAGCTCTTAAATTCATGTTACCTCCTGACTGCAGTCAGAACCCCCTCACTGGGCAACCTGTTCTAGTGTTTCACCACTCATATAGAGAAGAACTTTTTCTTTATATCCAATTTAAATCTCCTTTTTTTAATTTGAAACCATTCCTCCTTGTCCTATCACCACAGACCCTGCTGAAAAGTCTGTCCCCTTCTTTCTTATAGACCCCCCTTTAGATACTGGAAAGCCACTATCAGATTTCCCTTGGAGCCTCCAGGCTGAACAGCCCCAGTTCTTTCTGCCTATCCTTGTACAGAAGATGTTCCATCTCTTGGATCATTTTTGTTGCCCTCCTCTGGACACACTCCAACAGATTCACGTCTCTTCTCTACTGAGAACTGCACATCTGGATGCAGTTCTCCAGGTGAGGCCTCACCAGCTCAGAGTAGAGGGACAGGATCACCTCCCTCAACCAGCTGGCCATGATTCTTTTGATGTTGCCCAGGATACAGTTGACTTTCTGGGTCATGAGGGCATACTGCTGGCTCATGTCCAGCTTGCTATTCACCAATACTCCCAAGTCCTTTCCAGCAGGGCTGTGCTCTATAATTTTGGTCCGCAGCTTGTACTGATAGTGGGAATTACTGAGACCCAGGTGCAAGACCTTGCACTTGGCTTTGTTGAACCTCATGAGGTTCTTCTGGAACCAGTGCTTGAGTATATCTAAGTCTCTCTGGATGGCATCCTGTCTCTCAGGCGTGTTGACCACGCCATACTGCTTGGTGTCATCTTCAAACTTGCTAAGGATGCACTTGATCTCAATGTTGATGTCACTGATAAAGATATTAAAGAGGCTCGATCCCAGTACTGACTGCTGAGGAACACCACTTGCTATTGATCTCCATCCAGACATTGAGCCATTAACCACTGCTCTCTGGAAATGATCCTGCAACCAGTTCCCCATCTATTGAACAGCTTACCCATCACATCCATATCATTCCAATTTGGAGAGAAGGATGTTATGGGGAACCATGTCTAAGGTCTTTTTGAAACCCATATAGTTGACATCAGCGACTTTTATTAATAAACTTTTTGAGCAATCAATGTGATTATTCAAATTAGATTTTTAAATGTGCTGTATAATGCATCCTAATGTGTTTCATTATGTTAGAGTTCATCTCTTTATGCCCCTGGCAAAAAAACATATATGCATATATATAAAAGTGAGTTTACAGTCTTTTAATCTTCCATTCACAGAAATAAAACATTGTCAACATCAGAATCAGACATACACCACTAAAAGTGCACAACAATGAAATACTGACTACCAAATAATTTATTTTCTTTTTTTTTTTTTTTTTTAGTTATTATTGCATTTCTATTAATAGAACATGTCATAATAAATTGCCTTGGCAGTATTTCAGTGAACAATTGTATTAAGGATTCCAACAATACCAAATGCATACGAAACATGCTACAACACCACATTATGTCTTGACAGACTATATGCAAGAGCCACTAAATGTTAGTGATTTGATCCTCAAAAGCTACTTTGTAAAGTAAGGAAATATTGCCATTGTAAAGATAGCAGAGAGAAACTACATCATTTTCTGTAACAGAGAGGATATCTGTGGTAGAGAAAAGATGAGAACTCTGAGAATTTTAGAAGCTGTTTCTAGTCTTTTAACATATTGACATGTAGCTATGTCTCTCATCATTTGATGGGCTTTAATTCTTTGAGCTTCAGAAGAAAGCTCACAATCACATGTGCAGAGCTGCATCTCACATAACCTACTTCTCAATAAAAGCAGTGTAATTTGCCAACAAGCAAAGAGAGAATCTACATCCTTAAATAGAATCTGAATTATATATATTAGCCTGAAGGCTTAGAGCAGCAAATGATGTATGAGATGTGGAATCTATAAAGACAAACTCTTTCCAAGAAGTCACTCTTCTTGCCCCTCTTTTTCTATCTTTGCTGCTTTTTGCTCCATTGCCACGGAAGTAGAAGCACGGACAATGAATTAAGGATGAGGGGTATGGGGAAAGAGACAGGGCACAGAGGGAATGAAAGCAGCTAAACATGGGTGAAAAGGAGATCAGGAAAGATGTAGCACTGGGGTCCCTATGTTAGGGCATGGTGAAGATGGAGAGCTCATAAAATCAAGCATTGAATCACAGTGTCACACACACAGAAGTTATCCTAAATTCTCCTTCATAGCTGCAGCTGTCTCAGGCTATGGCAAGTATGTCCAGCCTGCAGGACACATGTGGCCCAGCCCGGCCCCAGGAGCACACGCATCACTCAGCAACAGCCAAACGTCTGTGCACTATTAACACTGGGCTGAAAGGAGAGCACAGGGAGGGCATAAAGCAGAGCTAACTCAAGTTACAGAAAATAACTGTATGCATTTTGATTAATTGGTTAAACACTGTCCTGTGAACAGCAAAAAATACGCAGCCTTGCTTTCCTTTTGATAAAGGAGTTTGAGAACATGTTTCAAGGTTGCCAAAAGAACCACCATTATTTGGTATATTTGCGAGACCATTTTCAGTCAACATAAATACATTACCTGGGAATTTTCAAATGGAGTGTGTAGAGTTGCAATTAGATATTCAACTCTGAACATGTCTATTTACTTTTGTAAGCCCTCTCTTACCAGAGACAAACATTCCTCACTTCACAATCACACCTTATTCATGCCATTGCTTTTGGGCAGTATATATATTTGTGAACAATTATTGTCAAGGATGAAGTACAGGAGGAGAAAAAATTCGTCAAAAATCTCTAACACCTTTAAAACTCACTAAGAATTGCAGCCACTGCCATTAAACCAGCATGAGGTATTAGTTTCACAAAAACAATGTCAAATGTCCCATTAGTTTTACAGTTTTGTTGCTCTCATTTTTTGTTTCAATAAAAAGTATTAAAGATTAAAGTTTTGTTACTTAAATGCATGAAATATATATTTTATGAGGGCTGCTCTGAAACTAATGCCTCCTATTTTATTAAGTTGGCCCACGGTGTCAGAAGCAGATGTTGATGGTATGACAATAGAGGTTAAACCTTTCCACCAATATTCCATTTTGTTATTGTGTGACAGATGGCAGACAAAATGGCAGCTGACATGAATTGAGTATGAAACAAAGATGTGCAATCAAACTCCTCCATCCAGAAAAAAATGGCACCACTGATATTCATTGATGCTTGCTGAATGTTTACAGAGACCATACAGTTGATGCAAGCACAGTGAGGCGGTGGGTGGTGCGTTTCAGCTGTGGTGACAGTGACAGTGGGTCACCTTTGCTGGTGCAAATTTAGACGAGCATGCAGGATCTTATTCATTGCTGGCAAAAATATATATAGCTCATGGTGGTGACTATGTTAAAAAATAGTGTTTTTTTAATTGAGAATTTGCTCTTTCAAACAGTGTTGTTATGCTCTTTGTATTTGTTGTAGTTTCCACAGAAATAAATAGGAGGCATTACATACAGGGCAATCTTTGTGTTTGTAGCCCAAGACAGTTCCTCTTCACTCACTGTATCTCAGGCAAGCCAAAAGACTGGACACCCATGGGCTATGGCCATGAGGGGAGACTGTCTCTTTCACATTGGCCACAGTTATTTTAGAAGGCCTCTCCGATACATTTACCCAATACATATGTATAACCACTGCTGCTCAATCCAATTTTCTACAGATGAGGCATGAATATACAGTAATTTTGGGGACAGTTATTTCGTGTGATGAAGTTAGAATAGTAGAGCTGAATGTGAGAGAAAACTGCCAAACTTGCATCTCCGATACACCTGAAAGTAGTAATCTTAGACAGCAATTCAAATGCTAAATAGCTGAACAGCTAACTGCTTGGATAATCTCTGCTTCCTTTGCTTTTCGTGTACCTGATGTGATACAAAATGCATACACAGTTCCTGGAGCAGGGAATGAATCTGGCACACCTTCAGGGCCAGGGATTGCTCCATTAAGAAGCTGCAAAGTTAGTCTCTCTCTCTATTTTTCAGGCTCCATAAATTCTGTATTGCTTTCTGTGCAGAACTTGGTTTCCAGGGGAAGAAGGAAAGGTGGAGACTGGTTTCACTACAGATCACAAAGTAACCTTGTGACCAAGGTGGTCTGCTCCTCACACTGAGAATCCATATTCCTTTCTTTTTTGCTTAGATTTTTGCTTTCCAGGGCAAACATAATCCAATTCATCGTCCATTAGCAGTATCTGGCCCATGGCAGTTATTGCTCAGATAGTGGATTCTTCCTACGTGGGCAGAGAGCTCATCTCCTTTAGTGGAGAGGCCCCATGCTCCCTCAGTGACCTCCTGCCATGTCATATCCATGTAAGAGGAAACAGGGGCCAGTAGACTCTGTTTTTGTGAGTATCAACACTTCTCCATTGGCTTCTGTGCTCAGTACAAATGCTCTTCTTCCACAAACATCCTTCAGATGTGTGCTCCCTGTTGTGAATCATGGTAGGGGGAGGTGTTTAGGCAAATGTGTGCAAAACGGAGAATGGGCTTCTACTGAAGCACTTTGGCTCTACGTACAGACAGTGGTGAGATCTGACATCACTGAAATGTGAGTTTCCCTGAAGAATTTGATACAACACTTCATTGCTAATGCAGCAATGAGGCCTGCCTTGGTAAGTCACAGATAACTAAAAGATTACAGCTGTGGAAAAGACAATTCATTTAGGAATTGAGGAGCTCTGGTTTATCATGCATAATCTAACAGTTGATAAATAAGTAATAATAATGAAGGTCTGATAAAAGGAAGGAATTTTTAGCTTAGTTTCTTAGAAGAGCATAAACAGAAGTGAGGTGCTCTTACACAGCCAAATGAGCATAAGTTCAGTTACAGAAGTAGAGTTGTAACAGGTTTTAATAAAGAACATTAATCATCTTACACATAGACACTTCTCTCAGGATGCCTAGTCTCAGACCTGTTCTCCAAAGTACTTATTAAAATAATAATAATGATAATAAAAAGGCAGAATAATCTGTTACACTTATTAATTTCAATAGAATTTCAATATCTCATAGAAAATTATTACAAAAGCAATTTGAAGTTAATCCCTTGACAATAACTTTGCAAATACCAAGTTAAAAGTGACGAGAACGTCTAGCTGACAATGCCCTGTTTTGGGAGTAACACTAGACTGGAAGAGAGCACTGAGTGATGCTGTGCAGGACTTCTTTGTCTCAGAGCTGCGTGACTGCTCAGAAATGTGTTTGACTGTATTGGATCAGCAGACAATGCAGTGAAGAGAGCTACTATTTCATTTTTACCTTTTCTTTGTACAAACCAGGGTAGAGGGGGAAAATATCTTTTGGAAGTAATAGCACAGACCTAAACATCAACTGAGATCACCTTATTTTTTTGTGAGTTCTTTGCTGAAGGAAGAATGCTGTCTTTTATCGGTTTGTATTCAAAGACTTTCTTCTTAAATTATACTGCAGATCCAGAAACATTGTTTAATCTTTCCTCCCCTGGAACTTCCAAAAACCTTTGGCTGAAGCAGTCCCTCAGAAAATGTAGATTTTGATCAAGTTAGGTGAGGGAAGGCATCATGACTGTGACTATCACTTGACACCTGATTCATATAACTTTCCTAAGTATGTGAGTTACTGAAGTGTTGCATAGAAAGGGAAGAAACCACAGGAAAAAAACTTCCTCCAACTCATTTTGTGTGGATTCTACTGCAGTGGGCATATGATTCATGCTTCAGTCTATGCAACTAGGATTGACTGTCTCTGGAGAATGGGCAGAAGAATTCATTGGGTTTTTAATCTTCAGTGAGCTTAGCTATGAACCAAGCTGCACAGGAACAGTCTGCTTCTAATTATGTTCCTTCTAGACACACTTCCTATGGTGTTGGTGTTTCACCTCAGCTCTGTGAGTTGCATGAAGTATTTGAATATCCCAGAGAGCATATTCAACTTATATGTGATTGATTAGAAAAAGGTTTCTAATACTGCTAATGCACAGTCTTGGGCAAGCTGCCTCTACAGCTAGCCTTCATTTTAGCTATTAGCAGAATAAGATAATAATATGTAATTAACTATCTCACAAGCATATGATATGGCTTACTTGGTTTACATTTATAAGACACACTTTGAAAATATAAATGCTATATGCAGTCAGTACTGTGCAGCATGGAAAAATGTTTGACTATTTAATTCAGAAGGAATGCATGTAACAGGATGAAGCCATGAGCCTTGGCCAGTGTGCAAGAACCCCTTTGCCATCTTCCATTTGATATGCAAACACTAGATTAAGTTTCCTTTACTTTGGCCAAGTCAACACTCTTAGGAATTATACCGTCTCTCTCACAGCTGTAAAATGTTCTTCTTCTCACAGAAGAACATCAGGTGGATTTTGGTAGTAGGATGCCAATACCTGGAAATATTTTAGGTGTACTCTGGGAGTAAGAGCTGCTTGGTTTTGTTAGCTGCAGAAAATCAAGAAACTAGAATGATGTATGATACAGACTGGCAGGTAAAACCCTTGAGATGGTCATGATGATCTTCATTTTGCCATCCACAATAGTAAAAGAAACTTAAACCATAAGGTGTTTCAGTATTTTTTTTCCTGGCCAATAAGCAAAGTTGAACTACTGATGCATGCCATTAATCACACACTAGTACTGGTGACATTAAAAAAAAAAAGGAGAGACTTTAGAAACACACCATGTAGGGAGTAAGCCAGCTCACAGCCCCAGCCTGCTTTTTTTTTGTTTTTTTTTTCTTTTCTTTCTCTTTGTTTTTAGGGCTTGTTCTTTTTTTCTGCATTCTTCCTGATTTATGCTCTGGCTTAACAATATCAAATTTTAGCTGTGCATGAATCCTTAATACTGCCAAATGTTCTGAATGTGCATTCCTTCATACTCACTGGCCCGCAAGCTCTCTATTTTAATAGTGAAAGAAGCTGCGCAACATAGGATGAATTCAGATAGCAACCTGTCAGCAGCCCTCTATTATGCGTTGACATAATCTATCAGAGTTTACACGAGGTTTAGAACATGGGAGAGGATAAAAAGCAGAGAAAGAACAAAGGAAGGCCTGAAAGTGATAATAAAAAATAAATGCAAGATACTATGCCTCTCTTGTTTTTAGCCGACAAAAGTACACACTGACTTAATTAAGACAAAATCCTATTATTTAGCTTTTGGAGTCTTAACTTGCCATTGTTTTAATAACATGCACCATTAATATTAAATAGTAGATGACCTCATCTCTCTACAGCAAGAGCAATTTCATTTATTCTAAACTCTTTTGATCCTGTTTATTCGCTTTTTTATTTCATGTTTTCTCTGCTGACATTATTCATAAGATCTGATGGTATCACCCTGAGTTGTGGTGTGTGATGTCCACTTGGAGTGGACAAGCAATCCAAGCAGTCCAGGGAAAATTCTAGCTTCCCTTGTGATCACCACCTGCCAGGAATCCAAACCCAGCTGTGATAGATCATCACAGTCTGGCAGATCTCCATCACAGGAAAAGTATGATTTTTCTCACATTTATTTAAGTGCTTAAAGAATCTGGCAGAGCAAGGAAACTGATATTCTGCTTGGAACACAGAAGATCTAGTATGACTGCAGTGCTTGAGACTAAAAACACTGCTGGCAGTGAGTTTCAAATTGCCATTTGAAAAATCAGATTGGGTCAGTCAGTTGAAAAGTCACTTGGTTTGAAACATGGGGCTGAAAAGTTGGTTTTTCACTAGATTTTGTGAAAGCTTCCCAACAGATAGAATTCAAATACCATTTGTAGCACCACTCTCAACCTTGATTCAGCAGACTTTTAGGTACTTATTTAACTTAATGTCTGCACTTAAGTGAAAGTGCTTTGCTGGACCAGAGCCCTCATGAGCATAAACAAACTCTTAGAAAGTACCCGAAGGAATCGATCCTGTCTGACACTAACGCAGATTTTAAATCATGACCTACTTTTTAAATATTTATTTATTTATTTATTTCTGCCCACAGATGGCACATTTGCGCAGTCATTCATTTCCTGACTGGAGTAACTACAGATCAGAGGGTTAAAACATTTAGTGGTTTAATGTTCTAGCTTCATTTCTACTGGCTTATTATGGCAACAGTGGACATTGAAAGTGATAGGCTCAATCTGATTTCTGATGAATGATTACCCATGTAATTATCTTGCCTGCCAGCTTGGCACAGTTGGGAGGCAAAAGATAATAAGAGCTAGAAAGGTGGGTTTACTGTGGGTCATAGCTGATGTGTTCACACAGGATTTGCATACTTTTTCTTTCTCAGGATTGCTAGATATTTCTTAGCTATATAAGCCGCATTTGATTTCCTGCTCATAGGCATATTCAGACATTAACATATAAAAACATCCTTCAGCCATAGCTTTAGAGTGAGTGTTTATATCACACCTATTGCGGCTAAGATAAACTTGTCAGGTACCACAGGGTCTCTTTACTGACATTCACTTTAATAGTTATACTTTGAAATCTGAAAAAAATTAAGCCAATCACTGCAATTATCTGGAGCTTCTGTCTGAAAATACATTCCTCATGCTTTCTGCACCTACTGATCCAGTGATAAAAGGGTGGGCATATTAAATTCTCTTGGAATCTTATCAAATAATACTTCCTTTAAGTGCGATGACCTCCTATTTCAATACTGCATATGTATGGCTGACTTCTAGATACTTTGAAAGACTCTGCAATTAGGAAAGCAAATGTTTAACTATTATCTTTGTAATTGGCTTTTTCTTACACCTTTCACACAGTGAAGTGGAAAGGGTTAGCCAAAATCTTTTATCTAGATGTAACATAATCAGTGTCCTACAGAGACAATCCTCCATGTGGACATCACCACCTCTTGAGATGTAGCTAATTAACTTCTTAGAAGTAGCTATTATCATCTACTGGATAAGTACAAAGCAGCTCCTGAAACTATGTAATAAATTCCCAGTAGGTTCTTATTTATTGCAGTAAATGATATATATTTCTTTTTTGCTTAAAATTCTATGCAATGTTTTCACCAAAAACTTGACACATTTTCTTTTCTCTTGACAATATGATAACTCTCTTTAAATTCTTGATTTAAAATAAAGTCGGATATGAACTTGTAGCTTTCACAGAATCACAGAATCACAGAATGGCCAGGGTTGGAAGGGACCACAAGGATCATGAATCTCCAATCCCCCTGCCACATGCAGGGCCACCAACCTCCACATGTAATACTAGACCAGGCTGCCCATGGCCCCATCCAACCTGGCCTTGAACACCTCCAGGGACAGGGCATCCACAACCTCTCTGGGCAGCCTGTTCCAGCACCTCACCATAGCTTTATATAGCTTTAGATCTTTGCAGAAAGAATTTCATCATAATTTTAGTCTTGCATTAATGACTGCCTCACGCATAGGTTAACTGCCTCTTCCCTCTAATTTGAGCTACAGGTTCCTGCTTCTCTTTCCCACCAACAGAGCAATCTGGACCTGATCAGCTAATCTAACTGAAAAATAGCCAGGAGGGCAGGAGAAAGCTGTGAGACACAAAGAGGGCTTTTCTTTTCATAAGAATTACTTCCCTGAACTGGGTCACTCACATCCCAGATCCAGCAGAAGTGCACAAGTGAGATAGAACAGAGTAGAACTGCTAGTCTTACACCGGGCGATAAAGGACAAGTGAGTGATCAGAAGTAGCCAGGTTTACGAAAAGGGGGTCCTGCCTGACTAATCTGATATCCTTCTACAAAAAGATGACCTTCTTACTAGATGAGGGAAAGACTATGGATGTTTTTTTTTCATACAAAATTCTCCTGGAGCAATTGGCTGCTCATGGCTTGGACAGGTGTACAATTTGCTAGGTGAAGAATTGGCTGGATGGCCTGGCTCAAAGTGTGACAGTGAATGGAGTTCAATTCAGTTGGTGGCTGATCACCAGTGGCTTCCTCAGGGCTTGGTACTTAGGCCTGTTTTGTTTAAACTTTTTATCAGCTATCTGGATGAGAGGATTGAGTATGCCCTCAGTAAGTTTGCAGATGATACTGAGTTAGGTAGCAGTGTTGATCTGCTTGGGGGTAAAAAAATCTCATCAGAAGAATCTGAATGGGCTGGATTAATGGGCCATGTCCAATCACAAGGCATTCAGCAAGGCTAAATGCTGGGGCCTACACTTGAGTCATAACAACCCAGCATAGTTCTTGGACTGGGGATGAGTGAATGGAAAGTTACCAAGCAGAAAAGGAACTGGGGTTGCTGGCTGAACACGAGCCAGCAGTATACCCAGACTGGCAAGAAAGCTAATGGTATTCTGGCCAGCATCAGAAATAATATGACCAGGGAAGTGACTATCCATTTGTATGTGACACTGGTAAGACTGCACCTTGAGTATTGTGTTTGGGGCTCCTTTCTACAAGAAAGATAATGTTACTCAGGTATGCGCAGAGCAGAGTAACAAATCTAGTGAAGGGACAAGAAAATAAGAGTTATGAGGAGCAACTGAGGGAACTGGGATTGTTTACTCCAGAGAAGAGACTGAAGGGAGACCTCATAGCTCTCTTACAACTACCTGAAATGAGATTGCAATAAGAAGGTTGTCGGCCTCTTTTCTCAAGTGACTAGTAATAATACTAAACAAGGCAATGGCCTTAAGATACACCACAGCAGGCTCAGATTAGACAAAAGAATTTATTCATGGAAAGAATGGTTAGACATTGAAACACACTGCCCAGCGAAATGATACTGTCACCATCCATTGAGGCATTTAAGAAACATGTGGAAGTAATGCAGTGGTTTAGTGGTGGACTTGATAGTTAATTAGGTAGTGGTTGGATTTGATGATTGGTCTTTTCCAATCGTAATGATTTTATGATGGATTCTAAAGGAATCTATGAATCCAAATGGAGTCATAGAATCATTAGTTGGAAAAGACCTCTCAGATCATCTACTCTAACTACCAATCCATCATCCTTTCTCACTAAACTATGTCCCTCAGTGCCATATCTACATACTTCTTGAAAACTTCCTGGGCCAATGACTCCACCACTTCCCTGAGCAGTCTGTTCCAATACCTCACCATTCTTCCCGACAAGAAATTTTTCCTGATATCCAATGTGAATCCCCCACTGGTGCAACTTAAGGACATTAACTTCATTCAGTTACTAACTACCTGGGAGAAGAGGCCAACTCCTACCTTGTTACAACCTCCTTTCAGGTAGTTGTAAAGAGTGATAAGGTCTCCCCGAGTCTCCTCTTCTCCAGACTAAACAATCCAAGTTCCCTCAGCTGCTCTTCATGAGACCTGCATTCTAGATCTTTCACCAGCCTTGTTGCCCTTCTGGCATAATTAATTTAGGTTGACTTGAGGTGATCCCAGTTCAGAACAATACCTAAACAAGTACCTATCTTTAAGTTTCACACTGAAACACTCATTGGTAAAGCAAGTTCATAGCATGTGGCTGAATTTCTGAAGTGCTTGATCAGAATCAGGGGAGCTATTGTTCTTTGTAACAGTTTCACTGAAAATTATTTTGCCATTTTAAAGAATATATTCATTGTTGCTAGGAAATATTGTTTGTGACCTTTTTATTAAGCAGCTACAGCACCTCAGGGAAGAAAAGAGAAGCATAATCTTGGCACGGAGTGAAACTCCAGGTCTTATTTGTGTTTTTATTAGCCCCAGAAGAATTGGATGTGATTTAACTGAATTATACAATACGTAAAGCACTTTGTACATGGGCCGTGGAGTACATTAAACGATAAAATTGGTTTCTTCTGCTGTTCCATTAGTGATGGTACCAGAGGATATACAAACTGAGACTGATACGTCTTGATGCATGAGGATGAAAAAGGCACAATAAGGAGAATGGAGGTCTCAGAAGTGCTTTCCTAGCATTATGTAAACTAACTTGAAGTTGTAATTTATTCTTCATCCTCTATGAGAGTGCATGTGAGAGCTTATCATGTTGTTGCAAGATACATACCTGCCCAGGAGATAGTCTTGAGAGATCTTCGCAATCAGCATTTTATAAAATGTCTTGCCTTTCTGTATGAGATAGATGAAGATCACTGTGGGAGGTGAATAAACAAGAGAGAGTCTTGCTTGATTTATTGCAAATATCGAACGACATATATTACAGGACTGTTATCCAGCCAGTAGATGAAACAAGACACAGTGCTTCATCCATTTTTCTTTCATACAGATTTTCTAAAGCAAGTCTCTGAAATTGAGCAAGCAGTAGCATGGCAGAAATGGAAACCTTGTGTTTCACGCATGGCACTGCCTAGATTGCTTGTCTAAACTTAGCAATAACCACTTGTATGTGTTTGCTGCAGGGAGGCCCTTCCTATATACAATCACACTGATTTTCTCTTGTGTCATGCAATGTGTGAATCCCCAAAAGCTGTTCTCCTCCCTTCTTTTTCAAAACTCCCAGATATTTATGTCACTGTTACTGCTCTTCTCTCTTCTTAAATCCTTTGCTTCTGTGTTGATCTTCATAAAGATGCTCTTCTCTTTTCCTTGATTTTTCACTAAGAAACTAGTCTCAGTTTATATTTATCTTCTTTGCTAAGTAGATATTATCCAATTATTATCCTAATAGCAGATATCTTAGTACACAGACACTAACTTTTGTCATATCTCTCTTCTACAAAATAACTGCTTTCTCAGACCTACAAGCACAAGTGCTCCTTAACCTAGTTCTGTCAGAATGATTTGATTTATAAAACCCTATCAGAGAAGTGTTTTAGTAGGTTTTTAAAACCAAATTCTTTTGACAGAATCAGGCTGGGGACAGCTACATGTGTAGTTATATGAGCAAATCTGAGGGGGTTGGTAGCCTTCGGGGACACAGAAGAGAGAAGAGTGTGGTAAGTAATGAGCCATCTCCATACTTATATTCTCTACACAATTATTGAAAGTCCTAGCAACAGCTGGACACATTGGCTATTCTCTTTCTCACATATTTTTCTTCTTGTCCAAAATGCTTGCTATTGATGATGTACTTGCAACATACAGCCTCAAAGCTCTCACTCTATTACAGTCTGTCAATAGCTGTATTCTCATTTCCTTTCTTGATTTTCTTTATTCCTTCACTTTTTTTATCCTGTTGCTGATTTCATTATTTTTTTCAGGATGTCCAGTTCTTTTCCTCAAATATCCCATCTTCACTTGCATCTCTCCATTTGCATGAGTTTCTCTTCATATCTTATCTTCTTCCTGTAGGCCTGTTTTAATTAACCAGTGAGCTCTTTAGGTCAGTGAATACAATCGGAGTGTGTAAAATGCTGTTAGTTGAACAGTCAAATGATAACAATAGCATTAGTCAGTAGAGTTCAGGAGTTTGAGCAAAGGGCAATATTCAATATTTAAGCCAAAGCAAATGGCTGGGGGAAAAAAAAATGATAAAGGAAGAAAACCGGCTGAACTGATCAATTTAGAATATACAGAACAGCCAATACTCATGGACATATGGAAAGGGCAAGATCAGTCTTGAAACCAAGGCAACATATATGCCTGATGGTTCAACAAGAAAAGTATCTGCAGTTTGGGAAATTCCTAAATTTTTGCAATTGCCCTGCATCATATACAAGATAAAATTTCAACCTCTCTTATTGACTGAGAAGTGCTACTTTATGGAAAAGAATGAGCCCTATGGCTGAAAATTGGTTTCAGAAGATGAATAGATGCCTAGTCAGGAACTAGTCAAGATTTTTCTGATAGAAAAAAGATTCAATTCTTCTCTGAGCAAATTCATTTCTGGTGATCTCTGATTTGTGGAGTGACAAACTAAGGTAAAATGTACTGCAGTACATTTGTCTCAATACACAACCTATCTAGTAACCTATAAAGTACCTTAAAAAAAAAAAAAATAGAGCAGAAAAAGAGCACTGAGAGGGAAGGAAAGACAAAAAAACACTGAAATGTAGAGAATTGTAAATGAAGTACTTTTATGTCTGTGTCTGCAAACATGCTGTACAGAAAATAGGTGAAGCATTAAATATTTATTGATATGATCCTTTAAAAAAGGAGAAAAAAATATTTTACTTTTCTCTTTGGAAACTAGAAACATTACTTAGTGAAAATGAGTACAATAATTAGATTTAAAATAAGTTGATGTTGTCAGAGTGAAGATTACTTTGATCTTGTTCACGGTTTTACCAATACTTAAGTTTGTATAAAACAAAGAGTGTCAGTAAGTCATTTTTATTACCTCTTAGATTCATATCTGAACCTTATTTCTTCAGTCCTCCACCCTACCTATGTACTGGTTCACAGTCATGTGGCAACTAGCTTCCCTCATGAATAGCCACAGCTTTAGAGGTGGCCCTTATTCAATACCCGTTTCTGCAGGTTGGAGTGATAGTTCTTCTGTTTCATAGAGTAGTACAGAGTAACTGATTCCTTCAGGTTTCTTCATCTCTCACTCCTTGCTTCTAATCTCCCACTGTGAAATTCTTAAAAACTTAAGACATGAGGTTCCTCCTATTTTATTTTATTTTTTCCCAGAATGAGTGAACAGAGAATAACATCAAAGAACATGAAGAGATTTGAAAGAAAACAGCACGAAGTTGAGCAGTAAAGCTCAGAAAACTGTTGAAAGATCAGCTTTGGAAGAGGATTTAGACTATAGGGACAAATAATGAGCGCTCATTTGGAAAATCAAGATGCATTAGACAATTCATTGCAGAAGAGGAAAGGTTGTGGAACCTGGTTAATGGAAGAACTGATGTGGTCAATACCTTGTGACACAAATAAAAGATTGTAGGATTTTACTGAGAAAAAAAAGAGTTTTGCAGAAAGGACTGTACTGAGAGATTATTTTACAAGGAAGTGCTAGTCAAATTCAAGAAAAGCAGTATCTCTTCAAGGTTTGCAAGGAAATTGCCTGGAAATAAATTTATCAGCCAAGTAAATTTTTTTTCTTGTATTCAGGACTACAGCTAATTAAGAATGGAATTGCAATCTTAAGAAATAGAATGTTATTGGCAAAAAATTGTAAATATATCCTTCCTTTTCTATGTAATACTTTTTTCTAATACTTACTTCTTCAGTATAACAACAACAACAATAATAATAAAGTTGCATTTATAATGTTACGTTCTCCTTTTTATTTTCCCTGTTGTCAATCTGCAGGGAGATCACATATAAACTGTTTGGCAGGCCTGCTGGTTTAGTGATGATCAAGGTTTTGATTATGCAGCAAACACATTTCTGAACAGCAGGAGAGGGGAGATCTCCACTGAAGAGAGTGAGGGAGATTTAGATAGTAGCTACTCACAGTAATCAAACGAGGAACACGCTACAACAGTGTCACAAACAGAAACAACACTCTTTCTCGGGGGGTTTATCTGATCAAGACACTACTGAACATGAAAGCTATGATGAGAAAAGGTGAAGAGAGGCATCAGAATTAGAAATATGACTTAATACTTGTTCAAGAGGAACAGCAAATAATGTCGTACATCCAAGTATAAATAATCATGAAAATAAGCATATATATTTAACCACTAGTATGCCTGATACAGTGAAGATCATGAGTTATAGCTTCAAAAAGACAGAGGAATGACACAGGTGCCCAGTTATCTTTAAGACACAGAAGTCCAACCTCAATATCTATCATTTAAGTAAGCCCTGCAAATTAAGTGAGATACGCTCACTTTACAGCACTGATATACCTAAGATACCCAAAGATTCACTTTTTTTCCTATCCACAAGCATTAACATTTCTGATAAGGCTAAACAACTTAGTATCAAGTCAAATTCCATGAATCTGTCAGGATCCATAAATGCATTTTTGGATTTGTGCTTAATTATTTTAGTTTCATTCAGTCAAATATGCTACTAAACATGAGAAGAGGTCAAAAAATAGTTTTAAAAAAAAAGGGTCCACTCATCTCCCTGTTAGAGATACACCTTCCTCTGGAGTATACTGCCTGTCTGACTTTTGTAACTCTCCCACTTAGGCCAGAACAACAGTTTCCTGTCATGGAAGAATGGGCATTCTCCTTCAACTCATGTGGACAAGCTGTGGCACCAGAACCACCCAACATATGTTTGACAACAAACATCCAGTTATCTATTCCCTTTTAGTTCTTATCTCTTCCTACTAGTGATCTGCACAAATCCCAGGTACCAGTGTGTGTTTACTGTGGTGCAGTGTAAGGTTATACCTCTTGCCTTCTTTACGTTTGAAATATCAGCCTGTAAGATTGTGAGATGTTTCATCTCATCATAGAAAAATCTTACATTTCCTTCCTTTCTCCCTCCCTCCCTCCCTTCCTTCCTCCCTCCCTTCTTTCCTTCCTTCCTCCCTTCCTTCCTTCCTCCCTTCCTCTCTCCCTTCCTTCCTTCCTTCTTTCTTTCCTTCCTCCCTCCCTCCCTCCCTCCCTCCCTCCCTTCCTTCCTTCCTTCCTTCCTTCCTTCCTTCCTTCCTTCCTTCCTTCCTTCCTTCCTTCCTTCCTTCCTTCCTTCCTTCCTTCCTTCCTTCCTTTCCTCCCTCCCTTCCTTCCTTTCTCCCTCCCTCCCTCCCCCCCTGCCTTCCTCTGTTCTTTCCTCCCTTCCTCCTTTTCTTCCTCCCTTTCTGCTTCCCTTCTCCCTTCCTTCCTTCATTCCTTCCCTCCTTCCAACCTATCTAAATAGAAGAGGAAGAATTGAAATAAGGGAGTTAAATGAAATGTCAAAAAAAGATATGCAAGAATAAATTCACATTGAGAGTTTACCTCCTGGTGTGCCTGACTCTTTACATCATTGTAGAACAGAAGGATAACTCACACAGATTCACTACATTTTAGCTGCATATACAGCTAAAGCTATGGTAATTTTCTATTGTGCTTTTAAAAATCTAATATACTTTTTCTCCTTCACAAAGTTGAGAAGGAAAAACATGAAGTCTGGGTGAAATTAACAAATTAAAGCTCCAGATAGATCTGCACTACTCTAAGCATGAAAGACATCTTTGATTAATGATTTGCTGTATCTCAGCTAGCACTAAAAATCTTGAGTAAATATACCACTAGGACATTAATGTGTGGGATGAGTGTATATGGAATAGGATGCATATTCAGGAAACACTGCAGAATTTCCATGGGCTGTGGAGCAGAAATCTAATGATCTTCTTCCTTTCATCAAGCACAGTTGGTAAATGAAGTTGGCATAGAAATACATGCAGTACTTCAAAATAATTTAGCTCTACTGCAGAGCCCTTAATGCATTGACAGTACTGCTGTTTCTCGTAATGACTTTAAAAGTACCCTTTTTCTTTTTAAAGACTTCTTATGCCTTTTGTTTGGCATGCAATACTTTAGTTATTGGGTAAATGCATTATGGTCACATGGCACAGTCCCCAGAGCATCAGGAAGGATACGTACAATGGCACAACTCAAGTTACAGCAAGGTGCTTATATAAAGATTGTTTAACCTGAATTACTTCAGTGTTCATATTTCTTTATCTGCCTTACACTTGGGGTATTACAGCATTCATTTTCAACCACAACTTGAATTAGAATTAGATTTCTGGATCAGAGGCAAAAATACTTCACATTTAAATTAAACCATTGAACTGTAAGTGTTGAAACAATCAGGCAAAAACATGTAGAAACCAGAACTAACTGCAGGAATCAAAATGCAAGGGAAAGAATGATTGGAAAGGACTTCAGAAAATGAACAGATTATAGAAGCCTTTAAGAATATTCAAAAGGAAGTTAGGATCATGTTCTGTATTTGATACAAGAATCATCAAACTGAAAAAATAAGAGTGGAGACAGCTGGAAATGACACTTCACATGGAGAGTGTGAAAATCCAGTTCTCAGATATACTGGATAAAGAAACACTCAGCTAGACAGTTTTCATTAAAGTCAGAAAGCAACATGAAACCTGACCCAGAAGTTCAAAAACAGAGTATCTGATATGTACTGTCCCTGTCTATGGATACTTAACTTTAAATATATGTTAACTTTATTTGTATACGCATAATCAGAAATCAAATTTTGACAAACTAGTTGAAGTACATATAGTTTAACTCAGCCTCATGAACATTTTTGTACCATTCAGCAGTTTAGACTTTACATGGTAAGTGAGATTTTATATAAAATAAATAATAAATAAAATCAGACCTTCAATGATACTTCTTGAGTTACGTTTGTAGGTCATTCTGAAAGTAATGGCTCCTTATTTCCATGGAAACTACAAAAGATACGAAGAACAGAATAACACTATATAATTCAGCAAATTCCCAGCGTCTAAACACTAGCTTTCAACATAGTCACCACCGTGATCTTTGTATTTTCTCTAGTCGTGGACAAAAGCTTGCATGCCACACTCGTAAATATCTGCATCAGCAGAGGTGACACGCTGTCGCCATTACTGAAACACATCACCTACTGCCTCACTGTGCTCACATCAACTGTTTGATCTCCATTAACATGCAGTAAGTGTCAGTGAATGTCAGTGGGTGCCATTTTTTCTTCATGGAGGAATTCAGTGATGCGCACTTGCTTCATACACACTTCCATGTCAGACATCATTTTGTCAGACTAACCCTCTGCTGCCATCTGTCACATGGCAACAAAGTGTAGCAAAATATTGGTGGGAAAATTCAACCTCTACTGCCCTACTATTAACATCCACCTCTGAAGTCAAGGAACAGTAAATAAAATAGCAGACATTACTTTTGGAGTAGCCCCAGTAATATCACTTAAGTCTTCAGTCTGTGATGTACTAGCCCTAAGTTTCTCTGAACTGTGAGTTTCTTCAGAAATTTTTCACATTTGTTTACATGATGGTAATGAAGACCATCTCTTATGTTACTCAGTGGTTTTTTCTTTGAATTGTTGACTAGAAATTCTAGAAACATCTTGCTAGAGTCAAAGATGTATCTGACCTATTATGGCTTCATCCGCTCTCTACCATATACATTCCTTTTCTAGAGTTATAGTCATAAAATACCACTTTGCAATAGTCTTTTCATGAATTACTTTCTGTATAAAGTCATCTCCTCTCAAAGTAGTGCTATCACTCTGATTGTTTTCTTGGATGACTTATAAGAAAACTTCCTCTTGGAAGAAAACTTGATCCCTTGAAAAGTGAACCACCAGTTAATTTACATTTGAACACCAGGCATTTTATCACCCTGAACACCACTAGTCTTTTACTGTCTTCATAGGAGAGTGGTTTGTGCTATCAGCTTGACCTGCTGTCAGGAAAGTGTGGGCTGTTCACCCCAGGCTCCTTTCCCAGCAGCCACTCTCTGCCAAATAATAGTCCTATGATGCCTTTTTAATTGGATTCTAGCCTTGCTGCTGCATCAAAAGAAGGGTGATTTGGCTAATTAACTGTCTCACTTTCTTCTTGTTTTATAAAAGAAAATGAAAATGACTCATTGCTACGGCAGTTAACCTGAAAAAGGCTGAACCAAAATTATGAGTGGAAACATCTGGATAACAAAATTTGCTGGGAGGACACAGAAGGGCTTCTGCATTCTCTCTGTCTTTTGATTAATAAAGTCCACTTTGTTTTGCGACTTTACATATTCTGGATGTAATTACTTTATAGATCTCTTTTTCAGTCTGTCATAAAATAATCATATTCTGCTAGTAGGCCTGCCACAAACCAAGAGTCTCCCTCTGTAAGGAATCCCAAAGGAAATTTGACATAGAAATTTAATTCTTGTTCTCTAACACAGAAATAATAATGCTGAAATGTCATTTTTTTCTTCTTTTCTTGTACACTCTCTAGCTTTATATGGTGTTGAATCTACTGCCTCATTTCCTATGTGCAGGCTTTACTGTGAGTAGGAAAGGTCTCCCTGCTTTTCTCTGGGGTTCATGCATTTCAAACTGGCCTCTGATAATACAGTATCCTAACATTTGCATGCACAGTCCAAGGTATTATACTTTTGATGCACCTAAACTAGATTATGGATAAGCAAATATGGTGTTCAGCCATATTAGTAAAATATTCTATGATATTCCATATAAGTATAGTTGCTTTAGCATTCATACCGTAAATAAAATATAGCCAATTTATCACAAACAAGCAATCAGCTAACACCTAGGATGCATTTCACGCATTTAAAGAGATATGATGGATCTGTTGCAGATGTTCTCTATCATTGCATATCTTGAAAGTTAAGAGCATATATTAACTGCCGTTCCGAGCATTTACATTACTCACAAGCCACAGAGAGCTGCCAGAAAGTTTGTCTAACAGGCAAACCCAACCCGCAGCCTATGGGCCACGTGAGGCCCACCACAGCTTGCAATGTGGCTCATCCCCTCCCCGCAATTAAAAGGTGGCAGCTCTTCCCTGCAGAGCAGCCCTGGGCACGCACCCATTGCTCAGCATCAGCCAAACCATCAGTGCACTATTAGTGCTATGCTGACTGAGAGCAGGGCACAGGGAGGGCAGTGCTGAGCAGTGCTGACTGAAGTGATGGCAAATAATTGTATGCATTTTGACATATTGGCTAAACACAGGGCTCATAACAGTGAAGAACACACAGCCGTGATTTCTGTTTTGATAAAAGAATTTGAAAATAGAATCACAGAATAATAGAATCCTTAGAGTCGGAAGGGACCTGTAAGGGTTATCTAGGCCAACTCGTATGAATGAACAGGGACATTCTTACAGCCATATCAGATTGCTTAGAGCCCCATCCAGCCTGGCCTTGAATGTCCCCAGGGACAGGGCTTCCATGACCTCACTAAGCAATCTGTTCCAGTGCTTTACCACTCATATAAAAAAAAAAAAAAAACTTTTTCTGTATACCCAGTCTAAATGTCCTCTCTTTTACTTTGAAACCATTTCCCCTTTTCCTGTCACCACAGATTTTGTTAAAGAGTCTGTCCCCTTCCTACTTTAGATTCTGAAAGGCTGATTTCAGATCTCCCCGGAGCCTTCTCTTCTCCTGGCTGAACAGCCCCATCTCTTTCAACCTGTCTTTGTAGGGGAGGTATTTCATCCCTTGGATCATTTTCAATGCCCTCCTCTTGATATGCTCCAACAGATCCATCTCTTCTCTACTGAGAACTGCACATCTGGATGCAGTTCTCTAGGTGAGATCTCACCAGTGTAGAGCAGAGGGGAAGGATCACCTCTCTTGACCTGCTTCTCCCTTGGCCACGCTTCTTTTGATGCAGTCCAGAATGCAGTTGACTTTCTGGGCAGTAAAGATGAATTGCTGGCTCATGTCCAGTTTACAATCCACCAGAACCCCTAAGTCCTTTCCAGCAGGGCTGTGCTCTATTCTTTTGATCCACAGCTTGTAATGACAGTGAGGACTACTGTGACCCAGGAGCAAGACCTTGCACTTGGATTTGTGGAGGAATAATCGCATGCACTGGTACAGATTGGGGGATGACCTGCTGGAGAGGAGCTCTGCGGAGAGGGACCTGAGTGTCCTGGTGGACGACAGGTTGGCCATGAGCCAGCAGTGTGCCCTTGTGGCCAAGAGGGCCGATGGCATTCTGGGGTGCATTAAAAAGAGTGTGGCCAGCAGGTCGAGAGAGGTGATCCTCCCCCTCTACTCTGCCCTGGTAAGGCCTCATCTGAAGTACTGTGTCCAGTTCTGGGCTCCCCAGTACAAAAAAGACAGGGATCTCTTGGAAAGAGTCCAGCGGAGGGCCACAAAGATGGTGAAGGGCCTGGAGCGTCTCTCCTATGAGGAAAGGCTGAGTGAGCTGGGTCTGTTTAGCCTTGAGCAGAGAAGACTGAGAGAAGACCTGATCCAGGTCTATAAATATCTAAGGTATGGGGGGCAGAGTGGTGAGGCTGGACTGTTTTCAGCGGTATGTGGAGACAGGACAAGGGGAAACAGCCGAAAACTGGAGCATAGGAAGTTCTGCACAAATGTGCACAAGAACTTCTTTACAGTGAGGGTGACGGAGCACTGGAACAGGCTGCCCAGGGAGGTTGTGGAGTCTCCTTCTCTGGAGATACTCAAGACCCGCCTGGATGCCTACTTGTGCAACCTGGTATAGGGAACCTGCAGGGGGGTTGGACTCGATGATCTCTGGAGGTCCCTTCCAACCCCTACAATTCTGCGATTCTGTGATTCTTCTGGGCCCAGTGTTTGAGCGTCTATGTATCTCTGGATGACATAGAATCATAACCACTGAATCATAGAATTGCTTGCATTGGGACCTCAAGGATCAACAAGCTCCAACCCCTCTGCCTCAAGCAGGGCTGCCAACCTCTGTATCTAATACTAGATCAGGCTGCTCAGAGCACCACCCAACCTGGCTTTTAACACCTCCAGGGACGGGGCATCCAAAACCTCTCTGAGCAGCCTCTTCCAGCACCTCACCACTCTCTTGGTAAAGAACTTAAAACCATTTCCCCTTGTCCTGCCATTATCTACCCTTGTGAAGAGTTGACTGCCCTCCTTTTGTAGGCTCCCTTTAGGTACTGGAAGGCTGCAATGAGGTCACCCCAAAGCCTTCTCTTCTCCAGGCTGAACAAGCCCAGCTCCCTCAGCCTGTCTTTGTAGGGGAGGTACTCCAGCCCTCTGATCATCTTTGTGTCCCTCCTCTGGACCCTCCCCAACAGCTCTCTGTCTTTCTTGTACTGGAGGCCCCAGACCTGGATGCAGTACTCCAGATGGGACCTCACAAGGGCACAGTTAAGAGGAATCATCCCATCCCTTGGACATGTTGACCACCACCCACAGCTTGGGGTTTCAAGACTGCCAAAAAAACTAATCAATTTATGATGTAAAATTCTGATCCCATCTCTTTATTAGAATCCCTATCTTAGCAGAGAAAAATATTCTTTGCTTCACAATTACAGGCTATTCATGTCATTGCTGTTTGGCAGTACACACATTTTGAACAACTATTGTCAAATAAAGCACAAGAGTAAAATTTCTTTAAAAAAATCTCTGATGAACACTTTGAGACCTCACTAAGAATTGCAACCACTGCCACTGAACCAGACTGTTGTGTTAGTTTCATAAAAGCAAGGTCAAATATCCCACTAGTTTTATGTTTGTTTCTCTCTCTCTTTTTTTAATGTCTTAAAAAAAAAATACGAAAAATTAAAATATTTTGTTACTTATATATTAATGATCTTACATATAGCGTGAGGACTACTCTGAAACTAAAACCCCTGTTTTATTATGATTGCTCAACAACATTAGAAGTGGATGTTGGTGGTATGGCAGAAGTTGAACCTTCCCACCAATATCCCATTACATTTTGTTGCCTTGTGATGGCAACAAAATGATGATGGCAGCAGAGGGTCAGTCTGAAAAAATTATGGCTGACATGGAAATGTGTATGAAGCAAAGGTGTGTGATTGAATTCTTCCATGCAGGAAAAATGGTACCCACTGACATTCATCAATGCTTTCTGTGTGCTTATGGAGACCAAACAGTGGATGTGAGAACAGTGAAGCAGTGATGATGTGTTTCAGCAGTGGGGACAGTGTGTGACCTCTGCAGATGTTTGAATGCAGCATGCAGGCTATTATTCCTCGCTGGCAAAAATTCATAGCTAATGGTGGTGACTATGATGAAAACAAGTGCTTTGTAGCTGAGAATTTTCTCTATCAAATAGTATTATTGCACTCCTTGTATCTGTTGTATTTTCTATAGAAATAAATGAGTGGCATTACTTTTGGAGCAACCTACATATATGTGGCCCAAGAGAATTTCAATTAACTAAATGGAGCCCTGGCAAGACAAAAGGTTGGATTCCCATGGTCTAAACTGAGTTTAAATTGCTTTAGAAGAAGAGATAAAAACTCATCAAATTTGGGGGGTGAAGAGAAATATAAAAATCTTTTTATAGTCCCCGAGTACAAATTTAATGAAAATGAAATGAGCCACAAAGGCACAAGCGACCCTCTCCAGAACAACTAGAGCTGTTCTGTTGAAGTCTGATATTTGATGCACTATCACTTTTCCAATGTCAAAATATAGCAAAATAATGCCTGTGTTGAATAGACACTTCAGAATTAATAACCGCAATGTTCTGAAATGAAAATAATGCTTTTTTTGTCCTCAGTTATACATTTTGTTCTGAGAAACTGATTGGATCACTCACTGTGACAGATTTGTTTTCTCATAGGACAAAATTGAGCACAAGTCCTAATTTCTTGGATCTCTAAACCATATCTTTCCCTGTTCAAACAATTCAGGTATTTTTACTTTATCATATAACCAAATGTTCTTAATGAAGAACATTTTTCTCAATTGATATTCTTAAAAAAAAAAAAAAAAAAAAAACTTAAAAACACTTCCAGAAGACTAGTTTGAGTGTGTCTCCTAATACAGACTTTGTAAAATTCAATTTCTGACATGTCAGGAAATAGGAATATAGCTTACTTCTTTAACATTCACAGGAACATTTAGCAAGATTTTCTTTTTTTTATCACACTCAAGGCATCTATTATTTCTGTACGATATTCATGCTTTATATTCATAGAATCACTAAGGTTGGAAAAGACTTCTAAGACCATCTAGTCAACCCATCAGCACCATGACCAATAATTCATGTCCATAAGTGCCACATTCACACATTTCTTAACAACATCCAGGGACTGTGACTTCACCACTTCTCTGGACAGCATTTTCCAGTGCATCACCACTCTTCCTGAGAATAAGTTTTCCTAATATCCAGCCTGAATCTCAGCTTGCACAACTCCTCTCATCTTATCCTAGTTACTGGAGAAGAGGCCAACCCCCCACATCATCACAAACTCCTTTCAGGGAGTTATTGAGAGCAGTAAGGTTTACATTTAAATATCTTACACATTTCTTTTCTTTAAAAAATGTAAATAAAGTATATATATATATATTTATATAGGTTTTGGACTGAATAATTCTTGTTCTTTAACATGCATTATGTTGCTAGCAGCTAAATTACCACTCCATAACCTTCCAGTCCAAGACTAGTGTTGTCAAAAATCAGCAGTAGGGCATTCTTACAAATGTTCTGACTTCATCCTGATTCTTGGAGAATGGAAGAAAAGAAAGAACAAATAGAAGGAAGGAAGAAGGAAAGGAAGAAAAAGAGTGAAATCAACCCAGAGAAATTAGTAAACTGTAAAGCAAGCTCCAACCAATAAGGTCAGTTCCAGATTTCTTGACTTCTGATTCAGAGGGCTCATCTGATCTGACATTATTTAGTTTAAAATAAACAGTTTATAATACTAGAAATGCTCCAAAAGTAATGCCTTCTGTCTTATTGTTGAAAAAAATGGCACCAATTGACATTCATTTGTGCTTGTTGAATGTTGATGAAGAGCAAACAGTGAAAGTGACCGCAGTGAGGTGGTAGATGGTGCATTTCAGCACTGTCAACAATGACAGTGGCTCACATATGCTGTATTTATGAGTATGGCACGCAAGCTCTTGTTCATTGCTGGCAAAAATACATAGCAAATGATGGCAACTATACTGAAAACTAGTGTTTTGTAACTGAGAATTTCCTCTATCAAAAACTGTTAGTGTGCTCTTTGTATTCTTTGTAGTTTCCAAGGAAATAAATAAGAGGCATTACTTTCAGAGCAATCTACATACAGTTATAAATATTTTAAACTCTGAGTCCAACAATGTCCATGGTTATCTATTTCTTAATAATTCATTGCCCTTTGATTGGGATCAAGACACCCAGCAATTTTGATAGTCGATTCCTAGTTACTACTCTCATGAAGTTTTGCATAATTTGATCATGAGACACAGAGGTCTGATGATAACAAAGTCTTACTAGACTCAGAGGAATTGATATCGACACTAACATCTTAAGCCTAAAAATAACCTTTGAATAAAGACGAGGGGATGAATTTGAGAAATTAACAACCAGGTTTATAACTGGTATGGTGGGTTAGGAAAGAATTTGAATTTCTTTGCAAATGTACTAATTATGTTGATATCTTGTGATTTTTATTTGAATTTTATTTGCATTTTAAAACATTTGATCTGGCTTTTGAAATTTTGGCAAATTATCATCTACTACCAAAAACACCTACATGACTTGGTCAATAATCTAAAGGGACTATGGTAGTATTGCTTCCTATCAATGTAATTGAGTTACCTGATAATAAACATGTTTCCACTGCTTGACAATCTTACTAACCTCTCTACAGCTGCATACACTTTCCAGTTCAAGTGCCTAACTCATTTTCAATGTGGCACAGCGTAGAAAACCTGAACTAGATGCTGCAGAATCAGTCTAGTGAATCTTTGTGCACAGGTATGAGCTCAGTCACTGCTACTGGAATAAGCTCCACAGGGAGGTGGTTGAGTCACCATCCCTGGATATGTTTCGATGTGGTGCTCAGAGACATGATTTAGAGGAGGGTTGTTAGAGTTAGGGTAGTATGGTTAGGTTGCAGTTGGACTTGATGATCTTTAAGGTCTTTTCCAATCTGAGCAATTTTATGATTCTATGATTCTATGTCCAGGACATCCATCCACCTTTATACTATTTATTTCTATTGTCATGGCTACATTGGTTTTATTTCTAGAATAATGCTTATTTGGGGATTTCCATTCTGGGCTCCTTTGACTAGTGTACACATCAATTTGAACTATTTTGGAGATGCTGCCTAAATTATAAATTATTTAAATAAATAAATAATTTTCAATTTATGAAAATAATGTCCTAATATGTTATCAGTTTAATATCAAATGGAGCATATACTCTTCATGTCTGCATAGTAGGTATCAATCCACATTCAGTATTTGGTCTGGTCACATCTAATTTCTTGTACAAATGTGCTTGCTGATTAACATTTCCATTTGTGAACTGCTAAGGCGAGGTGACCTTGGTCAGGAATATAACACAGCAATGTGGTACTGCATCAGCTTGCTGAATTTAGCCTCTTCTGAAATATGGTAGCTCCTTTCTTCACCCTAAGCTATTAAGTGAAGCAAACTTTCTTTTCCTCTTTACTTCTATGTCTCACTGCAATAAATATGGGGCAAGATTGAATGAATGCAATCATAGGTAATGAGCTAGGGCTGTTATTTCTTTAATCTAAGTTTTGCTGTTAAAAAACACTGTAGAGAACTCTATTGAGTTTCACGATTAACCTTCACAAACTACAGTGTTACTTGGCCATTCAGAGACAATTTCAGTACTAAATACAGATGCAATAAAGACTGAAGTAACTGCATGACCTTGCCATGTTTATAAAGCATAACATACAGGGCAGATATTCTGACTATTGCAAATATGTAAGAAACAATTGTTTAAATGTATCGCCTCGTGTACTTTTATATACTAAAGTGTTTATAATGATTGAGTAGTTATATACCTTTTTGAAATTAGTTGAAAAAATAATTCAGTGTGAATGTGGTATCAAAGTTTAGTGGAGTGTTTATATAAAAAAATCTAATCATAGAAGCAAGTATCTTTAACTTCCAAGTACAAAAGAATTTAACTTGTCATATAAAGCTACTCTGTATGAATATACTGGCTCAGAGTTCCTCTGATGGGATTTTCAAACCATCCACATACGTATCAAAGTAATACATTAAATTCACCTTCACACTAATGTATTTATAAAAGTAGATAGGTTTGCTTCAACAAGGCAGTAAGACAGTTGTGTTTCACTTTGTTTTTAACTCTAAGGAGAAAGTGCTCTCTTAAAATAGGTTCTGTACAGTAAGCTTTTCACAGAAAAACTAATCTTGGACTTCAGAGACAAACAGTTCTTGGTAAATTGGGGCAAAGGAAGGAACTTTAAAATTTTTAACAAACCTTTTCAATAAAAAAGTAGCAGGCTGAAAACAGAATAAAGACTTGTACCATTGTTTTCTAATGTATGTGAATGTTTTATCACTTATTTATATATCTTTTGGAGATAAAATATTAATATTTTATATAAACTATTAGAGAATTGGTGAGTAAAATAGTAATACCTTGTCTAATTTCTAACTAATATCTAATCTGTGTTTTGATATGACAGCTATTAATTTCATGTCTGTGTCTAAATTCCTTGAGCAGACTAGAAATCAAGAATTCCAAGCCTGTATTACATCTTTTGAAAGGTGCAGAAGCCCATCACTACAGTAGGCAGTTTGCCATAAATATTAGTGAAAGCTAGAGTGAAATTCCAGTAAATGAAGATTAAAGGAAACCACTTTGAAATTGGCTGAGCTGAGCAAAGTAAGGAATTCATGTACCTCTTAATGTTGTAAATCAACTTACACTGTGCAGTCACAAGCTATTTAATTAACAGCTTCTTATTTTACTACCAAAAGAAGGGTCATGAGGACAAGATACAGAATATGTAGTAATTTCTCCAGTGTCTGCAGTACTTTTAGGCCAAAATACTGTTCTTTCGATGAATAAAACTTCTGAGTTATAATCAGATAATTTTTATCCTCTTTCTTCTTTATTATTTATTTTATTACTTTATCTCTTTGTCCATTTATTCATGGCCACCTCCCATATTTTTTAACAGTCTTAGTCCTATGGCAGTTATGACAGCAGTGCTTCAGTTTGATGTACAAATTTCAAATGAGTACAAAGGGAAATGAGGCCCAATGGCATTCAAAAGCATAGTTCTTAAGACAGAAAAGCTATCACATCTGTAGTTAAATGAGTATTTGCAAATGCGGCACATAAATGTAAATGCTTATTCTTGAGAGCCTTAGGTACACTAGCAATATTTCACCAAAACTGTATGAAAATATTAGATGGTACTCTCAGACCCAGAAAAAAAATGCTGTAGTTCACTGTCCTTAGTAAATAATGTTCCTAATGAATGGTACACAATGTTCAAAGTTTCAGTGCCTTGTAGTTTCACCAAGTCTACTGCACAAACAAAATTTTGACATGTATCAGACTCACTGGAGTTTTAACAGTGAACGTTAATCCTTAATTAAAAAAAGGCTGACACGAAAAAAAAACAAAAGTAGGAAATGTTAAAGTGTGATAATTCAGAGATGGAAGTTGGAAGATATAGGGAATTATAGATCTGGACCCCTGCATCCAGCTGAAAGAATTAACTCTGTACAATACTTCTAATAATTCAAGTATTTTTTAAATTGCATTTTCTTCTAGATGGTTTCTGGAGGGGAAAAGATATATACCAAAACCAAAGATCTCCAACCTGGACTTTTGAAGTAAAATCTGAAGTACTACTTCCATGTGAAGACTCAAGATTTCTATCCCAAACAGAGATTCCTCCTTGGAATCCACAATGCATCAACAAATATGCTAGAGAGTTTAAAAACTTACCAAGGGCAAGTGCTGTAACTACAGCAAGCAAACATTGTTTGTTCAGAATCATCATGTTTAACATCACCTTTGGATCATGGAATCACAGAATCACAGAATGGACAGGGTTGAAAGAGACATCAAAGATCCAGAATCTCCAAATCCTCCCACCGCAGGCAGGGCCACCAACCTCCACATTTAATGCTAGACCAGGTTGCCCAGGGCCCCATCCAACCTGGCCTTGAACACCTCCAGGGACGGGGCATCTACAACCTCTCTGGGTAGCCTGTTCCTGCACCTCACCACTCCCTCTGGAAAGAACTTCCCCCTGAAATCCAACCTAAATCTTCTCTCCCTTAACTAAAAACCATTTCCCCTTGTCCTGCAGTTATCTACCCTTTCAAAGAGTTGATTCCCCTCCAGTTTGTAGGCTTCCTTTAGGTATTGAAAGGCTGCAATGAGGTCACCTCGCAGCCTTTTGGAGAAGTTCTGGAGAACTTTTTTTCTGATTTTCTGAAAAAAGTTCTGGTTATATACGTGATAGCAATTAGATTTCAAGCAAAACCTATTTTTGTTATTGCTTTTCCATGCTGCGATTGTTGACTGCCACATGTAGATATATGGAATGATGTGAAAAACTGATTTTTTTAATTCTTTATCTTGAATTTTTATCTAAGATAAAAGGACTTTGCACTTATTCAACTGCTTAATAAGGGTTTTTTCATTCATGAATTGATGAAAAGCTTATGCAAAGAGATTAAAGAATTTGGCTTGCTTGCTAAAATTGTCTCATTAGAAGCACATGGCTGTGAACCCATTATTTAGCACACCAAATCACTTTCTCCCTCAATACAAAAACTTGTTTGTTTTTGTTTTTGTTTTTGTTTTTTAAAGTATCCTAGAAAACAAGCTTCCTGGCAGGACTGTTAGGTAAAATGTTAATTTCAAACACATTGTGAGAAAATTTCATGCAGTGTTGTCATTTCACAAGACTGAAGATTTCATGTATATAAGCCCAGATCTGCATAAAGAGAGTTGAACAATCATTTATAACACTGATTAAATACTAAATTAATTCAAATACTATAAAATATAAAAATAAAAATATAAAATATAAAAATAAATCAAATACTGAATTAAAATTTGCCAAGGCAGTCAGATTAGTGGTACAGGGTACCAGCAGCAATGATACCATTTAAGAAGCAACTTCAAAATTTCCTTGGCTTCAACAGCTCTGTGTGGCAATTTTTCAATTTGAATTTTCATATGGCCATCCATCCACTTAGCTGACAGAAAGGCAAAACACAGGATCAATGTAGGATCACTGTATAGAGTCAAGACAACTAACTTTTTAATGGTTATAAAATTGTCTCAGGATCTCTGCAGCCACAGAAAATAATTCAGAGTCTTTTCCTTCCAAACCTTTTTTCTCAGTATTTTCAGAATATGTATGTAAAATAAACTATTGTCAGGTCCAGTGATAAGAAAATGAATAAATAATGTAGAATAAATTATTTTCTGTTTCTCAAAATAAATCATTTCTACTTCTACTTCCTATTCTTTACATTAAAGTTTAGAGATGAACTGTTTTTTCCGATTTTAACTGTTACTGTTATCTGCAGTTGATAAGTTTGCTTAAGTGTGAACTAAACACTGATAAGAGTCAAAGAAAACACCACTAAAACCATCTACTAATTTCTGGACTCTCTTAAAGCTTGTGAGAAATGATATCCAAGTATACATAAGGACTTCTTCATGCTCTCTGCTCCTGGATTCACTGTCTATTCTCACTTTGATTATCCTAGTCTAGGTCCACAGTGAAGTCCAGAGTATCTGGAAATAGATTTCTGAAGAGAAAGCCTGCACAGAAGTATCATAAGTATTTGTCTGCTGACTCCCTTTCCAAATCAGTAGTAGATTGAGAAATACAACTTGATTATAGCCTATTCTGAAAGCAAGCCTGTCCTCCTTGACTATCCATGATATAAGACTTACAAGAAATAAGAGGGAATATCATTGCCCCATGAGTGTTAGCTACGTACTGCAATTTTAACAGGTAAAGGTAACATAAAGGAAATGTAAAGATCAAGGCCAATTGCTTCTTCGTGTTCTGAATCATGGAATACAATGAAGAAGTATATGCCTCTTCTTCCCTGTAGATTATGTATCTTTGTGCCTCTTTACATTTCAGAAATTAATTCTCTCTACCACTGTGTTAGTGGTAATAATAAAAATAAATATAGTACCAGAAAGCCTTCAATTCATTGATTTTTTTCTTTTCTTTTTATACAAAATCGACTCTACTGCAACAGTTGGAAGACAAAGAAAAAATGACTTATCTGTAGAAATTGTGCCAGAAGTCTGATTTTAATATTCATCATTGTATTTTACCATTTATTTTCCAGCTTATCCAAAATTTCCCTTAGGTTTACACACATTCTAGAGGAAGCAAATCTGCAATAAATGTAAACAAGTTGTTCCCACTACCCTTGCTTTCCCAGCATGTCTAACATAAAAAATGTGTGACAATCTCTAGGTATATTTCTAAGTGCTATAGAAAAATATTTTTCATGTGAAAGCACCAATTAAGGAAAATCTGTTTTTCGAAAAATCTATCAGAATGTCCAGGAGAGATTATCTGATTTTAAAAAGATCTTAGCTAACAGTTTCATGGTAAGGGCACTTATAATGAATGTTTGAGATACAGATTTATGTCAAATATTATTCAAAATAACAGTTGTGCACCATATTTCCATCACAGTTTGTGAGAATGAACTTGAGTTTACCACAACCCATTAATTCCCCAGTATAGATCAGATCACTTATATGCTATGAAGGATAGTCTGTCTTTAAACGCTTTTTTCTACTGTTTCCTACCCACTGATTTCTCTCTTACTTGTGTGTATGTGGGTATATGTAAACGTAAGTGTCCAGGAAACATAGGAAAATGTTTAGGGAAAATTCAGGGGAAATATTTTGCTATCTGTTGTGAATAACCCCTACTTTTTGAACAAATTAGAAGAAAATGAGCGCTCCTTTTATCAAGTTTCATTGTTTTCTGCACTTTGAATTTGAAGTGAACTATTCTGTCGGAGTATTGCTGCTTGTAATCACTAAGCAAGTTCCCCAGGAACTTACTGATATCAGTGTCATTACAATATGTGTTTCCATCGAAGCTTCAAGCATGGTTTTATAAGTGGCATCAATATAATCAATATTACTTTCACCATGCATTCTCATAAGCATGTACTACATCAATCATTCTCATTTTGTTATAATTTGAATGTGAGACTGCCAAATGTGCAACATTCCAAAACCATACACAGCACAGAATAAGTGTAACAGCACTATAGATTGAATAGATACAGCTTATTAAAAATTAGTCCATTCGTGTTTTATAGAATGTTGAACATAAGAAATTACTTTGCATGCTCTAATACACATGTTGACTTTCTTCAGAGAAAGTACCCTATAAGCACATGTTGTGAGACATTTAAATTGCAGTTCGTTTTCTGATACAGAAATTTTTGGGGCACTTGGGATGTCTTCACCACAATTTCTCAGTGCAAAAAGAAGCTCAAGCACTGCACAGCTCCTTTCTGTATTCTTTAAATGTTTGTTGAGTTCTTGAATCTTGACCTTCCCAATTAATGAATTGAAATTCACAAAAGAGAATCATAAACTCCATGGCTATCCTGATGGGCAAAACAATAAGGAAAAGGATAGATAGAACGCAGTTAATCAAAACTGGCAAAATAAATAAATAAATAAATAAAAATAAAAAAATTGTGAGATACATATATCTGTTTTTATACCTATAAAACAAATGAAGAATTTAATTCTCACTCTAGCAAAACTCACTGAAAAATTTTCCTATTTTGTCTCAACATACTTTTGTTGTCATATCCTTTGGTTTTCAATTAAGATCTCTCAGGTTTATGTGCATGTCTGAATATTTCTTGAACTTATGAAGAGTTCCTTGCCAAACAGGCTTCCCCATGTAAATATTTTTAAATTCAAAGGGACTTCTTTTCTGGAAAGTCTGACCAAAAAAAAAAAAAAAAAAAAAAAAGCAAACAACACAATAGAAAACAAAAAGCAAACAAAAGCAAATAAACAAACAAAAGCTCTGAATGCTTAGGTACTCCTAATTCAAATGTAGATACTTTAAACTAACTGTGTAGTTATTAGTATTCTAATAAGAACAGCACATGATCTGTGCTAGCTTTAACAGTTTGAAAAAAAATGTAAGCATTCTTGATATATTTTCACTCCATTAGGTATATTGTGACAGCTTCTGTAAAAGCACAATAAAAACAGCATGGCAAAACATTTTTTCTGAAATGAATATACATTGAGTTCTTGTCGCAGGGCATGAGACCACTGTGAAATGGTAGAGAAGAGAAATAAGTTTCAGATGCATAGCTGTGAACATAAATTTGTATAAGAACTGCCTACTGAGTTCACATGAGTTTTCCCATATTATCTATCTTAGCTGCACTTAGATTGCCTAGTCATGAGTTCTCCTGTGACAGCCTCTCCTCATGTCACTTCATGGTCTTGTGTTGATTGGGACAAATGGAATTTGGATTGTGATAACAATTTTTGCAGAGTATGGGCAATGCTCCATTCCTATTTTCTTCAGACATAGATATGCACACTTGCCAGCTGTTTTTCACTGTATTTTGAAATATACATTTCTCTTTGTTTAGCATGTTCATGAATGACCTCTGATCCTCATAGCTAGATAAAGTCTAGAAATTTTGTCAGTACTTGAAAATTACAGTCTTCCTGATGGCAGATCAGGCCATTATCTGTTAATGAATTATTTCCAATTTACTTACAGGCATCACTGTCTTACCTTCTTTTCATTTTCTTAGCATCTCTGTTATTGAATCAAAAAAACAAACAAACAAACAAATACAACAAAGACCCATCCTAGTGGTCCAAGGCCATATATATATGACCATAATTCATAACTGAGTTACCTGCCCTTCACAGTTCTTGTCATTGTTTCTAACATCTATGGTAAGACACTTTCATTATAATTAACACACCATCTGTATGCACATCTTCCCTTTGCAGCATTTGGAAAGCCTGACAAATAAAAAATATTAGTGTCGTGGTTTTACGATTTTTGTTATCAGTGTTCCACATCTTAACATCATGTAAAGCATGGGGAATTAGAGAGTTAATACTCCAGTTCCATGGACTGACAGCTTTCCGGATACCTGATTCTCAGAAGAGAAGAAGAACTATATACCTCAGAGGACACTCGTTATGATTCTGGTTCTCAGTTGAATTTTCTTAGCATGGTTGCCTCTCTCTGGTTCCAAACTAGTTCTTTTCATTGCTTTCCCAGAGCTTCATATCTGTTGGCTAGGGAGACTTCAGGGGCAAAGGGAGGCACTGCTCTTTCTGCTCTGAGAGACAAGATGCCAGTCTCCATCATCCTACATGTGTTTGTCCTCTGTCAGGTTGGAAGCCTTATCTTCTTCGCCTTGCTGTGACTTTAGTCAGGGCTGTCAGTCTGCCCATGCCACTGCGCAATGCCTGGCATAAATCTCTCTCGCCAAGATGGATACATCTCAGCCTGGCAACTTCCTCTCACAGCCTGGTTAGCTGCTCAAATAGATCATCAAGCTGGGAACATATGCATCCACAACTCCTCACTCTTACCTCAGTCCCTTGGGCAACTTCCAGATTCCAGAACTCCCCTCCCCTGTTCAGAGGTCTGAGCACTTCTTTCATTCTTCAGGAGGTCCATCTGGGTGCAGATGTCAGGCAGAAAAGTTGTGGCCCCTCTGTTTGTGTTGCTGCCTCAGCCCAACCTTGGAGGTGGGTGGTCACCACGTTAGTTTCAATAGCGTGCTGCACCCTCACATGCCCAGGTGAGAGGAGCAGCCTACCTAACACCCCCCCTGCTCACTCTGCCTGCTTGAGCTGATACACAAACCTCTGCAGCATGCCCTTCTGATGTACCATGTCTTGTTTGCATGTCCTGTCCGCAGCACTCCTGGCAGTTGTGTTCCCTGGGAACAACACTCTTTGTACATCTGAGGGGTTGGATGCCCTCACTCACAACTCTGCCCATGCCAGGTTAGAGCTGCTTCATGTCACTGACACTGCTCTTCCTACACAGGGGGGACTAGGGGCTCCTTTGCTCTCCCTGTGCTTCTTTTTGCACTGATTTTCTGCAGTATTGTCACAGTTTTATCTCTGTGAAGGATTCCTTGGTGAGACCCTCTGCTCTGAAGTCGATCTGCTCAAGGTATTTGATAAAACACATTAAGTTATTCTCTCTCGGGATTCTTTAAAAAATTGATAATTTTCCAAATATCATGTTAAGTAATCCAATTATAACCTTTTCTCTGATCCATAAATATAATTATAACCAAACACAAGAATTATTTTTTGTACAGGAACAATCAGGAGAAGTACTTGTTTCAAAACATACATCACTGTTACAGCCCCTCTGACAACTACCAAGTTTGAAAACAAGAGGCTTCAGGGGTCGCTGCACATCATACATTCTAATTGCATGAAAGCTAACGTTTCAGGCCTTAGTTTCCTAAAGAAGTCAGCAAACGCAGCTCTTCTAAGAACAGAGGTGAGGTGAGCTTTTTTTTAGGATATAAGTAAAGAAGTGTTTTTATTTCTCAAAAACACTAATTTATCTTTGTCATTTTTAGTTTTTCTTAGTAGAAAGAGAAAGTCTGGGAGATTACTGGTCTATTTTTTCAAAAAAAAAAAAAAAAGTCTTTCAACTTCCTAATAACTTGGCTCTAGCAAATTCATTTCTAAATATCAAATTGATAGGTACATTAACTATTGAAGCAGTGATGATGCAAATCAGTGCAGAGTCCTTCATCCTCTATTCCCCTACAATCCCACCTTCACCCCTCACAGGTAATAGTGAATGCCAAAAATTCCAAAATACAATATCACAACTGTAAATATCTTGGATAAATATTACTAGTCATTGCTTGATTCTCTGAAACCAAAGGGTTGCTCATATGCAAAGCACAAATGTATCTGAGTATCTGATTACTGGAGCTGAACACTGTATTTCTCTCTTGCCAATTTTGTTATGCTCTATCCAAACTACCTTTAGCATTCAGTCAGAAATAAGCAGCCCTACTTCTGGAAATGTCATCATGGCATCATGCAAGATTTTTGCTGTAGACCACAATCCAGTCTGCAGCTATGAGGCATATTAATACAGTCATTCCCTATGAAATCCCTCTGTTCAGTGTGATCCAGACAAAATGAAGTACCTGCACCCAATCAGCTACTGTGTTGTTGCCACATTGTTTTCTGCCTCCCAGCATCAGCAGCTGATATGGTGAGTTACAAACAATTGAATGTTATTGATATAGTTTGAAAATGTTGTCTATCTGCTTGCCATAATTGGATATTTTTTTTCTGTAAAGGACTTCTGTGAACACTTAGAAAAATTACCAAAGACTTTCATTTATCAATGTAACTTTATTTTGAGTGTTCAGAGATTTTTCTTTTGTATTTAATCCTTTTATCTCCATTTTCTTTGTAATATGCTTTAAGTTCAAGATGACAGAAATTTGATATCATTGACAAATTAACCAGTATATATTCAGGCATATTATCTGTCTCATTTTTGAAAATCACATCTAGCAGATAATTCAATGACCTCCCAAAATCCCAAACCATTACCTCAAGTCCAGTTATATCTAACTATCTTGTAATTGTTGCTTGCTTCCTGTGAGATGTTGTTTGTCATTCATTTGTTGACTATAACGTGGATGTTGTCTGATATAATATATCTTACCTGATATTTCCCTTCCTTAGAACAATCACAATTAGAGTTGTTTACATGATTCAACTGCTGCTTTTTACAGCCTGTTCCTCTTGGGTTTAGTCTTTTTATTGAAAATAGAAAGTGTTTCTTCTCTTTCTACTAACACTATTTGGCTGTAACTCGCAGCCAATGGCACTGTTAGTATCAAAACTGTTTCATGTAATACAGACATTTTCTGTATACTCTAAAAAATAATTTATAAAGATACTACAGTGTTGGGGATATAGTCTGTGCTAGCAAAGCCAAGAGTGTTTTTTCTTATGTTTGAACTAGTCCTAATCAAATAACACAAAGACATCCTTTAAAATCACCACCACATTTGCAAAACAATCTTGAATCTTGAGAAAACAAAATTTAATAAAGAAAAAATCAATCAACACTGGCTGGGTAGATGAGAGGAGAGCAGCAGTTGTTGTGTACTTTGACTTCAGCAAGGCATTTGATACCATCTCCCACAACATCCTTGTTATGAAACTTAGAAAGTTTCGTGGATGAGTGGACAGCGAGTTGGACTATCAACTTCCTGACTGGCAGAGCTTAGAGGTTTGCCAGCAGCAGTGCAGAGTCTGGATGGAGGCCTATAACTAGCGGTGTTCCCAGGGGTCAGTGCTGAAACTAGTCTTGCTCAACATCTCCATCAATGGCCTGGATGAAGGGATGGAGTCCACCCTCATCAAGTTAGCAAATGATACAATGCTGGGAGGAGTGGCTGAGATACCAAAAGGCTGGGCTACCATTCAACAAAACCTGGACAGACTGGAGAGTGAGGCAGGGAGTAATTTGAGGAGGTTTAACAAGAGCAAGTACCAAGTCTAGCACTTGGGGAAGAATAATTGTATACATCAGTACAGGTTAGGCAATGATCTGCTGGAGATGAACTCTGTGGAAAAGAACCTGGAAGTCCTGGTGGACAACAGGTTGGCTACGGGCCATCAGTGTGCCCTGATGGCCAAGACAGCCATTGGGATCCTGGAATGCATTACAAAGAGCATGGTCAGCAGGTCAAGGGAGGTGATCCTTCCCCTCTGCTCTGCCCTGGTGAGGTCACATTTAGACGACTGTCTCCAGTTCTGGACTCTCCAGTTCAAAAAAGGGATTTCTTAGAAGGAGTCCATCAGAGGGCCAAAGAGATGATTAAGGGCCTCGAAGTATCTGCCATATGAGGAAAGGTTGAGAGACCTGGGTCTGTTCAGTCAGGGGAAAAGAAGTCTAGGGGGAGATCTGATTAATGTTTATAAATGTCTAAAGGGAGGTGGGAGGCAAATGGATGAGCCCAGGCTCTTCTCGGTAGTATGTAGCAATAGAACAAGGAGCAGTGGCCTAAAACTTGAACATAGAAAGTTTCATACAAACATGCAGAATAACTTTTTTACTTTCAGGGTAACAGAGCACTGGAACAAGTGCCCAGACAGGTTGTGGAGTCTCCTTCTTCCTCCAAAAAAGGACAGGCAGATATACAATTTATTCAGCAAGATGTGATCCAGCCCCATTAAGGAGATTCACTTCAGATTTTCTGAGCTGAGAGCACACTGTAGGCACATTTTGAGTCTTCCTTGATAAGTAACTGGCTCCTTTTAGTAACAAGTAGCAGAAAGAAGCCATAAGTACTCATCCATTCTTTGTTTATCAATTCCCAGACATGTCCTGGCAGGGCTTGTTGAGAGGGCTTTAAACTAGGTATGAAGGGGATAAAACCATGTTAGAGATGAGCTATGGGAGCAATGATGTGATGGGGGATGAGGCAAGAGGTTCAGCGTAAGTGCGGCTCAACTACACCAATGCACACAGCATCATGAACAAACAGTAGGAGTTAGAAGCCATTGATCAGCAGACAAATTATGACTTAGTGGTCATTATTGAAACTTGATGGGACGGCTCCCACGACTGGAGTGCTGCAGTGGATGGCTATAAGCTCTTCAGAAGTGGCAGGCAAGGAAGGAGGGGTGGTGGCATGGTTCTCTATGTTAGTGTGCTTTGATATTATTGAGCTTGGGGCTGAGAAGGTAAGGTCAAATCTCTATCGGCAAGGATCAGGGGAGTGCCAACAAGGTGGACATCCTGGTGGGGGGTCTGTCTAACCAGGATGAAGAGACAGATGAGGTGTTCTACAAGCAGCTGACAGAATTTGCATGATTACCAGCCCTCGTTCTTATGGCGGACTTCAGCTTCCCTGATATACACTGGAAATACAATACAGCACTGAATAAGCAGCGTAGGAGGTTTCTAGAGTATATGGAAGATAACTTCCTGATGTAGCCGGTAAAAGACACTACCAGGGGAAATGCCCGTCTGTGCTTGCTGTTCACAGAGAAGGACTGATGGGAGAAACGGAAACTGGGAGCTGTCTTAACCAGAGTGACCATGAAATACTAGAGTTCTTGATTCTTGGTGAAATCAGGAGGAGGGCCAGCAAAACTGCTGCCTTGGACTTTTGATGGGTGGTCTTTGGACTATTCAGGACACTGGTAGAGAGGGTCCCTTGAGATTCAGTTCTGAAGGGTAGAGGGGTCCAGGAAGGCTGGTGACCCACCTGGTGGATGAGGGAAAGGCCTTTGACTTCAGCAAGTCTTTAACACTGCCTCACAGCATTCTCTTGGAGAAGCTGGCAGCCCATGGCTTAGACAGGTACACTCTGCTGGGTAAAGAACTGGCTGGATGGTCAGGCCCAGAGAATGGTGGTGAATGGATTTAAATCCAGCTGGTGACTGGTCACGAATGATGTTCCCCAGGGGTCGGTATTTGGGTCTGTTCTTTTCAATATCTTTATTGATGACCTGGATGAGGGCATTGAGTGCACCCCCAGTAAGTTTGCAGATGACACTGAGCTGGCAGAAAGTGTCAATCTGCACAGGGGTATGAAGGCCCTATTGAGGAATCTGGACAGGCTGGATCGCTATGCTAAGGCCAGTGAGCTGAAGTTCAACAAGACAAATTGCCAGATCCAGCACTTCAGCCACAACAACGCCAGGAAATACTACAGACTTGGGACAGAGCAGCTGGACCTGGAGGTGTTAGTTGATACTTAGCTGTTTACAAGAGCCAGCTGTGCGTCCAGGTGGCCAAGAAGGCCAATGGCATCCTGGCTTGTATCAGAAATAGTGCTGCCAGAAAGAGCAAGGAAATGACCATTCCTTTGTACTCAGCACTGTATACACCACACCTTGAGTTCAGTTCTGGGCTCCTCACTACAGGAAAGGCATTGAGGCCCTGGAGCATGTCCAGAGAAAGGCAATGAAGCTGTGAAGGGTCTGGAGCACAAGTTTTATAGAGAGTGGCTGAGGGAACTGGGGTTATTTAGTCTGGAGAAGAGGAGACTTGGGGGAGACTTTGTTGTTCTTTACAGATGCCTGAAGGGAGGCTGTGGTGAGGTGGGGCTCAGCCTCTTCTCCCACATAACTAGTGATAAGTCTAGGCAGAATGGCATCAAATTGTGCCAGGGGAGATTCAGGCTGGATGTTAGGAAAAGATTCTTCTCCAAAAGAGTGTTTAGTCACTGGAATGGGCTTCTCAGGGAAGTGATAGAGTTACTGTCTCTGTAGCTGTTCAAGAAACGTTTAGAGGTTGCACTAAGGGACATGGTTTATTGGGATATATTGGTGACAGGTGGACGATTTACCTGGATGATCTTGGAGGTCTTTTCCAACCTTGGTGATTCTATGATTCTGATACAAGACTGATAAATGTAAATAAGTGTTCTGTTTATATATTTATGTATTTTATATACATAGATCACGTCAAAAGTAATGCCTCCTATTTATTTCCATTGAAACTACAACAGATGCGCAGATCACAAAAAAAAAAAATTTCAATAGAGCAAATCCTCAGTTACAAAACACTATTTTTCAAAATAGTCACCACTTGCCAGAGACTGTGGGATAAGGCATGAATTTTTCCTGCATTACAAGAGTCTGCTCTCCACCAAAGAGATACTGAATAGCACATCCAGGATCTTCCCCGACACATAACGACATTAATCTCAGATCAGTCTTAAAGTCTCATTTGAAAATATACTTGACCTTTCAGAGCTTTACTAATGAGCTTCAGACTAGTTTGCAACATATGTGAACTTCAGTTCATTCGAAAATCAATTCGTACATCTCATCATTGTGATAACTGAGGTCACTTAGTTTGCCAGCTGATATTATTTGGCTTGTTTAGCTTAGCTTAAAGAAGGCTGAAGTGTGACATCATCATAGCCTACACATTCCTCATGAGAGGAGCAGAGAGGCAGTGCTGAGTTCTGCTATCTGGTGACAGTGACAGATCCCAAGGGAAAAACATGGAGCTGCATCAGGGGAGAGTCAGGTGGGGTTTAGGAAAAGATTCTTCACCACAGGGTGGCAGGCATGGAACAGGCTCCCCAGAGCAGTGAGTATGGCCCCAAGCTGGTGGAATTCAATAAGTGTTTGGACAATACCCACAAAAATGTGGTTTGAATTTCGAGTGGCCCTGTGTGGAACCAAGAGTTGGACTCCAAGATTCTTGTGGGTCCCTTCCAACTTGGGTAATTCTATGATTCTAGAATTGTTTGGAAATAAAACATTTGAAAATAGGATTTAGACCTTGATTACTAATATTTGGAGAAACAGTTGCAAAAGTAAAGCATGTAAGGAACCAAACACAAAAAGTGCCAAAGGGAATTACATGAAGGTAGATATTACTTGTACGTAAGTATTATTATTATTACTTGTAGGTAAGTATTACTTACTAGGTTCCTGGTACCTGTCATCTCTCTGCCACTGCAGAGCATTGCAGATTTCTATAGACTTTTATTCTCTATCAACCAAATACATGTAATGGCTTGAATGCCTCACGGAATCTAAAACAATGCTAGATACCAAAATTTAAGTTATTGAATCCTGCCCAAAGTGCCATGAAACCCTTACTCTAGTTGTTAGGTCTGGATTTGTCATCAAATACTTCAGAAGAACTGAGGTTTTTGCTCCTCAGGGCTCCATTCCTCCTGAGGCAGTATTATTGACGTATTTGTTTACTCCTTCATATACCTGGGTTTTTATGATTTCTGCTGAAGTTTCAAAGCATGGCTGAAGAACTCTCTTATTTCTGTACTGCAAGTAGAGAAGCTCTTAGTGTTCACATGTAATTTTTAGTTTTTCACTGAAAAAAAGCCTGTGGCATAAGTTTCAGAGTATAAAATGCTGGAATTGTCTGACACCTCTCCTTCTGTTTACATCTAGCCTTAGGAAAGCAGTCAACTTGTGAACAGTACAAAGTCTGAATACAAGAAGCACTGAAAATGAGCATCACTATGAGGAGATTTATCGTCTCTTCATTTTTTCCCTTTGATTCTGCTTTTGGGGTAAAAAAAGGTAAATAGATACAGTATACAGATGAGGTGGACAGTAGCAATCAGAATAAAGAGATAAATTAATGGAACATCCATACTGTGTACAAAGCAAATGAATGCAAAGCAAGAAATGAAAATGAACCAAGTACAAACACCTTACTTATGTGACTTTCTTGACATGGAAATCTGCATATGTAGTACTTATTTTAAGTCAAACAGACAAGTATTACAATATACGTGTACAGAGAAAGATATTGGAAGATTTGCATGCAGAAGATGCACCGTATCAGGTACACACTGACAGATTGTATGTGACATTGCTTTAAATGAGATGTGCATTTGACTACCTTATAAAAGGATTTAAGACTGTTCACCAGTTATTCTGCATAATTTTGTGATTTCAGACATTATACAGAAAAGCAACATATAATTTTATAAAGTTAAATCATCATTTTTAAGTCATCAGTAATCTCAATCTTCTTGGACAAACAGGAAAGCAGGTATACCTCTGAAACTGCACTGACAAATTCATTTTAGAGCAAGAAGTATTAGAGTGGCTGGACTAGAGCTGAAAATTAAGCATCAGAGAATACGGAGTTAATGGGTACCACAGCATCAGAGAAACAAAAGCAGCTGCAGTGCACCAAGTTGTTGGGCAACACAATTTAACCAATCAGAATTTCTTTCTTATCTAAACAAGTATAATTATCTGTCAGTGTTAATTATTGTGCTAAGGTCTAGATTAATGGAATCCTATAAAGCTGCTTTTGTCACCTGTAGTTCTGTCTTGTTCAATTTTTATGTAAATCCTCTCCCTTGTGTGAAGAAGGTGCTGTCAGATTTTGGCTTTAGCTTTGTAAGAAGAAATGAGTTTACCAGGACAAGGTCAATAATAAAGAATTCTAAATTTTGTTTGTTTGTTTGTTTTAATTATTTTTAATTAAATCACTATTACTCTAGGATTAAAATATGTTCCTGTCTTGTTTGGAGCCTAACTACTGAATGTTGGGGCACCATGTTGGAGAACCTTGTGCCATTCTCTACAGATAATCCACCAATTACACTGACTCATCTGTTTTATTATCTTTGATGAGAGAAATAGAAGAGTAACAAATCACATAAGAATTGTAGAATCTTACATAGGTCACTCCAAAAGTAATTCCTCCTATTTATTTCTATGGAATCTACATGAGCACAATAACACCATTAAATTACCTTTCAATTCTTAGAGGAAGCTTTTAAAAAGGAGAGAAAACAACTTTTTACATGAGAAGGTAGTGATAGAAAAATGGGGGATGGTTTTAAACTAAAAGAGGGGACATTTGGATTAGATGTCCTGGGGAAATTTTTCACTAAGGGAGTGATGCAGTGCTGGAACAGGTTACCCAGAGAAGTTAAGGATACCCCATCCTTGGATGTATTCAAGACATGGTTCATCAAACAGTCCTCCCAGTGACAAATGCAGAGTACATGGAGCAGTCTATAACTGCCATTAGACTCATGATCATTTTGTATCCTTGCTCTCATCTGCTCTGACTTTGTCAGTTTCTATTGTGGTAAGCAGGAAACTCTGTTACTAATTTTATCTATATCAGCTGATAAATAAAATCCATTCTTTGGAAATCCATACCTGATTTGTTTAAAATGATAAGTCAACCTCAACTTCTGACAATGAAACATTGTAGAAAAAGAACAATTTCTGCAATCTCGTATAAGTTGACAGGCTGCATGCAAGTCTGCTGTGTAGTACTTTTATTTCATTACATTCAGTAAAGTCAGAAAAGAAAGCAAGAATGAGTCCTCTGACTTAAAAGTTCTGTGGGAAGAGAGAGAGGAGAGGAGAGGAGAGGAGAGGAGAGGAGAGGAGAGGAGAGGAGAGGAGAGGAGAGGAGAGGAGAGGAGAGGAGAGGAGAGGAGAGGAGAGGAGAGGAGAGGAGAGGAGAGGAGAGGAGAGGAGAGGAGAGGAGAGGAGAGGAGAGGAGAGGAGGAGAGATCTGTGAAATATGACAAGAATTGCCTACTGAACATTTGAGGTATTTTCATAATGTTTAGACACTCACTTAAATCAATAAATAAGGGTTATCAATTAAGGTTAAGGGCTGAAAACACAAAAGTGAGTAGGTAATGTGAGTTAAACACAACATAGGCAACAGTGAAGTTATTACTCATTAATAAACAGTTTCAATTTCATCAACGTCTGTTAAAGTGAAGATGATTCAGTGTGAGTTTGGCTTTGCCAACACATCTCTCACTATCCTTCAACCATTTTTTTTTCCTAAATCAAAAGCAAATCACATTTTTTTCACAAGTTTCTGACCTTTATATGACCCAATATTTATTTGCCAAACACATGATAAAACAGCAAAATTGCTCTTATTTCCGATATAGAGCTACATTCTCTTTGGCCATGTACTTTGTAAAGACAAAAATACACAGTTCACTTTTCATCTTTGTAAGGAGAACAATGAATCTGTTCATTTTCCAGAAATGAAAAATGGACCAGGCATTATTTATAACATCTGCCAAAATTCTGGCCAGATGAGCATCTATAGCAGCTTTGAAACAAGAATACCGTTGGCTGAATTTTCTCACCTTCTCTATGTAAACACGTACATTTGAGAGAATTTCTACATATGTTGATAACTTTTTACATACTGTTAATAAAAGGCAGGAGAACACAGAGCAATTAGTATGCAAAACAATCACACACTATTACAAGACCACCAGGAGATTCAATGAGTGATTAATCACTCATGGTTCATTTTCCTTGGGGTGTAATGAACCTTTAATATTGATTAAAGAATCAGGTTTGTTTTTTTTCTAATAAAAATACAGGCTGAAGTGGAGAAAGCTGCTGTCATCTGTCACCAGATTGTCCATATGAAACTAATAAAGTCTACAAGCTAGGAGTGGGAAAAAGAGGTAAAGATAAGCATAATAATAATAAAGTTGCAGAATAAAACATTAGCCTCTCTTTTGATCTAAAAAAACACAGCTATTAAAAATAAATATTCCAAATCTCTAAGCAGAAGTCAGCCATACAGCACCTTGCTGATAGAAGTGGCCTCTCAGTGACCACTGAAACTCAAACGCATTTCCTTGTTGTAGGGTTTGAAAGATTCCAGCAATGTCCTAGAAAAGTGTCAATGTCCCCAGAACTGAAAGACTTTTACAGAAACTACTCTGAAATCCACAGAACAGTAACATATTTTCTATCTGATCACTTCAAAACTTCCTGTAAGACCCTTGGGCTAGAACGTCAAATTTCAATACTCTGCTTCAACACACTCAGTTTTCTTACAATTTTTTGTTTATAGAACTGTGATGCTTACAAGGCCAAATCACTGGTATTTTATATAAGCAGACTGTAGTTCCTGAAGAGAGCTTTCATTTCTATTCAATCCCTTAGGATTTAATTAACTCTCTCTTCCACAATAAGAGGCTCACTTCCAGTGCAAAATGTGAAATAATTCTCAGCCTAGAGATGGCATTAGGAACCACATATCTTCAACTGAGGGTTTGACCTCTGGACATTTTCTTAGGGGAACAGCAGATTTTGACTGCAACTTTGAAGAAAAGACGATAATTTTTCCTCAGCCTTCTTTTACTGTATCACCTGGATCAGTGAGAATTATAAATATGCAATAAATTTTGGGAATGTATTTGCTCTTCTTTTCAGAATTTATCATGTTTCTGTAGCATTACATAAATTCTGTCAGGAAAATTATTGCTTAAGTTTTGTAAAAATACTTCTTATGATTACTGAGAAGTATCTATTGGAGCTATGCAAAGATTGTAATTACATTAGCACTTCTTGCATCTGGAAGAGAAAAAAAAAAGCAAGAGGATTTTTAAGCAAAGATATCTTAAAAACAGCTTCTATAAATATAAGTTTATCTTACTATTTACATGAGCAGAATAGATGTTTTAAATAACACCATGAAAGGAGTGATACAGGAAATGTAGCTTTTGTAAATTTCAGAGCAGTGTTTGGCTAGTAAATATCTTTTCCCTCAAGCCAGATGTCGCTACTTTTTGCACGTGGAAACAATTGTGAATTGTTTCTGTGAAATACTGACACAATCAAGGGACTAATATTCCCTGAAATTATGAGAAGGTTGGGAAGATACCTACGAAGTTGCAGAGAGAGGGCTATGACATTTACAGATCTGAGATCTGTGGAAAATGTGCTGTTAGGAAGGTCACTTCTACATGTCCAAAGGGTGTGTAGGAAAGCAATATTTAGATTAAAGGACAAAGAAGTTATCCAGAAGAGCTACATCTGTTTGTGTGCTATATTGTTCTTGGGGTAAGAACACGACTATCAGTAATAATTTTTTATTTATTATTTATTTATTTATTGAATGGCTTGAATTTTTCACTCATTTGTTACCATTCCCCTTCAAAGGATGATAGAGAAGTTTGTGTGATGGCTCTACATCTTTCCTTCCTCTCTTTACAACCAAATCATTTGGAGTCCTGGGGGGGTGATGTAATTGTGAACTGTAAAAGGTCAGTTTACTCATCATTTCAGGTCACAAATGCAGCATGTTGCTAGGAAAGTGCATAGGGGTTTTTTAGAGTGGCATCAGGAAATTCATCAGACATCTACAGGCCAGTAAAGGCTAGTATGGCCAAGATGCAATAGTCAGTTATGAAGTTTGCAGATGTAAATGTCAACAACTGAAGGCAGTAAAAGAAGGTGAAAAATAAGCAGAAACCCTGTAAAAACTTTTTAGAAAATATGGGTAAGATGTAATCAACAGGTTTATACATGCAAAATGGTCACAATACATTTTACCACGTATGCCTCAAGGATACAGAGATGGTAAGAAGTCTGTAAGACGACATTCAAATTAGATATTCTCCTGTTGAAAGCTAGAGCAGGAAAAGTTTAATATATTTTAGGATTAGAAGCATAACACTTTCCTGAAAGACAGCCTACTCAAAAAGCAAGTAATTTACCTTTCTATGAGAATCATCCATACAAACGAAAAGTCTCTCAAGGGCTTGAGCCCCCCTTCCTCTTCTGAACTTCCCACCTCAAAAGGAGAGTTTGTGTCTCCAAAAGAGGTCCTCACCTTCTTATGTACTTTTGAATTTCTCTGCATGGGGGACATAACAGAAATGTTAAAATTCTGGTGCCTGTTCTACTTTCAGATATTCAATTTACTTTATTATGAATGAATACAATAATAACAGGAAATACTCAGCAGTTCAGCTTGAGATCTGTATCAATGTCTCATATTTTAAGTAATTTTATTTTCATTTGTGAGAAGGAGCCATTCAGTCTGGACTAAATATCCCTTTCATGTTTATCACAAACATTAAGTCTCTGATCTACTAATTTGCACTCTGTAGGTATTTTTCTGTCAGAACAGTTTCAGCAATAGTGCCAAAATATATATATATATTTTTTTGCAAACCAATTTGTCTGTTTTCTACCAGACTGCCCAGAGCACCTGCTATTCTGCATCAGGAGTTTGCCAACACAGAAGTGTCTGCATTTGTGAAGGCAAAGATAAGGTACAAGTAGAGTTACTTATTAGTTCTAAACCACAGATTGCTAGTATAAACACTTTGTGAAAAGCTCACTCTCACCAGTGAGAGTATTTCCAATATTCAGAGGTCTATGAGGCAGTTCAAAATTTGGATCCAAGATTCTCTACAGCACTGAGTGTTATTTAGTTTTTCACTGCAGATAAAGAGACTACTGGTAAAATCCAACCAGTTTGGATTTTGGACTTGGATTTGACTTTCCACTTCATTTTGATATCATATTTGTTTTCATAGTGTTACGTGGGCCTACACATAGGTTGTTAAAAAGAAGGCTGCAGACTACTGAAATGGCTCACTCTTTTCAAACCTGAAAGAAACATGTGCAGTTATTTTCATCTCTCCAAGAAGAAAAAGACTCTTGGATATTTCATGACAGAACAACATTATGTTTACTTATGATAATATTTCCTTATTTCAAGGAGTTTTGCTTGTTATTTTAAAAATGTTTAAATATTTTATTAGTCTTATTTGAAAACTAAGTATCATGGCTGGCAGGTAATTTTAACACTAATGACTACAGTAGAAGGCATCATTTATAAAACCAATATTTAAGGTCCTGGGCACTTTCAAAAATGAAGGTAATCTAATTACCTTATTTTTTCTTTCTGGAGTTTGAGATAACTTCAACCTTTTATTGTAGTCTGGCAGAATTCTGTAACTTTGAGAACTCAATAGAATTTGTAATCATAAGTAATATTAACTTAAATCTGTGTTTTTTAAGAAGTCCACTTTGTGTCTATTTGTACAAAGAAATTCTCCAAATTTATTCTGTAAAGTTGTCCCAAAATTTTCCTACAGAAATGACCATGGGTTTCAGGTCTGCAGAGTTCACACATTTTGGAGGAACTGCCAAATTCTTAGACTATCCTTAAGAAACCTCCTGGCCCCTTTCTGCCACAGTTCCTTCCACTGATCTGGCATAAAGATGTGCTGGGAAAGATTTCCCCTCCTGCTTAGAAATGTGCATCCTCCAAAGAGAATTTCAGTGGCAAAGGGAAGCAAAACCCACAGTGACTCCAGAGTTCTTTCCATCTGAGGCATTTAAGAGTAGTCCTACTTCCAAAGACCACACTGAATCCCTAATAGAGATTCCCTATCGACACAAAATCACTTAGAGAAGGAAAAGCCCAACCATGATACTTAAATGAATTAAGTTTTATTGTTCTAAATAGATATATGGATATATAGATCATGCAAGCAAGATAAAGAGTCACACAGTAAGATAATTCTGCCACTGCATTTGTATAAAACTGGTATGACAACATTATTTTCTTCACTTTTGTCAACGGTTTACGTGTTTTTTCTTCACTTTTGTCAACGGTTCCGTGACTAGCAGGGCGGAGGGATCCGCAGATCCGCGCCTCCGGAAAAGGGAAACAGGGGACCCAAAATAATTGAAAACAGAGGCAACGATCTGAGGTGAAACAAACTAATTTACTAAATATAGTATCAGCAAAATATAATGAGAGAGAGTGTGTGCAAAAGGTGGATAGGTCTCACCACAACGCTGAGGTGAGAAGTGCAGTCCAGTTGAGCCGATGAAGAAAAGCAGACGGAGACGAGCAGACGGAGAAGCGCAGGCGAAGAGGAGCAGGCGAAGAAGAAGCATCAAGTGACCTGCTGGGAGTTACATCTCCTTGCTGACCACAAAGCCCCCTGGGGAATGTAGTTGTTCTTCTCCAGACAGGCACCCGGAACTTGAGCATCCACAGTCAAACCCCCAGTGCATTACATGATGTTATGATGTGGAATACTGATAACCAAAAATCATAAAACTATGACAACTTTATACTAAAATACTTGTACATTAAGTTTGGGATTTATAAAAGGTATTTGGACCTCAGATGTGTGTGAAGTTCCTGACTGAAGTGAATATACAAGATTCAATTTTAAAATTTGATAATAAAATTATAGAATCATAGAATCCTTAGAATTGGAAGGGACCTCTGCAGGCCATCTAGTCCAACTCCCCTGCAATGAACGGGGACACCAAAGCTAGATCATATTGCCCAGAGCCTTATCCAGCCTCTCCTTGAAAGGCTCTAGGGACAAGTGATGAATGTCTCCAAGGGATAAAATGCTGACAAACTCTTTATTTTCTGGTAGAATTGCTAACTACTGGTGCTAGCAGTTTGTTCTGGGACTTACAAGTGATGAAAAGGTTTTTTCAATACTCATTCTTTCATTTCTGAAGCACATGTCCTGCCCTAGTATCACGTTCTTTCAAGGAAGTGGAAGGTCCTTTGGGACATAGTTTTTCTTCACTGAACCTCTCATTTTCTAATGTGGCTGTTATGCATGCATCAGCTTTTTGGTGAGTAATTCCCAAGAAAGAGGACTTGAGGTTAAGAAGTGCTGAAAAGCTATAGCCACAAGGGCAGTTCCTGAAATGTGTGAGTGTGATCATCTGATATTTAAAACCAAAAATCTCCAAGGCAACTATTATCAGACCACAGTTTTGATAAATGCTCTCTCTCAAAAAAAGCTACAAGCAAACTGCGCACTTACCCACAGGTCTGGCTGATTCATGACTGAAATAGAAAAGATGGAAAAGAAATGGCTGTCTTTGATGTATGCACTGCTTTATTAATTCTACCTCAGGAAATGTTTTTATTGATCTGTGCTGTGTAAATTTCTGTTGACCAGTATCACTTGTAAGTGCCACATGCTTCGTGCTCATGCAGAAAAGAAAAGTATTCCCAGAAAGGATGCAGTGATTGGATTAATCATGAAGTCTTCGAAGACAAAATAAGGAACCTGACTCAGCACATTTTTAATAATCAGTTATATGTTTATTTCCTTTTAGAATTTTTTAAAAAGAATGCGAAGGCATAGGTTTTGAATATAAAAACTTCCATGCAACTCATGATTACCAGTAAATCGACCCTCAGAATAAATCTAATTCATCATGTAAGTATAAAAAATAATCTGATACACATTTTATTTAATTCGCCCACAGAGTTTATTGAAGTCATATCAGATACTTGCTGTAAAATATTCCTGCTAAGCACTAACATCTGATGCAGTGCAATGCTATTGAGCAATCTGAAAATATGAATTTCAACAAAGTATATCCATGTACAATAAGGAATCAAAATGATCTTAAAAATGTGCAATCAGATCTCTCTTTTTGTAATTGAATTTTGCACTAATACTGTAGGTATTATTTCTGCCAATTCAGAAGTCTAGTTTTTCTTCTGCCCCTATATTTTTACTTATCTAACCAATTATCCAAGTGGAAATTATTTATTCATTTTTATAAGATTGTAAAAAATGTGTTTCTGGAATTGATTAATTTCAGAAGTTAATTCAGTGAAACTGTTTACAATTCAAACTTCAAATGAGAAATAATTAGTATGTTCACTGCCTTGGTATCATCTTCTGCAAGTACAAAGGTTGTTCTGAAAGTAATTTCTGTGAAAACTACAACTGATACAAAGAGCACAGTAACACTATCTGATACAGCAAATCCTCCACTACAAAACACTATTTTTCAGCATAGCTACCACAATTAGCAATGCATTTTTATAAGTGATGAATAAGAGCCTGCATGCCACTCTTGTAACAATCTGCACCAATATAGGTGACCCACTGTTTCTGCACTGAAGAAGATGACCCACAGCTGCTATGATGATGCAGTTGTCAGGAGAATGTTGCCCATGCAATCTATCTTTCATCATCTCAAACAGATAGAAGTAAGAAGGCACCAAATCCAGAAAATGTGGTGGATGTGTTAGGACAGTTCAGCCGAAATTGGCAAATTGTTCCATGGTCTTCTATTTGGTATGGGTGTTGGTTTTATCACGTTGCAAGATAAAGGTTGTCTTCTTCTCTGGCCTGACCCTAAAAGTTTGAACCTTCAGCTTAGTCACTGTTGTGATGCAGTGGTCAAAGCTGATGGTTAGTCCAGGTTCCAGGAAATCGAAAAGGATAACATTGGCAGGAAAGTTTAACATCAACTATCATATCACCAACATCTGCCTCTGACATCATCGGCCAATATAATAAGATAGGAGGCATTTACCAAAAAACCTTGAGGGCTCTTTTTTTTTTTTTTTTTTTTTTTAACAGAAAAAAAATGTAATTTGGCAAAAGGATTATCAAGGAAAGCAACAATAGTGAGCTAAGGCTTAAGCACTACAAATGCGCTCACAGTCATGCTATTATAACAAAAGCAGAAGGAAAAAATTAAGGGGCTGAGCAATTGATTTGGATTACGGAAGCCAAAGGAACAAAATAGAGCTTTCCCCTGCTTGAACGTTGAGAAGCAAAACATTTGCTGGAATTCTCTGAGAGGGAAGATCTTTTCTAGGTGACAAACTTCCTTTCTGAATGACACTGTCCTTATGAGAAAGACTGCAGGATGACTGATGGTGCAGATTTTCTCTCTCTCATCTGTAAGCTAGTGTGAACCCCAGATTTCAGTTCTGAATGACTTTTCACTCATGGTATTGTGCTCACAAGGAGTCTTGATTGACACCAAAAGTGGTGCTTACTCTATATTTTTTCAGGGCTTTCCCTTTACATAGAGGGGATGACATGAAGAAAAAATGCAGGCAAACATATTTCTGCTTCTCACCAGTCAATTCCATCTGAGCAACATAGTTTGAGCATAGAGAAAATTTACCAGTGTAAGAGAATGAGAGCTGGAAGGGACAGATTCTATGGAATAGATCAAAGTGGGACAGAGACTAAGAGTTGAAAGCATTAGTCTGACAGCAGAGACAAACTGTCAATGGAAGTATTACTGTTCCTTAGAGAACGCAACAATTTTGAAAAAATAGCCAATATATCAGCTCAGTCACTAGAAAAGATGGAAAGATATACAGCAGTGAAAGATCAAATATTTTGTGGTTTATATAGATGGGACTATGAATACAATTTTTTGAAGATCTGAAAAAAACAAGCTTCCATTTTCACTGATCAGATTAAGGAAGAAATTCCAGAAGTACAATTACTCTATATAGCAATGGATTTTTCCTTTCTAAAACATAAGAAAATAGTAAAATATAAAATATGAATGTTGATGTCTACTATGCTCTGGTTGACTATGCATAAGCATAAAGTGTATTTGGGGAAGAAAAATATGACTATCTATTAGGTAAACTGGTATGTCAGAAGGCATCATAAGAATATGATCCAGCCGAGTGTACTATCAAGCAAATTTATCCTCAGCTTGCTGGATGGATATGACAAACTTAAAGTATCCCAAATTGATCAGAATAGATTCACATGTACTGATATGTGTGTGAGCTGTTGGACTCACTGCGTGTGTCTACTCATTCATCTAGATTTTCCAGACAAAAACACATGACCCTGTAAATAAGTGAATTAGTTAAATAGCACAACACAAGAGAAGTAACAATGCACTCACTAAAAATGCCATAGATGTACTTTAAAAAAAAAAAACTATAATAGAAAATTTCAGGAATTGATTCCTTGCCTACCACAGACCTAATTCCATAAGTCTGACAATGTAAATCCCACAGAATCTTTTTATTTCATTGCCTTCATCAGAAGAACTGACAGCAAAGGAAAGGAAATTTATGTACCCCAAAACAAGACAGATTCACTAACTGGCAAATAGAAGATAGTGCAGTACATACAGAAACAAATATATAAAATAGATGCATGTGGTGTTACAAAGACTCTTCTCTGATAAACTTGCATTTTCCCAATTAAGAACAAAATTTGATTTCATGCACAAAGCCTGTGTGTGTGTGGTGTTTTTTTCCTTTTCTGGCTTTGACGTTATCCTGTAGCTCTAGTTATTACTCTGTAATTGTCTTGAAATGTAGTTATTGTTAGGAATTGTTGCAGATGTTCCCTGTGTAATTCAAACTAAATGAATATAGAATTAAATTACCATTGCAAAGCTTTACCAGTGCAAGTTGCAGTAAAAATTGTAAATTATTCTATCTCTTCAGAGGAAACTATCCAAAAATGTAATGAAGAGTTTAGTAAGCACTATTTCTTACTTGAGCATCTAGAAAGATTCAAAAGGGAACGTCAGAGTTAGTGCTGAATAGCTTTATATATTGTCTCCATTCAAGAGATGTAGTGGTGAAGTACCATTCTTCTATGACTCTTATTAGGGAGAAGTCAATAAAAATGCATCAACAGCTGCCTTAAAATTTATTGGAACCTAGGTTACTGCTGTAGACTAGTGGAGCATGCAACTACTTTATATTTTATACCTTAGCTTCTAGGACATTCTCTTCCTAAAACCTCAAAAAGTGCTAAAGACCCTGAAGACTATTCAGTACCTGCCCAGTCACTGAACAACAAAGATGTAACAATTATCAAATAAATCACTTTGAAGAGTGGAACCTGACCCTCCCCAACCACACAAATCAGGTCAGCTACATTCTCAACATCTGAAGAGCTGGGTATTAATGTACCAGTTATACACAATGACAGGGCAAACATCAGTATTTCAAGCTAGGTTTCAGAGCTGGTGTTGCATTAGCACTAATAATGAGTGATACCTTACTTTCAGTGGCTATTTAAATGCCAGCACAGGACTGGAAAAAAAAGACAATTTACAACCCCAAAGCAAATTGCAACCAAAACTGGGAATGCAGAGGTGGGGTCAGAGTGCATCTGTCACAAGATTTTAGGCGCCTATGTAGGGATAAAAGGGCTCACAGTGAATCATTAATTACATGATTCAGTTTTGGACAGCTGGATGGAGTTAGCAGCCCATGAATGCCTCTGCTTTAACTTCTAAGCCTAGCTTTATTTCTGTTTACAAAACAGAGGTGAATAGGGGATATGTGTAGCTCTAATTTTCTTAAAATGAAGTACCAGTAATATTTTGGGCAACTTTGGACCCTGAATGCATCTGAATATTCTGCTTTTGTAAAGTTCAAAAAATGTCCAGATGAAAACTGTGATACTGTATGTATCTTAATGAACTTTGGGTTGTGTCTAAGAAACAGTCAGGGAGGATAGGTTTGTTTTGATGTTGATTTCTTATTTGCTTCCTATGACTATTTTGGAAGCTTAAACCACTTTAAGACTGGTGTTTTCAAATAGGTCTGGATTTCATGAGTGTAGCTCATGTAATCAGTAAAATCTGGATTTTTACTAATGTATTTCTTTTATTCTGTAGGCAGTTAATGCTAGCTGTAAGCTCTCCAGGCTTCCATCAAAGTCAATGACAAAAGCCTACCAGTTCTGAAGGATAAAAGTTCTTTTATCTGTAGAAACTGATTATTATTGGTTTTTACTGTAGTTGTTGTGGATGCTTTTTGGTTGGTTTGTTTTGTTTTGTTGTGGGGCTTTTTGTTTGTTTGTTTTCTGTTTTGTTGGTTTGTTTATATTATGTATCATTCATGACATATTCAAATCAAAATCCGGGTTCTGCAATTCTACAGGAATCTCTAACTTCTATTAGCAAAAGCATTGGCAGCGTGATTTCTGTATTTGGATTTAGGCCTAAAGCAGAAACTAGCTCTTGGTTTTTTCCAAATCAAGTTCAACAGTACTATGGGAGATACTTTACAACTATGTTCCTTGTACTATCAACTTGTGCAGGATGATTACTTCTCTAAAGGAGAGCTGGAGTAGTCACTGTTTGGCTCAAGTTAAGTTGTTAATTCCATGAGCTAAGCCACTCTACAGGGAGAAAAAACATGCTCAGTGTGTGAGATCTAACAATCCACTTGGCCTCTCAAGCTCTTTCCCTCAGGCTGCGCATGAAATACGCAGAGCAATAACTTCTGAAGCTGTTCAAGCAGTTCAACAGTACTGAACACCTTACTTAGAGTCTCAGCCTTGTTCTTCCTTGTCTTGTCAGTAACTCATAAAAGCTGTTTTCTGCAATCCTTGACACACCTTTGCTCAAAAGCTTAAAATATATTTTAAAGGTAGATATTGGTATGCATTGAAATTGATTTATTTGATTGATCTTATAAATTAAAAGTAATCATTAGCTAGTAAGTAAATAGGTTGTGATAGGGAAATGTAACTTTTTACTACATTTTGTTGATGACATTTTAATGAATTGAAGTGTTATTGAAAAATATGTTCAAGGTAATATATGTAGAAGACTAGAAGTTATTGTAGGCCATGATCCCATGAAACAGTCTGCAGAGACATACTACATTTTCTGACCAGAAATACGTACATGATGTGAGTAGGCAGGTACAGCATGGACTTTCAGCAATGTGTGGACACTTTCTTTTGTTCACTCTACAAATCAATTCATACATACTTTATTATTATTTTAATAAAATTATTTAATAAAATATATAGAAGTTGAAGTTTATTAAACTGTTGACAGATTAGTCTAGGTATTTGCACATTACATTTCTTGTCCCTTTTCTTTGTTTCCAGGTTGTAATGGTAGGCACAACCTCCTTCTTTTCGTAGGTGGTTTTAACAAACTTGCAGAAGTGCTTACTTTTTTCCTATAACAAATAACTTTTGAGGAATGTTTGTGCTGCTATATTGAGCAACAAAGTTTGTTTTGTCCTTTATATTTTTTCCCTTTCTTTTCAAAAGTGTTCTCCTCTTACACTTCAACTCTTCAAGCTGAGTACCCATTTTTCTTTTTTCTTTCTTTTTTTCTATCACTTCCAAGATGCATCCAAATCTTATGAGTTATTTCACTGAAACTTTAAGGTCTGCACTCTCTTGTGTAGTTAATGGTTTAAATAATCAGCACAATCTTTCATCTATCTCTGAATTTTTTGTTCCAGCCCTGAAATATCACTTTCCAGGTCTTCTAAAAATGCTGCCAAAGTGATCTTTCTTATGCATAAATCTGATCTTATCTTTTAAGCACACATCCTGAAGTTTCCAACACTGGTCTTTCCCTAATCACTCCTCCCTGCTTTATATATATGTATATGACCCCACCAATTAAAAAACATTACTTTTAAGAAATCCTCTGGAAATTTCTTGTAGTGAGGAAAACTAATGATGAGTAAAATTCAGTTTGAGGGCACTAAATGCATCATAATGCATTATTGGTGCCTATTGTTTACATTAAGGTATACTATTGAATATCTAACTGAATCAGAGTCCAAGTAAATGTAAGGTTTTTTTATCTTTGTCTGTGAATAACTTAATGCATCAAACTGATATCTCCAGTCTGCCAAGAATGTTGTTTGTACAAAACAAATAACACTAAACCAGACTGCTACAAATTTTTACTGTGATGTTTTGTACTTAGAATATCATATGTCAGAAGACTGCTCTCAAAGCACTTTACAGACATTAACTAATTAGGCCTAATGACACTTCTTTGGATGTAGGGAAGTATAATTAAGAAGATTTAAGGCACAGAGAGATCAAATGATTTTCCAAGGTCATAAAGGATGTTATGGAAGATGTGGGAATATAATCCAAACAATCTGATTCTCCAAGCTTGTGCTTTAGGGCCAAGAACACAGCTATCAGCTATGGGAGGAAGGTAGCTTTTCCTTTCCTTTCTTTGTTATTACAGAAGTACAGGAAATTAATTGCCACAAAGACAAGCTTTCATTAATTCCACACCAATGTGCTGCTAAAGGGTGCCTGTATTAATCCATTAGGAAGGAAGTTATTTCCCTTATCCAAGAACGGCTGTTTACACAAAAAAATGGGGAAAGCATGTGCTACTACGTTGTCCTCAGAAGACTGACAAAGTGTTGCCTGTGTTATCCATATTTATTGATAATGTCTACTTATTGTATATATGTCAGCAGATTTTGTTCTTTTTTTTTTTTTTTTCCCCCTAATTCTGAGTAGTTCTATTTCTTTCTTAGATTTATATCTTACAGTGAAAAGGAAAAGGCCATAGTTTAAATTTATGTGCAAGTGGTTATCTCAGTGGTTCCTGGATATGTAAACTCATTCCTTAGGTTTAGCTACAAACTTTTAGGATATCTTCTAATATTTTTTTAACTTAAGATTTAAAGTAAGAGCACTTCCTGACTTCTACTGAGTCAGCATTGGTTAACAGGAAAATGAAATGGGCTGCCACTATCTACAGGTAAACACATCATGTATTCTTGAAAAGGGGGAATAAAAATGAGAAAAGAAGAAGAATACAAACAATTGTGGTTTAGAAGGTGGCCCACATTGTTCTCTGCTTAAATTTCCAAGATTATAAGTAAAATAGGTATATATGATCAGGTTTTCATAGGTGCTTAAGTATTTAACCATGTGGTTAAATACCGTATGCCCTTGTGAGAGCACCTCAATCTCACTGGATGGAGAATGAAGACAGAGAATAGACAGCTCTATACAGATATGTCACGCAACACTTTTCAAACTATCTTTGTGCCTTAAGTTTTGGATGGCCCTTTTAACTTAATATTAGTAAAATGAAATAATGATGCAGAAAAGGAAAGCAGGGACCCCTCTGCCTGTCTGTCTCTGTGGCTGCTCTACTCAAAATTTAAGAAAACAGAGACTTGAATTTTGAGGCTTATCTGGTGAAAAGCAATAGACTGTAAGTCCTTTTGACACACTTTTTAGTGTATTTCTAAAGTTAACTGGACAAAATTTTCTTGTAGTTTGTACAAAACAGCAAGCAGTATTATCATTGGAAGCTATAGCTGGACTCACTGAGTTAGGATCTACAGGGATCTTTGTGTTAAAACAGATGAATACAATATCTTGTTTCTCGCTCTCCTGTACAATTTAATAGGAATTTGCATCTCTCTGTGCGCTGATTGCACTTGTAAATCAGCAGTCTAAATTGCATAACAGCAAACCAATAGAACAACACACAGGATGTGCCCAAAGTAAGATAAAGAATTAAACCAAAACATTGCAAAAATAACCTTTTTTAAATAGCCACACCATTTTTGCTGCATTAACTATGACGGATTTGACAGATTTAGCAACTGAACCAGGCAACAAACAGTATATGAACCAGAAAAAAATTGATAAAAAGTTCCCTGTCTGGACGGTTTTTTTGGTAAGTGAAAATTTATTTTATGATAAAAAAACTATTTTTAGTTTATAAATTGCCACTCTTAGCATTGAGAAATCAGCTGTAACTTAACTGCAGTGCTTTTAAAAACTACAAAGCTTTTCTTTGTAGAAATGCTTCACTTTAAATGAATACCACTGACTTTTCCCCATGCTGACTCTTCTCCTGACAGTTATTTTCCAGTGATGTAACTACTAGCAGTATGGCAGCATCTGGAATTTGAGATCAAGGTATGTTACATTTGCTCTCGCTGCTGTAAAGTTTTGCTGTCCTCATTGTGAACCTAGGTGAGTGAAAATGACTGTTTGAGAAAATGAGAGATAACATCTGCAGGATTCCACATATCCAGCAAGGCTATTACAGCCTAATATTTTAGTATCTAATTCCAAGGGCATCCAGCAACAGGCAGGGTTCAGAATGATTCCCAGCTGGCAATGCTTCTAAAAGAAACCAGACGTTGTCTTAACTTGGTTCCAAGTTTATAGATGTAATTGTGTACTGATGGCCATGTCGCTTCTTAAAACAAAGCATTTAAATAATGAATATTTATCACATACCTTAAGGATATGATGCTAATTTCTTTCTCTCTTCTTGCACTAGAACTGTCAAATCTTGATTCAAATAATGGTGCATTTGCTTTTTTTTTTTTTTTTTACATTGACCAGGAGTCATAAAGTCATAAAATATTTATAGCTTACACACCTGTGCAGTGTCTTCACTATCTCCCAAAATCATACTGATGTCCCATTCTCACCTTTGCTTTTCAGTTAGCACTTAATCCCACAACTGTTCCACAATAAGAGTAATTATATGAGAGAGCAGCACTGCAGGTTCTCTCACCTCTTCTCTTTTCATCCCAAATTCCGGGTGTGATCAGAGCTCTCTTAGAGGCTGGTAGCTCTACATCCCTGTTCATTGCTGATGTTGTGATCTTGACAGAGACAAGCTGTAGTGCTCTGCTGGTAGCACCATGCAGCAGTTCTTACCAGCCCAGCCAGCACATACTGACATTGTGAGATTGCCTGGTTTTTTGGTACCAAAAATGAGAGGGAAAAAGAACTTTGTTGATAATTTATAAGGTCTAGGAGGGGTTCTAAGGAGCCAAGGGAAAAAACTCCCTGCTGCTCTTCCCTGACAATAGTCATCTCTGTGCTGTACATGGACTGTATGCAATGGACTACGAGAAAAACAAAACAAAAACAAAAAGAACAGCTTGCTCACAGAATAGGAAACCACAGCCTCGAGACCAGAGATTGTACCTGTCTACAAATTTCTGCCCTTAGATATTTCAAGTGCAGGACTAAGACTCATCAGTCTTGGAATTTTTTTTTTTCGATTATGTTTCTCAATCCACCACATGTTTCAGAGTAGCTGAACAGTTTGAGTAAAATCCATAAGCAAATCCATAAGCAAATGAGTAAAATACAAGCTCAAAAATACATAACTTGTGAGCACAGGCTTAAGATGTAGATGGTGTGTCAGCAGTCTCTTTACTTCTTCTTGCTCATAATACGATTGCATTATAGCACTCATAGCATAAACTCTTGTAATGACATTACAATGAAACTGCTGTAGGGGCATAATATTCATATATTATAAGGTATTTTTATTACAGTGCTACCATTTCTGATACCCATACATTTGTCTGCCAATTTTTCATGATGAACCTATTTTCTCCTAGCGTATGAAAGAAAACTAGCAATTTGCTAGTTTATATTTGTGTTTCCGTGTCTCAGAAACAGATCACAATTCAGAATAACACTGTAGGATTTGAATTAATTCTTGAGCCTTTCATTTACCTTTCCTATGTGTAAAATAACAGTATTTACCTGTGATGTACTTAATATTCGTCTTTCAAAATGTTGCTATAAAAGTATGCAATCATTTGGAAAAAGTAAGCATAAAAGCCTCCAAACTATTTCAATTAGAGGACTATGCCAAAACACGTAATATCTAAAACACTAACAGAGAAGCACTAAAAAAAATCAGATTAACCACAAAAGCGGATAAAAACAACTTCACTGGCCTATATTGCTGTGTCTGTGTTGGGTAGTATTCAGAAATCATCCTTGCTAAATATGGAGTAATTAAAACAAAACAAAACAAAACAAAACAAATATTTGTTGGTAAAGAATTGTATTTACATCAGTCTTCCATGGCCATGCCAGAACAGTGATGAATAAGCATTAAAGTTCAAATTAAACATTTTAAATAACTGATACTTCTGGGTGTAGATAGGATACAGCTCATCTGACTTCAGCTCCCTCAAAAGTTAGCCTGAGCTAAGATCTGGAATTGCCAGGTCACCGTTCATCTCCCTCAGTGCAGACAGGATGGGCTGAGTTGCCTCTGAGTTGGCCCTTTTCCATTTTTAAAGAGGGAATGTAGCATAGAATAGTTTATACTCAGGCCTAAAATGAGTAGAATGAAGAGAGATAAATTACATCTTAAAGCTGCACATTTAATACTGATGTGAGTTTTGTCAGAAACTTCTGGGAGGGCTGAACCACTTCAACGCAAAATGATCACATCAGCGAAAATGTGGAAAATGAGACTGGTCTAAACTTGAGATATGCTTTTCATTATGTGGCAAAATTCCTCTCAAAGTGACAACTGCTGCCAGGAGTGATTTTCAGCTTTCAAATTATATCTGGCAACATCTTTACCCAGATTTCAGCTAATTATACAATGGATGTTTAAAGGTAGTTTTTAATTCCATAATGGATTCATCACATTTTTTTTGCTATGGAAAGTGCTGAATATAGACCACACGCTTCACTTCCAGAAAGATGAGTGTAGGAAAATCTATAGGTGTCATAGTTTTACCCAAGACACAGAGAGGCAAATTTGATTTATTTAAATTTATTCAAATAAGATTTTACTCAGAAGTGCTAATAATCGTGGACAGAAAATAAAATCACGGGGAAAATGCATACTGAGACACATCCCTGTGCATAAAAAATAGCTATATGTAGTCCTTGGAAAGCATGCACAAAGCTCCACGCACAGTCAAAACACAGTACACTCTTTTGTATGAGCAGCTGGCCAAGCTGGACAAGATGTCCACAAGCAGTCGGTATTTGGAGTGGTTCATGTGCGTCCAGATTTAACTCAGCACATGTAGCAAAACCATGTGGTGATACCATGATGTTATCTTTTCCCAGCAGCTATACGTGCAGTTTCTTTGTCATGGTTTTGTGATTTTCGGTTTTCGGTATTCCACATCATAACATCATGTGGGGCACTGGGAGTTTAACTGTTAATGCTCAAGTTCTGGGTACCTGCCCAGAAGAGAAGAAGAACTACGTTCCCCAAGGGACTTTGCGGTCACAGAGAGTCTCGAGATATAACTCAGGCAAGGTCACCTGATGCGCTCTTCTTCGCCTGCTTTTCGTCGGCTTTCCTCCCTTTTCTCCCTGCTGCTCAACTGGACTGCACATCTCGCCTCAGCGTTGTGGTGAGGTCTATCCACCTTTCGGACATTCTCTCTCTCATTATATTTGATTTATTAGCTTCAATTCTAATTATATTGTATTATAGTGTGTTATCTTGCATTCCGATACTATATTTAGTAAATTAGTTTGTTTCTCCTCAGATCGTTGCCGCTGTTTCTAATTATTTTGGGGTCCCCTGTTCCCTTTTTCCGGAGGCGCGGATCTGCAGATCCCTCCGCCCCACTAGTCATGGAACTGGGCCGAACCAGCCTGTAAACCATTGACATCTTAGCCTTCGGCCTCTACCACCATCAGCTGCCTTATTCATAGACTGACCATTTTCTGATTTATCTGCTTCTTCTTTGTTCTCTTTGTTATGCTTACATCTGTTTTCTCTAGCTTTCAAGGTTTCATTGTTCAAGGACTACTAATTATCTACCTGTTCTCTGCCAGTGACCATCTTTTCATAGGACACCTGATCCCAAGGTCTAGTTCATACCAGTGGCCCTCACAAGCTCAGCCTCATAGCATGCCTAACCACCACAGTATTATCACCTTGCAAAGGCAGAAAAAAGCTTGTGTGTGCTCTGGCCCATGGAGCACCATGAGCACACTACAGCACTACAGCTGCCATCAATAAATGGGGAAGGAGAAATCCAACAGCTAAAGAGAGCTGTTTTACTGCGACTCTACTGTGCTGTTTTGCATTTTTTTCAGTCCTTGCTCCTCTCAGAAAGCTATATTATTGTAGTATGTGATGGAGAGAAGGTCTTCATTTACATTATCTCTGTATCAGATGGATGGTGATCTATTTTTGCCTTTCCATGTCATCTGAAGGTGGTGATTCCTGAGCTTCTTGCTGTCACTGTCAGCCTTCACAGAGTCTTTGTTGGATCCAGATAAGCCATCCATGCTTCTTTGCCAGTAAGACATTTCCTCAGACAAGCTTCTAGAGAGCCACTGCTGTTTTGGAAACCTGTTGATTTCTGTGAAAGAACTTAGAACTTCAGTTACAGATCTGAGGCAATCCCTGGGCCAGGGCTTCATTTTCTCACACAATAAGGGGTGGAGAAAGTTCTCAGAGTGGAAGTCGTGCACCTCTCCCTTTCACTGTCAAGGTCTGAAAGATGCCCAGTAACCTCTGTGACTCACTCTGAAATCATAAATCAGTAGGCTGTTGGGATATTTTCAGATGCCTGTTGTTAGTAGCAGACGAAAAATCTGTATCTTGCCTGCCAGCCAGAAAGATAATTCAGGAAATGAATGCTGCATATTTGAAGAGTAGAAAATGTTGCAGTCAAATTTTTCATTTCCAGCAAATCTTTAATTAACATTTATACATCAGGAATTAGCACACATGTCCAAGTTATTCACACAGCTTTTTATCTTTTATGTGCAGGTGCACCAAAATCAGTCTACTTTCCCTTTCCAACTCTATTATACTGAAAACAGCCAGTTCCCTTAGGGTGCTATTGGGAAGCGAGGACATTTGCCTCGTGTTAAGGTGCTCATTAGAATAAAATACTCTAGGAACAAATTAATACTATCAGAATTGGGATATTTGTGTAGGAAAAATACATATGTAAACAGGTATAGAAACCTTCAGGTAACCAGTAGACTAACCCAAAATTACACTTGGGACTTCAGGTCAAATTAGGCTGTAGAAAACATCCTTCTTTTTCTTTCTTATCTGTTAACAATGCACATCAAAACACAAAAATATTATTTCAGTCCTTTAATTTGCACAACATGGCAATATTGAAATAGTCACTTTGATTAATCTGTAATCTTTGTATGAAGAATAATTTGAAACTTTGAATCAATCTAAAATTTATTACTTTATTCAAAGTAAAATCTCCCACTGCAAATGCAGAAGCAAAACATTAAAGTCAGAGGCATCTTAAACCATAGAGTCCTTACATGTGCAGTACAGGATTTGGTACAAGCAAATTCTTGCCACAAACTCCTGAGCAAAATCTGCATTAAAGAAGACCTGTTGTTTGTTTTCCTTATATTCTTTCTGATGAGAAAGTAACAAGTCATATGATATGGATTTTCTATTCCCTTTGGATTTAGAATAAAATGTTCCTTGATTCACAAGAGTATTGCCTGGATTATTGGGAAGACTGGCCATATCACATCTACTAAGTCAGTGGGAGTTTTGAACCCAGTATCACTGTTGAATACTAGGTACTTACTGTCACTGATTTGTTGTGTGGCCTAAGCTAGATTATTAAACATGAAAACATTTTAAGCCAAGCATGTACAAATGTTTTTACCTGCTTAGAACATAAAGTTGTGAGCAAACACCTATGTGCCATCAAGTGTTTATGCAGAGATGTGACATCAATGACTGAAAGGCTAAGTTCAAATTTTATAAGTTTTATATTTAATCTTCTAAAGCCTGTTTGAGCAAGTATTTTTGTTAATAGTCACTAATATCAGTGGGAGACTTCTTGAGTACCTCCAGCTACACAGGATTAAATTTACCACTTCTACCGGAACAGAGAGAAACACTTAATGTCATCAGTGTTTTTGAGAAAAGTATCGCCACTTCTGAGTATGGCTTTGCTTTGTTTTGTTCTGATTTACTTCATATCTTTTCATAGCTGGTCTCTTGCTTTTCTTTACTCTTTCCTTCTTTTTAGTTTAATTAAGTCAATTGAAGTGAACAAAAAAACCTCAGTTAATTTAAATTCCCTGTTACTACACTATCAAACATTCCACATTTGTGGAAATTGTTTCTTGCATCTTTTATTTGTAGGCTGTATGTAAAAGGAGTGGGAGCAGGATCTATCCCACAGGATTGTTAGACAGAAAAAACGTAATGCAATAACAGTGGAAGAAAAAGAACAGTACAGCAGAGAAAGAACAGCTGCAGAGAGCAGACTATTAGAGAATGAAGTTATTTGTCATGTAGCAAGGAAACCTTTCCTGATCCCTCCAGATCCCGACAGAAATTGTGGTGGGGGAAAAAAGTTATTTATACATATTTGACAACTGAATTTTCAATGATTAAGAAAAATAAATGCAGCCAAGGAAACCTAATGAGTGATTAGTCACTTACAGTGTTGCTTTTTTTTTTTTTTTTTAACTGTCATCATTGTGCTAACAAAATCCGTCAGGTTTTTTACCAACAATAACAAAACAATTATCCTAGGATATTATAGGATCATTGTAATGGTGCCCTAACAAAGGAATTAATTTTTATCTTCCATATGTAGGTCAGAAAACAGAAAAAAATCCAGTCATTAAATATACAAAGAAATCTTAAATGAAGGTGGAAGGCTATTGCATAGACTAGGGGTCAGTATGAAAGGATTATCACTGTGTTGATAAAGGAACATTTGAAACAAGTCTACACAAACACACAGTCTAAAATCATGAGTGCTCTTTAAGTCTCTTGACCTAAACGGGTCAAAATGTGACTGTCTTGAAAGTAATCAAATGAATATTTATTAGACCGAGGCATGGCTGTAACCTGGTAAATGGAAAGTTAAACTGAAAAACATGGCTTGGTAGAAGAAAATAAAACTGATCTCGTACATAGCTTTCTAACGCTATTGATCAAGGACTTTTGATACGGCCTGAAGAACTAAACTCTAGGAGTGAAAAGTCTGGTAATCTGAAAGTAATATGAAAGCTGGTAAGTGATGATTATTGGTAAAACTGCGGATATAACATTTGAGATAGACAGCAGAAGCTTTTTGAAACTAAGGGAAACTGAAAGGTGGGAAACTGATAAAAAATAGCCTGTGGATTATTACTGCAGTATGGCCATGAGAATATCAACAATTTCAATCCACACTGTTTTCGCAAAAAATGGCATCACAAGGTGATGTACAGAACTTGAACTGTCATAATGTGATGATGACTTTGACCTTGGGCTCACTTCTAGTGTTTCTGTTAATTATTATTCAATAGCAAAGAAGAAAAGTGTTGCTGAAGGAAAGTGTTATTAGGTAAGATTTTGGTGAAGGGATACGTATTTTGTCAAAATAGAAGTTATTGCGTATCTTTAAAGAAAAAAAAAAAACAAAACATATTTGAAGCAATGTACAAATTTGAAAGAAAAACAGAAAATACTAATGAAGACAATAATTTCTATATTTAATAGATTCCAGAGAAAATGCTAAGACAGATGTGATTAAGATTTTACTCTGAGAAAGCACTGTGAGAAACAAATAATAGAATGTCAACAAGAACATCAGTGAAGCATTTTAACTTAACTAGGAAGAGTCATGCCATGCAAGGCCCCTGTTTCACCTCGTGTCTTGAAAGGTGACTGCTGATTCTTCAGTACAAACAGAGGAATTCTGGAAAAATTGAGCTTGAAAACAATTGGAAGCCAATAATGTATTTCATGCCCTACATAACAAAGCCTTTATTTAGTATCTGGCATCTGATGACTGATCTGCTATACTCCTGCAGGCAGTACTGTAACAATATTGTGAAAGATACAGCTGGTATTAAAATCCATACATGTGTGAGGGAAAATTAAAGCATTTAGATTCTTACAATTTTTGATTTCACTTACCAGTATTTCAGTAAACTCTTTTTAGGCACAATAAGCCTATTTTACTGGTATCTAAGGTACGGCTCTGAGACTAATACTGTCCTTCAAAATTTTAAACTTGTTTCAACATCCACTGAAAAAAATAAGCAACTTTGTTTTTCACTCCAATATTCTGACATTGTCTTCTCACCTTCAGTTATGACAACTTTCAGCTATTACATTTCAGAAGATAGGATATTTTAATTGTATCTTCCCAGAAGCCCTACAGACAATCTTTCCCTTACTTTTATTAATGCTTATTATATCAAGATCAGTCAGTTCTGCATCTGCTTAGTTTCTATGACAATTTACAGTGAATCTGTCCATTGAATCCCAGCAGTCACATTGTTATTTTGTAGCTGACACTGTACCAACACAGAGATCCTATTTAGAGACCTTTATTTCTTCCGAGATTGATTATGGTTATTTTTATTGCACTGATTTCCCAAAGTTGCCTAACCCAATTAATAGTTTCTGTTTCTGTTCTCGTCCTTAAAACTTCAGCATGTTCCTTAACTGTCCAGGAATGCCTGTTTTATGAAGAAAATGAGATTACATGTTGTGATACATGGACATTTGAAAACTATATTAGCTTACAAAGGTTTCCTTCCATGCTACTTTTCAACTTCCTGCTGTTTTCCAGCGGCTGCACTCTCTCCTTTTTTGCAAATATCATTCTGTCTTAGGGTTCTGCCATTCCTTGTCTCACTTAGGTGTGCAAAACGCTTTATAAGAGGTCATTATGTTCATAATCCTAGAAGTTCACCCCCCAGAACCTCCCCTAAAAGCCTGGATGCCAGTATTTTGATGGTCTAACAAATACTGCTCAGAGACTTCAGAGCCAGTGTGAAACATGGCTTGTTGTCTTTGACTAAGTCTACATTAGCAAGGAGTCTGATCCAACAGAAGCAAATGTTTGGCAAAACAACTGCACCGAGGACCCTTTTGGAGGAGATTTGAGAATCCTGCTCTCATGGTAATGGGAAGATATACTTGGAAATGGCTGGATTATTTTCAGCTGGCAATTACTGTGGTTGCTGATAGTCGTTCACCGAAAACTCCTGCCCCTGGATACTCTTCCAAACAGTGTGCTCCAAGGATATCTTCCTGGTTGTCTCTGTTGCCAGGTGTGTTCTCTGAAGAACTTCCACCTCTGCAGATCTTGTTTTTCTTGGCTTTTACTAGATAGGAAAAGTATCAGCAGAATTTTCTTTTCTATGGAAAGTGCCAAATAGGTCATTAAGCTAGTGTTGAAAAAGTCCCTGACGACACAGTTAGATTTCTCTGATGAACAAAATACAAAATACAATGAATTCCAGCTTCTCTCTGTGAAGAAGGGATAGCTTCAGACTGATTTCTCTGAGCCACTTATTAAATGGTTGATGGTTGCATCAGAGTTGTTTAGCATGTTTAAACAGCAAATAGCACAAATGCTATGCTCTGTGTTGACTTCATACATTCCAGAGACTAAGAAGACCCGAGCATCCAGAAGAACAAATTCCCAGTGGACTTATTTATGTCAAAAGGAACTTGCAAACAGGAGTGACATACCTGAATAGGCAGATATATTCTTTTACCCTCTCATTTGCACTCAATATGCCAACCCTGCCATGTTTATCACCCTCTTTCTTCTGTGTATAAACTGGTATAAGGTTTCAGAGCAGAAATATCTACACCACTGCTTTCTAATATGCTAATCAGATCATGTTTACTTTTGACATTTTCTAACACCAGGTAATTTCTGCTTTAGCTCAACTGAGGCTAGTACTTATCAGATTAATTTCTGAATTATAGATGTAACCAATGTAATATCCATGTAATTACACTGGCAATTAATTAGGCCTATTATATTTAAGTATTTATGTGAGCACAGTCTCTATCCCCCTCACTTAAATATTGCCTTCTCTCACTTATATGTACAAAATGTGAGGCTGAAAACAGCCTGATTGTTGTTGTACTGGAGTACAGTATCAATTACACTTAGACCCCCACAGAGAGGAAATCAGCCAGTGCAGCGGGTTCCTTTTCCAAATTAGATTTCTTGAAATACTGGAAATGGAAAAATGCATGAAAATCCATTATTTCAATGAACAGACATTTTGTATTCATTCATGCATAGCAGCACATGGGAGATTTTTCCCCTTGAAAAACTTCTTTGCATTATGTTATTTTACACAGAAGAAAACAAGATCTGTTTTGAACAGAATTAAGCTTTTGAGTATCCAATTTTTTATTTATTTATTTTTTTTTTTAGCTATTGGAGGTAACTAATGCTTACAGTTTCCTAGTATTTTACCTCTGATGATTTTTTCTTCAATTCTGAGGCTTAAGTCAAAAGTCAGCAAAATGTGTTCTGATCACCTGATTAATATAACATCTCAATGTCATGGAGTTTGTCATTGCTCAGACATTTTTGTGCAAAGTTCTTCTAAGAGAAGAGCGAGACCAGGGCTTTCTTCCTGTGCTCTCACCCCGTGTGCCAGAGGTGACTGCTCTGAAAATTGCAGAGAGTGTATATCATTAAGTGGTGGTCACATTGTTATTCCACGGTGGTGTCTGAGGGAAAAAACACTGCATTTCTGTAAATCCTTGTGACAATCAACATTTCTTCATCAGATCTAGGCCTAAAACTGGAGGATTGGGAGGAGCCAGGTGAAATAATATTTAAAACAATAATCTCTTGAAGTTGCAGTTTATAGTCTTTGTGGATGGAGATGAATGAACTGTACATGTAGAATAACACATGCTTTATTGAAAAGAAGGTTAAGAAAGAATACCATGTTACAGCTGTACAGCAATATACATGGACTGGATATTAAAATTTCCCTCTGTTTCAAAGAGATATTAGTCACAGTAAGAAAAAAGCACCTATTTGTCTGTCATCTTTACAGACAAGTGTTAAAATGTATAAAAGTTTACTAAACAGCTTCAAATGTCATCAACACTATTCAGGTGAAACTTTAAGATCTTTCATCACTTTTTGAAATGCATGTACTAAAAGAAATGCAGGGACACGATGGTTGCGAATACAGAAAACTGTTTGTACACAATCAAGGTAGGTAATGGTGCAAAAAATTGTTTCACAAATCAATCAGCCCTCTATACTTGTTTCATTAAGGGATAATATAGCTCTGATATCATTTCACTGAAGTTGGCTAAGCTTCTTATATTTGATTTCCATCCAATTTTTTTAGCAGAACTCAGCATTTTAGAAACAAAGGAAAGAAAAAAATCCAGTACAGATGTACATTTTCATGAGGTTTAATGCATAACAGCAAGGTTGCAGTACATTAGTCATCATGGCAAGCAGCCTATGTGGAATATTAAGTAAACTTTGAAGAAAAGCTATATTTGTTCTAAAAATCTGTATGGGTGTTTGTAGGACATTTGAATATTCCAAAGTAAGTGTGAGAGTTATTGTTAAACCAGGGAATTACTGCCTAATCTCTCCCCATAGGCAAACGTGCAGTTCTAGCTCACAGTAATATGTAACCACATAATCATACCTTCGGTCAATTTTTACTTCGTATTGCCATCCTGATTTATATGAGTTTATTTTGAAAAGCCATGTACAGATTGATAAAGCCAACCATGGATATTTCCAGGTTCATGGCAACACCTCATTCCTGGTTCACCTCTTGTATAGTCTTGGTTTGATTCTGTTAGATATCCACAACTCTTGTGGAAGGTGTTAAGCTCCCTCTGTTACCGTTTAGCTTAACGGGGTGACAGGAGATTTTGACCACGAGTGTGATCATAATGTCATGTTCAAGATCGCTTAGAGTAAAATGAGATCATGTGGTTCCTTATAATCACCTTGTATCAAATTTTAAAGTGTGGATATAACATTTCAGACACACAATCATTAGTCATCTGTTATATTAAAAGTAAACACACCCTCAAAAATATCATCTTACAGCCTGTCCTCCTTTGATGATGGAAAGTAAAATCCATCAGACTATTATCCTGGAGATTCTTTTATAAAGGGTAAGACACAATATCTCTTTTCAAGTGTTCAGAAATTATACTGCTACATAACAGATCATTTCCATTTCAACTCTTGGAAATATGAAAAATCATGCAAATAAGCAATTGACATGATTATGCTTTTAGTGCTGTGTGAGCTAATGGTTGTAAGGTAATTCTGGCATTGATGCCATGCTATTTTGCAAGTTAAAAAAATGTTAGGAAAATGCATGTCCTTAAGCACAGTTTTCTTTGTGCAATCATATTACCGATCTTTTACATCTGTATTCTTCATCTATTTCTACAACAGTTTTGTGGATTTTTGTTTTATTCATTCTACATTTATTCAATTACATTTTGACTTACCTTCTTCCTCCTTCATGCTGTGATACATTTCTTCCTCTCTCTGCATCATCAATTTTTTTCTTCATTTTTCTGTTGATCTGGACATAGCTTCTTGTATCTTGTCATGTATCTTGATTTGATCTTATTTCTTATATAATTAGAGTACACATTGTTCTGAGGAAGGCATATCTCACTGCAGAAGGTATTTCTCCAAGTAGCAAATAGATTACAAAGGAGTTAGCAAGCTCCATCCTATTTATCAGTCAGTATTGAATTGACCAGTGATGCACTTCTTCCCATGCTCTCTACCACATGACACACCAAAATATAACTAGTTCCACACATCTTAGGCCCATCTCCTATAAATAGAGATCAGTTTTAGTTGTTTTTCATATGTTCACTTGTGTCAGATGTGAGCATCCGGATTTCTGGAACTGCATCCATGCTGCTGGGTTCATGAGGTACTCTCAGGCTTACAGTCTATTCCATAAATTCTTGGAAGCTCTTTGAAGTATATAGCCCTCACCCTCAACTTCAAAGTATATTCCAATCTGGATCTCCCTGCACCCTACAGTTTTACTGTAATAGAATACAGTTGAATCTTTTATTTTTTTTTATTTTTGTCTTTAATGGAAGGCTTAGAAGCAGGTGTTTTACTGACAGGAAAAGTAAAAAGACATTCCACTTTTTCATGCTCCCTAAACCAGGTCAGTCATCATCAGCTGGCAGAATCTTAACAGCTAATGCAGCTAACAGAACAGCAGTGAAATATGTCTGAGGTTAGTTAGACAGGAGAAGGTTGGTGAGCAGATGTAGACATAGCTTATAGGTAAATATATCAAAAGAAGTAGGAAGTAATAGCTGTAAAATAAGGCAACTGGAGAGGAACAGCTGACAGCACGACAGAGACAGTGAAAGTGAAAAAGGAGGAGAAGAAGAGGAAAGCTATGAATCTTCTGAGTTACAGAATAATCATGTTTTCTTCAGTTGTACTCAACTTGAAAACATGTATACTTCTGAACTGCGCTTTTCAGAGATTAGGAAAATGGTAAATCTATAATCATTTGGATAGTTACAGTGTTGCCCCCTGTTTAGGCAAAAGTGGCTAGATTGAAGATTAGTGTGTAATTATCTCAGTCCTCTGAACTACACTTGTACTTCCCATGGGCAGATACAGGATAGCCAGACAGCAGCTATCTGCTGTTACCAGATAGATAATGATTTTTTTTTCCCCAAAATTAGATTTGTTTAGATTGATAAGCATCCAACGTCTTCTGTATCATCTTCTGTAAGAAAATGAGAACAATGAATTTGAATGATGGAAAAGAAAGAGACCTGAAATACAAGCAACCTAGACAAATAATTCAATATTCTAATTCTCAGCAAGGCAAAAGTTCAAGATATTAAAAGGGTTTCAGAAAGCTTTTGGGAATTTTAGTCCACTGAAAGCTCCAAGAGAAAACTGACAACGTGGGTTATTGCTTGACAAGGAAAGAACAAGTAACATGGGTCTACCCTTTACATAACCTTCCAGGGAAATCCTTGAATAAAGAAGGCAAAGGAGTGGTCTTACACACTAACCTCTGGTAAATTGGTTTAAAATCCTTTGTAAAGAGAAGAAACAGTTTAAGATCTCTCACCTAAAGCAAAGGCCTAGTAACCTACCAGGATCTAATAACCTGCAAGTAAATTTCCAGAGATTTACTTTGCAGAAACCATTTCAGATTGAGATGGGGAAAGTAACTTAAATAATTTTAATTTCTTCTTACTCCTCAACAGCTAGAGTTCATAGTTAATGACTGTAATAGTTAGAGAAAAGAGTGCTGAGTTTGCAAATGAAGTCAATATGGAAATTCTTTCTTGCTACAAATTCAGAAGAAAAGAAAAAGAGAAAGGACAAAAACCAGGACAAATGTGTTTTACAAATGCTGGAAACATATGCAACAAGATTACTGTATTAGAAACATATGTTGAGGGAAAATTATGATTGCACTGAAATGACAAAGGCTTGGTTAAATCAAGCTATCAACTGGAGATAAAATTACCTAGGTATGATGTTTGCAGATGGGTGAGGTAAAACAAAAGTAACGAGGGAAGGAGCAAATTGCGTAAAGGGAGAATACTGAATAAACAGAAATAAATGACACTAGGATTTTGGCTGCCTCAACAGAGACTATTTGAAGTAAAATGAAGAGTGAGATATGGAAAAAGTTAGTTCTTGGACCTTGCCAGACTTTTGGGAGAGGATGAGAAAGCATATCAGGAAATGTTTTTACAGATGAAGGAAGTGTGTATCTACTCTAGTGTAATGATTGTGTTTGGAGTTCAATTACCTAGACATTTCCTAGGAAAATATTAGTGGGAAAATCTAGCAAGGAAGCACAATTATGAGAGCAATACAAGATTGTTTCCTTACAGAATATGCTTAAAATCCACTCAGGCCACAGGAAAAGAATAATGTGGACATAGTGAAAAGAAATAAAGTAATTACAGGAATAGAGTGAATGCTGAGTACGATATTAGATTAACTTATGCAATACCCAAGATGAAATGCCTGTAAGACTGTGAAGGGGTAAGTAGCACTTGTACTTTAAATCTGTGAAGGGGTAAGTAGCACTTGTACTTCAAATAAAATCAGACCTTTAATAAATAAATTAAAGGTAGTGCAAATTAAGCTCCATCAAAAGAAATTCTGGAAAATATCTGAATATATTTAAGAAGGATAATTAAAAATACAAAATAATACATCATGAATGAAGAAAGAAAATATCTGTGAATGTGTCTGGGTAGCATAATGCTTTATCTAGTCCCATGCACTGAACAATAGGAATAAAAGTCTCTTGTAGCCAGCAACACAAGTTTGAAACAGCATGAACTACCTGTGCTCGTGTCCATCTGTTGAAAAGAGAAAAAGCGAGTACAAGAGAAGGGACTGCAGCTGAAAAATAGACTGACTGTGAAGAGAGAACTTATATATTTAATAGATATTTAATAGATTATCTGACATTTACATTCTTCTATGTAATGGGGTTCATGAGTGACCTTGGGTGCCATGCACAAAGATTAACAGTGATCCTCCACTGCACATTTCAGGCAGGCACTTGTGTCAATGTGGGGAACCTAAGTTCAGTGTGCTATTCTGGGATATACTAGAGATTGTACTCAAGTTTCTGAGGAAGCTGTGTGCACATGAAACAGATAGTCTAGGGTAGAGTTCTCTTATACTTTCATTCTCTGAATCAGTGATTCGATATTTTCTGTTGTTTGAGTCTTGGTTATTAGAAAAAAAGCTGTGATTATCTGAAGAGAGCCAGGGAATATTCCATGGAATATACATGGAGTGACTTCAGCCAGAGGTGTTGAGAGTCCTAAATTTTGTATTGTCCTGCAGCTAGTGCACAGCATTGTTATCAAGAGTGGAAAACGAGTTTAAGCTATTATTTCTACTCAAGGAAAAAATGTGAAGCTGTTCCTGTCGCATCTTGGTCATGCTCCTGATCCTCCCAGTCTTTCTTCTTCATCTTTGTCACTGGTTCACAGCTGTTGCTGAAGCTCCTCCTTCATTCATCACTCTACTTTCATTTAAAGAAATAAGTGTGTTGGAAATTACACTGAAACTGGGTTTGTTTTAAAATCATCTCTGCTATATTAATTTAATATCTATAGAAGTCTTCTGTTTCACGTTATCCCAAATTACTTTTTTTCTCTTGGAATTGCCACAAAATAATAAAAAGAACAGAAATAATTTCCACTCTCCTGACTGTCATAATTCTTTTGTTAGAAAACCACTTTTCCCTATTTTTGTATAATGTTCAGAGCCAACACTCTTGTGCTAATCATCTCAGCCAAAATCATTTTGCATTCCTGTCTAGACATAGGACTAGATTCTGTCTCAGGCAGCCATTCTTAGGGCCACAAGGGATCTAGAGAGGGCCTCTTATAGTTACCCCTAATGGAGAAGTAGACAGATATTCTGATCGTTTCCACTGTGCAAGAAGTGCATTAGGGTGTATTTCTACTTCTCTCTCAGAAATACATACAAGACTCCTCAGGGTAGAATTCTTCTTAAAAATGTTGTTCATTTTATGAAAATTAATGGTTTTTATTAATAGGAAGTTTAGCTACACAAGAATATTCACACATGTGAAAAGTCGAGAATTTATTAGGAAGTGATCTTAGTCATTATTCTCTGAACTAAGACTATATAGCTCAAAACTCTTCATCATATGTTGAATTAATTTACTCACTGACTTCCTCCTGTAGCTCAATTTATCTGCTCTTCAGTTTTGTACAACTGGCCATTATATAAGCTTCTAACAACAACAACAAAAAAAAAAGTGTATGTGAGTTCTATTGATCCAATAAATCAGTTTCCATCCAGATTCATCCCTGCCTCTATCTTTGGATCAGTAAATTTTACATGTCCTATTAAATCAATGCTTTTCAGACAAAGCATGGTATAATTTTTACTCCCCAAGCAGATCACAACAGCTGGATGAATAAATACTACACAAATGTTATTAAATACTAAAGAAAAACATGTATGCATTTGAGTTCAAGTTGAAACTAGATGGTCTTCGAGGTCTTTTCCAACCCAGGCCATTCTATGATTCTATGATTCAATTCCTTCCCTGAAAGGAAAAGTATCGTCTTGGAAAAGCTGAAGGGAGAAAAGAAACATGAATAAACAACATGGGTCACAGTATCACCACCTGGATTGCTATCTTTATGTGATGCAAAATGTAGGTATGCATACTTTGTCTTGCAACTCTCCTCACACAGCAGAAGGTTTAGACTTTCTCTTCCTGGAACAACTTAAAAAAATAAGAGTATCAATAGCTTGTTTACCAAGATGATTGGAATTAATGTTGAGATTTGAAAGCATAAGACTTCAAGTATATTTTTAACATTTTATTTATTCCTTGACATTCATGGAGCAGTATTAAATAGTTGGTTTCATAGCTGTTTCATTACAGATTTCTGATAATCCAACATTTCTCCTTTCATTCATATTAGTCTCACACAAATATAGAAGAGGCTGGTAGTAGTAAGTTCTTGTCTCTGTCAAATAACTATCAATTTAGGAAAGATCTAAGAAATGTTTTAAGTAGATAATGTCAGTAGAGGTCTGTAAAGATTTTTAAAACTCCTACTAGAAACATTTAAGATTATATTTGCACAAGGAATGTGATTGATCCCAATTTCAAGTATTCTTGTGCTGAATCTAAGCATCAAGAAGGAAAATCTTTCAGGTTTGTTTGTTTTTATTATCACCCTCACCCTTTTAAATAACACCCTCATTAACGTATAGATCATTTTACTGCTTATTAGTGGCGTTGCCATTCATTCATACAGTCCACTCCAGAAATGTGGAAGTACAATGGCATAAGAATCAAAAAATAGCTCTGCAAGACACCTGTTTAATGACATCTACAAATCCATTCTTTTTTTAAGCAATATTCCTAACTGCCAAAGTATAAAACGCTGACAACAGGCAGTCTGGAATCTCTGGACACCAGCTCAGTCAGCAGTCTGAGACACCAGCACTACACAGCAGTCTGCCCTGACAGACCTATTCTCTCTTCTGAACCTTACTAAGTTAACTGTACTCCAAACATCTGCAGTAAAGTACATGAGCACATCAGAACCTTAATTATTCTTTACCATCACAGTATACTCATATTCTGAAGTCAAATTTAGTCCTCCATTTTCTACTTGCATTTAAATGTGGAAATTAATCACTTGGGATTGCAATTATACATATAGTGCTTGGGGAAATTGTAATAATATCCAAAGTACCACATCTTTAGTCTGCATTTTGTTTTAGACATGTTAGATAATGCTTAATGAACCATTTTACATCCTATTAAATCTTTATAGCACACACTCCTCCTACTAATAAATGCTTAGAGTCAGTACCTAAGTGCAGCTTAAAATCAAATACACATATTAAATATAAACATATAATTTTCCTACATGCTAGAGTTATATAACTTTATAAAGAATTATAGAGCTCCATGTATTTGGTGCAATATTATTATAATAACTCCTGTTGGTAAAGTATAGTAGAGAGAGATCATGTAGCATAAGTGCATTATGGTTACCAGAATTTTGATACATGACTCAAATTAGTAAAATAAATGTGATATTTATTTAATGTAATGCACCTGGATGTAATTCCATTAATAAATGGTAATGTGCTGTAGAGTTTCTAGAGTTTTATTAAAATAAAAGCATTATTCAAGACACAGAGGCACACGGTATTCTGGAAATCTTTAGACTCACACAGTTGTACCATTTGCCAATAATTAAGTATTTCCATAAACCTTAACAACAGTAATTCAAAACAAGTGTGTATTGATTATTGAAGAATGGAACAAATGCTGAATCTGAACCAACTTACAAGCCAACAATTAAATCTCACTAATGCTAATGGGGCAACGTAACTCATCCAGGTAAAGATTCAGGCAAATATAAAATAAAAGCAGAAAAGAAAGGAAGAAATTTGTAGAGGAGACATGAGGATTACACCAGATTCCATGGTGTTAAAAAAAAAATGTTTTGCTATAATTTTTATTTCTATTTTAACATTTACCATGAGATATCATTTGACCCAAACAATTTATTCCATTGTTATCTTCAGCAACTGTGACTTGAACAAATTTTAAATAACAAATGGAAGAATTAAAAGCCCCATCCTTAGCTACACCTCTGAATTCCAAGTCCTTGCGCCCAGCACTAGTCTTGTTGCAGAACAACTGGGAGAATTTCCAAACTGAGAACACTTCTTCCACTTTCATTCTTGTAAAAACAAAATAAAGCAACAAAAAATGAGCTTAAACTTTCCAAACACTTCAGCACTTCAGGTACATGATCACCAACTTTGCAAGTTTCAGCTTAACTGATTAACATTATAAACAACATGGTTCTTATTGTATGGTGACAACCATATTTATCTTTGTGACAGTATTTGTCTGTACTGATGGAAGAAATGAACTATAAAGATTTACCACTATCTTTGCCTCAAATTTAGTAATAACTGGTAAAAATCACCATGTAACTATCACAAAGCTCTCTTGGTAAAATTATCTTTCCAAACTGATAGAATCTGCTGTCCAACTTTAAAATGAATATTTTATGAACTAGTTCCACTTTGGTCAAGTTGTTTCATGTCTATTTTAGGCTTCACTTCTAACAAATAATTCATCATTTCTTAAGATAAAGCAATCAGTGCTGCTTAACAATCTCATTTTTAACCAGACCAAATTATGTTATTTAAGTTTTATTTTCCTGTCAGTGAAGTACATTCTCCAACCTTGTCTCTCAAGGAAGCTTTCAATTTGTTTATTTGACTTAGGGCATGAAGTACATTTTAACAGGAGGCAAAGAGACAGCACAAAGTTCTGTAACACGTGAATCTATATTGAACTGATAAACTGTGATAGCCTCCTTGTGTTCATAGACATAAATTCCACCTTTCTCAAGGACTTGACCCAGCATTGTCTGTTAAATTCTGAAAGTAGAATCTGTCCTAGAATAATAATAATTTATTATGGAATTAAACATGCAGAAGTAGTGCTCAGAAAGGGACATTATTTTACAAGTAAAATGTCATCAAAATATTGTAATAAACAGAATAATCAGGCTTTTAAAACATATTATGTATTACTAATATAGGAGGGACAATTTTTTGTGACATAAAGAGGTAATCTTGAAGGTGATTGCAATGTATACTCTGCCATAAATCTGTTGGTTCATCCAATCTCATATTTTGCCTCCTTTGCAGAGGACAGTATCTACTGTAGCAGATAAAGGCAAAAACGTTCAGAGTGTTTAATGAGGATTCTAATGAGATTTCATTTATAACAGCTGGTAGTAGAATTGAAGCATCTCACAAAAAAAAATGTTGTAGTTGGACTCTAATGAAGACAGAACGAGGGTGTTTTCATGTTTAATTTCTCTGTCAAAAATGCTTTCTGCTTCAGAGCATTTGTATGATCCTTTGGCCTCCCAGTATGTCAAGTCATTTAATAGTATCCACTTTTTGTACCTCTGCATTCCTGCTCCTCATTCAGTATTTTCATCTGCAGTGACGCTGTCATCAAATTGAAGCAAAAATGCAATGAAGCACTTATATGCAAAGTTCAGGGATCAAGACTTCGGGCTGATGGAAGTGATTCAACTGTCTGCCTCTCATTAAATGTTCAGAGAAAGGGAACAGTTATACACAGTTATACTTCTTTAAATAATCTACTCTTTCAGCAGTAGGAAAAAAAAAAGAGAGAGAGAGAGAGAGAGAGAGAGAGAAAAATGCTCCAGTTGTTAACATTTTCTTTCCAAAAATGAAAACAGAGCAACTTATGTCAATGCACAGTCAATTATAATATCTGCCAGCTTGAGCAGATCAGAACTGAAGGATAAAAATATATTTTGTTTTGTTAAGTGGTTGATTAAAGGGTAAGATCGGAGTGCATATCGTTATATTATCATTAATATGCATGAGAACAGAAGGAAATGGGAACAGAGAAAAGAGATTTTCAATAAGCAACAATGGGCTAGTGTTTAGAAAAATGGAGGAGGGAAGATGGTATTTTGGTTCCCAGTTCTACTGAGACTCTAGTGTGCACAAGAAATGTTTATATCTATGAAACCTCATGAACTTGACTGAAGCTGGTGTGTAAATAACTACGACACTCACAAACTGCACATAACTAGTCCAGTCCACAGACTACTTTCAGGGCCTAAGGTACTTAAAGTACCTTCTTATTTAATCTAAAAGTTTCCCAGGCTCTTGTACTTATAGCAGACTGCAAAAATATGTGTCTCTCTGACATCTATCTGAGCTAACTAAGTAAAAGCAAAGAGCTACCACTATTCTCCTGTTCCATTGGAAGGACTATAACTAAATCCATCTGTAAGAGAATTAAAGATGCTGCTCATTTCTCCTACTGGGAGACACAAGTCCTAGTTTCCCTCTCTGTTTAGAAAAGCGAAAATGAAAAGTAATATGTGGCTATCATATTGAAAAGCTTTTAAAATGTTGTATGGAAGGTGCTGTAATTGCAGTATGTTACTCATTTCTAACTTTAATCATAGCATTTTGCGGGAGAGACAAATCAGACCAAGACTTTAAAAATCTGTGACATTACAAGGGTCTACATTATGTTCACAAAAACATGAGTCTAGTTGATGATTTAGGAATGTGATGTTGATTTCATGTAATTGAATCAAGTGTATGTAAAATTATTACCAAACTTTTCCATCAATGTCCTTGAGTGAAAGCTGAAAGACATTCTGAATAGTTGTTATGATATGATGTATTTCTAAAATTAAACCCTAGGTTATTTCCCTCATTCTCTTATGCTGAGTGTCCTGTGGATCATGATTTTACCTGGAATAGTCTTCATCTCCATAAATAACTCCATTTCCATAAAATAAAATTAGAAAAAAAGATGTTTTGTTTTGTTTTTAACCTATTTTTTTTTAAAGTTAAACAAGATCCTTACGCATTGGGACAGTTCTAGTTGAAGCTGAATTAAATGAGCCCCACTTTCTAGCCAATCTCTAACATAAATAGCCATTTTTGACAATGCTGCAGAATAACACATAACTACAACCTTCTGCCTATCAACAGGAACTCTTATGCAACACCAGAATAAATCAAACTAATGAACTGTTTAAAAAAAAAGTACCACTGATAATTTTGGTTCACTGCAGTAAAATTAGTGATGAGGATGAATTTTATGATTTGGCTTGTGAAGTTCCTTTCACAAGTTAGGGGGCATTTGGAGCCCAGGTTTTGATTCAGATCCTGGTCTTAATTAAACGATTTCATTATTAATCCCTACTACTAAATGAGTTTGCCTTCTCATTATACTCATCCATATTGTAATAACTGATAGCATGAACTAATTGTTGCACTCTCTGGGAGACATCTGGCAGTTTTGATCAGAGCCACTTAGATTATTACAAGGGGAAAAATACCTTATTAAAATTGGCAGTAACAGAATATTTGCTAGCCTGAATCGTATATTTAAACCCTTTATGTCTCATTTATGAGCTGCATGAGATGAGCTGCACTGTCCATTTCATGGTGGTTTATAGAGCTAGATGGATAAAACCTAGCTTTTCATCAAAATCAAAATTCCAGGGACAGTGGGTTTCTCAGATTTAACATTGTGAAAAAATTACTGTGAGAAGCTCTAAAAGACCTGAAACATTCTAACTTAACATTTTCAGAATGGTATTTCATTTCTTTTGTTGAAACAACACATTGATATATGTTCTGTGTTATATTATATCTACAGAAAATCAAAACAAAATATCTAAAAGTTTTATTTTCACTAAATAAACAAAAAAAAAACCATAACAGACTACAGTATTTTGTAACTTTGTTCTAATATGAGTTTAAACTAAATTTTGAAATCCTGAGTACTAGGAATTAAGTTCAATGCCAGAAAATAATTTTCTCTTCTTTTCTTACAATTCTTAGCACAGATAGGTTGCATAGAAATTGTGAGAAAGTTCAAGAGAAAGGCATTGTTTCATTGTGGAAATGATTCCCAGATGTAATTGGAATTACAAACTTCAAATCTATCAAAACGATTTTTTTTTAGTGTACTCTGAAAATAAGTATCTTGAGGAGAAAATCTTGAATTGAATTAATAAATAGGAAAAGAAAAGGAAAATGAAAAAAAAAAAAAAGGAAAAGAAAGAAAAAAGAAAAAGAGAGGAAAGAAAAAAAGGAAAAGGAAAAGGAAAAGGAAAAGGAAAAGGAAAAGGAAAAGGAAAAGGAAAAGGAAAAGGAAAAGGAAAAGGAAAAGGAAAAGGAAAAGGAAAAGGAAAAGGAAAAGGAAAGGGAAAGGGAAAGGGAAAAGGAAAAGGAAAAGGAAAAGGAAAAGGAAAAGGAAAAGGAAAAGGAAAAGGAAAAGGAAAAGGAAAAGGAAAAGGAAAAGGAAAAGGAAAAGGAAAAGGAAAAGGAAAAGGAAAAGGAAAAGGAAAGGGAAAAGGAAAAGGAAAAGGAAAAGGAAAAGGAAAAGGAAAAGGAAAAGGAAAAGGAAAAGGAAAAGGAAAAGGAAAAGGAAAAGGAAAAGAGAGAGAGAGAGAGAAAGAGAGAGAGAGAGAAAGAGAGAGAGAGAGAAAGAGAGAGAGAGAGAAAGAGAGAGAGAGAGAAAGAAAGAAAGAAAGAAAGAAAGAAAGAAAGAAAGAAAGAAAGAAAGAAAGAAAGAAAGAAAGAAAGAAAGAAAGAAAGAAAGAAAGAAAGAAAGAAAGAAAGAAAGAAAGAATACCACAATCAGGTTTTGGTGCTGGTTTAAGATTTCCTGGAACTCAGGATCCTGTGTCTGTTCTCTACAAATACAAGAGCTACACCTTTCCTCTCCTCACCTTTTCTGCCTAGGAGATACTCTTCATTGTTCATCTCACTTCTCTCCTTATCTCAAGCTTCACTTTTGCATACCTCATGGACTCAACCCAAAAGCTGTCAAATTTCATAGGCAATCCTCTCTACATATTCACATATGTTCTACATATTCACCCAAGAGCTTCCAACCCAGGTATCCTTGTTTGCAATCATTCTTTTTTTTTTTCCTTCTCATCAGCTATTTTGTCATTTTCCATAGCATTTCTTGTCCCCTACATTTTTAGTATCACACATGTATTTGCATTTTAAATATAAACATAAAACCTGGTCAAAAAAAGAACTTGGCGTGTTGCACAGGGTGGACTATGAGGCAAAAATTCTTGCAACATATCTATCAATAAAAATTTTTTGTCTGATGAAATGCTCCTGGAATGTTGTCATTGAAATGTCTTCTTCTGAAACATTTTAAATTTTAAGATAAGTTTTTGATTTTGGTTGTTGGAGGTTTTTTGGTTGCTTGGGTTGATTTGGTTTTGTGGGGTTTTTTTTGTTCTTTTTTTTTTTTTTTTTTTTTTTGTGAAAAATGCAGTTTACAGCTATATGAACCTTACCTTGCAATAGGACTGCCCTAAAGAAGACTTTCCCCTTTCTTACCTGGATGAGTGTGATCCAAGTACTTTGATTTTTCAAGCTAGATTATTTACGGAAGAACTAATGCATTTTCACAATCTACTTTATAGACTTCATTTTGTGTGTCTGTGTAAGGAGCTCCACTTTTCTCAGCTTCCTACGGCAACCACAGAATCATAGAAATATCGAATCACAAGATCAACTAGTTTGGAAAAGACCTTCAAGATCATTAATTCAGTTAACCTGACTTACTCAGTCCCATTGCTAAAATATATCAATTAGTGCCATATCTACATGTCTTTTATACACCTTCAGGGATGAGGTCTCCACCTCTTCCACCAAAGCTCATTCCAGTGTTTGACAAAACTGTCCATGAAGAAATTCTTCCTAATGCCCAATCTACATCTCCAGTGGTGCAACTTGAGGCTATTTCCATGAGCTGTATAACACGTCACATGGGAAAAGAGACTGACATTTTCTTGCTGTAACCTCCTTTCAGGTAGCTGAGGAGAGCAAAGAGGCCTACTTCAAATTCAGTATGGTTTAATGCAACATGGTTTGTTAATGGGACTGTTTAGGTCCTGTTGTTAGTTGGAACTGATGATCTTGGAGGTCTTTTTCAGTCTGGATGATTCTGTGATTCTATGATCATTTTAGGTCATTTTTCTGTGACACTATTTTTGAAGCTTCTGTATCACTTTACCTTTTCTTTCTTCACAGCACTTCACCCTTCACAGAATCACAGGAGTTGGAAGGGACCTCAAGAGATCTTCGAGTCTAACTCCTGTGTTAAGCATGTTTCCTACAGTAGGTCACACAGGAAGGCATCCAAATGGGTCTTAAATATTTCCACAGAAGGAGATTCCACAACGTCTGGGCAACCTGTTCCAGTGGTCTGTCGTTCTTACCATAAAGGTTTGAATGGGAATTCCCGTGTTCCGGTTTTAGGCAATTGCTCCTTGTCCTATCACTACACTCCACCAAGAAGAGGCTGGCCTCTTCCATTCAATAGCTCTTATCCTTTAGTCTGTGTTTTGTAAAGGGATGATCACTGAAATATCACTTTTTGCTACATTTCTACTCCTCTTTTCATTTTAACAACAGCTTGGCTATTGTTAAATTCTTTTGGTTGTTAAGGTCAGGATTCGCATGCTTCCTTCTCATTATTCTTGTACAGTTGTTACAAATACTGCAAATGAGAAATATGCTCTAAATCTTGTATTTTTAAAAGGGAATGATTTTGTTCTTTCTTTTTCCCTCACTCTCAGAAGGAGAAAGAATAAGTAAAACTTAAAGTCCTCTATATCTTCTTCTGAAAAATAAAAATCTGGAGGCAAAAACTTAGCTCAAGAAGGGACTAAAATGGACATTAACTTTTAACTTCAGGGATTAATTTTGACAGATTACTTGTGCTAGTAAAAGAGGCTGTTCAGGAGAAAGTTACTGATCTAGATGAGTATTTCAGTAAATGTAAATAAATTTTTTTGTTGTTCAGATAAACACAGGAAAGAAACAATCAGTGAAAAGCTGATAGAACAGGAGGACTGTTGAATGAAGTAATGCATTGATGACATGGTTTTGATATTATTTTCTGTCATTTTTGAAGCCAGATATGGTACTGACTTAATTGGAATCAATTTTTCAATATGCCTGAGAAGAAAAGGTCAAGGAGAAATATATAACTGAAATGAGGTGTAGTTAGAAGGAGAAATGGGATGGAACTGAACTACCAACAAAGAGAAGGATTTATAATTGTTTTGCTTTCTCTAGGGGCTATATTCTTAATTTTTCCAGTTGTGATTCTAGACAATTTGACACAATCTGTCATTGTTGTAAAGCTATTTTTAAAATAATTAAGCAAGTTTGATTTTTATTCTGCAAGCAATCTTTAATTTAATTTACATTTTGGTTTGTTTTGGTATTGGATAATTTAAGTATTCCAATTAATACAGCCAACATTTTTGGATGAGTCAGTGAAAACAATCATTTCATGCTTATGATGCCTTCAATTATATTTCACACAGCTGTGAGTCACTGTTTATTCTTTGTGACTATTTAAGAATTACAGGACTCCAGAACTTCTCTATCGCATTCACATGATCACTTACATTTACTTAAATAATATAATCATAGAATAATTTAAGTTGGAAAGACCATCCGGAGTTGATCTAGTCCAACTTGTTTAACCCACTGTTTATTCACATAATCTGTAGTATTTCCTCCAAAGAGATTCTTGGAAATAATCTTACATACCAATATTTCTTTTAAAATCACTGATTTGGCTGAGAATATATTTTTCATGGGAAACTACAAGATGTATTGAATTTATAACTTTGAAATATTTTATTATCAACTTTTACTATAATGTTATTGAAATTATTCAAACAGATAATGTCAATATTTATGGAATATATGTATACTATTAGAAGGGTTCATAATATTACTTTATTTATTGTTTGATTTTCATGGCATTGTAAAACGAAATTGAGAATATAATTTTCCAGTTCTGGGGAAAAAAATACAAAATGTTCTTACAATCTTGGAATTTCATACTGATTTAAATTCTACATTCGAATTGATCATCTCCATTTTTTTCAGCATATTAAACCTGAGAAGTGCAGGTAGAATCTTATTATAAATTTACTCATATCCTTTACCACATTACTGAACTTGCAGGAGTTTGAACACAACTGTCGTTTCTTGAATTCAGTGAAAATCAGCTGAACTCTTTTGAAGTTGAAGTAATTTTAAAAATTAAGGTACCAACTTAAGGTGCCAAAGGGAAACAAACAAACAAACAAAAGCTGTACTATTTCAAATTGAATATAGCACTGTGAAATTGCCACATTCTCAAAGCATAGCAGTCAGTGGTTTGAAGTCAACACGGCAGCAGGTCAAGACTCAGCACTGTAGTCAAAACTGTTTAATTTCTCTACTGTTTATTTTCTCATACTATCTACCCTTATTAAAAAGGTAGAATGCACTTTCAGCAAATCCACACTGCCTACCATGTTAGAAAATAATTAATGTGTAAGTATACCAGTGGCAATTGCAATGCCTGGAACAGATTAGAGCTGTATCTGTAGAGTAGATAACATAGTGCCAAATGCTGAATTGTTTTTAGGCCAGTCCTTGGCATGCTTTTGACATATTCCAACTTGCACACTCCCAACTAATTTCTGGGCATAGTGGAAAAGATAGCATAATCAGGGGGCCACTCCCTCTAGGCAATTCATGTGCAGCAAGACGGCTGTAGAGGGTAAGAGAGTTCAAAAATATAGATAAAACTCATTTGGAAATACTGTTCATTTGCCTGACAGGTTTTGCTTATTGAAGGAGCTGCAAAAGAACAACCAGGGAACCACAGGATCACTACTCAAAGCTACTCATAGGTTTTGTTACTTCAGTTTCCCTCTGTGTATTCATCAGACATCAGAATGAGATCACAAAATAATCAAAGGGAAAAATTAGAATACAGAATATAAAATACAGAATACAGGAACACATTCAATTGTGCTGCCAGGTAATTGTCAGTGCAGCTCCATTTGTGCAAAATGGCTACAATCTCTTCACTGTTTTTGGTTCTTACTGAGAAGCACAGCCAGCAACTTTCTGGCGCAGCTTCTGCTCAGAATGTGCAAGTTGCTTTGGATGCAAGATTTTTCTTTTCCAGAGGAAAGACACGGTCTTGGATTTCACATGGTCTTTTGTCTTTTCATAACCTTTTGTCTCTGCATGGTCTTTACAATGATTTTTACTCATTTAATCAATCTTCGTGTAGATCACATTTAGCTCATTTATTTGGTCTTTACATGGATTTTACTTTCCAAAGTAAAGACATGGTCTGTGGCACTTCAGTCACATGATGGGGTTTCACAGCTCCATTATTCACAGCTCTAACCTATTCCTGTTTCCCTAAGAAATCCACCTAATCTCATTCCCTCTTCCCCTCAGTTTGCAGTCCCATCTTTTCCTTTTCAAAAGCTCTGGCTTCTGTCACGTCCCTTTGCAAATCATACTAATTCATTAATAGGGAATAAAATCAACCAACTTTCCAGTTTTGCTTTCTACAAGTTTAGCATGCTTAAGGAATCTGTTAAATGTTGGGGCTAAATAAAATAAGCAATGGGACTGTGTGCCTAGAATTGGGAAACAGAAGAAGAGTGGGTTAACAAATGATGTCCCCTTCAGCACAGTTTTTGTTGGTAGTATCTCCCCTGTTTAACATGGAACTGCATCTCAAGGAGCCATTCAGGCAGAAAGATTAAGGACCTGAATGACACCTTTAAGATCTACAGCACCAGAACAATTGTATCATCAAGAAAGTTAAACATGCTTTGCTGTTGGCTGTGCAAATTGCTACTAGTAAACATTTTGTTTCACTTTTTCTAGTGAAGAAGACTGTGTATAGTGCAGATAAAAGAAGTATATTCATCTGCCATCACACTCTACAGAGAAAGTTGACTGAGTTTACCCCCAAAAGAGAATCAACAGTAGAGAGTTGCTCTTCTTGCTTGTGTTGTTTTCTCTTGCCCTTTATTCACTTTTCTTCTACCTTATTTATTTATGAATGAAGATTAATTCTATAAATTTCCATGAAGTCACCAGACAGACTCAGACTGTTGGTTGAGAAGTCTTGGTGACGATTCATACTCATTTCCCTTCCCTATTCACCCCTCTTTGCCTTCAGATATTCTCAGACAGATGATTTAATTCAGGTGCTTTCTATTTTATGCTTTGCAATACATTAATCATAGCAGTCTCTAGATGAGTCTGTTATATGAGAATTAGTCATCTCCTATTCATTAGTTCACCAGTAATTTGAGTTGTCTGACTCTCAGTCTGATTTAAGAAAGTATCTAATTATCCCAGGAAGATTTCTTTGAAAACATATGAAAGTATTTTTCAGTCCGTTAAAACTCCCCTGTGCTTTTTTATAGATAATTCTTCCAATAGATAATTGCAACCTATACTTAAATAATGTAAATCCATATAGCTTGCTAGAACATTATCCTTCTCTACTGGAGATAGATGAGTAGCCCCACAGAGATTCTCACAAAAGCTAACTTCAACTTACAAAAGCTCATCTTTTCAAGCTCTCTCTAGAGTCATTGGAGAAGTAGACTTCCAAGGACAAGACAGAGTGGGAGACTTCCTTAGGTGATCTAATCACCCATTACATTAGAAGTTTGGTATGTCTGCACTTCCTCTGATAATAAACTCAGATACTTAAATGTCCTGATTCAGACTTTTATCCCACAGAGTTGTATAAATAGAATCCCCTACAATTTACTGGGTCTGGGAGAAGAGGTATCTTGTATCTGAAGTATCCTGTATTGTGTGCAGATACGTAACTGTGTCTGGTGCATGAAAAATTTCAGAGTGAGGTACTAATATCTAAGTAAAGATTTATGCCAATATTTCTTCTCCTCATTGTGCTCCAGTCCATTCCACTGCCATCTTCCTATCTGTTCTGCCTGACAGATAACTGAGACATAGTGTCCACAATTGTATGTTTAAATAATGAGAAACTGATGAAAAAATTGAGAAACAGCAAAAAAATGTTCAGAGATTTGCTATGGAAGATTCTGTGAGTTCTGCGGAGTCTCATGATATTAGGAAAGGGTACCAGTACAGTGGAAGTACGTATGACAGAATGAAAAGGTAGTCCCCTTGACAATATGCTAGAAAAGTAGTCCACAAATTTGAGGCTGTGATCCCAAGAGGCTGAAGCTCCAAAACTCTGATATTTTCAGTTCCTTTATGGAAATTGCTGAATTAAAACAGGGAATAAAGCCCAGACAAGTCACTAAGAGAACAGACACCTCCAGAAAGAAGAGAGAGAGACAAAAGGAAAAAGATAAGTTCCCTGCTCCTGATACACAACGCTGGATGTTGGAACAAGAGACTCAAAGCAGTGCAAGAGAACATGCAGAACTGCAAAATGGTAATTAACAAACGTAGCACAACTGTTTCCAAACGGGAAAGCTGAATGTGGAGTCTTCCTGAAAGGCACAAAGCCTCACCAAAGTCTTAAAGCAGCTAACCCACAAAGGGAAAAAATTGCATCTGTTTCTGTTTCGATAAACCTGACTGTTCTGCTAAGTTTACTGATGAGGATTAAATTCAGAAAACAGAAGGAAAAGCAAGAGGGAAGCCTTTGCTATCCAAAAGCCACAGAGGGGCTGCAGACAGAGTCTACCTCCCCTAAGATTGAATGGAGGTGGGTGAGTTTATGTATTTACACCTGCTTCATCTAGATGTACAGAAGAACACCAAGTAATAACCTAGGAGATTGTCTTTCTACTCACACTTTGTGTCAGCAGTTAAAGATCATCCCCTTCCTTTTCAAGTGAATGAGGTATCCCATTTCTGACCTTGAATCTGGTTGTATTCAAATGGAATACCCGAGACAAAGTGCAAGTGAGACTGTTGAAATATTTAAAAAACAGTAAAATCTGTTAGACAGCCATACCAGTCACATGCCACAGGTGGTTCAAGGGTATATGTGCCTCACTAAGCACCAGCCCTCTGGGTAGCTTTCCACAAAGATCAGAGATAACAAAATAGTAGATAATATATTAACTCCTTTGAGGAGCTTCTGGTAACTGTGCATTTAATGTCAGTGTTCCTGAGTCTGCCCAGCAGCCACATATGTAAGGTGAGGTTAGTTCCTCCAGAAAATTTTAGAAATTGAAGATCACATAAGTGAGTTTCTTATTAAGTTGCATTTAAGTGTAAGAAAAGTATGTAACAAACTTGACAGAATGAGAGACTTGATATATTCATTCTCAAGACTGAATGAGATTTCTTCTAAGTTCCTATAAAAGTCTACAATTTTTTGTGCTAGGAAGTATTATTTTTCAGTTTTTTGGTGGGTTTTTTTTTTTTTTTTTACTGTTCAGCTGTGTGGAAATAAATCATGTTTTTACTAAAAGTGAAAACATGGTTTATCTCACTGGGGCATAATAAATCTTGGTTAAAATACAGATTTATTTTTTTAATGTAATGATTCTATGTTTGAAAAATGTTAAGGTTGTGACAAAAATCAACAAAAGCCAGGAAACTCAAAGTTAATGTTGAATTGTGTCCATAAAGCACCTCATTAAGCGCAGTCGTTGCATCCCACATGGAATCATACATTTCCAAAGACACACTGAATTGTTTGTAATAAAAGGGCATATCAAGGACAGAATCAGTGGATGATCCTGATCCACCAAAAACTAATCCTAGTATTCCCACGTTCTGTAGTCCACGAAAAGTGGTTCTGTCAAAACTATAAGCAATGAAGCATTCTGCTTTGCTTAGAGTAATCTGGCAAAAAAAAATGCCCCAAAGAAACAAACTAAATCTTGAGTTAGCTTTCAATACAAGGTATATGGTGACAGTGCTCCACTCCCTGAGCATTGGTACTAGTCACAATTTCCAAAAACGTCTTAGAGACTTAAGACCCATTTTTTTTATGTTAAAGGAGATTCTTACTGGAAAAAAAAAAAAAAAAAAAGTTCCTCACAAATCAAGTAAGTCTTATGACAAGATCTCACGCATCAAGCACTTGCACTGACTCACCGGCGAATATGAACTGGAGCCCTCCAAGTTTTTCTGTAGGGTCATTATTGGGGTTGATATGTACCTCATTGCTTCCAGAGTTTGTAGCTTTGAAGTAAATTCACCACACAGCATGCACCGCACAAAGTTTTGAAAAGTCTTTGAACAGAGTTGGAAAGAGAATTTCCAAAATCCCTTCAGCAGGGCAAACATTAGTATAATGTTTAAAAGGAATGTTCTATAATTTTCAACCATATTTCTTATATACATTTTTGAGATCTCACTTTATTTTTTTTTTCTTTCAGAATTTAAATAGTGGAAAAAATTAATTTTGAGATAAAGAAATGTTCTGTATCTCATCTGCTACGCCTGGGAGTGCTCTCCAGTAGGCTAGCTTAGCAAGGAAGAGACTGTGTTTTTATTAGGCAAAAGGGCAGGATAAAACGAGTTTCTTTTTAAAACTTTACTTACCTTATTGTGTGTAGAATCTGCAAAGTCTGAAGCTTAAAGCCTGCAGAGGGCTATGGTGATCTTGGCAGTGAGCAGGCAGGCGATGCTCCCTGAGTCCCACTGATGGGCAAGGACTGGGGGGAACAGCACAGGACAAGTGCTATGACATGGAAGCCAGAGGTCACATTCTTACAGCAGGAGTGGAGAATATTATGTTGAACAACTGCACCCTGATCATCAAAACCCATATGAAGAGTCCAAAATTGAAATATCCAAAATCATCACTCATTTTGAAAAACATAGGCCATCTTTTTCCATCTCCTTCCTCTTCAGCAGTTAGAACACTCTTTGATCTATGGCTGCTTTACATTTTTACCCAGCTAAGAGAGATTAAGCTGTAAGGGAAGAGCCAGATCAGATTGAGTTGTCACTCAGTCAGCAGCTTCTGAGCTATAACATAAGCAGCTTCTGAGCTATAACATAAGCAAAGCTCTTTCGTTACAAAAGCAGTTTTACATGGATATACCTGTGCTTGTTACCTGAATGCTTTCTCAGTAAATAACATCAATTTGTAAGGTACATTTTAGATCTAACTGGTAAAGAAATATCCCAGGTATTTTAATGTTGTTGGTTTAATTTTTATTTGAAGAAACTTACTTGACTTTGTTTGGGATTTATTCCACTAGAAATGGTATTGGAAACACAGACCCTGAGTACTTGTAAGTAGTATGTTGCAGCCAGATTCTAACTCACTCTGCTTACACTTGGAGTCTGCAGGCACAAATTGTTTGGTAGTAGTAAGCAGATTAATAAATGGTTGGTGCTGAAGTATTGCTTCAATTCAGACTTCATTTGCCACCTCTCATAACATATGTTTAGATATGCATTCCTATTTTAAACTCATTTTGACTTTCAGGCCTAGAGAAAGATTTAGGCTGAGTTTAAGCAATCTTGCCTACTCACTGATGTGCTGAAAAGATCTGGGAGTCTCTAAGGCTTCCCGGCTTACACTTAATATTTCCTGCTTTTTCTTCAGAACTCTCTTTAGACCAATAACATTCACAAATCCAAATTCTCTGCTTCCGTTCCCAGAACAAGATGTCTGTGTCCAAACTGCCTCTGGCACGCTGCCCCGGCCGTGCGCTATTCCTCTCACAAGGGCCACAACTTCATGTCAGTAATTAAACTTCCCACTCAATTACCAGGAGGTTCCAAGTCCTTACCCTGCATTATTAAGCGGTATGAGTGCTGCTGCAATGGGAGAGATAGGTGCTTGAGTGTTTAGTCTGTCCATGCATACTTTTTCTTCAAGGCTTCTTTAAGTTTTGTTGTTTTTTTTTTTTTTTTCCTTAAAAAATAAAGCACAGGAAGCACTTTTAAACCTGGCTGACTATATGAGCCATCTATATTCGCATATAATCATCTAATGTCCTGATTTCCTGCAGTGTTTAACTTTGCAGCACATTCTGAAGTATTTCTTGGTATGCTGGTATTCGTGTTTATTCCAATCCATCACTGAATAAAAAACTCAAGATCCCTTACTAATTCCCATCATGTTTGAAAATCATCTGTTTTTTAGAACCTAAATAGCAAACCAGAACCTAACTTCACAGGTTTCAATATTTTGACCACAGCGATTGGTCTTGAAAAGCTTTTGACAAAACCATTCTTTTTACTTCATCCTGCTGAAGTAGTAAACTGACAAATAATCCTCTCTTTTTACTTGTCAGTGCCAAAATGGTGACTCTTAGTAGGAAACACAAAAGCAACTGAACTAATTCTAGACATGTTTAGTGTTTATTGCTGAGATTTACATTTCCTTGTGTTCTTAAAATACTTCCATTGCATTTAAGCAACTCTTACATAACCAAGAGCATAATCTCATTGAATAGAAAGCTTCTAGAAAAGGTTTTGCAAGCAGGAATGATTAGAAGAATTGAGAGTAATTTAGAAAAAAGAAACTTCTTTGTCCTTTTAATATGATTTTCAATCTTTCCAATGCTGTACTATTGCTATGACTATGAGAAAAGTGTCTAAAGTGAAAATGTTATACACCTAAAATACCAGTTACATTGAAATGCTCCCGTTCTTGCAGATATGTGAATATTTTACTTTCTCTTGTAGTTCTAGTTTAATATAATAATTTCTTCTTCACCTAAACTATTATATAGACCTCTGCACCATGAGATTATATTCCACCTCAAAAGTAGTTGCATTTTGATGGTGGGTGAAACAAGCCATTACACAGTTCAATGTGTTAAAGTGCTCTGAGACCCCTTGGGAGAAGGTATTAGAAATATGTGTACCAGAGGTATTATTTCAAGGCAGTAACTCTGCCAAATGTTCAACTGAGACTGAAGCCTTACAGCTGAGTTGTTAACCTCTGGAAACAGGAGTTTAAACTGCAAATGCTGACCTAACCTTACCTCCAAGGGAGCAAATGGTAATAATGAAAAATTATTCAGCTTTCACCTCCTCTGCAAAGACAAAACAAACATTTTAAGCTCTCTTTCTCCACTTAATTTAGGCATGCTTGTTGGAAAAATAATAATTCCTGTGCTTAGTAAGCAGTATTTCAACTTTCTGACTCCTATACAGCAGGAAAATCGTGAGGGCAGGGTACTTTCATCCTTGCTTTGTCAGTAGAAAAGAATTCAACTCTTGGCCTGCTCAGAGCCTCCAGCAAAAAGTACAACAAACATCCAAGGTACATGTGCTGGATACTCAATTTGTTTCAGCGTATAAAATCCCAGGAGCAAGCAAGGTGATAGGAAAAAGATTGGAGGCATAAGATGACAGGAAATTTGTTATTGTAGATCTATCAACTTTGGCTGTTATCTCTAAAGAGAAGAAAAAGAAAATATTCTCCAGAGATTTAGTAGACCATAAGAGAGAGGAAAAAAATAAAACCAACCTTGTTCTCCTTTGTAAGGCAGAATATGTTCTGCTTATAACACATCTTTACAAACTCTTGGACGTAGACATCATAAAGCAGCCTCATCTGGTGGGACTGCTTTTATTCATCAGAAGTTGTTGCTGTATGTAGCAAATGCTTTATCTCTTCTTCTCTAAATATCTGACTTACAAATTGAGTGTGATAGTCTGCCTGAAACTCACAGGAAAACAGTCTTAGCTACTGATTACTGTAGTTACTGATTACACGTAGATAAGGCGAGGAACAATATTACTTAAATGATAGTATTCACCAGGTTCCCGCGCTTTTCCCTGAACTTCTTATTCTACCAGGAATTGGACCAGTTGGTAATACAAAATGTGGTTATTATTATGCTTTCAAATCAGTCAAAACCAAAAATAAAGCAAAGAAATGCAAAATAATTATTATTGCTCCATCTGCATAGTCTGTAGTCCTATGAGGTTTACAGAGGTGCTACACAGAAAAGCAGTGCAGATTTTCTTGCCCTTTTTTGGACAAGAAGACAATAGGAATAAAAGTCTGGTGCCTTTTTAAACCTTGGATGAAAAGTTTGAATGAAGTTTACAATATTGTATCTATTTTATTCCTTTACTGTATTTCACCAATAAAGAATAGTTGTTTTAGTAGTTTTAGTCAGACATCATTACTTTTAAGCAGAGGAACCAGTATAATCTATTGACTTAAACAAACTGCTCATTTTTAAACCCTGACCTTGGAAACAGGCTGTTTTCATGCGACAGTTTTTTAGACATTGATAATCTCAGATAATTATTATTGACATTGATGAAATGGTTCAAGAAATTTCTGTCCATACAGAATAAAATATTTCTGAGTCAGAATCTCCAGATACCACAAAATAGTTATATAACCTTCATTCTTACTTGCTTGAAGTAACCAGCAAATGATCCCTACTTCCCTCTGTTCTTCCCATCTTCCTCCGCCACAAGTCAATTTCATCTTTCAAAAGTCACAGTGATATTCTTTCTTTTCTTTTTGGTTGATTGGTTGTTTTATTGTTTTGATTTGTTTTTGTTATATCTATTTATTTATTTTTAATTTATTTATTATAAATTTTGACATTTATTTAGTGGGATGTATTTACTGGAATGGGGCATAAAGTGAAACGTTGGTCGCATGGAAACAACAGCAAAATCAGTTCTAGCTTTGGTAAGGAGGAAGTCTGTGTAGTACTTGAGGACTAACTATGAATTTTAGTGTCTTCATCCTAACTAAATCCAACCTTTCTTTTGTGCTACATTTCAATTAATGCCCTGGTATTAGGTTTTCTTTTCTAAGGCTAGGGAGATGCAAAGATCATAATATCAATTAGAACACTTTTTATTAACTAAGCAGTAACTGTTAATAAAATCTGTAGTTACTAATAGCAAATAATTGTGCAGTAAATTCACTTACCTTTGCTCTGGACACAGGAGAAGTGGCTCATCCTGACATGGCAATGGCATCTGTGCAGTTGTTCAAAATACTCCCAACGTTCCTTATCCCACCAGACATTCACATAAATGCAGTCCTGCTTCAGAAAGATGGACCACTGCTTCTTGACAAGGTCCCTTGCTGCTGCCCATACATGCTGGTGACCTCCTATATTTTGTCTGGCCTTTGGTGCCTTGAGTGTCTCCATTCTTGGGGATCTGGTGGAACTACTGCTTTCTGGAGTTCTCATTTCTCAGGAATATCATACTCCTTCTCAGCACATTTCATTTCCACAGTTTGGCCTGGAGATTTCTAGTAACTGTATCTCTACCTACACATGAATGACCAAGGCACTCTGTCATACAGAAGGGGATGCTATGGAATCCTGTACTCCCCAGCCACACCACAGCTTTAATTCTGCACAGAATACTGAAGCTTATTTATTTGTACTCATATGTATGGTACGTGTATGAAACAGAAAACATGCTTATGAGCTAAGAAATATTTTACAGCTTTGAATCTTGTATTCAAAAATATCTTCAAGTGCTGACTGTAAAAGTTTCAGGTGATCCCACAAGAATATACAATACATTCTCTATATTACTCCTCCACAATGTTCACTATCAACAACAAAAACAAAATTAAAGACAAAGACCCATTTATTTTCTGAGACCAATCTGAATTATCTATAAAAATTAAAACATAGTTTAAAGTAAATGTAATTTTTACACTTCTTTCAATTCAATTGATCTAGGTTACATTTATATTAGAATATGAATCATAACAATAGCTTAAATTATAGTAACAATAAAACCAAATTATCTGAAGTGCTATATTTTCATATTTGCCATCCCAGTCACTGCCCCCTACCATTTCTCCACCAGGGAAAAGTCAGCTCTCCTGTCAATATCTTTGTATTACCTTTTTTTATAAAACAAGAGACTAAAGATAAATTTTTCACATGTAATACATTTATGAATCTGATTTTATTGGAATTAGATACTTTAATTCCCAGCGGTTATCATGAGGCAGAACCTCAAATTATTTACTGTTCTGTGGTGAATTATTATCTATATTGATCTTCAGGTGAGTAGGATTTTGGTTAAAAAATCTTGAGTAAAGTGAAAAAAGCCATCTTGTAGAAAGAGAAAAGCTGTTTTATTTCTGAGAATAGTTTGTATTGCTTTTATTGCTTTTTTTTTTCTTTATTTGGTGCCAGAGGAAAATATTTAGTTTATTTCAATATGACAACTCATCACAGCTATACAGAAGTTGGAATATCAGAGGTACACATGGCAATAAAATAGTGAATATTATTAAGTAGATCTAATTCAATCAAAACCAAATTCTTCACCATTTTTTTTTTCTAAAGTTATGGCAGCAAATCACCATGGTGTTATGGTATTAAGCTCTGTCAGATCCAATATTTGAAACGTGCCAGAAACTGTAAAATCCTTCTCAAGAGATCTTCCAGCTTGCTAAGGATCTGTGATCAGGAAGATTTCTTCCCTACTCTTTGCTGCTTGATTCTTCAGGCAGTTTCCCAAACATTAAAAAAGCTCAGAAATGCCACAAGATACATTAAAAAAGGAAGTAATATCTTTACTAAGCTCATTCCCATCAGAGAGCATTTCTTTCCTTTGAGAGGATCATACTTCTGTTGGCTACGTGCAGAGAATGCAAATGGGAAAAATCTGCTTGAAGAAACATTGTCAGAAATGGCATATGCTGTGCAGACTTCTAAAAAAACTTCCAATTACTCAAAGACTGCATCAGGCAGTGCCTTACGCATATGTAAGGTACTGTTGTACCCTAACAGTGTCTAGCTACTGCAGTAACTTTTGAACTCTTAGTAGCTGCTAAGATACAGAGCTCAAGTCAATGCTCAGAGGAGAAAACTAAAAGTATTCTTAGTACCGTAAAGAGGTTGGAGGGAATGAAGACACACTGAAGCACAATAACACTATTTGATTGCACAGATCCACAGGTAAAAAATATTTATTTTCAACATAGTCACCATCATTAACTGTGCATTTTCACAAGTGATGAACAAGAGCCTGAATGCCACGCTCATCAAAATCTGCACCATCAGAGGTGACTCATTATCACTGTTGTCACTGTTGCAATGTACCACCCACAAACTCACTGTGCTCACATTCACTGTTTGGTTTCCATTAATGTTTAGCATGCATGAGTGAATGCTTATGGGTACAGTTTTTTCCACACAGAGGAATTCAGTTCCACACCTTTACGTCATACATGCTTTCACATCAGATGGCATTTTTACAGTCTATTTCTCTGCTGCACTCTGTCACACAACACCAAAATATAATAGAATATTGGCAAGAAAGTTCAACCTCTACTTCCATACCACCAAAATCTGCCTCTGACACTGTGGGCCAACATAATAAAACAGGAGACACAGCTTTCAGATCAGCCTTTATAAATATCAACCTTTTATGCAGGTTTTATGCTTTCATAAGAGCTGAGATAATACATTTGAAATAAAATTTTGCTCCTTTTCTACTTGAGCATTTTCATTTTGAAAAAGCCTAGGACATTTCAAATCATATAGTCCACTCTCTGTAGTGAGATAATCACTTACAAGGTGAGACAAACAATTTCAAGAAATAGAAAATGAAGGAGACAGCAAAATAGCAGGAATTTTTCTGTCACAATAGTCTCTCAGGCTTTGACGCATCAGAAAACCTTCTGTGCTTAATATTGAATGTGCTGGCAAAAGTTCCAAATAAGACATCAGGAAAGGTAAATGGATTTTGGTGGTGGAATAGTTTGTATTAACTTATCACCTTGTAATTTACTGAAATATCTTACAGAGAATCACAGAATTATAGGGATTGGAAGGAATATTTCGAGATCATACAGTCCAACCCCCTGCTAAAGCAGATTTGCTGGAGTACTTTGCAATAGAAGGCATCCAGGCAGGTTTTCAATGTCTCCAGAGGATGAGACTTCACAGCCTTGCTGAACACAGTATCCACTGCTCTCCACTCATCTAACCACCTGGTCATGACATCACAGAAGGGTAACAGGCTGGTCAAGTATGACTTCTGTATGGTGAAAACATGTTGACTACTCTTGATAACCTTCTTTTGTTCAACTTGCTTGGAGATGACATCTGAATAAGCTGCTCCACCACCTTTCTAGGAATGGAGGTGGGCCTAACTTACCTCTAGTTTCCAAGATCACCTTTCTTGCCCTTTTTAAAGACTAGAGTAATATTGGCTTTCCTTCAATATTCAGGCACCACTCCCGTTCTCCATGACCTTTCACTGATGATAGGGAGTGGTTTGGCAGTCACTTCTGCCAGCTCCCTCAACACTTACAGGTGTATCCTGTCAGGACCATGGAATTGTGTTTGTCAAGTTTTCCTATTTGCTATAATTTCTCATGAAAATAATAGGAGGTGTTACTTTTGGGGTGACCTATACATACACTTATGGAACTTTCAGATCTTTCATCCTACAGTACATTGATCACCTTCTTTATATCTTGTGTCCATCTTCTTACTGTTTACTTATCACTGGAGGAGTTGGCTCCATTCCTGTGTCTTCAAGGAAACAACTTAGGTCTCCAGTATTTGGCCTATCACTCGTCCTCTCCGTTCTCAACACCTTAAGGTTCTGGTGCAGTGTCAAATAGATGTTTCAGTATATTTTTAATATTTTCTTTGGCATTGTTCTGCACTGAAGAACAATTCTAATCAGACTATGAACAACTTCCAACACTAAGAATGAGACAATACTTCAGTAACCACAAAAATCTCAAGAGGCTGATGCTGAAGCTTAGTACCCCACCTTGGCCCATTTGAGCACTGATTAGACCCAGAAGCCAAGTGTTTCAGATCATCTGGGTTCCAGATTACAAATGTTTCCGGTTCTGAGCTTCCACCTTGCAGATTTTTGTACCAGACATTCTCTGCCTGTAGTTTTCTAATAAAATGAGCAACTATTCCCAAACTGTTTCACCTCAGCAATGTTTGGGTAATGTATCTCCATTTTATAATAAGGTATACCTAAAGAGGAAATGCATAATTAATTATGCATTAATTAGGCATTTATCTTTGCAACAGAGAGAAGGATAACAAAAGCAGTGTATAGTAGCCATATAAACAGAAGATAAATAGAAGATAAACACAGCATTTCACATGTATAAAATATTCCCAGAAATCTAGGTTCCATTTCATTATTAGATTTTTTTTTTTAAAGAATGATTTTCTTGGTTACTTTCCAGAGGGAGAAGTCACAGAGGCTAATTTCAGATTGCTCAAAGCCTTGGAAACAGATCTATTTATGCAAACATTGCCCTAAAATTAAAAAAAAAAAAAAAAAAAAAAAAAAGTGAGCAGGTCCCACACAGACTCATAAGTAAACGACACACAAGAGAGCTTTACTCCTCACAAGAGAGTTTTACTCCTCATAAACTTCAATCTCCTACAGTTTTCAGAGTTTTCTGTCATTCATCAGCATCTACAGGCTGATTTCCAAAACAGCCAAACTACTCGGCAGAAAAAAAGAACATTGTTATCTAGGGAGACTGACAAACTGTTTTCAGTTTTCACAAACACTGATCAGTGTTTGAGATCCTTCCTCTTTACCTATCTCTAATGACTTCTCACTCGGAGTGTTATGAGTTGAACAATTCAAGAAAGACGTGAGAAATGATCAGCAGGATCAGCAGGAATAATTAGGTGTTTCAGTGTTAAGGTCTGAATGAATATGGGTTGGTTAGACTTAAAAAAAATGAGATTGGAAGGGGAACATGGATAGTTATAGTATACAAATCACTACCAAAGATTGTATCATCAGGGTAGAATAAAATATTTTTATGTTCACAAACAAACAAACAAAACCACTGCATAATAAATATATACCTATACATATAAAGCAGTATATATATAACATTAATAATAATTATTCAGCAATCCACCTTCTCCCATAGCTGTTCGCTTTCTTTCAGATGAGGGTACCTGCTGGCAGCAATACAGTTATTGATCCTAGAGACAAGTGAGATATTTTAAGGTTAATTCAGTATGCAGCCTTTAGATCTTGTAGAGTTAAAGCCCCAGGTTTTGTAACACGATCTTTCCCTCAGTAAAGATTAGTTACTGTAAGAATATGTGGAATTAATTATGGAAACTGGGTTCTTCCATGACTGGTCATACACTATCCTTGGATCACAAAAAAAGCACCCTTGGGTATAGGTGGAGCAAAACAGCAAGTGTCTTAAGACTAAAGCACTTAATGCCTAACCATTTTTTTTCATTTGCACTGGAGTTGGTGGTTGTTCTTGTTCCTTTTGAGAGTAATTCTTCAATATCCTAATATGATGTAATTTTGGAACTGTAGGAACAAAATGAGTACTTATTCCAGGTAGGAAAAATTGAAGGATGCTTAATCTGTTTGCTTATAGCAGATGAAATAAACGATACCCGTTAGTGCAGTAGTAAACAGCTTCTTTTAATCAAGAAGCATAAGACCAAGCTGAAGTGATCTGTACATATCATCAGAAATAAAAGGCCAACCCTAGGATATGTATCATTTTATTAAAGTTTAGTAATTCTCATTTTATGGGTAGCATTACAATGAAGATTATTTATTAAGTATTTTGGGTCAGTAAGCATGACAGATACAAAAAGTTACTGAACCTCAAAAATGTTTCATGGACCAAATGATTCTAATGGCCATCAGTTTCCCAAGAATAATTATTTTCAGCTAAACATAAGCAGGTTTATGAGGGCATGATTTCTATGCCTTTCTCCAGCAAGGTGGATGAGAATTTAGAAAGAGCACCGAATAAAAACAAAATATTACACCTCCAAGGAAAAGCCTTCCTTAAATGGTCAGAACCACATATCAATAGCTTCAGACCAGCTCTTTATCTGGGATTTTTCAGCATGCAAGCTTTCAAGCTGAAGTGTGAACCTTCCTGTGGTTAGACTCCCACTACCTAGAAAGCATAACGACCTATTAATTCCTCAAGTTTGTTCACCTGAAAGTGCAAGTTTAAGAACTAGATTTGTCTTCCCCAGGGGAGGAGGCTGAATCAGGAACTAACCTCAGACAGTATTTGATCTGATCTGAAAGGTGACTGAAGTGCAGCACTGCACAGATGAGTGCTGTCTTTGTAAGTCCTCCCCTTAGAGCTTCTATGCACAATGGTCTCTGACAGAGTTTCTTGGTTTAGTTTGCAGACCTGCAAGCTGAAAGTGACCCTCTTCTTTCTCTTTGGAAGTGTAAAATGTCAGTTATTTGAGGATTTGAAGCTGCAATACACTTTCTATTCTGTTCGTTTTTCTCACTTCTAGTTCAAGGGAGAAGCATTCATATCTTCAGGAGAGATAAAATCTATAAAAAGACAGAAGGCTTAACATTTTAGCTGAAATAAACTGAACAGAGAATCTGTCATAAGACACTTATTAAGATCTTGAATCTATTTTTCAACTGCAAAATTATTAATAAAGTAAAATATGTCTGCTCGTGACAATTTGATCAAAAAGCAAAGCGTAATGTTTTTAATAACTCCATTTGTTTCACTGGAGCCTTCCCTCAAACCAGTTCATCTTTTCCCCATGACGTTCTCCAGATTTTATAGGAATTAAAAAATGGAATGTTTCCTTTTGACTGAAAAAATTCAATCTAATTCTGGTTTTGCTTTTTATGGCTTACTGTTTTACACATTTCAGGATATCACTGGAAACCTGACCCATAGAACAGAAATATTAACTCTTCTTCACTGCTGCTCACTCTTGGAGCATGTTAAGTGGCTACTGTCACTGGACCTTCAGAGTGAGGCAGATCATTTGCCATGGGTCACAGACTCTCACTCAAACCCATATACTTGTAGAAGCCAATCCTGCAGAGAAGGATGGGTGGCCCACCTCTAGCAGTTGTTTTTTGGCATAAAGGTAGCTCTTTTTGCACAAAGACGTTAAAGAAGCTTTCTTAGTCTTCCAGCTGTCATTGAAGTTTGTTGGTAAGGCAAAACAAACAAATCTGGTTCCCTGACCATCTTGTGCTACAGTGCCAAAAATATCTCAATATTCTTCCAAGTTGGCATGATCTGTGAAGTTTATTACAAACAAAAATAAGATTGTGTTCTATCTTGGCATAAATAAGGACGAAAATTATGTCTATAATTTAAAATCTGATAAGCTGAAACTAAGAGAAATTCCAACTCAAAATCTGATATGTTTCCTCAGTTTCAACAAAAAACTTTTATTTATGTAACCCACTGCATTGAAACCAAGAGAATTCAATAGGAAAACAAATGGCATACATAGTTATTCCAGAATCAGGAACACAAACCATACATTTTCACTTTCTGGTCATTATTTTGCCAGATATATTGCAGGCATCCACTTAGTTTTTTGGTTTTGTTTTTGTTGTTTCCTCTAATAAGATTAATTTCATATTATCCATAGAGAAATATGCTAATAAAACACTTCCACAACTGAACATTCAGAAGACCTAATCTTATAACCTTGAGAATTAGCATGCAGTTTTAGCTGCTTTTCTTTTTGCCTTTTCAATGCTAAGTAATAATTCAGCATGTGTGCCAAGATATATTTCCAAAACTTCACCATAACATTAAATATTTTTGTGGTATCACAGAATCACAAAATGACCCAGGTTGGAAGGGACCTCAAGTATCAGGAAGCTCCAACCCCTTTCTGCCACAGGCAGGGCCACCAAACTCCATATTTAATACTAGACCAGGTTACCCAGGGCCCCATCCAACCTGGCCGTGAACACCTCCAGGGACAGGGCATCCACAACCTCTCTGTTCCAGTACCTCACCACTCTCTCTGTAAAGAACTGCCCCCTGACATCCAACCTAAATCTTCCTCCTTCAACTTAAAACCATTTCCCCTTGTCCTGCAGTTATCTACCCTTTCAAAGAGTTGATTCCCCTCCCCTCTGTAGGCTCCCTTTAGGTACTGGAAGGCTGCAATGAGGTCACCCTGCAGCCTTCTTTTCTCCAGGCTGAACAAGCCCAGCTCCCTCAGCCTGTCTTTGTAGGGGAGGTGCTCCAGCCCTCTGATCATCTTTGTGACTCTCCTCTGGACCCTCTCCAACAGCTCCCTGTCTTTCTTGTACTGGGGGCTCCAGACCTGGACACAGTACTCCAGATGGGGCCTCACAAGAGCAGAGTAGAGAGGGATAACCATTTCTTTGTTCAAGTAACTCAAGTACTCAAGTAACAGAAGTGCCTTCTAATATTACACAGGTTGCTCCAAAAATAATGTATCTTATTTACTTCCACAGAAATTGCAACAGATAAAAAGAGCTCAGTAGTAGTATTTGATAGAGAAAATCCTCAGCTACAAAACACTATTTTCAACACAGTCACAACCATGAGCTATGCACTTTCACCAGCAATGAATGAGAGCCTGCATGTTGTGCTCGTCAAAATCTGCACCAGTGGAGGTAACCTACTGTCATTGTCACCACTGCTGAAATGCACCACCCGCTATCTCACTGTTTATTCTCCAAACCTTCAGAAAGCATTTATAAATGTTAACAGGTGCAACTTTTTCTACACAGAGACATTCAGTGACATGCATTTGCTTCATACACACTACCATGTCAGATATCAGTGTTCCTTTACACGTTGTTGCTGTGTGACAGATGGCAACAGTGGGGCAGTCTGACAAAATGGCATTCAATCTCTGTTGCCATACTGACAATATCCAACTCTGATGTCGTGAACCAACATAATAAAATAGGAGGCATTACTTTTGGAGATGCTATCATACTTTTTCATTTATATGTTCGTACAGTTTTCCTACTTGCAGTGCTTCAATACATATTTATTGGCTTAGCATTCCTGTAGGATGTCATAAATACTGGAGTTTAAAAATCTGCTGACGCATAAAGTTACTAAGGTATTCTGTGTTTTCATTTGTACTGAGGAAATACAAAATTAAGAAACAAAGTTGCTCTATGTGTTAGGCAACAGCATCTTACCCTCAGTCCTCTGGAGAAGAATCAGACAAAAGGTGTATAAATATAGAATCACAGAATCATCTAGGTTGGAAAAGACCTTCAAGATCACTAAGTCCAACCATTAACTTGACCTACCAAGACCCACCAGTAATCATGTCCCTTATTGCCACAATCACACTTCTCTTTCTTCTTCATTTGGAAGAGAACTAATAAGCCCAGGCAAAAATTATATATATATATTGACTTAATATTGAAATCCAAAATTGGTCTGTACATATATTGCCAGCACCAGATGAATTACCAGCAGGGGGGCAGAAGTACTCTAGGCCTTGTCAGGACCCATCAAGTTATGAATTTATGAACTGCATTGCACAGCAAGATTTTGAGATTGGATTCCTGATCAGAAATAGAATGAGTTCTTTGATGGCTGTTGAGCCAGAGTTAAAATCTAAGCATTTTGATTTTCTAGCACAGAAATTTGCTAAAGATGTTTTGAAGTTTTGAAGTTTCTCCAAACAATTTTTCTTGAAGCAAGCTTGATGCCTCAGGTGAAAAATGACATTAAGTCAAATGGCATACCTGTAGAGGCCATATAAGTAAAAAAGAGAGGTCGCAGAAAAGAAAGAAAAATTAAATACTAAAAAAATAAAAATAGAGACATCCACAAGAAGAATTAAGCTTACTACAGAAAGGTTTGAGAACTACCCTAAATAACAGGTAAAATTCCAGGCAAAGTCTGGGAAGAACTAAGGCAAGGAACATACTCAGAGGGCACGGGGAGTGGGGAGAAGGGGGCAAGGGATGTCACTACTATTGCTGGGCTAGAATATGAACTTCCTCACCACTGTCCCTGTATGCCTTCAGCCTGGGAATGCATTAATGGAAAAGCAATTCCAGGAATTTTAGCTACGCAGAGTATTACACTCTGGAAGGTGGATCACTAAGTGGAAGCAGCACTTGTGTTTACAATGACAGCAGATAATAAAAGCAAGATAAGTATTTGAGTTGGTTGCACTTTTGAAAGGTATTTCTAATTTGTTTCCTTGAAACGTAACTATGGGTGTTTGATTTCTTAAGAAAAAAAAAAAAAAGGAACCATCACAAAATGAAGACGAATATGTCTCTATACTTCTAACATGCAGGTGCTGAAATAATTCTTTTGCAGTGTAAACACTCACAGTGCCTGAAGTACAGCTTATTGCAGCAAGTTGATGGACACCAAGAAACACAAAACAGTGATTCATCAGCATTGAGAAGCTGCAGATTTAAGCCGGAGCAGCAGCTGCTAACAGGTGCTTCGTACTCTAAACTCTAATATTTGTGCTCAGCCTTTTCTCTTTGCTTGGAATGGAAAATTTGACATTAACGCTCCCTGCAAATTTTTCACAGTTTAAGTCCTTGTGTGATTCTGTTGCATTCAACGTATCCTGGATTAGGAAGTATAAGAGAGAAACACAGGTGCAGTGCATACTGAACTATGACAGAAATGGCCTGAAAGTTATACAAGCTAAGAGGGAGGAATGATTCCTCTGCCACAACTTGGACAGGTCAACAATCAAAAGAAATAATGAAGATTCTGGCTTCACATGGCCAGGGGTGACTTGCTGTCTGAAAACACAGACTTCTAATGGAGTTTTTCTATGAAAGATAGCAGAGACAAAACTACCTTTCCAGTGGCTCTACACTAAAACAAAAGATGAAATGTAGACACTATCATACAGTGCTGCAGGTTTCACAGTATCATTCCCTTACAAAAGAAATAGATGCAACACCAGCTTTTTAACCAACTCTAGAATTATTTTTTACTTACAAATATCTGTTCCTGTTCTACTCTAACTCTGAAATAAAAATAACATGAAAGTTAACAGATTATAGAACTACAGAGGACTCTAACAAGTAGAACATTTTATTGTTTTTTTATTTCTGTGGACTGAGACAGCTTATTAAGGTTAATAATAATAACCTTTTAAGAAGAAACAAGCTGCATGAGAGTATAAAGTGGCCCTCATACATGTAAAGAAAAATCAAACATTATGTTCATTTAATCTAGCACAATAATTGGGTCTGGAAAAATAGTTTATGAATTAATTTGTGCTAAACCAGAAGAAATTTTATCATTAGAAGCACTGACATAGAACTAATTGAATAAATGTATTGTATATCTGACTGCCTTAAATCAACAGGTTTTTCATTTAAGTTAAGGATTATTATTCATCTGAATATAACTATTTGTGTCTGTATGTCTACACTGGAATGGCCATTATTGAACAATCATAATTTTACAAAACTTCTCAATTTTGCCCTTATTGTTAGAAGCATTCAGAGCAATAAATAAGTACATACATAAATACAGAAATAAAAAGAAATACCTACATAAATTCACATTAACTACCTTAAAAAGGTCAATTAAAATGACTTCTTTGGAAAAGAAGAGAGAAAGAGAAATTTACTGTAGATAAAATGTTGCAGTGAATCTCAGGATATCCAAGTTCAGTTCTCAGATTCTGAGTTGCATATGTCTTTATTGAAAAGTTACCAGAGTTATTCAATTTACCCATTACAAGTTAGACTTCCTCAAATTAGTGCTATCCAGAACTTGACATCACATTCCAGTTGCTGTCCTCTCTTCATTTCATTTGCATTGAGGCATTTTTAATTTTAAAATTAAAATTTTAAACTGACCCACACTAGGAATTTTTCTCCAAAAAATTATAAGTGCCTTTCTTTTTCCTTTCTATAATCAACTGTTGGAATTTCCAGGTGCTAATGGAAGAACTCGGTCATTTAAGTAGCTTTACAATGCATTTGTGTTAGTGCTACATTTGCAATTAGCTTTTACTACCAAAGAGTCAACCATTTGGAATTTAAAAAGCAATTTTATATGAGTGAGCAGACATACTTGTGGGCACAGGATCTTGGACTGGCCACAAACTCTGCTTGGATGAACCACCCTACTTGTACAGGCTCAGGCAATAATCTAATCTCTTTGTACCGCAGTAATTCCATTTAAGAAATGAAAATGATTTCTTTCCCACATACATTATATGCTCAATCTGTTCCAAGTCCTTGAAAGACCAAGAAATCAGTTGGTGTCAATGTAAAAAATTTTTTTCAATTATGCTTATAACAGACTTTGAGACAAAGGATGTTGTCAGTGAGAAAACTATCCCCTATGGTGGAATTTGCATTTTGATTCAAAGTGTAAGAGCTTATGTATAGAAGAATTCTCAGAAAGAAGTAGAAAAAAAAAGAAAAATCAAAGTTTTGTCCGCCTTCCTTCTCTATAGTGGCATGGTTATTTCTCTATACACAGTGCCCAGGAAAGAGGAATAACCATATTAATGTTATCAGTGCATATTTCAGACTAGGTACAGAAAAGGGACTGGATACTGCACTGAAAGCTGCTGCTATATGAAGTGTCCTACAGGAGAATAAAATTGATTTGTTAATTCAGTATCCATGCAATTAAAAGGTAGCAGGAAGGGCTTAGCGAGCACTGTCTTAAGTGAACTGAATAATACTTCACACCTGTTTGTCCTGGATGTTGAAAAACTCACTGCTGTCCCCCCACTGTAAAATATTGCAAACTCAATAAACTAGTCGTTTTGCATCAATATACATTATCAGATAAATGCACTGGAAGTGAAAGAAGAGATACAAGTCCAGAAAGTACATATTATTTTATGTATATTGCAAGTGTTTCTTTGTTCATCTATTGCCTAAACAGCTGTAGTTTGTAGAATTTTGACAAAGGAAGAGTACATGTGTAGTTAATACTCCACAATCCCACTGTTTCTTTTCTTTCCACACAAATACAATTGAGTCATTTATATGCAGAGCTGATGATAGCTATTCATATTAATATTGCCCAACTCCACATGTGTTCTAGTAATTCATTAGAATTACTGATGATTGATAAATACCTCACTGGAGTCCACGCAAGACTTACATCGGCTATTGGGGGCAAAAATGTCAAGATTTTTACTCTTTTACCTACATCAACTAATGAGCTCCAGAATACAGAAGAAATTCCTCTTATTAAGTCCAAGGGCATCAGTTTGTACTCTGTGTTCCTTTACTTTTGGGACATGCCTGGATTATCTTCAATCTCTGTCCTGTCATTACTGTATAGTGGACTTACTTATGCTTTCCTGTGTTCTTTTTATTTATACAGCTGAATAACCTTTCGCTATTTGTTTAATTTCCTTTGCAAACTCTGGCTCAGACTGACTTTTGGCATGTCTCATGTTATCTCCGTACTTCTTGATCTTCTAAACATAATTGTGTTGCTGAGCAGGACCTTTTCCTGTTACTGATAGGGTGTCTACTTACTCCTGTGATTTGCTTTGTGGTGATTATTCATCCAGTTAGATCTGGAGTTCTATCCTATAATATCCCCAACTCCAGAATATAAACTCCATGTGGTTTTCTGTACTTTTCACACAATAAGATTTCAGGGTGCCAGTTGCTACTCCCTGATCTTTTCAGTGCAACTGATTTCATAAATCTTAACATCTTCATTCACACCGCAGATGCCAGCCACCATGATATTTCCTCAGAAAACAGAAAACAGCTTCTGGCTGCACAGGCAATCATGAGACATTTTGTCTTCTAAAAAAATGCAAGTACCAGCCCACTGGTCAGATGGCTCATCTGCCACCTTCAGCTTTTTTGAATTGCACACTTGCTGTAGTCTTAGGCAACTTGTTTAGTAACGTTTGCCCCATCTAACCTGACCTCTTTGGACGTATCAACTTGCCACTGTGGAGGAGCCATAGACTCCACAGACTTCATAGACTCCTGTAACTGAAGTCTGTTGTATTTTCTTGTGCTTAACAGAACATGAAACACTGTTTTTCCATACATTTGATATTTAAAGTATCATATTCATAGTATTTGTTATTGTAATGTCCTGTCAGAACCCAGAAATTTTAATGGTGAATTTATATCACCAGACAGCTCTTTCTATCCATCTGTATCCTGTCTACAACCAAAAAGGAAAATTCATCATGCCCACAGACTGCTGACCCATTTTCCTGAGAATACCTAGGAAATAAGTAATGGCTAGTATTTGCTGAGGTCATGTTAAGGAAGGGCTCATATTATCTTTCCTTAGAGGCTCCTCACAGCACGACTACTTTACGTTCACACTTCTACATGCACCAGTTTTACACTGCTGGTGACTCACTCCTTTTCAGCCAGCAGCTGCTTCCTGAACCTTCTGACAAAAATGTTGAGCTCTGCAATCCTCTCATTGCCACTGTTTTCCCTGAGCACTTTCACCTGTTCTTGGCTTGATGAATGAATGTCTCCTCCACCTCTTTCTGCTTCTTCCCAGGCTTACACAGAAAAGTTTTCACATGTTGTACATGGAAGGTCTAGGACTTGCCAGCTGACCCCCTGGCTCACTTCCATGCTCCCTGGCACTGCTTCAGAACCAGTTAATATTCTCTTGGCAGCGCACCCTGACATGCATATTGGTAAATCCCTCTCATTCCCAGGAAACGGGGAGTGCAGAAATTATTCTGGTCACAGCCAAAAGAATACACAGAGCAGTCAGGAGCAAATTGACCCTTGGCTGTTAAAAACAGTGTGCACGAGTCAACGCTTTGAGAATGGACTGCGTGTTGAGTCATGCAGTGAGGGGCAAATGCCACTTCCTAGGCATCAGCAAAACTAATCACTCGAAAAGAATGAGCATGGCAGGCTTCAACACACGATGGAACCATAGCACAGGTATTGGTTTAAGTAGATGTGAGGGGGGTTCCAGTGTTCTATAAATGATGTGGGGGGGTATAACCACCATAATGAAGAATCAGGGTAATAGGAAGAAGAGTAGTGGTCAAGTGTGCAAATTTCACAAATCCCTACAGTTATTCTGTATCTGCAAGGACAACTTGATTTATCCAAATAAGCGAGACTAGGCTACAAACCAATGAAGACTTGCTTCACTGCAATAGGACAGTGGAAAAAACAACTGGAGAGGTGCCCATGGCCCCAAAAGCAAAAATTTCACAAGGTATTTTTAAGAATTCTTCTATCTGCACATACTGCTTGGCAAAAGGACTGAATAAATCTCAGAGCCAATTTTTGTTAAAATGCCACCATCTTTAATGCAAACAGGTTTACTCAGTATACGACCTCACAAGAAGTGCAAAAGTGAACAATTGACTCAGAAAATAAACCTACCAAGTTGAAAATGCAGCATGAACATTAAAAAAAAAAAAAAAAAAAAAAATCATTAAAAGCAGTTCCTTTTCAAAATGTAAAATTTTTTGGACAGTAAGTACTGCAAAGCTTTCATTATCACTGCTGTTTTCATTGTTTATGCCGTGTAATTATGCTTAAGACTAGAAAAGTAAATGGAAACTACTCAGTGAAACCATTAAAACAGGAATATGATCTGAAAAGCAAATTCTAATAAAGCATAAATTTAAATCTCATAATAATCTCATAATAGGAGAAGAACTCCTATTATTTCAGCATATGCAGTACAGTCATGGAGTGTAAATTTAGCTTGAATCTCACAGCTCTGTCAGACCAGCCAATGATCTGAGTATCTTCATAAAGAACAGATGCACAATACGATAACTCAGACAGCTTGCTAAGTTTGCTCTGCCAGTGGGACCCACTTGGTGCAGCCAGAGTCAGAAGCCTACCTTCTCACACTGTAGCAATGGCATTGCTCCAGCAGCAGCTCTCATCTTCCACCCAGCTGCTGCTCTTTATATGCAACCTCAGAAAGAGAGTATTTGTCATGCATTAATTCCAAAGGCCTTAAAGAACAATGGGACCTACTGACTGCTTCTTAGCTGGTCATTCAGCATTTTTAAAACTATTAGAGATAGTAAATCTCTGCTCTGCCCATCCAGCCGTAGATGTGGTTCAGAGCAAACTGAACATTCAGCTCAAAAGAACGTGACATCACAAATATGGATTTCCTAGAAATAGAAAACTTGGATGTTGTAGAGCTGCTGAAATTTTCTCACGGGTAGAGTTCTGGAATCTTTGGATTTCTCTACACTGGCTATGATATTGAGATAGAAGGGACTTCTCTTCAAGTGCATTTCTCTTCAAGCGCATTTTCATTTGAGAGACTTCATTCCTTGTTTGCATTTCTCCTCTAAAGCCAGCCTAGTTTGGATGAGTCAGGCTGTCAGCAGGCATCTGAGCTTCAAGCATGTTGGATCTGCTGTCTTTGGTCATAAATGTCTCTGTGATTTCTGGGAGTTTAAGGCATGGTTCTCTGCATTGCAACAAGCCAATTTTTTCCACAAGCTCCTTGTTAAAGGAATGTAATAGGACTGTAGTGGGCATTTGTGAAAAAGTGTGACGGACTACAATACCAAAATACTAACTTTACCTAAACAGCAAAAAAAAACCATTGCTAGAAGAATTTAAATTAAGATTTTAAATCCTCTCTTTTCTTCCATGTCAGCTGCTGCAGGAATACTCACAGAAAGTAGTACTCAGAGAACAAATTACTGTGGTCTTGCATAGAGTAATATGCTCACAGGCAGTTAAATCTCCCTAAAAGGATGGTCAGTCCCTGATGACAAGCTGACTTGTTTCTCCATCACAAGGGTCCTTGCACTGGCCCCTCGGGACTGGGTGATGCTTTCCAAACAACCGTATCAATGAATTCTTATCATCTGGGGTTTTGCTGCATGTAGTGCAGTAGGTGCCTCTGGAACCTGTACTGTGTTGTTGTAATTCTGCATGTTCCTCATTGGATCACAGATATGAGTCCTCCATTTTTACATATTCCCCCAAACTGTTATTCAGACTTCACAGTCCCACGTCTCAAAAATTTTCAGATTCCTTTGCTGCATGTTATTCAATATTTTGCATTTAAAAAAAAAAAAAATCCCCATTAATATTTCTATTAAATCTGCCACATGGGGAAAAAAAACAGTATATCACTGATTTGGAAGGTTTTTTTGTGTGTGTGTGTGTGTGTGTGTGTGTGTGTGTGTGTGTATTCTTTTTATTGTTATTGAAAACATAACAAATTGTGTCCCAATGCAAAGTAGAGTGCTGTAAACATTTGTAAATCATTATTACATAGGCACATTCTTAATTTATAACTCTTATATTTCCAGGAAGGAAAAGAAACTCTTTATTTATTTTACAGTTATAAACAGTTCTCTCTCTCGCTTAATTTGACTACCAAAGACATTAAAACATCTTAACTGGGAAATAAACTTTTAAATACAAACCTCTATAAACAAACAGCCCTTTCTTAAGTGATAAAATTTTATTCAAATACTCTACATTTCTTACTGCAACAAATCACCATTGTTCAGATACTATAACTGGAGATTACACACACACATTTATGGTCAGGCATCTTAAAGTGACATGAATTTCCATTTAAGTGAACCCTACTACATTGAGATATGTGATTATGTGATTCCATATGCGGAGGGCTGTTATTTGTGAGGCTGAAGAATGACAAACTGGATAAAAATGTTTCCCATTTGTAGATCATGAATCAATCAGTTTTCTTTCAGTCCCAAGGTGAAAGATAATAAATGAAAGTTTGATCTGGTGAATTTAGTGAAAATTGTGTAGTGATTCTGGAGTCTAAATTTGTGGATTGTGGTCTTGGACTGACTTATCCATAAATTTACATGGGTTTTTCATCAGTACCAAGCTCGATTATGCCAAAAATAAAGGATTATTGTACCAGATCTTTCAAATGAAAGATTATTCACTTAGTAAAAACTGAGATCGTTTTCCAGAGGAACATACGTTTTAGGATCTGTATATCAATGGAGAAAAAATTCAAAAACAGTTTGGGGAAAAAATATTTTAGCTTGGGATTTTTTCAGCACAAAACCAGACATGTCAATGATACTTTTATGTCCTTTTTATAGTAACTGCAGAGTGAAGCCAACCAATCTGCAAAAATTGCGCATACACCATAAGAGAGCAAATATTCCAATTCCCTGTGCTGTTTGATCTCACAGTCTAGAAGAGAAGCAGAACTATATTTAATGACTCCCACAGCCAGAATTTCAATTTTAAAAACCATCCCTAAGCCCTATTGTTCTTTGAAACATGAAACCTCCATCTCATTTTCCTGCCCAGAGAGCTTGAAGCAGATGATGGCAGGATCTTTCCATTAAATTGCTGACAGGTAGCTGGCTGCCAGTATTCTAGCCAGGAGCTAGAGAGGTCAGGGCTAGAGGTGAATGTTGTGCATCCCCATACAAGTCTTGCAATAGATAAATGCAGAAGAGAAGCCTTTTTGGAAGAAAACTCCATGAAGACATCAGGAATGGAGATTACAGAATGGGGAAAATGTGCTTCATCCACTTGTACTTACATATTAGCTTCAGATGATGAAGTCCATAATTGAAAATGGTAGAAGTACTGATGGCATTTTGTCAGCATCTCAATTACCAGGTTCACAAAGTTGCTCATGTGCCATGTCACTATCAGAAGATGGTTCTCTTAGAAACAGATTTATTTCTTGGGCTGAATAGCAGCTTCTCTACTACCACAGAAGTGTTCACAATTTCTGTTTAAAAGAGAAACTGGGATTGTTTTTATTTCAGCTGGGATAGATTTGTTTGCTTCAGAGTGCCTGATAGGATGCCGTGTTTTGTTTCTGGGACAAAAACAATGTTAGTTGCTGCAGTGCTGTACAGAGGCAAGCCATTCTCAGCAAAGGGCCCAAGGAGCTGGAAAGGAACAGAGTGAGGACAGCTGACTTAAACTGGACAAAGGGATATTCCATATCATATGACATCATTCAGAAGGACTTTTGAAGAGGGTAGGAGTTCATGAGTTCAGCTTTTTCTCCCATATCACTGGGAAAGTGAGCGAATGACTGTTTGGTGCTCAGCTGCCAGGTTAAACCACAACAGAAATACATTGCTGTAATTCAAATAACATAACATTTTCTCCTTTTGGAGTTTCCTCTTCCAGAGATTTTCATGCATGTTCCTATGACGTGGCAGTGAGGGGTAGGAAAACACAGAAGACTACCTCCCTCACCCACTCTTACCCCAGTAAAATCACACACAGGCTAGTGTAGGAAAGATAACAGGAGATCCCACAGTGTTGGTCAAGAAAAGAAAATAACAGAGTCCAGAAAAAGAGATTTTACAATAAAGAAAAGGTGAAATTAATATAGTAGGAATAATAGGAACTAATAATAATAGAAATATATGCTTTCCTCAGGATTCTGCATACAAGAGTGTTACTGTTGGGCTGCATGGAGCACAGAGATGCTGATAACAAGGAGTTAGCCTACATCTGCTGTTTAGTATTCATCCCTATTTTCCCTCGCTTCACATTTCAGTCCTTCAAAAGTTAGCTGACACCAATTTATACTAGCTTGAACTTATTCCTGCTATACCTCCTCTAAAAATTGCTTATTTAACTTGAAATGCAAAACCATTTCATATTCCAGAACCTTAATGTCACATAGATACTGTAAGAAGTGAGGCATTTGCAGTTCAGAGAATGAATTTTGATTTCATAAGTGTTTAGTGATAGGGGAGAGTTTGAAAATATTTCTGTCCTAGACAGATATTTTAACTGAAATTAGTTTGGCCATCTCTGTTTAATAAAGATAAACTTTAGTTCCTGAAACTCCCTGATGAAGGACTGTGTTTTCATAAGTGAGGTAGCTCGATTACATTTTGCAAAGAAGGATTTCTGTCTCTGTCTCACTGTAACATAAATCACATATTATGTACGAATGTATCATGTGAACTCTCATAGTTTTATGGGATACTGAGACAGCTCTTTCTCTCTAGAGCCTGCTGGTAGTTCAATAATGGTCTTAGACCTTGACATTAGTGCCTTTAGGTAATGGGACATGTAACAGCAAATCCTATTGACTAGAAATAAAGGGGGAAAATATAGATGATGAAGACAAATTTTCCTTAGTTACTAATGGAAGAAAGTGGTAAAGTGTGCTCGGTTGCTGATATACAGAGAGCTTGAAGAACTAAAAGGCTATTTACAGTGAAGTGGCAAATGCTGGTGGAAAATTGTTTTGGTAGTGTGTGAGGAAATGGGGAAGTGAACAAAAGACAAAAGAAACAGTCCATGTGAAACTTCCTATAAAAAAATCCTGTGTCAACCTTCCTAACTCTAGGGAAACTGAGTTAAATGTTTTATCCCTCATATTTGTCATTTTTAATTGTCTAAAATTTTAAAAATACTTCCAGAATTTAGTGGCCATTTATGCTATAAAGTCACAGCATGACAGTAGTATTAGATGGGATCTGCAGGAGTATCATTGCAACATGGCATTGGTAAGGTCTTGTTTGGAATATTATGTGCAAGACCACTCATCTATGCTTAAGAAAGTTAAAATAGCAATAGGAGAGGAGGAAGGAGAATTTAGAATGTCTGTCAAGTAGAGCCTTACAATGACATATTGCAGAACTTGAGCTCTTTAGACATGCAAGGTATAAGATGGAAGGAGCATCTGAAGACCTTAGAAATATGTATTTGGATTAGTATCAAGGAAAAAATAAACCCTCATGTCTTATTCTTCCATAAGCTCTGACATAATTACTGAGCAAGATTCTGAGGATATCCACACAGACTTGTGAACTGAAGTTTGTTTTAAGATGAACTTCGGATCATAGTGGTAAGAGTTGTATAACACAGCGAAGAAATGTCTGGGGCTTGAAAGTTGATGACTCAACATCAGTACTCTAAACAGAGATAATTATTGTCCTTACAGATGTCCTTGAGTACTGCCTCTGGCTTCAACTACCAGAAGAGAGGTGTCCAGAAAAGTTTTTCCTACTGTATAGATCTGAATAGTAATTGTCACACCTGCTTTTGCTAGGTTACAGCATCTCAAATGGCATTAGGTGACCACAATTCTCTTTCGAATCAAGCCATGAGTATGGACAATCAAACTTCAGGTATATTATGTGCTGTGTAGGCAGTGATATTCAAGGAACTGAATTATTATAAACTTGAATTGCATCTATACTAAAATATCTTCTCAAAGATTTTGTGTATCACATTTGGAGACCAGGGAGGATCTCCCCCAGATGAATGTTCTATTTTCTAAGGGAGGAAGGTTTTGCTTTTAGCTTTGAAGCAGAAAATGTCCTCCACAGCTACAGGGAGGAATTTGACAAGATTCATTTTGCGGTCATACTGTATCATATTGCTTCAGACTGACGCTAAGAGTAAAAGCAGATGTTGGTCAAGTGTAGACTCTTCTCCCAAGTCTGACTTAAAGACCATTGTATCTATTTCTTTTTCTGTATAAAGAGAAAGGTATTCTGTCTCTGAGGTAGTCATGTTTAACAAATTCTGGTTTTCGGATTGGAGATATTCTCCTTCACCACTCTCATGGCATAGCTGTAGCACTTAGCCCATGAGCATCCAACCTTTTTGTTTGCCTGGGCCACACTGAGCAAACAGGCATTGTCTTGGGCTGCATATGAAATACATAATATAGATAATGTATATAAGTAACAAATGTATTTTTTTACTAAAACATAAAAAACAGAGAGCAAAAAACACATAAAGCCAGTGGGATGTTTTTGTGAAACCAGTGCACCAGTGTCTGGTTCAGTGACAGTGGTTGCAATTCTTACTGAGTTCTCAAGGTGTTCATCAGAGATTTTTTATTACTTTTCCTGTGCTTCATCCTTGAGACAATAATCGTTCACAAATGTACACACAGCCAAAAAGGGTGTGATTGTGATGCAAGGGATATTTTTCTCTGTAAGATAAGTCTTATAAGAGTCTAGTAAAGAGACATAATGAAATTTTTCTTTGAGTTGAATATCTGATTGCAACTCTACACGTTCCATTTGAAAATACACAGGTAATGTATTTATGCTGACTGAAAATGAAGGCACAAATATACAAAAAAAAATTATTTTGAAATCTTGAAACCTATTCTCAGGTTTCTTTATCAAAATGAAAAAGCAAGGCTGCATATTTTTTGCTGTTCACAGGACAAAATGCATGAAATTATGTATCACAACTTGAGTCTGCCAATTTAAGTTTCATTTCATATGATGTTATGGTCTGATAAGTGGATTTTTACCTTGAAGATGCTTGTTTAGCTCATTTTAATGAGTGGTCAAATCCACCAAAAATGCTAAATCTGTGAGCCATTTTTAATCTTCACATCCTGGCACAAATTTTCCTTTTCATTCCATAAAGGACTTGATTTCACTTTGCAAATTATAAAATCATTTCAGCATTTTACCTCAACTTAGCCACCTTCCTTCATGAAAGTAAATGATGTCTCCATAATCAGCATCCGTATTTTTAAGGAACTCCTGGAACTGATAATGTTTCAGCCCCTTGGCCTTCATGAAATTCATAGCTTTGATGATGATTTGCATAACATTATCCATTTTTAAAGCTTTCACACATAAAATTTTTTGATGTACAATGCAGTGATACTTCATCAAATATGATTTACTCGTGGTAATTTCATCATCTTCTATTAATTTTATAAGTACCTCTTTTTTATCAACCATCACCAGGATGCCATCAGTAGCTCTATCAGACATGTTGACAAAGGTTAAAGAAAATCACTTTAATGTATTTTTTTACTGTTTCATACAAGTCATGAGATTTATTTCAGTGGAAGAAAAGAAGCCACTTATTCAATGATATTACATTCACTGTCATTACCTTTAACAAAAATGGCAAGTTGAGCTGCATCTGTAGTACCAGCACTTTCATCTATCACCAAAGCATTTGAAGTTAGCAGATTTACTCTCCAATTTTTTTAATAGATTTTGCTATTTCTTCAATTCACCTGGCTAACAGTCTGATTTTAGAAAAATCTATTTTTTTATAAAGACATAATATATCTGCCATATCTGCCACTTTTCAAATATTGCTGAATAAACTCACCATCAGTAAATGGTTTTGATTTTTTTTGCAATCAGATGTGCTACCACATAATTAACTTCTATAAGGTAGTCTGAATTTTAACATTTTTAAAAGATTTTGTTGAGGTGACAAACTTCTTTTCAGTTCCTCTATTTTGTCTTTACAAAACATTCCTTGATATGCACTGAAATTGTAGCATCTCTCTCTACACAGTGTATTTTCAAATTATAATTTTTGATAACTGACATTATTTCCTTTCAAATTAAGTATAATATCATAATATTTGTCTTGACAAAAATGTGCTCATCTGTCCGTTTTTCTCTGAGCACTTCCTTCATCCTCAATCTTTCTTTTTTGAGGTTCAGTAGATAGGTTGAACTGCTAATGTCAGCAATCACTGTGTTTTACACAAGTGGAATGAGCACATGCCACATGTAAGATACATGGGGTTCGATGTGACTGAGAGTATGCAATGGGCATGAGGGGTAGAGTCAGCACCCCACTGCACTGTCCCCATGTCCAGAGGCCAGATCAGGCCATTCGGTGGGGAAAAACTGCTGCCATACAGGGCAGCAACAGGGCCTGTATTAGTCTGTAATTTTAGTACATGATATTGGATGTGCTTAGCATCCTAGGATATACAGTACCTGTGGAGTCTCTGCAGTCTTTAGAACCAGAGATGTCTTTGGCTGCCGACTCTTCTGTGGATTCTGGCCTTGGTGATCCAGACTGCCTATAGATCATGACCAAGACTGTTTCTTCCAGACATATGCTTCTAATTTTCTGTCCATGTCATTATCATAATCCATACATAGCTCAGTACTGAAAGCTAGGAGAATTCATCTTGTCACAGGGCCACAAAAATGATCCACATAATGGAACACCTCTCCAATGAGGACAGGATGAGAGAGCTGGGGCTGTTCAGCCTGGAGAAGAGAGGGCTCCAAGATGACCTGATAGCAGCATTTCAATAGCTAATAGAGGGTCTATGAGAAAGAAGGGGACAGACTCTTCAGCAGGGTCTGTGGTTATAGAATGAGGGTTTCAAGCTCAAAGAGGGTAGATTTAGGTTAGATATAAGGAAAATGATTTTTACAGTGAGCGTGGTGAGGCACATCGGAACAGTTTGCCCAGAGAACCCAACCCTAGCTGGACCAGGTCCTGGGGACCCTGATCTAGCTGTGGATGTGCCAGCTGGGGAGATAGACTAAATGAAGTTTACAGGTCCCTTCCGAACTCTAAGGATTCTGTGATTCTATGATTTCTGGGGAAAAAGTAAAGATCTAGAACATATGTAGTACCTGGGAGGTTAATATGAAAATGCATACTTGACTACCTTTCCCAGCAAATTAAAAATGGGGTCTGAAGATATTGTTCCTCATTCTCAAGTTCTCTGAGGAAAGAAGATTTTGAGGAGAGCTGAAGCTACTTCCTAAGACAGCAGCTGCTTCAAGGAAAAGACTGGTTGAGGGTCTGTGCTGTCACAGGATTGTGACGTTAAGTCAGAGCATCCTCGTGGGAAATGGCCTGGTTTCAGATATCTCAAACACAAGCCAACATGTAAGCTATGACAACGATTTACCATTGTCCTCACCTGGTGGTGAGGAAACACCCCTGAATTCCAGAGCACAGAGCTGTAGCTGGGCTTTTCTGTCTCAGCTCCAGCACAGGTCTCACCTCAGACCGGGCCAAAGTTAACAGGCTAGCTACAAAAACAGAACAGTAGTAATAAACTAAAGGAAGCAGAATTACAACGGCTATCACTTCTCCATTTTTATTTTATTGATTAGTTACTGGGCATAGAGGCTACTGGAATTTAAAAACTAGTCTATGCAGGTACAAATGTTTCTGTCTATGGTTTGCTGGCTGCTTGAAGCCATCTTCAGGTGTAACTGAAAGGTCTCCTGGATCTCACCCTGAAATGGGCTAAAAGTGCTAATTGAGATTCAACAGGCCTCCGTTGCTTGCTCATCTGGTCGGAGACCATGACTGAATCCATATGTCTGGGCTCTGCAGTCGCTGACATGTCAAACCTGGATCCGAGTTTAGCATGTCAGCAGGTATGTTGATGACTAAGTCCAGGACGAGAGCATCAGAAAACTACTGCAGCTTTCCCAGAGAGGGATACAGAGGAAGTCTAAAGAAGACAGCTGTGTTTGGCTAACAACTGATGAGTGCTGAGCTGTGTGTAGGCAGATTACGGCACATAGAGCATGGATTATTTTATTGCTGTTTTGTTATGTCATGCAGTGTTACTGTGAGCAGTACCCTGAAAAGGCAGTTGAGTCACCATCTGTTCCTGCTCACAGCTCCCAGGAGCAGAGCAGCAGGTACAGGACATAACTCAGGCTTGCTGAGGCAATCACAGCTTAGCGCACAGGCCTACACAGACATCTGGCATTCAAGCACTCTTTTGGAAGTTAAAGAGCCACTTGATTCAATCTGAGGTAGCTGACCTTAAGTCGCATTCAAATTGGACAGTGGAATGGGTGGAAAGGCAATATGCTATCTTTTTTTCAGATGTCATTTTAGCTTTGTCTTTGAAAAAGATTAGTAACAATTCTGTTAAAATGGCTAACATCTCTTTTTTTTTTTTTTTTTTTTTAATGAATTCATTGCATATTTATAAGCTTTGATGCCTTTACAAGGAAATTGGTGACACCTCCTGCTATTTTCTTCATCACAGTTAGATTAGTTTTAAAAGACCTGATTAAAGAGATTGTCTTCAGCATTATTTCCAGCTCCAACTCAAGCTTTCCTTGTTATATGTCCTCTCCAGAAAGAAATAATTTTATGACTCCTGAGAATGTAAAAGGTCCAGAAAACCAAAGATAATTCCACAATTAATGTGAAGGGTCTTTTTGTGCATTCAGTCCACCACAACACTGTTATAAGATGCTCTTTATGCCATGTTTTGGTGAAAAGATATCCAATAGTAGAGATCATTTCAGGAATACAGAAAAAAAATGGATCTCAGCCAGTGTAGGTTAGAGGTAGAAATAGACTTGAATTTTTGGAAATATTCCTCTTTCTGAAATCTGGGAATGGAGGAGTGAGAACACAGCTAGGATTTTTCTCCCTGACTCGCTCTCTCAGTTCATTTTCTTTTTCTCCACAACTTTGATTTTCTTTCGTTACTCAAGGAGGTCCAGACCTCCTTGATTTGTGAAAATCAAGCAGTGCTTAACTGATCACTACTATCCTACTATGAGTGAGACCACTCAGAAGCATATCTACTAACAACGTAGTTAAGTCCACAGTACAGCTCATATTGGTCTTACTCTACCAACTATAGTCAATAGAAAGACTTGCACTGACTTCCCTATGTTTTTGTTAAGACTGGGTTTTATAGCTTGAACTTGGAAGTTAGGACAAGAAAAGCAAACTGTAACTCGTGATCAGACAGCACAGTGTAAAACAAAAGGAAGATCAAATGTAAAGCCAAATTAAATGTTTGAAACATAGAATTTACACCCTTAAATTAACTACTTGAATTAAACATCTAATTTACAGGCACACTAAGAATCATACATGGCAAACTGCTTTTTTCTATTAAAAAAAAAATCAAAACATCATTTAAAAAAAAAGATTAGAAATTCCTAATTCCATTTGGCATAGGGTCTCCCAGTTAACTGGTGATATGAGGAGAGATAATAGCTTCAAGTTGTGCCAGGAAAAGTTAAGACTGGATATCAGAAGAAATTTCCTCTGTGAAAAAGAGGTCAAGCATTGGAACAGGCTGCCTGGGGAAGTGATGGAATCGTTGTCCTTGAAGGAATCACTGTCCTTGAAGGTGTTCAAGAAACATGTAAATTTTCAGGCAGCACTGAGGGACATGGTTAGTGAGCACGACGGTGATGGTTTGATGTTGGACTAGATGACATTAGAGGTCTTTTCCAACCTTAATGATTCTCTGATTCCATGATTTTATGACTGCTTACACAGGTATCATCAGATTGCAAGTCTTATTTCTTGACTGTTACTGTAGTCTCATACTTCTATTTTGCCTTTCAGATTGCCACCTTCCTCAGACCTGTGTTCCTGCTCTTACTGCCTTACCAGCTGATCATTCCATGAATCAGCCAAAGGGAATAAAAGACTGGTTTATGTAAGGAAGAGTTACAGAAGACAACTATTGATGAATCATCAAAGTAAGGAGGTATTAGTCATTAAAATTGTTTTTAATGAATGAATTTTGCAGTGTTAAAAGCAGTACTCACCAGACAATGAGGGAAGTGCTTATGCAATGTGTAGAAATGACATGACAACAAACTTCATTATCTAGAATGCAGCAGAACCTGCGTCTCCTCATTCTAATAGAATTATAAAGGTTTTACATTGCTGTAGTACAAATAGACACAGAACAAAATAAGAGGTGATAAGGAACATTTCACAGAATCACAGAATCACAGAATCACAGAATTGTAGGGGTTGGAAGGGACCTCCAGAAATCATCGAGTCCAACCTCCCTGCCAAAGCAGGTTCCCTACACCAGGTTGCACAAGTAGGCATCCAGGAGTGTCCTGAATATCTGCAGAGAAGGAGACTCCACAACCTCCCTGGGCAGCCTGTTCCAGTGCTCCGTCACCCTCACTGTAAAGAAATTCTTGCGCACATTTGTGCAGAACTTCTTATGCTCCAGTTTTCGGCCGTTTCCCCTTGTCCTGTCTCCACATACTGCTGAAAACAGTCCGGCCTCACCACTCTGCCCCCCACACCTTAGATATTTATAGACCTGGATCAGGTCTCCTCTCAGACTTCTCTGCTCAAGGCTAAACAGACCCAGCTCACTCAGGAGAGACGCTCCAGGCCCTTCACCATCTTTGTGGCTCTCCGCTGGACTCTTTCCAAGAGATCCCTGTCTTTTTTGTACTGGGGAGCCCAGAACTGGACACAGTACTCTAGATGAGGCCTTACCAGGGCAGAGTAGAACATTTACTTCTACATGCCACAGATAAAGAGCAGGTGTACAAATACAAAAGGGAAAGGTAGATTGTAATGAAAACTGACTTCTCACAGGTCTTTCTGCATGCTTAGATGATCAGATCTCTTTAGCAAATACCTATTGGAACTGAGACAGAAAAAAACCCTGAATTTAAGCTACATCTACCTAAGTAGGTAGTGTTTCAAAGAGAGAGAATCTGGAAGGTAGAAGAGTTGGTGACAAGGATGTGATCTACATATCCAATTTAAAGATTTTGATGAAAACTAGATCTGGTTTGATCCTTCTTATTCACTACCCACTAGCAGTTGGAGTATATTAAGTACCTTCCTGCAGCATTTATTCTTGATAATTTTCGTAAAAAATGAATCCAGTTCGCATGTGTCAAGATGATTCCAGATTCTGAGGATGGTGGGGAAATTCGCAAAAATGCTCCTGATCCAAATTAAAACAGTAGGATACATACGTGTGCCTATAGTGTCCACCAAGCTGTATCCTCAGGGCAATTGCATTTAGGAGACTGCACTCCCAACTCCACCAATTTCAAAGTAAGGTACCATTATTAAGCTATTACAATCCACTAGCTGTTATATTTCTTTGGCTGCAGTTTCACTGAAGCCCATAAAACAGTCCTATCTTCCTTTTTGCTAATGGCTTTCTTCAGCACCCGCTTAACTCTGAAATTTTTTCTGGTGACTTCAAGTAATTGTAGAAGAGCCTCCAGGTAAACTATTCACTCATTTGCTTTGAATTGGATTTTTAAGTGACTTTCATTGTTATTCAGGAGTGCTGTTTTGTCTTAGCATCAGTGCAGAATCTATTCTATATTGGCAGGAGCAAACATTCCTTCTGCTGAGAAGACAGGAGATGGTATAGAGCCAACTATATTTTCTGTAGTTCCAGTGCTTTTCCAACACCTTCCAACACCAACACCTTGACAGCTGCTGCTGTTGATCTGACCTAAAGCGCAGTATCTGTTATTACATCTACTTGCTCTGTAGTAACTTTTTTTTTTCACTTTTCCCATGACTAGGTGTATTTTGTATAGCTCTTTTTCGCTTAGTCCAACTCTGCCAGTAGTCTAATTTCATAGCCAAATTAAATATTATTTAAGCTTAATGAAGAGTTAAATACCCATTTGTGTGAAGCCCTCAATCACTCTGTTTCATGTTGCTCTATCTAATGTTTTTCTTCCATCTATGTCCATAGTTTTGTGCCATGACATCGTGAGGCACATAATGCAATGAAGTAATGCCAGCAAAATCCACATCTCTGTCCACAGAACATATCCTTGTTCACTCAGCAGTTTCTTTGCTGCAGTGGATATGGTCCATATCTTCTAACTAAAGTACAGTTCCCCGGAGGACAGTGCCTGCTCTTCACAAAAATATAGTCAGAAAAAAAAAAAAAAAAAAAAGATGCCTTCATCGGTTTTAATGTCTAATTATAACCCATAGGCCACATACCAGGGCCTTCTAACCTAAATGCCTGCGGCTATAGAGACAATTAGTTAAACAAATGTTCTTTTTATTTAGCAAAACATTCCCTATATGTTTAGACATTGAGCTCCTTTTGCTGCAGGTTAACTTTGTTTGAACTAGCAGACAATTTTGTGATTAATTATTTGTCATAAACTTGATGTGTCAAAATAGAAAAGTACCACTGAGAAGCACTCGTGTCAGTTTTAAATGATGAGACTTTCTGGTCAAACTCAGGTCAAAGACAGATGTTTGCTAACCTTAAAAGAATTTCAAGTAGCCACTTTGTAGAAAGAATCCAACCACGCTGTTCTTGCTTAGTTCAGTCCAGGCATCTGAATATTATGCTCCCACATATGCAGCAGGTTTTCTACTCACTGGACTACTAAGTCATCTTCCTTTACACTAGAAATAGTTATCCATGTGAAATGAAGCATCTTCAGTTGGAATGACTGTTAATGTTATTTACACAACATGTTCATGCACTTGCTTAAAATCTACCATTACAGAGATCAAATATCTATCTCATAAAGGTAAACACATCATCTCAAATGTAGACAGAAAAACAAACAGAAGCTCAAAACCTTTGGCATGTTCAGACAGAACAAGTTATCTTGGTCTCTAGTATGCCTGCTCACAGGATGGGATAATAAGTCTACCTTGTTTCACCAAAAATTTGAAACACTCTAATTTCAAAGTATAAAGTGTATGGACTTCCTAAAAATAAAAATTAAAAAAATGAAAAAAATATATCTGCACAAAAATTCAGTGAGGAATGGTTTTCTTCACTGAGATCTTGCTCAGTTCTTTCTATAACACAAAAGTAGGAGAATCAGCAATGTATTGAACATATATGATCCCCTGAGATCTCATGTTCCTTTAAAATAGTTAAAAAATTCATCTTCCTGACGTTCCTTTGAGGTAGGAAGGTAATATTTTCCTCCATTTAAAGATGTGAAAAATGCCATACGGAGGTAATAAGTAATCTATATCAAATAAAATGTCATTGGCAGAATGTATAGAGAACCTAAACATACAGACCTCAGTCTTAACTACGACATTGCCTTCTTCCATAGTGTTCTTCTTTCTAAAGGTATCACAGCACTGAAAGGGATAAAGATACTTTTTTGCCTCATCTCTACTGCTGAGGTTTCTCCTTTTTCTCTTGTTCCATGAGATCTGTCCAGTTATTGTTGTTAAAGCACAGGATAATCATTCAGATCATCACTGGATGTTCACTGTGTTTCAAGCATATCCTCTAATTACAAGACTTTGAATTCTTTTGGCTTTGGATCTCTTTTCATAATGACAAAGAGAAACCTTACTGGAGAATTTGAAGTTTATAGAACACAAAAATCTTCACTAAAGTCATCACAATTCCACAAATGATTTCAATGAATCAGTTTGTTTTTCCAGTGAAAGCACAGTTTGCTGAGATATTTCTAATCATTTATTTTTCAGAAAAAAAAGTTAAAAATCTGGACTTCAATCATGAATTCTTTCCTGAGACATATTGCATTCTCTCACTTATTTCTGACAAATAAAAAAATTGGGAATAGTACTAGAAATAAAAATGGTCTATCACTTGTATTTTATTAGGAAAGAAGTCTTATTCATGGTGAAATTCTTCTTGGAACTTTCTTTGGACTGTAGTGACATCTACAGGTACTCAGAAAATTTTTTGAATGTGAAGTGAAAACGAACCTAAAATCATGGAATCATAGAATCATAGAATCATTAAGATTGGAAAAGACTTCTAAGATCATCTCGTCCAAATACCCACCTGTTTCCACCATGCCCACTAACCCACGTTCCTCACTGCCACATCTACACATTTCTTGAACACCTCCAGGGAAGTTACTCCATCACTTCCCTGGGCAACCTGTTTCAATACCTCATAACTCTTTCTGAGAATAATTTTTTCTTAATATCCAATCTGAATGTTCCATGGTAAAAGTTGAAGCTATTACCTCTTGTAAAAGGAAAAGATCACACTGGAGGGTGAAGAACTTAGACCAGTTTTCTGAAGTTATGGAAAAAATGGTTGAAGGGAACAGCATAAAAATTGAGACTTAAACATTTGTTTATGTTTTCTAGCTGTGTGAATCATGACCTTCATACTCTGAGGTCTTTAAAGAAACAAATGTATTGCCCTGAAACCACTTCCAGATCCTGGACTAAGAATGAAAAGATTCCTCATACTGTGCCGCTGTGTTCAGGTCATTATATATATTATACATTATATTACAATCATGTAAAATGATGTAGCACAATAAATAATTTTTGTTTTTAGGAAAACTTTCTTTGTATCAAGATCTGTGCTTTATCAAAGTTTACTAAAGAGTATGATGAGAGCAAATCTTTTTTGCAGCAAAAGTGCAAGAAAATATTGTTAAATAAAAGCTGTCTGTGGGAAATCACCAGCACAATTTAGCCATTCGCTGAGAAAACCATGACACTGCCAGCCCTGACCTTTGAGTTCTTTGTAGCATGGGGTGGATCCACTAAGAACTTCAGACCCTCCACTGTAAGATGGTAATAGTGTCATTTATATTTTCTCCACAGCATCCAGAAATTTAAATAAGAAAATACAATCATAGAATCATAGAATCACAGAATAGCTCAGGTCAGAAAAGACCTTAAAGCTCGAGTCCAACCATAACCTAACCATACTACCCTAACTAAGAATCCATCACTAAATTATGTCCCCGCACACCACAACCAAATGGATTTTAAACACATCCAGGGATGGTGACTCAACCACCTCCCTGGGTAGCCTATTCCAGTGCTTAACCACCCTTACTGTAAAGAAGTTTTTTCTGATATCCAACCTAAATCTCCCCTGGCACAACTTGAGGCCATTTCCCCTCATCCTGTTACCTGTCACCAGGGAGAAGAGACCAACCCCACTCATGCTCTAATCATCATCTTTCAGGTATTTGAAGCGAGCAGTAAGGTCTCCCCTCAGCCTCCTCGTCCCCAGATTAAACAGCCCCAGTTCCTTCAGTCTCTCCTCATAGGACATATTCTCCAAGCCCTTCACAAGCCTTGTTGCTGTTCTTTGGACCTACTCCAGGAGCTAGGGATTTTTTAAAAATACTCAGATAGCCTTTTTCATTCTAAGCTCTCTCCTTCCTTTGAGTTGTTCAAATTAGATTTATCTGTAAGTACTAAAAAAAAATATGTAAATGTAAAATAATGTAAATATAAAATATATTACACATATGAAGCATCACAAAACATAGCATGGAAGCAACAGATTATAGTAATGCACTCACTCAGTAGTTATTTATCCATATTTTCTTCCTCAAGTAACCAAAAAATCTTGTATAATTGTATACAATCTATTTGCTAATATGCACAAAGGAAAAAAAGTATGTTAACATGTTGCCTTGTATCAATAATGCAGAATGATGAATATTCTGAAAATCAGTACTGAATATATTCAGATATCAAAGACCTTTGCCAGGTCTTTCTGAAAGAATTGAGAAGAAACATTGTCCAGGGACAAAAATTTAATGGTAGTCTAAGTCAGAAAGCTGCACTAACGCACTAAATTATTCTGTTTCCCTCTGCCTTTCAGTTAAAATCAAGAAGATGAACACTAATAAAAACAGTGGGTCATTTCTCTGGACTTTGCAGTCTTCCACATTATGCATGAATCTATCCTACAGCCATTTGGAGAAGCACTAGGAGCAAATGAGCTATGAGTCATGGAAAGAAGAAAAGACATGTCACAGATATTGAAATTAAATGCAAAAGAAAATGACAAATACTGGAAATGTGAGTTGCCTAACAAGCGACAGATAGTAGAACGAGGCAAATGCTGGAAATGGTAAGTAATACATGAAGACAAACACTTGGAAGAAAACACGGTAAAATAAAAGAATGGAAACAATACAGAACTAATGGTATCACTGATCCTAAGGAATTTTGAAAGAGTAAGACAAAAATAGACAAATAAAGCTCAGGGGAAGATGCTAAATTAAGGCACAGTACAAAATAAAGGATCAGAAGATTTACCGAGAAGCTTGATCAGAAGCATAAGAATTGTCAGTGATGGATTGATGCTGTAAATTGCTTTTTGTGTAACTTCCATACACTTTTTTCTACACTAATCTATTTTCTTTCTTTTTCTAATCTTTCTTTTTTTTTTTTTTTTTTCTAATCTTTCTCTCTATATATGTTGATAGAGTTTTCAGGATTATGGAAGTTTTTTTTAAGACATTTGGCCATTACTTTAAAGCTAGGCATCCAAATTTTGATCTGAACTTGAGAAGTCTTAACGACTTGCAGAAATTACACTTGCTAAACAAGACAAAAATTTTACCATGTTCATTTATTGATTACAAAGCGGAAAAGAAGAAAAGAGCATGAAAATAAAGAGGAAAGGGCACAGTCTCAGTTGACATATATGAGTAGAGTTAGATGATCTTCTGATTTATTTTCCTTAGGAAACTGTCACCATGTCACTACTTCTGAGAATGACAGCTCCCAACAGCGCAAGGGAGAAAACAGATCTGTAATTAAGAGCATTATTCTCTCAACTAACCTAAAGCAACTTTGTGAGGCATCTGCTCTGAGTTGCATTTGACTGGATACTCTGTATGTCCTGATTTTGCAGGGAACCAAGGAAGATACAGCCATACTTAAAAGGCAGAGCAGTTGCTACACGGGCACATGTTAAGAAAAAATTCGCTAGAGTGAAACTAATAGATGAATGTGAGAATAGGGGAGATCTTAAAAAAAAAAAAAAATGGAAAAATGGTATAAATGAACTTTTCCAGCTCTCATGGCTATATCCAATTTCAGTACAACTAATAATGGGATTAAATTGAGACTGAAACTTCCATCCTTTAAATAAAAGTTGGCAGCATTGTAGATAGTAGTTGATTTTAGAGGCTATGTATGCTGCATTCTAAGAACAGGGATTTTCTGTTTTAACACTGCAGTCGGTAGCTTTGTAAAGGAATAAAATAAAAACTTGTATATGCATTAGATGGAACAAGACCTAGGATTGGAAACTCGGATTTTTTCTTGATTGAATTGAAGATCTTTTTACATTGTTGTTTTATATTTGCAAAGCGTCTTCATGTGAAGACAACCAAGTAAAGTAATTATCCAAAATACTTCAATATAGATGAGCATAGCCTGTAGAGAAATATACCCTTTTTTCCTTTTCTACTCTGTTTTACATTAACTTTTAGTGCCGTGTCAATACTATTTGTCAGTTGAAATATGGTATGTCAGTAATTTACGTTAACAACTTTTCTGGGACTTATTTGTTTTCAAATATGAGTGAAGGGAAGAGGAATTAATATATATATTTCTACAAAATATAAAATATTTCAAATTAACAACAACTTTTAAATTAAAAAAAAAAAAAAAGCTTTTTGAACTGGGGTCACACTTCCCATGGAGAAATAACATGATTGATTCCATACTACTGCAAAGAGATCAATGAAATTTACAAACCTTTTTAGAACAGAATAGTGAGAACAAACTCAGGATATACTTTAATACTTTTTAACAGGACACTACAGTTTGAAAAGTGAGGACAGGTGAAAAATGAAGATATTGAGTTACAAAAAGTATAACTGTAATCTAACAGATAAAAGATTGCTTTCAGAGTGTAAGCAGGGAGAAAAATAGCACAAAAATAGTGGCTATTTCTGACACAAAATATAGGTTCTGTTTAAAAGTGTCATCATTTCTAAATGGGGGTTTTCTGTACATTGCAAAGGACAGAGACATTAAATCAAACCTCACCAAAGCAATAAAGAAAGATTTGCTCTTTCTTGTATCACCAGCTATTATCATGCACCCATCTGGAACACTTACAGGTCCAAACACCTGACATTCAATACAGCCCCCAACATAAATGTACTGATTTATGTTACATAGTTTTACTCAAAAAACAATGCAGTTAAGACACTTGCCCCTCTGCTCATTAGAGAGAGATCAAGTGAAGTTTTCACTTTATTTGACCTAAGTTTAAGTTCAGAGCCCTGCAGTCAAACGCTACGCATGGACTCATCACATGCAGCATTTTCCTGAAGCACACAGTGTCACACAATGTAGGAAACAACCTACAAAATTTTCTGGTCAGGAGTCTTGGAGACAAGCTTGAAGTCAAATTAATTGCTTATTTCTACTGCTTTCCTGTTGGACCATGCTCAGGGCTGGCTCTAACCTACTCTTCCAAGTCTTCCCCAAGAAATCATGTGGGGGTTCCATACATGATTAACAAGGCCTTCAAAGGCACAATAATCCATCAGCCCTCCCTGGAGCAATGCAGAGTCTGTCTGCACAAATATCCCCACAGTTGCAGCTTCCAGCAAGATGCCTCCAAATCCCACATCCTCCATTCAGCAACCTAGAGGAGCTTTTGGAGTACACACATAAAAGTACAAGCAGATTTTATAAACTCCACTAACAGATACTGTGTGGGTGACATCACAGACTCATTTAGGCTATGTTTGCAAACTATGTATACTAAAATGAAAGAGTGCATAAGTACTGTAAGGACTGCAAACATTGATGATTAATGATTATTTCATTTCATCAAAAAAAAAAAATCCATAGGGAGAAGAATTACAGAAAAACAAACCTGGAGGTAAGTTATCAGGGAAAAAAAATGTAAAAAAAAAAAAAAAAAAAAAAGGATAAAATAAGCTCATACGCAATCTAGAAGATACAGGAACAAGTACACAACATTCACAGACCACTAAATAATATTTTAAGAGTAAATATTAATTTTGAATCTATTGGAAATCACAAACAAATAGCTAATAATTAATGAAACTAAAAACCTGACTAATCAGTTCTAGACTTGTGATTCATATACTGACTTGCTACATCACAAAGATGAAAGTGAATAAAAGTGAAATGAGTAATATCGAGATGCCTTTAGATGCAATAGGCCAAGAGATTGCTGAAAATTCAACCTTACTTTATGGAATTTCATTAATCTTATCTCTGTGAAACTAGTATTCTAGTTTCACAGAGATAAGATTGATTCAGAGAGATTAATTCAGAGAGCATCTTTTCAAATGCTTTACCGCTATATGGAATTTACTTAAGATATATACTCAATTCCTAATTGCTGAAGCTTAAACCCTCTATAACCTGCCTTAAGCAGCCAGGTACTGTGAAATACAATTCATCAATAAAATTACAAGCGATTTTGCCCTCAGAAATAATAGTGAAACACAGACTTCACTGAAAAGAATTATTTCCAAGTTTAAGCATTTAAAAGTTTGCATAGGGGATGAATTACAGAATATTAACGCTCAGCTACTTATCTTGAAGCATGCCAGCTTTTCATTAGATATTGAATTCGCACAGCCAGACTGATGTACCTGGGACTAACTATACTCAGATTACATGATTTTTACGTAAAAACATAAACAAATGGCTTTGGGCATGGCTGTGTGTAATTTCTGTAATTTCTTCCCTGAAATTACATGCAGAAAAAGAAAATGAGAATATTTCAAATGAACTGGAAATCTATATCTGAAAAGTTGCTGCAGCATGCTATAAACTTTCTTCCAAATACTGATACTGATGATCTATTTCAATGAGAAGAAAAGAAAAAAAGAATATGAAAAAAATATAGAGCAAAAATATAGAGCTTTAAACTAGAAGAAAAGGTTTCAATACATATCACTTGTATCACATATTCACTGTATATAGCACTATAAATACCTCTCTCATACAAATGGTCACTAAAACAAAACATCACAGCCTCTGGTATTCCCAGTGGATAAATTCACAAACACAATTAAAACTTGCAAATCCAAGGATGGCACATCAAGACAAAGCATTTCCACTTCAGGCTTCCACTCTACAGTGCTGGAAATCACAAGTTATTCAGTTCATAGAAGCATGCCTTCTATCCAAGGATCTTGATGTGCTTCATAAACTTTAATTAAGCTTCACAGCATGCCTACTGGTCAGGCAGGAATTACATCATTTTCAGAGAAAGCATGGCATGGCCTTCATTCTTTACACTTCTGCTTTAATTACATATTGCATGTTCTCCATAATGATATATCGAGGATAAGTACATAGGAGGAGATCAGAAGGCCCCAGTGTGCTCAACTTATACTAGTTCAACTTTGTTTGCATGGATTTCTTTCTTTTTCAATGATACCTTACTTAGACTGCTGGGTTTTTTAGTTCTGCTGCTGAATTCATACCTGTATACCTAAACTGAGGTTATGGATAAGACACACTTTTTTTTTTTTTTTTTTTTTTTTTTTTTCATTAGAAAGAGTTACAACTTGGGTTGCACTTTCAACTACGGAAAAAATATGCAGGGAAGGCATAACAGAGACTAAATAGATTTGTAAACTAATTGCTGCAGGAGTTGTTCTATTCAAATTCATTGCATACTACAGAGAAGCACAAACAGGGGAATGATGTTGCAATAAACTGAAAGGCTGTAAATTGCAGGCAGGCTGCCTGGTGAACCTGGCACAACACAGGGACCTATGGCCAGGTGTCCAGCACAGGGGTCACAGCTCCTCAGCCTTGTCTCCCAAACATCACGAGTGCCTTAGTAGGAGGGAACTGTGAGATGTCATCCATTTGCTAGCTCAACTCAGGGAGCTTGAGAGGCCTGGAATGACCTATTAAGATAAAGGATGTTGTCTTTGCAAACACGTTGCCTGGCTGTGTTCATGTCAGGCTCAGCAGCAGCAGGGCCTGTTCCCTCTTCAGTGATCATTTCAGCTCACAGCAGGCCGATCTCAGCTAGCACAGCCGAGAAGCAACCTCTGCTTGTCCTTCCTCTTGTTCACTTGGACTGAAAACTTTCCAGAGCACAAATCCTCTTTTTCTACATGTTAGCATGCATGTAGAACAATATGAATGCATTTTTCTTTTGAGACATCTAAACAGCTCAATAAGAAACAGAGTACTGTATTAATAAGCTATCCCTTCCCTCCTTCAGAGTGCATCTTAGGGTTTATGCTTCATTTAAACATAGCATTGCAAAGCAAGCCACCATTTCTCCAGGACATACTGAGAAAATGAGAGCAATATATTATTTAACTTTTGGCTAAATGCAATTGCAATTTTAGTGATCCTGTCATGCATCTGAACACTTCCAGCTGGAAGAAGTGGGGTGGTTATAAGCCCTTACAACAACAAACTGAAGTTTGCTATTTTATCCACGAGAAAAATACATCTTCAAAATAGTTAAAAACAAACTTGGATTTAAAACAAAGTGAGTAGACTTTGAAATGGATACAACCACGAATATGTATGTAACCAGCTCTCCTAAAGCATCTATGATTCAGAGAAAAAAACTATAGAATGTGGTTTGAATGTAGTATATGCAATAAAATCAACCAAATATAAATCAGAAGAATTTACTATGGAGTAATAAAACTCTGTAATAAATGTTAATAACTGAAACAGTAAGGAGAGATCAACATAACTGTTATTAGAACTTAAACAAAAAGCCAAGAAAAAGATATTTGTGGTTAAATGGTCAAAGTACTACACAAAAAAGATTGAGATACTATACACTAGCCTAATTTATTTTAGGTACAGAAAATGTGAATATTTAAAATTGATGTGGAAAGCAACAAATACCAAAGCAAAATCAAAATTGCTGGCATGACATAGTTCCCACTTTAATAGGCCAGCTTTTCTCAAAAGCATAATATCAATAACACTATCATCCCAATTAGCACAGGACACTGCCAGGGCCCACCTGCCACCCACAGATAGCAATATCAGGTTTACTTGCAAGCCAGAAAATGCCTATGTTTACAACCTTCTCAGTATCTTTCAGTGCTAGGGGGCACTCAGAAATAGATTTTTTTTCTAGCTTTTTAATGGAAGACTATAAAAATGTACTTTATTGGAGTATGTTTTATTGCAGAGGCTGACAAGAACCTCATGAAGTTCAACAAAGAGAAGTGCCCTGCAGATGGGGAGGAGCAGCCTCAGGCACCAGCACATGCTAGGGGTATCCAGCTGGGAGCAGATCTGCATAAAAAGACCTGGCGGTTCTGGTGGACACTAAGTTGAATATGGGTCAACAATATGCCTTTGCTGCTAGAAGGACAAAGGTATTTTTGACTGTATCATGCAAAGTATCCCTAGCAGGTTGAGAGATGTGGTCCTTCCAACTTACTCAGTGTTGATGAGTCCACACCTGGAGTGCTGTGTTCAGTTTTGGACTCCCAGAACAAGAAATACCGGATTATATTAGAGTCCAATAGAGGACCTCCACGATGATGAAGAACCTGGAGCATGGGTGTAGAACCTTCTTCCTTGCATGGGCCATACTGAGTGAACAGGAATTGTCTTGGGCCACAGATGCATAAGCCACTCCAAAAGTAATGCCTCCTATTTATTTCCTTAGAAACTACAACAGATACAAGGAGTACATAACACTGTTTGATAGGAAAAACCTCAACTACAAAACACTAGTTTTCAACAATCACCACAATTAGCTATGCATTTTCACTAGTGATGAACAAGAGCCTGAATGCTGTGCTAGTCAAAACCTGCTCCAGCAGAGGTGACCTGCAATCGCTGTTGCCACTTCTGAAATGCACTACCTGCCACTCACTGTGCTCACACCCACTGTCTCCATCAATGTTCATCAAGCATCAATGAATATCAATGTGCAAATGGAGAAATTCAGTTCCACAATATTGTTTCATACACACTTCCACATCACACATCATTTTGTCAGACTGCTTCTCTGCTGCCATCCGTCACACAACAACAAAATGTAATGGAATATTGGTGGGAAGATTCAGCCTCTATTGCCATACCACCAACATCTGCCTCTGATGCTGTGGGCCACCACAGTAAAATAGGAGGCATTAGTATCAGAGTAGCCCTCATAAAACAGATAATACAGTTAATGGATTGAAGTAACAAAACTTATTTTAACTGTAGCTGAACGATGTGTGCACAGCTGGCCAGGCTGGGCTGCTCAGCAATAAATCTTGTCACTTAAAAAAATTATAACACCTCATGGCAATCACAGGACATTCCCCCATCCTTCCTCCTTTCCGGAAGCACTCGTACATTAATTCAGGATAGTGCTCCATTGAAAGTGTCACTTTGGGTCACGCAGTTTTGCTGACTGGAAGGAACTCACTCCAGCGTGAGATGGCCGCAGTGAGACGCTGCCTAATTGGGCTGAGCCTTGCCTGGTGCAAGGTAAGCATCTCCCAGCTCCTCTACTTTGCCGCAGCAGCCAAGTACTGCCAGGAGAGAAGCACGCCCTCTTCTTTCCCTCTTGACAGGTTCATCACAGGGATACTCACTGCTTGCTCAGCTGCTTTGTTAATGCATACGCATGAGCTTGTGGGTTGTACTTCAGCTGAGCCAGAAAAGTGGATCTTTGTGCAGGGCGTTTTAGCTCCCTGCTGCACTGAAAATGGTCTGCAGGGAAACTGATATTGGAAGTCAGATAAGTGACGTTATCTCCCTTTCACTAATACTCTCTTCCCTAATGCTGAAAAAAAGGGGAAAAAAAAACAAAACACCTCCCCAGTCTTTCAGTTCTCAAATTTTATGGAACTAAAGTTTTCTGCTTACAAGTACTGTGTGTTATATGACATAGTTTGCCAAAATATTCCTTTCTATACACACAACCATCTTTTTAAAAAATCCTTCTGCCTGCAAACAGAAAAATTAAGCTCACTGCTTACAGGCCACAAAGTCTGAACTGAAAATCAATGTCTCCAGGTTTCTGTGTATACACTACTTACCAGCCTTCTGCACAAATTCGATTGACCCTCCTGAGAGAGTTTGGCTGCTGGAGAGACAATAGAAAATCATTAATATTTTTATAATCTGAAAAATTTTATAATACATAAGAACATGCTGTCATGGCAATAACTGCTCATGTGATAGCAGCTCCTAAAAATACTCCTGAATTCCATATAGGATTAACATATACGTGATCCCTTAAAAAACCCTTTCATAAAGTAGCAGTGTCCCCAAGCCATGGTTTTTTAACAACAACAGAAAGATTTCATCTATTCCTATTACAGAGTCTTTAATATCAACTCAGACTTACAATTTCCAAAATGCCAGATTCAGCATTTAACTCAGAGTAACACCTATTCACAGTATTCAGAGAATTCTGCTGTTTTATTTCAGGCTAAATAAAAAAAATATATATGACATTTCACTTAAGAACTGGCCTCCAAAAGGTTATTCTCAGGTTCACCTGATAATTCAAATATGTATTTTTCTATATGCGTAGAGTTTCAAAGCAAGATATATAACTCTATAATAAATCATTATGAGTGCTTCACTCGTAAAAAGTTGCTTGTCTGAGCATTGTGTCAGTATCTTAGTAATGTTTTCCTGGCTGACAGACGTGGAATAGTGTGGAACAGTAAGACACTGTCACAGTATGCTTATGTAGCACTTTCTGTTTGAAAAGTGTGTTTAAAGTAGAGCTGTCAAAAAGTATCTTAAGACAAAAGCATATTAATAAGAATTACCAGATTTTGCTGGTTCATAGTGACTCTTGTTTTCATTTCATAGAAGGGCAGTGATTAATGAGAACTCTGCATGTGGGATATGATTAGGGATCATACCCAGCTTTTCCAATACAAGCAATATTTTTCCATACAAGACATCAGGGCTGAGCTCTTACTCATCGTGCAGAGAGTGAAGAGTGAGGGATAAAGTAGAAGTTGTTCATCTGTTGGAAACGAATTGCCAGAAATCACTGCTCCAGGACTGGATCTGTCACCTACATGATGTATGAGCCTTCAGAGGCAGAGGCAGATGTCTCCTGAAGACATCTACAAATAGCTACTCTAAATTAGTTTGATAGCAGAAAAGCCACAATAATTCAGCTTTTCAGGACTGCCTAATCACAGTCCACTCACGTGACTTTCCTTGGGAAAGATCCTCAGCGTGTTCCTGCTTTATTCTTTGTGGGTAAATGATTTGGAGCAGAAAAGGTCCTACCAACTCCATATCTGTTCATGCAAAGATTGCTGTAAGATAACTGCAGCGGTAAGGTTGACGAGTAACATGGCTGCACATGCTTGCTCTCTACTGCAAGGATCAGCTTCATCTGAGTTTCAGGGTTTCCTCATTTGACTTCTGAATTTAAAGCATTCATCTTTTCCAGACATCTGGAGAAGCAGTACACAGATTTTTACCATGTTTCTCATCAGGAAGACTTGTCCTTCAAGAGATGTGTTTCACGAAATCACCACAGTACTTAGCACCTTTCCCTCAGTGGCTGTTCTTGTTTTGCTGTTCTGCCAAGTTAGACAGGAAAAAAATTTTCATTCTTCAGGGTATGTCTTTGGCAAAGGCAGCACAGGCTTTCTCATACAAGCTTTGGTAATAAGGAGAGGATAAGGACAAAGCTAAATAAGGTTTCTAGGAGCTTGAGCTATGCTGAGAAAGAACATACTGTACTGACAAGTGACTAATCCTCAGCACTTCATGCATTTTCTGAAGAGGCCATAAAAGAAATACCTGACTAACAAAAACTTATTTTTGTCTGAAATTTCTTCACCCTTTGTACCTATGATTCTTTGGGGCATTAGAAAATCATACATAAATGTCTCTGTCTTTCAGGCACTTGCTTCTTAGGTTTTCAGGGACCATCTGTACAAATACACTGAAGAAGTCCCTTAAGCTCTCTGGGTTGGACTGAAGTTAAGGAATATCAAATATTACCTAAGAAAAGCAAAAGCTGTATCAATCACAATTTACTTCAGCTTTTCTTCCAAATGCAAAGCAGATACTCTTCCTGAAAAAAAAAAAAAAAATCTAATTATTTTTAATTTTCTTTTTACGATTTTAAGTATAAATACAACTATTATTAAATATAATTGGCAAGTAATGACAATAAGACAACAATTTTGTCCAGCTGCTCTCTCAAAAGTCATGTGTTCTTCTCTATCATTGTACAGTATCAAAGAAAACAAATCTGCATCATCTACGTGAGAGGTAAAATACTTCAGAATCTCTTAAATTTGTTTAAGAGGGATGATATATACTGGTAGATAAATATAAATATATACTGATACATAAAAACATCTAACCATAAACTCGTAATGCATATGGCACTTTAAATTAGCTTACTATATCCTAAAGGAATTCTATGAAAAATAGGAAATACAAATCACTTCTGATTATATTTGTTCTGAGAGTACCTGAGGAACATACAGAAGAAAACCTGCCTGCGAGAGTGTTTTAATAAAGCTTATTATTTACACAGCTGCTTAAGAAGATCTGTAATGCTGCTCATCTGAGATGTCACATTCATGTTCTCACTAATATTAAAACACAGCTAACCAGGTTTTCTCAAATATGAATCTGAATAACAACAGTGACATCGAGTGGTGATCACTGTTAATTGCTGCTGTGTATTGACACAAAACCCCTACCAACTCCTCTCTGCTATAACAGTAACAATAGTTCAGTGAAGTTCCTACTGACTAGTAAAGGGGAAACGTACAATTTTGTCCACGTGTTGCACAACAGCTTCTGCATGTGGTGTGAGACTTCAGAGGAATTTGAAGAACTATGCAGAAATTTAATTTATTTTTACAAGGTCTTAATAACAGCCCAAGTGGATAACCAACACATTTCTCAAAGGCATGCAGTGTGCACAAGATGTCCAGATTCTACTGTTTGATGTTTCCTTGTTCTGATTACCACAAGTCATTATCCACTAACATTAATTTTAAAAAAATAATTAAAAAAAATCAATAGCATTTCTCTAAGAACACTACTCAAAAGCATTACGCTAGTGGATATTTACAAATGAGATTAAGCTGATGACATATTCATGGATCACCTTCTCCAAGCTAAAGAGTGATCCAGTGATCCCTCTCAGTGAATAGAAAGTCAAGCAAAAAACACCCAGAAACCTGCAGGAATATGCAAGGAGATGCGGACCAAACTCAGACATGAAAAACAGATATACAGAGAGTGAAAGCATGGATGGGTAGCCTGGGAGGAACACAGAGACATTGTTCAAACAACCAGCAGTGAGGTTAAAAAGCTAAAGCCCAAATTAAATTTAATCTAGAAAGGGATGTTATTGGCAATAAGAAGGGCTTCTATAAGTACACCAGCAACAGAAGAAAGACTAGTGAAAATATGGGTCCCTTTGCTAAATGAAACAGAAGACCTGGTTACATAGGACAGGGGAAATGCTGAAAAATTGAATGTCTTTGAAAGACAATGATGATAAAAGGATTGGAGCACCCCTCCTACAAAGTATGGCTGAGAGAGCTGGGACGGTTCTTTGAAAACCAGAAGGCTGGTGCACCTCTCCTATGAAGAAAGACTGAGGCCATCTGGAGTTTTTCAGCCTGGAGAAGACTCCAAGGAGACTACACTGTGGGCTCCCAGTAATTAAAGGGAACTTTTAAAAAGGATCTAGACTGACTTTTACAGAGTCCCATTCTGATAGGATAAGGGACAACGGTTTAAACCTAAAAGAGGAGAGATTTAGGTTAGATGTTTGAACGAAGTTTTTTACAGATTGCCTAAAAAAATTGTTGATGCCCTATCCCTGGAGATGTTCAAAGCAAGGTTGGATGAGGCTTTGGGAAACCCTGCTTACGATTCATCAATGTCTATAAATATCTGAAGGGAGGGTGCCAAGAGGACAGTGGTGCCTGGTGCAATGACAAGAGGCAGTGGGAAAAAGCTGGAGCACAGGGGCTCCCTCTGAACACCTGGTAGCGCTGCTATGCTGTGCAGGTGCCAGAGCACTGGAGAGGTGATCCCCCAGAGGCTGCGGGGTCTCCTCCTTGGAGAAGTTCAGAAGCAGCCTGGCCATGGGCCTGGCCCCCTCCTCTGGGTTT